>RSEF01000002.1:136699312-136754873 GCA_003993805.1 Himantopus leucocephalus
CCTTCCAACCTTAACAATTCTATGATTCTATGATTCTAACTGCAGAAATGGTGTCCACTTTGGGGTGGAAGCAGAGGACAAGAAATGGGGTGGAGAGATGGAAGGAACTGGAAGCTACCAACCAAGAGGCATAGTTTGTTCTTTAATACTGTTTTCATATTCTACCTGTAGTTTTTGTATAATTTCTTTTTTTCATCACCTTTTCTCAGTGATTCCAAACACTGGGGAAATACTGGTGTTTATGTTGCATAGATTATTATGACAACCACCACCACCACTTCTTCTTCCTGCTCTGTTGGATGAGTAAGCTCAATTGCTTGATTATCTAAAGATCATGTCCGACTCCAATTATCATTACTTATTAAATCAAGTTTGACGCAGAAAAATAATTAAATGCTTAAATCAAGGCATTCCACTTTGTCACACACTTGGGTCTGCTGGCAAGTCTATGGAACAGTTGTTAATATTGAAAATGAGATGAAAGATGTTCTAAATTTATCTCCACAGCATTTCCATTCAGCATAATAACGGGCGTTTGACAGTAACACATTGTTGTTGAGCCAGTGAGAATCATTTCTGAAATGAAATGAGCACACACCTTCAAACGTGGTCTCACAGAAACCTGGAATCATTCAGGGTGGAATAGATAAATGTTCATTCACCTGGGAGCTGTATTTTGGCTGCCTTATGGCTCAAATAAAAATGAACAATTTTCAAATGAATATAAAAATCATACTTAAAAGACTTCAATGGAAAGTATATATGTATTTTCCAGCATCCATATATAAATTAATATGTACCATCTGGGTTACATCTGGTGATATTAAAGTGTTGTCTCATGAGCAGAATAGGTGTGAGAACCATGAAGCAAAGCTGAGCAGTTCTGGCACTTAAACCGCAAAGGAGACAACATTCATATGTAGCCCCAAAAGTATACTGCCTTTGTCCCTTCACTGCTGCTGCTTTTAAATCCCTGTTTTCCTTCTTTTCTCTCATATTATTACCTATAAATTTTCATATTTTTTTCCTGAGAACTGCTTACAGCATCTCCATGACCCAGGCTGCCGTTTCCTCTAGGTCCTGGGTTCATCTTTTGCAGCAGGTCTTCAGTCAGGGCAGCAGTGATGCTGTAAGTGAAACCCATGGGTCTTGCATTTTCCCTGGTGTTCCCACAATGCCTCTTCTCACCATACTCTAAAAATTCTGCTGGAAAAAGCATTCACCTTTGGTTGCTCTGGTTGTCTACAGTCTCTCAGTAAATCTTTCCAGTGGCTTGCTTTTCTGTATTCCATCCTTTTCCATGATTTTATAGACTGGTACCCATCTGGACCTCTCCTCACACTCACCTTCTTCTCTTTCCTTAAATTATCCATCTCTCCCAAACTGCTTCTTTTCTTTCCCTGGCCTTTCTTGACCCATTAACCATGTGGGCTCCTAGGGGTCCCAATGAGCATTTGTTTGGCAGTTATGGTTGTTTCCTAAAGCACCCCTGTAGAACAACTCCTTAGAGCTGATAAGAGTTAATCTTTGACATGCAATTCTGGATTCAGGTACTTGATGCTGACATTGTCAGAGGATTTTCTTTTCATCGCTTGTTTTCCTTCCTACCACAACCAAGTGGTTGTTATCAGTGATTTTTATTGTCCTCTAAATTTGGAGGCTAAGTCCTGTAGTAGCAATGAAGCATTTTTGACCATGCAAGAGAAACTGGAATAATCAACTCCACTGGCATACTTAGGATTAACAAGAGGAACATGTTGCATGTGAATGAAAATGTGCATGATAGCCCATTGCTTCCTCTCCTTTTTTCTTCAAAATAGCAAACTTTCACTTCATGAACTAATGCCTGAAAATAAATGTCCTTTTTGCAAATGCGTGCAGACTGACAACTTCCATACATGGAGCAACATCACACCAAAGTTGTCTGGCACCTCATCATGCCAGGACATCTTCAGGTACTTTACAAAAGGCTGTACTATGAATTCAGCAAGTGGTCTAGAATTCCAAACTAAAGACTGAAAACAAAACAAAACAAATCTTCATTATTGATTTTAAGAGTGATCTACAGATGACCTAGGATAAGACTAGGAGATCAGCACTGTCCACAGCATAAAAAGTGCAAGATGGAAACATGGAAAGATGAGAGTACTAACTCACGTCAAGTTGTGGACCTCAAATCCTGAAGGCTGGTGGGCTGTACCACCTCTCAGAACTCAGTTCTACAGTTGAAAAGGAAAAATTTTGATCATCCTTACACATAACTATTTTTTGTTTTCAGATAGAGACAGGTAATGTGTTCATTTGACAGCACTGGTCTTCCCATGAAGCAAGGGAGTGGATTAGATCAGTGGATTAGATGTCTTTTCCTGCCCTTTTTCAGCCCTATTTTCTTTGCTTCTGTGGGCTATACAATCACACTGTAAGTATGGCCTTTTGCCCTGTGCTATAGACAAAACCATCCAGTTCAGGAACACCCACCCACATTTCAAAGAAAGTTTTGCTCAGAGCTTTATGCAGAAATCGAACCTCAGCCACCCTATATTCAATGCCGTGCAGGAGCAGATGCCAGACTTCTGATTTACTGCACATGAAAATCAAGTACTTCAGGATTAAGTCCTCATGTGAGTGAGGAGGAACGGCACACCGTTATTCATCTAAGGAGATTAGTCTCCTTGTGCATGTAAACAAAAAGTACGTCTGTTCCTCTGCCTTTTTATATAGGGTACGTTCATCTGTAGGATCTGCTCTCACCGACAGGTCTGCAGGTTCCATGTGCACAAATTTCAACATGAAAAAATTGTGGATAGAAATGTGGATAGAAAGCCTCTTTTGAATCTGACTCACCAGACACTAAGTTACGCACAAGCCTGGCATGTGCTTTTCTCTTAGCAATGCATGAAGCGCCGTGTCAGGCCCTGTGCTTTTCCAACGTGCTGATGTTTGGGAGATCCTGTTTGCTTAGGACTTTCTTTAGGTCCTTTCCTGGGGGTAGCCAGGAAGAGGAGAACTTGAAGAGGAGAACTGTTTATTTTTAACAAAACAAGATATTATTTGTTTTTATTTCCTTGATTAAGCAAATGAACAATCATATTTTAACCACCAGAAGCAGATTTTCAGACCGCCATCAGTTGCCTTGAATTATGTCAAAGGCAGGTATCTCTGAAGGTTTCTCTGCAAAAGGCATTTTACAAACAAGACAGAGTGACAGTCCGAATTGCTTCCCAACACACCTAAATGAAACAGGTAGAAGGAAGGACATTTTCTCTCCATTTTATACACGCAAGAAACTGAGGCTCACAGCTAAGCAAAGAGGCTCACCACTGTCGTGGACCAAGGACCGGCCCAATGCTTTTGCTCTGGTCCTCAGCCTGGAGGTGTCACCTTCTTTTCACACAAGACAAGTTGTCCCGAATTTGGGCTCGTTGCAACAGGGGAGGGATAAAATGGAAGGTGTCTCTTTCACTTGGATGAACTATGGTACAGGTGGAAGGGTTACAATATTTTTTATTTTACTTTTAAATGAAGCGTTAAAAAATCTGCCGGGCAGAATATTTTTTCAGCTTTCTTTCCTAACCCTAGAGTGGCTGTAAAACCTCAGCAGTTAAAAATGTTTTCTCTGGCTCCAAGTCTAATGCATCCATAAAAATTACATTTTAAATAAAGAAAACATGTTTTGTTCCAACTCCAGAGTGGCTCTAAGACGTTACATATTTTCTAAAAATGCATTTAATTCTCTATTTAAAAAATCCTTCAATACACCGTGACTGAATAATTTGTTGAAAACTCTGTATTTGTTCTAATCTCCAATTTATCAATCTTAAACCAGCATTTTGGGATCTGGTAAAAGAAAAGGTTTAGATTAAAAACCTGTCATTTTTTCCCCACAAGACCACATTTAGTTCACAGCCTCTCTGGGGGTGTCTGGGGCTGGATTTTGTGTTCTGTGAGAAGCAGAGCTCCCTTTGTTTTTAGGTCAAGTCCAGATATTTTTCAGACAGCCTGAAGAGGTTTGAGTACTAAGAGAAATGTCACTGAATGCTTCAGCCTCTTTGGCTGAAGCTGTGATTGTCCCTCTCTGAGCAGAAGACCCTCATGAGACTTGTGGGTCCTGCAGAAAGAATTCATCCTGGGAAATGCACTGTGTGATTTTCACCATCTTTTCCAAGCCCCAGTACGGGCTCCCTCTTCGATCTTGAGCAAGTCACTTAATTTTCATTTCATTTCCTTCTTTGCAGAATGGGAAAACTCATTTTCACTGCCCTTAAGGCATATTGTGCAGAGAGATCAATTCACATGCTTTCAGCAGACAGCAGTTTGCAAATGCCTGTTTTAATGGAGCAGTTCTGGGACCGGGGACAAGGCAGGAGAGTGGATGCTCAGAGTCCCCATGAGGACAGGCTGAAGCTGGCATGGCTCAAGACCTCCAGAGCAGTGTGCAGAGGCTGTTCCCTCTCTCACTGCTGGTCCCTGAGCTTTACTGTGTCCCACTGGAGGCAGGGAACAAAGATGAAGTTAAGAGTTAGAGGGGAAGAGCTCCCTTCAAGAATGGGTATAACTGTATAAAGCTGTTCTCTGCTTTCTTCTCTGTTCCTAACTGTTCTAAGAGATCCCAACCACGTGTGTGCCTCCAAGACTTCTTCACTGAGAGCCTACATACAGTCTGGCTTATTTTTTCCTTGTTCCCTCACCTTGTTCTTGCCAAGATGCTCTACTGTAAAATTCTCCTGCGACTCACCACAGGCAGCTTGGGTCTTGACTATCAAATTATGCATGACCAACTAACTGTCATCCCACTCTCCATTCCTCAGATCAAATCCGTACTGACCAGTGCTGGCTTTGGTATATATCGGATCCATGTGGGTCTCTGAAACATAGATGTGGAGAGGGAGCAATGTACAGAGCTGCAAAAAAGAGTAACATCGTTCAGATCTCTTTAGGTTCACCCAGGCCCTTCCCACTGAAGCTGATTGGGAGTATTTTGCTTCCCTGGAGTGCAGGTTCATGGATTTCCAGCTCCAACTACCTTCTCAGCTCCTGCTCTTGCCATAAGCTAATGGGACATGTGGGATAAGAGCTGCTGCCTCACCAGAGGCAACTCCCTCACCAGCTCCCGTGAGCTCAGCGCACAGCAAAACTGTGTCCAGGGAGCCTCTGCCTCTCCCAGGAGCAAGGTACCTGGCACAGAGGGCTGTCACAGGCAGACTTGCTGCCCATCGCTTGCACAGCTCAGCCAGCACCCCGCTTCTCACTGGAGCTCTTGGGGACTCCTGGAGATGGTCTGCATTTATCTGCAAAACCTCTTAATAAGCCTTTTTAAATATTGAAAGTAAAAAAGCTGCCAGCAAGAGCAAGTGGACTGTAGTCATCTACACTTGAAATACAGTGAAAGGTATATGTCCTCCTCCTTTCTTTTTTATATAAAATGATTTTAATTTGATGCCTAGAAGAGCCTCCTGTCCTCTTCTAAGATTCTCAGTTCTGTGTAGTATGAAGCGATATAAATATGGTTAAGCAGAATCTGTTTATGTTGGAAGTCTAAGGGAATAAAAAATATTTTCACAGGTCTACTAAAAAAATGCCATGGTCAGCTCTATCGCAAGCTGAAGAGCATTGATGTCAGGAAGGCCGTAAAAGCCACAGTTTCTCTGTAGCAGAGAGGAACTGGAATAATTCTTCTTTTTCCACAAAAGACTGTCATGTTCTTCCGAAAATAATGCACATTTGTTTATTCACATCCAAATAATTGTGGCTAGATGCTGATTAAGCCATCCCAAACATTGTCTGCTAGTCAAAGATGAGAGAGACAGCTGCAAATTACCCCAATACTGTTTTGTTGTATTCTTGATTCCTGCTTCCTAGCCAGAAGCAGCACATCATCACCCCTTGCTTGAGGTGACTGTGAGAGCTGGAGGAATGAAATACAAGGGTGGATTCACATGAGCGTACCATTTTGTGAACTGTGTACTGGGGAATCTGCATTTACGGCTTCACCTGACTGGTTGCCTATGACATGCCAGCAATCCCCCTGCTGGCATGGGGCAGGGTATCTATGATGTGAACACAACCAATGGCAGTAACAAATGTTACCACTGAGAATTAATTGTCTTTCGTTACACCAATTTAATAAATTTCTTTTTCGGGGACATCTGGCTTCCCTGCCTGAGGTGGGGGAAAGGGTGGACTGCCAACAATGTAGGAAAATGCTGTTCTTCAGCATATTTTGTCTTCAAATATTGTTATTCTTTGCTGCCGTGGCCCCACTCTTTCTGGTTGATCCATGCTGCCTCATGTTCCCTTCCAAACACTTCCATGCACAATCTCCTCCCTTGTTCCTCACACTTACGCTAAACTGTGGGCTGCAGTGTCCACATGAAGCTTTTCCCCGGCTTTCCTGATCTCTGCTAAGCTCTTTTCTCATCTAAGACAACCTCACTGCAGCACACAGGAAGGACAGGCACCGACTGGGGCAAAGTGACTATTGCCACTATATCCTGCATTAACACACAGTATCAATGTCTTTCTAGGAGAACTGGGACCTTATTTTTACTAAATGGCCTGTGAAAGCATTTCCATTAGAGATGGTTTGGTATATAACAACTAAGTGGACGGAACAGAGTGAGCGTTTATTTACCCAGGAAAGTTTGGATCAGATGGAACATCTGGTTTTCATNTTCATTGAAATCCTCAATTTTAAAAAAAAAAAAAAAAAAAAATCCAGCTGGGTTAATAGAGACCCAAGGAAGACAGGTGGCTGACATGTGATTGCAAGTGAGTTGAAACGGGATCAAAACATGAGCTTCCTCTGAAGTCTTAGTTCAGATCATGCCTGGAGAGCATTTTAGGGTCCAATTTGCAGGTCTGAATAAGTAAAAAGATTGCTTGTAAGTGCTGAGCGCACAAAGAATCATGTTGTTTCTCTGAAACGTTTTTGTTTTCTTTCCTTTCATTATAAATCTTATTATCATGTGGGTCAGCCTAACCATTGCACAAGTTTGAAAAAATGCATGAGCCGACATATTTTGCAGTGGGTAATACTACCACACTCAGCTTTCTAGGAGCCGCAACACAGCCGTGCTGGATAGACCGACTGCTTCTTGTTCAGAGGAGCGGGCACAGGATATCTGACTCAGCCATCGGTGCTAGGAAAGAGTTTTGCGAGGGATGAATAATGCTAAGACTCGTGCCTGGCTGAAAGATTTGTTCTGAAACAAGTCACGATGTGCAGCGTCTGCTGCTGCAGCCTTCAGGAAACAATGGCGATGGAAAGAGAAACTTTTTCTCAGCCTGTTGGTGGTCACCGCTGTTCCCAGTGATGTGGGTCAGTTTGCAGTCCCTAGGACCCCAGGAGAACAAAACCCTTTCATTTCTAGCAAGGTTAGACCTCCTTTGCAATGTGGGAGACGTGCCCTGCACGATACGGTCATTTGCCCAGGGTATCACGTTTGCTCTGGGAAACATTTCTTGAGGAAACAGAGATGCTGCCACGAGAAAAAACGTTGGGACTGGCTGAGCCTGTTGTTTTTCTCAGACACCAGGAGGTGCTTTGAAACGGTGTTTTGTACTTTCCATACGGTAGTCTTATGTCTTGGCACTGTGCTTATGTGAGAAATAATATGAAGAGGTTGCCCTGTTTGTGTGTGGACATACGTACCAGTTTTGCTGGCTATGTTGGGCTGCTAGCCTGGGACCTGAAGCGGCCTGGCCCCGAGACTGTGGGTCAGGACCAAGTAGTACCAACCTGTGAACATCAAACTGATGTTTAAGCTAATATTTTTCAGATCAGCTAAGGATTCAATGAAAGAGTCAAAGAAAGAACTTAGCCCCTTGATCCTCAGTCCCTGCTCTAATAAAGGAGTGATTAACATTACAGTTTATTATTACTTTCTATTTCAAGTCCCATATGAAGCTAGAGGAGCTGCAGTACTAGTCAGAATCCTATTTTCTGCCTGTCAGTTAAGCAAACGAAGTCCCAAGACAGTCTGACTCACCTTCATATATAAAAGAAAATTCTTTATTCCAACACACACCTGTGTCTTTCTTAAAATGTGTCTTTATTCTGAAAAGTGACTGTAAAAAAATTGCATCCTTTCACTCAATTTATCTATTCCCTGTCTGTATTTTTATCCAATGTATTTAGTACTAAAATAAATTTTTATAATATTTTTTTTCTTTCACTTCTTAGTGTTGACAAAGGTATGAGAGAAAAAGTCATTTTCTGTGCTGGCTCATGTATCCCCAAAAGATTTGTTAAATGCTTTCCAATTCCAGGACCAATCGCCTCCTCAACTATTCCTTTGCAAACTCAGAGGACAATTTATTTGCAAAGGTTTAATTGTGAGCAGAATTTGATGTAATGAAGTTTTAATGGCAAAGCTGTATGAGCCAGAAAATGCACAGCTTGACTTTCAGATCCCAAGCTGAGTCTGCAAGTGGAGATGCTTCTAAACTGAGAAAATGTCATTCAAGTCACTCAGGCACAATAAATGTGAATCCCTCACCACCCTTTTTATAGTCAAGAGCATGCTCATATGAACACTAATGCAGGACTAAGATGCTGATGGCTACTTCTGCATAACCAGGATAGTAGTTAACGACAAGACTCAAAGAAGTATTGTGTAAAACCTGTCAGGCTCAATACACACAAATGACCAAATGTGTTTTCTTCAGAGCAGAATAACTTTGGTGCACCAAAAGTGTCTCATCTTTCCAACTCTACCAGTTTGTCTAAAGAAAAATGTCTGATTCGAAATCTTATCTTTACTTGGACTGTCATGGCTGCAGTAACACTTCCACTCCTTTGCTCAAGGACTCATCTGAAGAGGTGAGTTCTAATAAAGCCTCAGTGAGTGATGGCCATAAAAATACTTAATTTGGGGTGAAGGACAGTGAATTGTGCCAACCAACCAGGAGTTCAAGACTGGGTGGCTGTTCTAGGTGACAGTAATATGTACGGCAATGTTCCTAGGGGAAAATGACAAAGAGAAGAATTTCTCCAAGATAAGAGTGCCCAACAACCTTCCCAATTCCTCATTCACTTTACAGGTGTGTTGTGAAGATCATTTTCATAGGAAATATGTATTTCAAGTCTGTTCACTCACCTTTTCTGCCTCGAGTTCCTACTCCGGGCAAAACCAGCCTAAATACGGCAGCTGACACTAGCATTGTTTACAAAGGCAAGTACTTAGTATCTTGAGTCTCTTGGCCTCTGGGAATGCTTCCAGGCAAAGCCAAGCTGGTTAAATAGCCATCTGAAGAGTGTCGGAGACGGGAGGTGAGAAGGTAAGGTCAGGCTCTGATAACTGTTTAGCTCTAATCTGTGGACAGAACATTTTGTTCTGTAACTATTTGTTGGTCGGCACAATTATGTTATTGCCAAGGACTGAGTTCTTCCCTGCTGTAGCTTTGTAATTATTTGTATGCTGTGAGCTGCATGTCACAGGAAACTTCAGATAGGTGCTTTCTAATATCATATTTACATCTAAACACACACATTAAATAAAATTAATTAAAGGCCAGCTCTGCTGTCTTGCTAAATTATGCCATTTTATTTATTGTCACCTTGTAAATTGATGGAGATGTCTTCAAAAGTGTTCCATAGCAGCTCAATTCAGCTGTCATGTAGTCAGTTATAACTTGCTTTATTTTTGCATAATTAATTTCCCCTAATATTTTGATTTATTTGGTGAAACGTACCAGTGTTACTGTAATGCTGACTTATTTACTTGTTTCAAAATCTATATATAGTTCCTGACTGCTTTATCAGTCATTCCAACAGAGTAGAAGACAGAGTGACCCCTGTATCTTCAAAGTGTTGCATGAGGTTTTAGCCACTCATCTCTCATTAAATTCACTGATACTCAAGCTAAAAGCATGAAGAGTTACTTCTCTTTGCTGTCTTCTTACCTACACATAAAAGACAGGCAAACCTGTGATCAGCCTTTTCTCCAGGTGCCCCACATTAACCTGAAACTCAGTAAATATAGTTTTTATTATATAACCCAGAGTCTTTTCAAGCCTTAGTCAATGCAGCACAATGCTCTTTGTTTAGCTTCACAGCACAGTGAGACAAAATACACTAACAGGTTTGTTCATACTCTCTACATAGTTGCCAGTCTTTCAATGGTGATGTGCTCTATATGCTATGAATGTGCCTACTAGCAATTTTACTGTACGTGGATGCCTGTAACTAGTACTATTTAAGAACCTCAGGTTTCGCAGCATTTTCTAAATGACCACACTTCAGTTAAATGAATTCCAATGCCAACATTTTAACAATTTTGTATAATAAAGAGTATCTATATCATAAATAGCATTTCTTTTTGGTATTTTTTTTTCATTCCTTAAAGAAAAAGGGATCCCAGAGCAATAATTATTGATCTTCACCAGACAGAAAAACTATATAACCCATGTTACCCAAGGTCTCCCCTTCCTAACCATACTTTTACACCTACTTAGGAGAGGAAAGGAGGGCTCCCATTTTCCCACATGTTGTGCTACTGAATGAGCAGGCAGAGGCCCAGAGGGACAAGCTGCCGTTCAGAGCAGCCTGCTATCCCCCACAAAGAAAAGACAAGCAGTGCCTTGGCAGCTGTTGTTGGAAGCGGCTCTGACCTGTGCTTCTCCCCACCTGCTTACCCAAGACCATAGGGGATGAGAGCTGAGCTCTGTGTGCCACATATTTGCCTCGCGTACCCCTTTTCCAAAGAGCACCCCGAAGTGAAGGGCAGTCCCATCTGACCAAACAGTTTCCCTCTTTCTCTCTCCTTTTCAAGACGCAGCAATGTTACTCTGTTCATGGTTGCACTGAAAAATTGTTTTGTTGATTCTATGGCCTAACTATAAAAGAGTGAATAATATTGTACGTGTGACTTTGAGCTGAATTATGCTAGTGCAAACGTTCTGGTGAAGCCACTGGTTTCCTGTGAAGAACTGAGCAGGCCAGCCTTTAACTGTAGATTCTTCTTCCTATTTAAATTGGCTGTTAGAAAGCAAAAAGCCTTTCAAATAATTTAAACACAGAAGGCAAGTTTATGTCCATTTCTAAAATATAGTTAGGTGATGCTATTCCCAGTAATTAAATACTTCATCACTGGAAACCATAATAAGAATGTGCTAATTTCAGTTCACAGTAGATGCTCAAAGGCAATAAATTACAACTATCACACCGCCATCCCTTTTATGATTACTATTCTGCTATGGAACTAATGTGTTTTCTCTCAAGGCTAAGTAAGAGTCTTCTGTTACCACAACCTTATAAAAATCTTTCTTAAGCCTAACAGAAATCAAGTGTTGGTTATGAAACATGAATTTCTGGATTTTGTTAGACAGTCTCCAAAAATGCTGATGGCAGGCAAACAAGACAGTTGCATCAAGGAATTACGGCAATGCACACAGACACATTTCATTTGCCATGTATTCTACTGATGGTAAGAGCATATCATAACTTCCAATATAAAGGAGGAAGTCTTTGTGATAAATGTCGGCTTTCTGATGCTTGACTGCTTCTGGACTGGTCTGGAGACTTCAAAGACCCGGTGGCACATTGCCCTGAAGAATGGGAAAATCCTGGCTGTCCTTAAAGCATTTTAACAGATATTAGAAAGACTGTTATAAACACCAGAGGAAAAAATCTCTCTGTTCAGATTTCTTTCCTGGCATTTTATTCTCCCAAATGCATTTCCACAGGTGTATGCCCATAGACCATTATCACCCAGAACACAAGAAACAATTGGCCGTGGTTATGCTTTCCTTCCACATTCCCTTCCTTTAGTCCTTCCTTCCACTCAAAGTATCATCTCATATCAATGAATCAGAAATCAGGTTAAGACTTGCTGTTGTCTTAACTTTCTATAAAACATTTTTCAATGGATACCACAAGAAGAAGCACTCTAGTCCTCTCCCCTTATAGAAAATATATTGTTCCTTCCAACTTTGAAAGTTGGCTCCATTACAGATTCATTTCCTATACATTGTCACAGTGATGGGTAACATGTATACAAATCTATGACTCTTGAACCTTATTTCTACCTTGAAGTAGCTGCAATGTATCCTCCAGATTGCCGACAGAACTAGAAGCAGATGCTTGGGAAACCATTTGGATTTCAATAAAGGAAGGAGCCTTTATTTGGTTAATAGATTATGTGCAGATTTCAGTGGTTGGACTGGAGTCATAAGCCATAAAACTAGTACCTGAGGTAACAAAATGCAGCTTCTTGCTTGTTCAGAGTCTTTCTGCCAGATCTTGAGCAAGTAATTTAGACAGATATGGAAGTTAAGCATTTCCAATTCCTCTGAGGAGGTATGTCTAGCTTTTTCTGTTCTTTAGGACAGTAGAACCAACTCACAGCACTGTTCATAGTTAGATTCTTTAGAGGTCCAGGAATGTCCAGATACTATAATCAGATCCCAGAAATTTTTTATTAGAGCCTCCTTTCTTTTTTGTGAAATTATGCTTGTGTATGGTAAAGGAAATTTTGCACGTACAGAAAAACTGCTTTCTTCCTGCCTATACCTCTTCTGAGTGGGATAAAACGTAAGCTTCTTGAAATAGAAGTAATTTACTGGCTCATTCGAAGTGTCTTCTCCCTTACATGCAATCCAGCACCATACACAGGGGCAGAGGCAGGTCACACATGATTTGAAGAGATGCCATTTCTTTTCAAGGAGCTGACAAGAAAGTCTCCCATCTTATCTATGCACTTCCTACTACCCTACCAGTCAGCACTACCAGCCACAGCACCCATTTGGCTACTTTCTTCAAAACATCTTTTTTATGATAACAGCCTACAGGAATCTGTGTTCAAAAAACTCTGAAGACCTTAGGAGTTATTGCTGTCAAGCCTGAAAATCATTTGACCAAGTCAGCCTGCGAGTAATGCCCTTTGCAGAAGGAAAGTGGCAGGCAGGTCCTGCAGCAAATACAAATCAAGTCTTGTGACTAACAATCATTAAATAGCTTAAAAACATTCAAGTTTCTAAGATGTTTACAAATTGCAAGAGGAACATTTTGCAGAATAAAACTGCAGTCCTGGAGCTTAATACTCACTCTACTGTTTCATTACTGCCCCTGTTTTATATTAGCGCACCGAGCGATTTGTATGCGTCTATGGACCTTTTAGTAATGTATACCCAAAGCAATTGCCAAATGTTATTCAGTGCTGTTAATACGTAATAGTTCTAATGAATAATGTTTTTGTTAAGAATGTGGCAAACTGCTATTTATTCAGATGAATTCCAACCAACCATAATGCCTGGGTCTTACTTCTGAGGTATGAATGCAATAATTACCAAACACGGCTCTAAAATGCAATTTGTTAACTTGGAGGAGATTGTGAGATCGTGACATACATTTAAAGTGCCCCCAAAGCTGCTTTTGGTTGGTTTCCCCCCCCTCCCCGAGTCTTAGTTTATGTAATCAGGATCTCCAGTTACCAAATCCACCAGTAGAGCATCTCCATATTCACTTACACTGCACGCATCAAGATTCAATAACTGAATATCGAAGACATCAAAGCAAGCAGTAAGATTACCTAGAAGATAAAGGAGGAAGTGCACTTTCAAAATTGTCCAAATATTTTTCATTTTCCATTAGGTTTAGGCTCCAAAGTTACTTACAGTGGTTTTGAAAATGTCCTCAGAATATGTTCCAGCACCAGCATGTCATGTAAGTTAGCAAGAAGTGGCACTAGAAGCAAAAGGTGTGTATTAGAAATGAAAGCTACGCAGTTTGCTAATGGGCCCAGGGAGGGAGTTGCACAAAGCTGTTGGAACTGGAGCAGAACCGCAAGCAGCAGGCTGAGCCCTGCGGCGATGGGCAGAGAACAAGAACGACGACGAGTGGTATCACTCAGACAGAATCAAACCAAATACAAAATTCAGCAAGTATGTATTTATTAATTTTAAATAAACATATTCAAGGCTAATGCCTTACTGTGGCACAGTGGACTGAAAAATTATTTAAAATGTTATAAAAATGATAATGAAATAATTTTATTGGAGATCAAACTAGAACTAGCACTGACAAATGAGATCCAGAACAAAGTAATTGCAAACAAAAAAAGAATAACCGAAACTAATTCATTACCGTGGAACTAACATTGTATGAGCCTAAAAGCATTTTGGAGACTGGCCTAAAAAGTTTTAAATCATGTGATTTTAAATCTAAATCTAATCAAGTGAATCTAAATAACTTGTATAATGTTATATGTATTTCCCATCACTCAGGACTGTTCAGGATATACACTTTCTCCTGGTTCTCTGCAAGGTTTCTGCAGAGCTTGCAGAGTTGCAGGCATGTTTTATGCCGGCAGAGAGTTTTAAGCTTTTTAACTTATGCACAGATAAGTGCAGAAATTTGCAGCCTCATAGCTGGGAAACAGATGATACTGCAGGTGCATTAGGATGAATACAAGTGCCACACTATTTTTACCATGACTCATCTGGGAATTTAAAGAAGAGGCAGTCTTCCCTTCTGCAGCTGAGAGAGGCCAGGAAAAAACCTCTGGAGAATTCAAGCAGCTGGGCCGGAGAAACATTTTGGTTTTGTGCAACTCATAACTTCTAACATTTGGAAAGTACAGTAAACACCGAGGCAAGGGACAAAAAAGACTTGGGCGTATAACTAGATAGTGAAGGAAGGGTGTTACAACAGACCACAGCACTTCTGTGAATATCATGTATAGCCCTGATTCTTCCCATTATTACTATAGAGTTTTTAAATACTAGATGGAATTGGTAATTCCTGGAGGAGCTTGTCACATACATGACCACAAGAAGGCAATTAACAGTTGAGGATAGCAGTCTACTTTATGGCAATACAGAAGGCAATATCTCTGTGGTCGTGACACTGATTATGCTGAAGCCACTGCTCCCAGCTTGGGGCCCACAGGAAGAATCTGGATTTAAAAAAAGTAAAAAATCTTTCAGGAAAATTTGTGTGTATATGTGTTTTGTCCTGAATCCTTCTCCTGATTTTTTTGACATCGCTCCCCAACAGCTCACTGCATCAGCACAGGTAAGGGCAAGGCGGCAGACAGATGAGGATGAGAAGGTTGTGGGAAGAAAGTGGAAACCTTTAAAACTAGTTGTGCTTCCTTAAAAATGCTGGGTTAAATGGCACTGGAGGAGGCCTGATCTGGGGGTAGGAGAACTCTGCGGCCCCCTCTGAGAAAAGTGCAGCAGTCTAGGCTTAACTTGGAGAGGCTGTGGTTTGACTGATCCTTGTTGCACAATCATGAACTTTTGTGGCAATCAGCTGATATGGGCAACATTGTCCTCACCAGAAGAATAAATGGTCTCAGGGTGTCCAGCCTTGCAAACAGGAGCTCATCCAGACACAGTTGCAGTCAGGAGAGCATGATGAATCAATTCAGAGTGGAAAAAAAGACTTAATTTTATCAGAAAAGGTCAACGTTTGTGCACTGGTTTTATATATGGGTACAGAAAATGAGGCTGAGGCAATGCTATTGCAAATTATTTTCTCCCTCAGATTTAACTCTAAACTGTATGTTACATATACTGGTAGCACCCTCTTAGAACATTTTCTTGCTGGTATTTTAAAATGGAAATCTAATTTAAAAAAAGTCAAAAGAAAAGATGAGCAAGATATTTTTGATGAAAATTTTCTGTCCTCCTGTCAGGACACTGCACAGGCTGGGGGCTCCCTCACAGCCCGTGCTGTCCCACCGCCCCAGCCAGGAGCAGGGCAGGACAGGGAGCAGCCAGGGTAGCCCCCAGCCCCAGCCATCGGGCCCTTCCCTGGGTACAGCGATGGGCCAAGGCTGGGACAAGAGCTCGGGCTCTCTGGGACCGTCTCCCCATGTCACCAAGGGAGTGCACCAGGTTGTGGTTTGGGCTGCCCTGTCTCTGAGCCAGCCCTGAGCAGGCGGCCAGACCCCCCAGAGAGGGATGTTCCCAGAGCCCTCACAGTCCCCTCATGAGACAGGTAACGATTGCTGGGAATGTGTTTCTTCTGCTAAAAGGAGAGGAGGGAAAAGCACTTCTGATGCCATATCACCTGGTGGCAACTTTCCCATTGTATGTGATTTTTGCTCCTGTGATCCATTCCATCTCAAAAGAAGAGTGGGAAGATTGGAGGGTGGTAATCAATAAGGCAGAAAACATGGAAGAAAATGAGAGATTAATTAATTGCCAAAATTGTGCTGCCATGAGTCCTGGGACCGTTCGTGTACTGCAGTTCCCCGTGGAGCTCACTCCCTTATCACAGTACCTCCTGCTGCTTTCCAAAAGATGATGGAGTGATGTGACTGGCATATGTCATATGTGTGTCATTCTTTTACCTCAGAAAGAGAAATTGGGTAGTGCCTCAGATAATCCCTAATTTACTCAGGGCCAGATGAATTTGGGGTGTGGATCGTTCCCAAGGGAACAGCAAGGATGGGCATCTTGCTTGTGAACGTGTGACATTCCCCTCTGCACACCCACTGCACAGGTTTAGCACTCTAATGCAGCAGCCACATGGTTTTCACTCTGGAGGATCTAATTCAGTACCTTCAGCATTCCCCATTCAACACATACCCAGGCACTCCCAGGACAGTTTTAGCAGACATCATTCAAATTAGATATCGAATACAGTTTTAATTCTCACGGAGCGCTTCTTTCTGGTTCTTCCACAGATATTACCCATTTTAGTTAAATGGCACTCCTGCCGCACCAACAGTTTAACCCCCAGGAAACTGAATCACAGACAAGTCCAAGCTCCTTCCTTTCGGTGAACACGGGAGGTGATGAGGTCCTGATATTTCAGATGACTCAGCAATTTTTAGCCCACAGCATGGTCTCTCATGGTTCCAATCCACCAGTCCTACCCTCGTGAGCACTTGGCATCTCTATTAACCTGGCCTTTGGAAACTTGCACTGGGAGTCTGGAAAACAAGGGACACACAGGTTAGTGAGTCTCAGAAGAAAATAAGGTTTTGTGTGACTTGCCTAGCATCACAGAGGAATACTGTGCCATAGATTTAGGATCCAGCTGTCTAAACTTGCATTTTATTAAACTTATGATGACATAATCTCTTTGCCTGCAGTCCACTGAATCAGATTCCCAAATTCTTTAACAAGGATCCTCCAGCTAACAGCACCTTCCTTCACTCCTTCACCTTGCTCACCAGAGCATCTGATCCTGTTCATCAAATGAGACGGATCTAGCAGAGAAGTTGTAAGTTCATAAAAACAGTCTGCTTCAAAGTGCACACACACATAGCAGCAACATCATCTTAGATGCAATCTTAATATAGTAATTTTTTAACTTTTGAAGTCTAAAATTTGAAACCTATTTTTCAAATTTTAAAAAGTGTAGTATAATTTTGAAATGTCTCATCCAACTGTTCTAAGTTGTTAAAGGAATACTTGTGAAATCTGCCTTCTTCAGTAATGTGCACGCTATTACTATGTTCCACAAGCAAATTAACTATGAAGGACCAATTACATACTGCCTTTCATGTTAGGTGAGTAATTTCCAAGTGTAATAAGTACATTTCTTTCCGAGGGGGGAGTTTTGAGTAGTAGTGTTTTACATCCACTCCATACTTATATTTTCTCAGTGGCAAGGGCTCTGTAAGGAACTCAGAAGAGCCAGGACCTATAATCTCAAAGCTAGATTTTGCAGCCTCCACATACTGAAGTGTTCTTTCCTCAGTTGTGTCCAGTAATATACGAAACCTGGATCTGTGAAGTACTGAAGTGAAAGCCATCTGATAAGTGAGAGACATTCAGCACAGGAAGATGCAGGATCACTTGATACCATCCACACCAACAAGAGTTTAAGACACACAACATAAGGCTGGTCCAGGCTAATAAACTGATGAAGGACCCTGGGTGGGCTCAGCCCCGTTGCGAACAAAGGAGGTAAAAGGTTGGGTGCCTGCAACAACAGCAAGAGCGAGTTGCAGCAGGGCTTCAGGCAGGACTGAGTGCCTTCTCTGCAGGCGTGTCCCCAGCACCCTGCACACAGTACCTGTGACTGAGAAGCCAGAAGGAGTTGTTCATGACACTCTACCTGCCAGCATCATGGTGGGCCTGCAGGGCAAAGGAGGTAAATCCTCCTAACATGCCAGGTGTGAGTCCACACCTGCATCCTCTTTGAAACAGTGCCTGCTTCCCCATGCTATGGAAAAGTTGTACACAACATGGAATATGCAGAGTGACAGCAGTTGGCAGGCGTTTAAGCCCAGGCAACTATTTCATCGTTAGTCTAAGTACACAGTCATGCAAACTGATCACGTTTATTCCTGATTTTGTTTATACTTGCGTATACTAAGGGGTTTTCAGCCAAAAGTAACTCCCTTGTTCAAACCCAACTCATTTGCAGCAGAAGTGATCCTCAACCCTGCTGCATCTGTGTGCACCCTTGCGAAAACAGAGGGTGGGCGGCAATAGCAGCGGGAGCAATGCCAATCTTGCCTTGCCAACGTGGATGTATACTCTAAAATATCCAGAGCTACTGTACATGGGGATCCGTGGTGAAAAGGACAAGCAGATGTGATTTACCTAATTGATGGCCTAATTAAAATCTGAAGAAGAGGTGGGTGATTTAGTGCTGTTGGAAAACAAGTTATTGAAAGGATTGAAAATTAATATAAAAGGTCTCAGTGGTGTTTAATAAACAAAATTCACTCAAAAATATTTTTAAATATTCCAGACCTCATTTTGTACAACAGCTTTGCCAGCTTATGATCACCAAGTTCAGTATGGAGCCAAGAGAGCACAGCTGGGGTGAGTGGGGGTTGCCACTGAGTTTTCTTGTTCTCATCTGCTTGATGTGATTGCCTGCCCCTTAGACTGTGGCATAAGTCAGTAGACAAAACAGAGTGCAACATGTCTTTCACTTCACTGAAACACCCACGCTCATTATAACATGTTTTGTTCAGCAATTTCCACTCAGTTGCATTTTTAAGTGCTTCAAAACAAGTCACTCTGGATGCAATTTTAAAAGCAGGGAATTACTGTGCTCAGCCCTGAGGTGGTCCCCCTGGAGTTCACGTCCTCCTTCCATTTGCTACTTTTCCATTTTTTACTGTTTTCCACACAAAAATAAATGTCTGGATCTCACAAAGTGTTGTCAAATTCTAGCCACCAGTCATAAGCTGGTGCTACACCATGAGGGAAGCCAGGTGGTGGTACCTGTCCCTGGGCCAGCCTTGCTGTTAGATTTCTAAAAGAGATGTTTGGGCAGAGGAGGCTGGAAAGTGGAAAGAAGACTTCTGCTTGGCTGTTTGTGAAGTCAGTAGGTTTTTTTTGAAAAGGTGGTCTTGACACAAGTGTGGAGGGAAGGCAACATCTATAGGTAAAAAGGAAGGATCTTGCACAGTCTGAGTCATTCAGCATTTTGCCCCATGGGAAAGGAAACCATTTAGTCCAGGGGAGCAATGGTGATGGAATCCCTGACAGAGCTACCTTTGAAGTCAGCTTTCGTACTACAACCGGGCAAAGGGAGTGAATGTGAGTGACAGCAAACTTGGCTTCCTGT
The DNA here is from genome assembly GCA_003993805.1 of Himantopus leucocephalus. Taxonomy (NCBI): domain Eukaryota; kingdom Metazoa; phylum Chordata; class Aves; order Charadriiformes; family Recurvirostridae; genus Himantopus; species Himantopus leucocephalus. The sequence continues at coordinate 136,718,799 of RSEF01000002.1, forward strand.
GTAAAATGATCCTATTTGCAAGTTACCTCTCGTTCTGTATCTGCGTAGCTCATCAAGCTGTGACACAGCCATACCATGCTTGTACAGTGGGAAACCCACACCTGTGGGATACTGACGTAGCCACCATCAGCAGAGATTGGTCAGCCTTTATCACTTAGAAAGGGCCATTATGAAAGAATCAGGGTTCCTGCATTAGAGCCTGCAGGTGTTTTGCAAGTCAAGCTTCCCACACAGACAGAAAGGTTTTTGAGCCTTCTGGACCGATTCAATTAAATTTGACACAGATGCAGAGGTTTCAAAGGTAATTAACATCTTTAAAGGATATAAGCAGTTAAGGGGAGAGAGAGACCCTACAAGACTCTCACGTGAAAGCAACTAGAGAATCAACCCTGGAGGGAGACTGCATGATTCTCTCACTACAGGGGAAAAAGGGGAGAAAAACCCAACAAACCAGAAAAAATTTTCCCCCAAATGTCAATCAAAGTAGCACCTTCTCAGACACCGAAGTCAATCTCAAGACACAGCTTAGTAGAAACTCTGACTCTGGTAGTTCAGATGTTCGCAGAATAATTTCTTCTCTGTGGGAAGCCTTCTCCTTTGAGCTGGCTTCCTCCACTTGGTCAAAAAAAAAAANCAAAAAAAAAAAAAAAAAAGAGGGTTTAATGATCTTCCCAGTGCAGTGCTTACTTTTAAAGACTTGGGGGTTGTTGCAGGGAAGGCCTTGAAAGAATGAATGAAAGTTATTTTTTGCTGATGGTTGAAATTAGTTGGGTTTTAGGTTGATTTTATTTCAGATTTATGACAAAGAAGCCTGGAGTACTAGATGTATTTTCTTGTACGTTTGTACTAGAAAATGAAATATAATAAATCTAAGAATAAGCATTATCCAGTCCTTGTTTTATGAGCCCATAGAGATCTAGCCCATAAAATAAATGAGCACAATATCACTGAGTGCTGGACTTTGTTCAGAGTTAGCTGAAAGTTATGCAAAATCATAATGAGACCTGCTAGCATAAGCAAGAAGGACATTAGTCTCCAGCCACCCGTTTTCTCCCCTTCTCTTCTGCACTCTGTTTATTTCAGGAAGCCTGTGAAGTTCTGGTTCTGGTCTTCAAAAATGTAGCCTGTGGAGAGAAACAGGAGAAACTGTTGATGTGGCTTCACTATGGGTTTTGAAGTGAACCAAGGTGTTCACTGTGTTCTTGTTGCTAATTGTCCCCAGTTTAGAACTGATCTCATTCAGCACAACAGAAATGGCATTTTTCAACTGTTCAGACAGCTTTAAACAGGAATCAGGTTTTCTTAAGACATCACTTACTGATCCAATATAGTCTTGATATTGGAGAAAAAGGAGCTGGGAAAAATTACTTGTGAAATTTTCAGTTATAGGGACTTGGCACCTATCTCTACTCCTTTAGACTTACTCCCCTCATTTGCTGCTTTATCCTGTAGGTGCCTGAGGTACTGAGGCTATGAAGTGTCTGACACTGGGAATTGCTGACATGCAGTCAGTGCCAAACCAATTTTCTGTCTCTGAAGTTCTGGCAGGACTCCCCAAGGAGGCAGCAATCAAGCACCTGTGGCTTCCATGGGTCGGTACCACTGCTCCAGCTGCACAAAAAGGGGTTTGGCCCTCCAATTTCTGTCACTTAAAACCCCATGAAATCTTTTTTCCAGTCATCACTCTCAGCTAGACTTTGAGATAAATTTAGGATTTTCCATCCAAGTTCTTAATTTGCTCCACCACCAGAACAATATGTAAACTATGCAGAAAACACTAAGTACAGGGCTTCAGGTACTCCCTTACTGATGAAGACCTCACATCTACTACCATCTGACCCTGCAGAGAGATACATGGCACAGCTGGGCACAGATCTCTGCTGGGATCTGCTAGAGCAGCCGTAACACATCGAAAAAACCTATAGTAAGTGCCCCTTCAAATCAGAACAGCTTTCCACAAATCTTGAAGATTACTAAAACCAGAACTCATTGGATCTGAAAGCCCTCGGAGTGTCCATCTGCCCAAATTTGGAGAGATTTTGAATGTTGCAGTTCAGTATTGACTGAAGCTGTGACTGTCTGGACAACAAAGGATTGAGAAGATATTAAAGGGAACACCCCTATATAAAAAAGGTAACATTTCAAATCCACCTTATTTCTGCTGGAAGCCAAGCACATTTCCTCCACACTCATCTCCGGTGAGAAATACCCTGGAATTTTTTCCCCTGAAATGCAAACTAGGCTGCTGTAAGAGAAAGCCCAGTTCACTTTGAAGTGGTAAGTATGCTTAAATTTGCTGCAGGCTTCAGTATCCCTGAGGGTCCTAAGGCCTACAAATTATTTTTATTCATTTAAAATGAAATAGAAATTAGAAATAAATTTCAATACAGCTAAAAAAAAGACACTGGAGAGCTTTGTAACACCCTCACTCTCTCTACGGTGTTCTGTCTTCTATCCAATAGGATCTCCCCTGTCTTTTTCTTCTGGAGAAAATTTTCCTTTCATTCAGCGCAAAGTAAAATTTGACACATGGTCTGGAAAAGGCAGAAAATATTATTGCCATAACTCCACTGTCTGGTGTGCATTAGGGCTGTTGGTGTATTTGTTTGTATATTCTGCCAACAGTGTATATGGAAAGAAGATCCAATGCAAGTGCTGTCATAGAGCAGCTTACTGCTGCACCCAAAGGTATGACTGCAGCAAAGATGCCGTGTTTTAACCATCCCCAGTAATAGTGCAGCGAAGACCATGGGTGACATTTTGTCATACAAGAAAACTGTTTAGCTGGTAGCCTGTGCAGATATCCCTGCTGCTGCGTCTTCCTTTCTGCTGCTTCATGTTTTGCCTTTGCTGAGGTTATTGAAGATGTGTCCATCCACACTGCTGTCAGACCCCCAGTTACTCTGCAAAAGTAACACAAGTGGACCCAGTGGGAGCACAGATTTAGTGTTTGGAGGCAGTTTTCATTGCAGTTTGTGGAAACAGGAAACTCAAGGAACAAATGTGTCATCCAGCCAACTCATATCAATAGATAAAATACCACCTCCCTATCTTCCAGCTTATAGACACCTCTGCCTAATTCAGCCAAAATATTCCCCAAAACAGTGGAAATTTTTCTAGGAAATGCTTGTTACCACATATTTGGTTGAGGTACCTGTCCTACAAACCCTTCTTAATCTCCATACATTTGCCCCACTTTCCAAATACATTAGTTCCTATGGCAATGAGGATGCCATTGGCATGGGAGAGCTCAGTGGCATTCATAATTCCCCTTTGAAGTCCATTTATGAAATAGAAAGTCATTTATACTGTGGTTTGTCAAATAAAGAAAGTGTTTGTGGGCCAGGCTGAGATCTGCTGATGTGGGTGGGAATTTTGCTACTGCCTTCAGTTGCATCCAGTATGGTCCTTATGCTGCACACCATATGTCTCGCTAACCACCACACAATCCCTCACCCCAAACTGCTAGCTCCTCTCTTTTTTGGAAGGAGAACTAGTGAGACTGATTCATGCAAAGTACCCTCATTGTTTATAGCGAAGATTAAAAGCATAATTATTTTTAGGAGCTCCTCAATGATAGGAGATTTTAGACTTCAGGGAGAGATGTCAGATGATCTAGTCCTTGACTTCAGAAAAAAGATTTCCGCAGGTACTCCACTCTCTTCTCTTTCATGTCACTGCACCCACCTCTCACTGACTCCTGGCTGCCATTTTAAAGAATAGCATGGGAAGTATTTCAGACATGTAGAAGATAGGGTGTGATTCAGTTCGAGATCTCAGTGGGTTGCAGGGATGAAATTGGCGATTGTGAAAAATCTTCCTACACGTTTTCCATATATTTCACATGTCATCCCACAAAAGAAATGAAAATAGAAGATTCCCTTTTACTGATGCTGTGAGAAGAGGATGGAAATCAGAGAGGTGAATAAAGTGTACCAGAAGGCCTCCATTTTACACAAACCATTCCAGAAAAAAAAAAGGGAGCTGTTGTCTCCTGCACACAATATTTCTTAAACCCTATGTCACTGGACCTTAGAGGATGAGAAAAATCTATGATGCTAATACAATGCCTTCATTGTTTATTGTGTGCAAGCAGTATGCTCAGAATAGAGAAAAAATTCAGAAAGAACATGACCGCTCCCCAAGAAAGCCCAAGAAAGCTAAAAGTGGAATCAACAGCCAACAGCAAGTAAATAAACAACATTTTGGCTTGTGTGAACTGGCAGATCAATATTACTGGATTTCTGGACAAGGTACTTTGGAAGAAGATTTGGACAGAGTGACATGTACTACAATGAGGAAAGACTTCAATGTGTAAAAGGAAGCATCAAGATGACCATGTGAAAAGGATTTTATTCTGCAATGCCCTCAGAAACTCCTGAAAAATACTGCCTGAAGCACATCAACCTCCTAAAGCCTCTCTAGGTTAGTTTCCAGCATCCCACTGGGGTGTCTAGGATGGGGCAACTCTAGGTACAAAGGCAACCAAGGATCTTGCAGAGGGATCATATTAAATCTCAAGAAGCAGAATGTGTTTGTCAAGATCCAGCCTTGTGGTAGTGAAAGGTGCTAAATTTTAGAAATTCAGTGCTAAATCGGGAAGGCTACAAGAAGTTTTAATGTCTTACATTAACTTTCTCTTGAACTCTATTCAGCTCTGCCTGACTCTTTGTGCAATATGGGACATATTGATATGTGTCAGTTCTGTCTGGAGGGATGTACCAAAAATATATCAATCTTGGTACATTATGAGACTGAATTGAATATTAAATTGTTATTCTACATAGGCAACACATTGCCTAGGTTGACTCACACATACAAAAGGAAATGTCTGACTTAATTTCTGTGCTTTTTATGTCATTTCTGTGCATTTCTGTAATTTTAAGAAGAATCTGGTCTACTTTCACATCTGAAGCTTGTTTCTTGTGAAAGAGAAACAGTGACATCCTGTGGTTCAACTGTAGGAAAAGTGTATATTTTTTCATTACCCTTTTCTCAGATGTAATTTCTCTTTTTCTATGTAACTTAACAAGAACAATCCAAATTTTGTCTATGAAAAGAAATATTGATTAGATAGTCCCAAATAGCACTTTATAAGTGCAATAAGCTTTCTGTATACATAGGATTACAGTTGTCAGGAAAGTGAAGACATTTAATAAAAGTGACATTTTATTTTTGGTTTCATGTTAATCAAAATAGATTAAGGTTATTTTAAAATATATAACAATAATAGAAAATAATTTAGATAATAATAATTTTAAAAAACGTGTGACAAGTGGGTTTTGAAAAAAAAAAGAAGTCACATCAGGCCTAGGATCTAGCCCTTTCTTTCACAAAAACATTTAGGACTTAATGTCTTTGGAAATAATTTGATTACTGCTGTTACCAGAATGTATTTGAAGGAATAGATGTTAATCAGAAGATGATGGCATCTCCTGGGTAAGCTGAAAGCACCAGCAAACATAATAATTTAGTGAAGAATAGTCATATTCATGAAAAAAAAAAGGAAATTATTCTGGTATATTGATTTAAAAGGTAATTTTCTCATGAGACCCTTTTAAAGTATATTACTTTGGTCATTACAAAACTTCTGATGATCCAGTACTGACAGAAATAGTATCTTTAGACAGAGCTGTAATAATTTGAGCTAATGTATCAAAAATGATGCCAACAGAACTCCACAAACACCTTGCAATAGTATCAAAATCATTTTTCTATAGGAGAAAATAACTGCAGAATTCTTTCCTCTTGGCATAAACTTAAGGATGACATATAGTGGTGACATCCTTAAGAACTTGTCTTAAGACTCTATTTTCTTTTCAGATGTATAAATCAGAAAGATTATCTCTGCAGTTTTCCTCATATCAGACTCACACTCTGGATTTTTATCCTGATACATGTTGTACTATTTGTGTATTTCTCAGTTGTGAGGTTGTCCCTTACTTGAATTTAGTTTGTGTTTATTAAGATTCTCAGAGACACATAGTCACTGGAACTGTTACATCACGGCTCTCCAGTTTCCACTACAGCTCTTGATGGTGGCAGCAATACAAAGAGCAAATGTTCTCCTGTCCCCTGACTTCCCAAATACAAATGGCCAAGTGGATGGGTGAAAATGATGAAGAATGAAGTTGGAAAAGAAAACAAACCTGTTCAGAGAGAAAGGTTGAAATGTGTTTCTTGAGCATAAGTGATTTACTCCAGGGCTTCAGTTTCATGACTTTTTTCCCCTTCAATGCAAATAAACTCCAAAGGCAAAAGCGTGTTTATAGGAAAGGAGGCACCTCAACTCCATGTCAATGCTGTGCAGGATGCAGACATCCCTGATGGAAGGTGAGAATGCCAAACCATAAGCTCTAAAGAAAGCATTGTTGCCAATGGATTATTTATAACCTTTCTTATCACTCAAAAGGTACACACTTAGATACGCAGGGTTTTTTTTTAATATAAAGCCAAATAAATCAGTAAATCCCCCCACACAGTGTGGAGAGTGTTCACCAAGATTGCTAATTTCAGAGACAAAAGAATATGCCATCTAACATTTGCATGTATTTCATTATGTTTGACTGGCATATGGTGATCCATAAGCTTGCTGCTAATATAGTGCCTGTGTTTTTTAATTAAATTGATGGTCTTAAAAAAGGTACCTAGTCTCCTGAGTAAGGTATAATCTCTTCAATTTTGAATATTGCCTAGTCTCACACCAGCACCGCAGTAGACCTAAAATTGCTTCAGACTCTAGAAGTTGCTTCAGAATAATTTTTAAATATAGGCTTGTAAAATTATAGTAAAGGACAAAGCAAAACTATAACCAGGGATTTCCCCAAAGAAAAATGAAACAAAGAACAGCGCAGGCTATAATTCAAATTGTCAATTAGATTTGACTCAGAGGAGTTTGAAAATTAAGTTTTTAATTTCTATATACTCCTTCCACTAATCTGTTTGTGAACTTTAGACTGTCAGCTGAGAAACAAAAAGAGAGGAAAACTAGACTCTTTTGAACCAGAGATTTAATAACTCCCCCAGGTCACAGTGCTCATTATAAAGGGAATGAAGTGCTGGTTCTTGGGCAACAGAGCAAACATCTGCATCCTGCAACAAGCCAGGTGCTCTAAATCAGGGCAAAACCAAGGCAGCCCAAGCAGCAAAATCTGAGCATGTCCTCTGTCTCTCCAGCCTGCCTGGGTCCCTGCTATGATTGTGTCTGCAGCTGGAGCGACCTCCCAACCGAATAAGCACACCTGGAAACACTGATGGGCAGCAGCTGTCTGGCACCCACAGCGAAATTCCCAGCAGGCGTCAGGTGTTTGCCTGACTTTTCCTAGGGGAGCTGGATGCATGTGCACTGTGCAAGCTTTAAAATGTCATTGTTAGTTTGCGTGTCAGTGAATAACATTTAGGTCTTGAATTGAAATGACAAGGGAAAGAAGCGTTCTGCAAGAGGTTCTGTTACTGGCAAAAACGCTCACCGCATTTTTACTGTGAATTTCCTTTCTGTAAATCTTTCGAGCCTCTCTCCCTGTGCACAATAAAATTTTAACTTGCACACAGCTGAAAACTGTGCGCACCTATCACTATGAGCAATGTATCATCTCTGTTATGTTCTCTTTCCTAGGCAGTGCTTTACCAAAGTACAGAATTGATTTTCACACATTCCTTCAAATAGTTCTGTATAATAGCAGTTTATATGAACTGCTTCTCTGCTCTGTTCTTCCAACTCCGCATTTGCCCATCACAACCATACACTGCCCGCTTCCTGACTCCCAAAATGAAGAGAAGCATTCAATGTTAATCACGATGGTAGATGCCTATTTACACAGAGGTTTGCATACGTATATACTTTCAAATACCAGCACTGTACATGTAGGAGTATTCACAGCCCTGCAGTGACTCACGAACAAAAGCTTTCACAGTTGAATGTTTGCAAGTCAAAGGCAGAGCAAATGCCACCAAAGGCTGCTTTTATGAATGGGGATCATGTGGTTTTATTTTACTCCAAAGGTTTATGCATCTGGGAGCTATGTTGCATTGCTTGAACAGTGCATTTTTGCTTTGATATGATTTCATTCTCAGCTTGGTCCAGGAGTCATGTATTAAACACTTACTTTCTTTCACTGGATGAACAAAGCATTGGTTTTGCTCATACTGTCTGTGTCCCAGTCCGTAAGTGCACAACAGGTATCTTCCAAATTCTACAAAATCACCTTTTGGGTAAATCATACGTAAGAAAGAATGTTCCCAGGCACGTCGTCTTTTTACCCCCATGATGAATCTTAGGATGTAGGAAGTCCAAAAGCAACCAGAAGTCCTACATTGTGTACATGTGCTATATGTCTGATTTCCCCGGTAGTTTATAGACTGTACAGATGACAGTGTAAATGCAATGTGTACTGGATCCATCTGACTGACTGTGTGTGCACAGCTGCATAGCACATGCACAGCACATCAGACATGCTGAGGTTGGGATGAACTTCCAGTCCATGTGTAAGCCATCTGCGTGGTGCATATTTCTGGCCAGGAAACCCCTGTCACAAATACGGCAGTCCTAATCTAATCCAGAAGCAGATCTGGAAACAAGTGCCAATCACTGCCGCTCTTCCGCTCCCTCCCTTAGGCATGTCTTCGGCATTGCAGATCGGAGATCTGCTACCTGTCCACATCACACTGAACTGTTATGTTCTTCTGATGTTGCTATTATTCAAGATGTTTTCCTCTTTTTCCCATTTTTAATTTATACTGAATTCAAGATTTATTAGCTCTGTGTCGTATTTTAAAGGTGTTTTTATGAAAGGAAATACTTAATGCATTTATTTGTTAGACTGTATTTGGCATTCCCAGGGGCGGGGTTTCCAACTCCGTGTTCCTAACCATTTGAGAGACAGCAGCAGCCAGAAACCTAATGCTTTTATGCAGACAGATATGGTCACCACTCTTGTATGCGGAGACCAGGATCAGTCGCTGAGAATCAGTTACACGCAATGTCTCCAACAGAGCTTAGCTGTGTATTGGCAAAGCCACTCTGAAACCCTTTGCCACACAAAACCTCCTGTAAATGATTTGGCTTGTCTTGGACCATTTCACTGGATTACTTGATATAAACACTGAGCATTTCTTGCTTGCTGTTGCACAGTGCTCTCCAATTAGTCATCCACAAATTAGTGGTAAAAGTAAATTAATGCTTTGCTGGTCTTTTCTGCTTCTCTGGTTTTGTGCTCACTGATGAGAAGAACCTGCTTGTTATGGATGGATGAGTTTGTCTCAGAATTTCTGCTTTTTCTCAGGGTGTTGTCTACAGAACTGGATTGTGGTTTCAATGTGACCTCAGCTCTGCATTTCTGTACTGTAAATGAAGTTCAGATTTGATTTAACCTTTGCCTACATTTACATGTGACTTTTGGATGAGTCATTTTTTCTTAAAAGGTATTTAACATTTCATATTCTAAAGGTGGCTTTCAGCCTTAGAGTCATCTAAGCAAATGTCTTTGCCAGAGTTACAGTTACCCATCATCCTTTCCAGGAAATAAGTACCAGTGAAGAGTGTGGCACTGTATCTACATTTGTCAGCTGTCCATCTTATGAATTTAATTGTAAAAAACTGCATATGCAATATATTTCAAGAAAAATAATGTAGCTTGATGTACCTTAATGAGCACTAAGACAGCTGATATTGGAGTTATTACAATAACATTGCTATACCTCATCCTACAGATTTAAAACCATTGAGAAGCTAGAGCTACCAAGGCAGTCTTGACTCTGATCCATATGTCTTTAAGTCACCTGGCTGTATTGCAATAGCTCATCTGATCGCTGTCACTAGGTTAAAGGTCGGTACTACAGAGATGTGGATTTGCTTTCAGAAATGGTACATTGTGCCTCACAGCATGTGCAGCAATGGTAGTAAGTCAAGGGATAAAACCCAAGATGTTTGCTTTCTCCTTTTAGCAGCAGAGATTTGAAAGCTTTGGTAACGTTATTTCAGTGTTAAGGGTAATCTCAATAGCTCCACATCTTTAGATTTTCTTCACTGTTAGAGTATATTGATCAATGACATGCACATTTTCTGGAGGAGGTGGATCTGGTATAGCAGGAGGTAAGATAGTTTAATGACACTGATAGTTCTATTGGTGGATACGTAAGTAGTAAGTGTTGATAGAAGATCAGAATGATTTTCTTTAAATTATCTACTATATTTTAATGTAATTTGTGTCTGTCCAGCAAAGTTTATTATTTTGTAACACCTAATTTTATAAGGAGGTCCTAATGAAGTTCAGCAAGGGCAAATGCAAAGACCTGCACCTGGGGAAGAACAACCCCATGCACCAATATATACTGGGAGCCACCCAGCTAGAAAACAGTGTTTCAAAAAGGGACCTGGGGTCCTGGTGGACACCAAGTTGAACATGAGCCAACAATGTGCCCTTGTAACAAAGAAGGCTAATAGTGTCCTGGGCTGTATTAGGCAAACCATTACCAGCAGGTCCAGGGAGGTGATCCTTCACCTCTACTAAGCACTGGTGAGGCCACACCTGGAGTCTTCTGTCTGTTTTTCAGCTCCCCAGTACAAGAGAGACATGGACCTGCTAGATAGAGTTCAGCGAAGGGCCATGAAGATGATTAAAGGACTGGAGCATCTCTCCTATGAGGAACGGCTGAGAGAACTAGGACTGTTTAGCCTGGAGAAGAGAAGGCTTGAGGGGGCCTCATCAACGTGTACAAATACCTCCAAGGTGAGTGCAAAGATGATGGAGCCAGGTTTTTTTCAGTGGTGTCTAATGACAAGACCAGAGTCAATAGGCACAAAGCGAAACACAGGAGGTTTCCTCTGAACTTCAGGAAACACTTTTTTGCCATGAGGGTGACCAAACACTGACACAGGTTGCCAAGAGAGGCTGTGGAGTCTCCATCTTTGGAAATATTCAAAAGCTATCTGGACATGGTCCTGGGCAACTGGCTCTAGGTGGCCCTCAGGTGGACCTCCCTGGCAGGGAGGTTTGGACCAGATAACCTCTAGACATCCCCGCCAACCTCAGCCAATACGTGAATCCAAGCAGGATTGTTCAGCAGCAACACTTTGCCATTTTTAGTATCCCACATGGTTCATTTTAGTCGTCAAGTGGGGGTTTTCATAACAGCTGTAGCTTCCGGAAAGGACAAGTTGACTGAGGACCATTGTCTTTTTGTGGCCTCACCATGGGCTGGTTGTTTCACTGCCACAGCCATCACTTCAAGAAGGTAAAAGTGAGCACAGCGTTGGAAGTCAATGAAAACTATAACCATGCTTTGTAAGAAAGCTCAGGTCTCTACATCACTGCCGCTCACAACCTCACAGTTATTCAGGCACACACAAGGACCACTTCAGTGTTTTCTTCATTGTTGCTTCTAGCCCTCACGTTGCTGGCACGTCTGCTCACTCAGAGAAAAGAGCAGCACTTATGCGTCGTGAGCATGATGAGAGTAACCCGAGGGAATGGGACCCCAGCATAAAGAACATGCTGTTTTACTTAGACACTTTTTCAGGAAAATGAAAAAAACTTAAAACAACACGTATGCCGTCGATGCAGTTTCCCTTGGATTAAAAACAGAACATTAGACACGTATTTAATCAGTTTTGCTGTCCCTGGGGGTGTTAATATTTGGCACTCTCCCACTTTCAATTAAGACCTGGTTCTCTAGTTCTTAAATAAAACTAGTCAGGAAATTTCCATGAATGCTTTCTCATAGAAAATGCACTTTCTGCAAAACTGAACTTTACTGCAGAGAAATATTAATAATATTCTTTGAAGTTTCTGAATCTTCACCAGGCAACACTGACTCCAGTGGAAACATTTTGGTTAGTTAAAACACTTCAGACCAGATCAGTTAGACTTTACCTCATGGTCATAGCAATGCCTCACGGGAGTTTAGTTCAGATATAACATGCCCCAGTTCTTTTTGCAAAAGCTTCCTTGTCTGAGCTACACCACAGAGGTTCCTGAAGTTGAAACATCAGACAAGACACAGTTGAGCTGAAGACCCCAACCCACAGTAGACAAACGGGGAATGCTGCATTTGAACTACAGTCCCCATGAGGAATCACAGTCCCTCTGACTCCCAAACTAATATGTTCAAGTCAACAAACCAAAATTAGATATTTTTATTTGGAAGTGTTAAGGTATTTAACTTCGGTCAAAGGAATTGAAAGGATCTGCTGAAATGCATTTTAACTGGTTCTGTAGAAAGATTGATATTCATTGTTTTCCTCCTTTTAAAAGCAAAGACAAATAATCTCTTGGGGTTGTTGTTCCACCTTTATGTGTGAAGCAAGGGGTGATAGAAACCTGGCCTGACCCAGAAAGTCATCTCCCAGGTTGCTAAAGTTTAAGGTCAGGAAGGACCAACATCTCTTTTAGTATGTTCTCTTGCACATCCCAGAGTTCAATGTTTTATCCAGTCTTGACATAATGAGTGAGCTCAGTAATATGTGTGACTAAAGTAAAACTTGTGTTGAGTAAACACACGTCTTCCAGAAAACATTCAGACTTGTTTAGGCAATATCACTGGGTTTTTGGTATTGTGTTGCAGCAGTTACTTGCCCTCGCTGCTCAGAGTATGTTTCATGTTTTCTTCTGACTTCATCTGGCCAGAGTTTCTAGCCATAGCTCTTGTTGTGGCCATATCTGTTTAATTAAAGATTACTTCAACCTCCGTCTTTTCACTCAAATAAACACACTGAGCTTCAAGTTTGTGAAGGCAAAGTAACTTCTCTAGCTCTCAGATAATTTTGTTTACTCTTTTTCCTCATTTTCCTTTACTCTTTTTTTCCTGATTGCTCAACATCTTGTTTAGAAAGCTGACTGTAGACCCATGTGCCGTATTCTCATATTAGTCTTACAGTACATACACAGGAAAAAAGTAATACCTAATTTCTACTTATCGCTGACCTGCTTGTATACCTGGGGACTTCGTAAGTCATTTGGCCTCAACATCACAGCAATAAATTTTCATGAACTTTAATGAGTTTCCATGTCCTATGTCTTATGTTCCCTGCCTTATAGCTACAGTTCCTTTCTATATACTTCATAAACTCTACGAGGGCACTCTAACTTTTTTATAGAGTACTACAATTCTCCCTTGACGAATTTACCATACAGGAATAAACTTAATATATTCTGTGCTCCAAAAAGTAATCTGAACTTTGACTTCTTTTTCCATAAAATATACAATTCTCTTGAGAAAATGATTTTTATGAAGAAGTGCTGATGTGTCCATTCTTTCTTCCCTCTCCTCCCCATTTTTTTTGACAGAACAATACAAAAGCAAAACAGCCAGAATGTAGTCAGATGAAAGGGCAGTGGAGATAAGTTTTCAACTTCTTCAATTTTTTCCTTTGTTTTCCTTTTTTTCCTTTTTGTTACCTAGTCCAATTTTTCCTCTTTTTTTTTTTTTTATTTCTACAGAATAATATAATATGCAACTCTGATCAGCTCTGGAAGAAGCAAAACAAGGAAAAAAGTCTGGGATGGTTTTCCATAAACTTCTGTTCTACTTTATACTTTGTAGAAAGACAGAATAAAAAGGAATGAGTACAAAAGATATAGGAGCTCACCAAGACAATCAAACTGGGGAGACTAAGAAGAAAAAGATGTCTGTAAAGTCAGAGTTACTTAGATGAAAGAAAATCTTACATATCTTCTCAGAAATAACTGCATTGCAGTCAGTGAAGGCAGAGGAGTGGAATGTACTGGGGTCCTGGTCTGGTCTTGCAGACTGAGATGGGAGCAGAAGGGAGCACTTTGAATTCCTTCCAGATGGAGACAAACACCTTCGGGCTCCAGAGGGGCTCAAGGCTAACAAGAGGACAGGAGTCCACCCTGAATTAACCCTTGAAGAATAAATACCAGTGGTTAGGCTTGCAGAGTGGCTGTCTCTGGAAGGGGGCTCTAAATCTATGACACCCCCGATTACATCTCGGTGGCCCCCAGAGCAATCCTGACTTAGGTTACTGAAGCAAGAACTCTTTCCATGAACTTGCCAACTTTAGCAATTCAAGCTGCTTCTAAACCTCACTCCTTAAAGCCTTGTCTGTAACAAAGCCACCAACAAAATTCTGATTGATTTCAGTAAATACAAAATTTCGCTGCTGTGCCTTTATGCTGTACCACTGTTAATAAAAGCTCTACGAGCACATCCAGTTACAGGTGAAAAGAACCCAGTTCCCTTCTATTGTCCTCTGTTCTGCATCTGACAGAGATGAAAACCAGCAGCAGGGGCTAGCTAGTTAGAGGGGAACCAAGTACTGTGTGATGAAATACATCCAGGCAAGGTAGTGGTTTTGCATACCTGCTTTTCAGCTGAGACGACACAAAGTTGATAGAAAGCTAAGAGTGATGCTCCTGAGCTTCCAGTAATCAAAGTACTTGAAGGGCACGCAAATAAAAAAAGGTGGGGTTCCCGATTTTTTCACGCCGTGCGCATACAAGGACCTCTCCATCTTCCCCCAGTGTAGTAAGGAAGTGGCTTTCCAGAATTTATTTGACCAGTTCTCTTGTACATCAGCTGCGAATCAAACTGCTTTTCCTTGCACTTTCTAATTTTAAAGGAGCAGTGTACTATTTATATGCTGACTTTGTCTGTGCCTGTGTCTGTGTGTAAATCTACGTAGAAAAGCTTAGTGTAAAGCTTGGGATAATCACTGGAATATTAGTCAATACAAGCAAAAAAACCAACCCACTTCCTTCACTGCACCGAAGTTACAGAAAAGCGTGACAAGGAGCAATATCCAAAGCCGTACTCAACCCTGGTTGCTGGATGCTGGCTCTGAACTGGCAGTGGACATTACACCAGATAAGCCGTGAGCCTAAGCCAAAGTCTAAAGAGTTAAAAGGCCAGGAAGGTAAAGAGAATCAGGGCCAGAGCAAGCTTTATAAGTCAGTAAAAGAATTTTAAAGCCATATGCTGCTTAACAGGCACCAGGGTAGAGGGAACGTGAGACTGGAGAAATATGATCTGTAGATCAAGTCCTAGTAACAATTCTGGCAGCAGCAACATTCAAAACCATCTGCAGCCAGTTTAGCAAACAATCTGGAACACCACCAGGAACAAATTAAAATAGTCAATCCTGGAAGTCATGAAAGCCTGTATGAACAAGAGCCTGAGCAAATGAAATGGTGTTTTCTTGAGAATATCTTGCAATATTCTCAAAAACATCAAAAGACTTTTTTTTTGCCCACTCTTTCATGTGAAGACAAAAAAGCTGAAAGGGGAGTCATATGGGTTAGGAGAGAGAAAAGCGTTTCGGCACTGGAGCTCCAAAGCAATCAAAATGCCACAGATTTCACTGGCGGCAATATTAATCCAAGTCAGGAAGAGTCCTCCTGTACACTGCAGGGCCTCAGACCCGGATATTCCACTACGCTTTGCACCACATGTTGAGTGCAGGAGCTGGGAAGCAAGTGTGCTGCGAAATCCCACGGAGAGGGGTGTGGGTGAGAAAACTGGCTAGCATATGTGGTGCTCCAACATATAGCAACTGAACTCTCACTACACGGATCTCATTGTGCAGCACCTCCCCCAGCAAGTGCAAAAAAAATGTGCATGTGTGTAAGAGGTTAGGAGTTTAGGATGCAGTGCCAACAGGAAACGGAAAGGGGGAGAGAAGCAGAAAACCAGACGGTTGTAGAAACTGCAAGGAAACACACCTCCCTTAATGTTATCCAGCGATGGGCGCTGCCTGGTCAATTGTCTGGGATGGCAAATTGTCAAAGAGAAGAACATGAGAGAAAGTGTCTTCACAAAGGCCCACACACTGGACACATCAGAGTCAGGGATCTCCGTTGTGGACCAGATTAACTCTTTTTGGGGACTTGTGTCTGCCAAGTTTCACTCCAGGCATGAGCGGCAGCTCCCGCTCCCGCTGCCGTAGCACCATCCCCACGCTCCGCTCTGGCAGCAGTGACAAAGCCCTTCCCACTTACTGCTCCAACTCACCCTCCTTTTCATCTGGGGAAAGAGGAGAAGGTTTTCAGTTGTGTGTTTGTCTGGACTTTTTTAATCAAAAGGAAAGCTGAGTACAATCCAAATTCCTGGCACTTCAGATTCTTGCCGGTTTAGCTGAATATGAGGAGCTATGGGAGAGCTCTTTTCACAGAGCAGTTTGACCCACCAGCACAGATGGAGATGCAGAACATATGATCTGGGCCAGGTTCTCCTTCAGACACTGCAGGATGCGAACAGGCAAGTTTCGTGCGATGTCTATGACAAGGAACATTAGCATGATATTAGCTTTTTTGCCAGGAGGACAACATGAGAACAAAAAGTTAACTTTAGATTAATCCTGCTGTGACTCTCTTGTTTTAGTCACTCTCCTCTCAGCTTTGCTACTCTGGAATTAATAGATATTAAAGCAGAATTTTCCCCAGTTTAATTGTAGATATAGGTCCTATCTTCTTTGCCTTTGAGTGGCAAGGGTGAGATTGAATCCTTGGTCCTGGTCCTGAAGAGGGGTTGTGCTCAGGGGTTGCGGTCGCAGTAGCAGAGCTGTGATGGAGCTGGCTCATTCCCAAGCCCTGCTGCTCCTTTACTTTGACCAGGAGAAGGGTGTTAAGCTCACAACGCAGCCAGGGCTGGTCTTGCACCCAGCTGTGAAGAGCCACACAGCTCCCACTGGGTGGTTGTTTCATTGCCTTTCTCTCTCACTTGGTTGTGTCATGGCCATTCTTTATCTAGCCCTAAATCTGTAGTCAGAACAAAATAAAATAAAATAAAATAAAAGAGTGATTTACATCCAAGGCAGTGTTTTCTGACAGACTGGGGTAGAGCAGGGGAAGCAAAGCAGGCACCTATAAAACACTATTTCAATTTGTGTATCAAGACTTTTATTAGCAAATCGGATGGCAGGCGGCACTCCGGGCTGATGAAGTTCACAATAAAAAAACCATAGAGACTGTTCTCTGGCTTTTTAATTGTCCTTTCTAAATCACCCATGGTATGGATTTTGGAATTAAGTGGTTTAATAGCTGACTCAACTGAATGGTTTTGATGATGTTTTATTCAAATGAAGGACAAGCTGTGCCCGCAGTGCGAGCGGCGGAAAGGCTGAGGAGGGAGAGGCAGCGTCCCCGGCAGTGGCAGTGGCGCCAATGGAGATGGGAACGCCAGGGTGCCAGGAGGCATTTGTGCCCCCACACAGAGCCTGGCGGCCCCCCAGAGGCAGGGTAGCTGCCAGGTTCTGGGCAAGAGTGGGAGGCAGTGGGAGCAGCCAGGGCCCCTGGCCAGGCAGGAGCCAAGAAGCGGGGAGGGGGCTCGCCTTCATCACCCCTGCTGAGGACGCAGAGCTGTCAGCTTTGCTTTTTCCCCATGAATGGAAGGAGCAGGACAGGGTTGATGGCTGTGGGATTTCGGGGGACAGGTAACTGCCCAAGCCCCATGGCTTGTGAGCAGCATCCTTATCGATGTGGTGAGCCGGGCAAGGGGGATGTAAAACGTGCAGCTCTCTGAGGCTCTGAAACACCAAGATTGCTCAATTCTACCTAGCAAGAGACCAAAGATAGGGTTAAAAATAGAAGGGAAGTCCTGTATACATCCTCACTTGTACCCTAGCTCCTCATTTCATGCCCAAACCTCAGTACATCCTTATATCTCACTATAGCACAGATATTATGGGACAACACAAGCCCACACTCGCTGGGGTCAATACCAGAGTAGTTACGGAGAGCAAGATGTGTGCCAAGAAAACACGTGGTGAAAGCCAAAACACCAGTTCATGCACCCTGTCCCTGTCCTCCATACAGAAGGAGAAGGAGGGATGCAATATTTGGTCAAAAGGGTCAACAAAGATGGGCACCTAAACTTTGTCATAGTCTGTCTGGCTAAAGCACTATATTGTATAATCAATAAGAAACCCTAGATCCCTTTAAAGGTCCCCAGAGGGGGAGGCTGCTGCTCATTAGATGCCTCAACTTGCCAGAAAAAATCTGCCTCTGAAGATCTTCAAAGTCCCTTACCTCTCTTCGTCACCAGTTTAGGGAATACAAACACTGACTTTAGGAGGACTGTTTCATTAGGAACCCACAGCACAGATCTTCATTTGGCAGACAGTGCCAGACCTGTTATGTCCCATCTTTTGCAAAACACTTCTCAATCTTTTAAAAATGCGTTATTCCTATTTATATCTATATCTATTTTTCTTTGAAAGCACAGAGAACTTGGGGTCAACCAAAGAAACTTGTGAAAATAGAGCACCATTTCTCATTTTTGCTGTAAGGCTCCCAACCCACCATAATATCTAACAGGTTACAGGAAAAAAACATTTTTCTGCAGCTGCTAAAACCCCAGCAAATGAATTGAAGAAGCAGAAATAAAGATAAAAGTGCTTAAGCACTTTTACCCAATATCATTGTATTGTTTTATTCTGGTCAGAAAGGTCCAAAACTTTGGAAAACTAACAAACCAAAATATTTCGGTCAGATTTAGTAGTTTGTGAGATATACCAAGTCCTCAGGAACAAGACATAAAATAAATTGAAAAAAGAAGGGGAAACCACAGCTACAGTTCTTACCGTTTTTCTTGAAAAGGATGTCCTGCCTACAGCTTTCAGCACAAAATGGCCAGCAGGAAAAAAATCCAGTATATTCCCATCTGTCTTTAAAAGAATATATTTCCATATACGTTCTATATATGTTGAGAAAGGATGAATTAGCTGTGGATGTTTTTAAGGGGGAAATGGATCACACCGGTAAGATTAGGCAGGGCTGTGCTCCAAGTGATGACCAAGAGGGAGAGTGTCTCCCCCACCTCACATACACACGCAAGTGCACAGAGACACAATTCCTCACTGGTCTTAAGAGGTAATGCAGATTCTCACACCCCCGGGAGAGGGACACCAGAAACCCCAGTAGGAAATTTGTGGACAAATAAAGTCACACCTAAAAATACGCAACTGGGTGACTGCAACAGGTGCATTCTGTGTTCATAGAAGCACTTCATGAATCTCAGATGAAACTCTGAGGATGAATGTAAAAAATTATTCTTTATTCTTTATTATACTTTATTAGTGAAATTGTTTTATTGCTAGGAAACATTTATTGAAAGAATTTAAAATTATTGTAATTAAGTACTTATGAGCCCATTGATTAAGAAGTATCCTAATCATATGGTATTTTAAATGGAAAATCTGCTCTATGGAAGAAATATCCACTGTTTTCTAAAAATTTCCTAGTTTCTGACCCCCGAAGGCACAATTATGATTTGAAGTATTCAGAAATTTTCTATTGAGTAACTTTGCTTTAAACCGCTGTATCTCCTGTGTACTGACATCCATCAATCAAAATCATTGCGTCACCATCAATCACCTGGTAAAAGAAATAATGTTATTGTAACAGCACACGATCAATATCTTCTGCTTTGAAGATAAATCTCATTTCAGCAAACGCCTTGCCTTCCTGACAGCAGGAGACTATTACTCTACAAAAATATTCTGTTTCATTCAGATTATCTCTTAATTAAAGGTTTATGGCTGTTCTATTAAAGGTATGGTTGGGAAGGCAATTTCTTATGTAAAGCTGAAGCTAACTAGCTCTGTGGTAGAAAGGAAAGGAAGACAGAAAAGCTGTTTCCCCTGTCCCTGGCTCTAGGTGCTATCTCCTGGTTATCTCCTGGACTCCTCACACTCCCATTCTCAACAACGATGCTTCACACTGGCTATCTAGAAGGCCTAAAGATAGATTCTGGCCTGTACTTATATCTCCCAGACAGATATGTGTTTAAAAATGGGTTTTCCACCCCAACCTAACTTTACTTCAATCTAAATTAAAACTGTAAAACCCAATAAAACATTTTTATTAAAACAATGAAAGTAATATCTCTGAAATTGCTTCAGACAAAATATTTTGTAAATAATTTGGAATATTTTGTATAAGCTTAGAATCCTTACTATTTTTAATAGAATATAGAAATAGCTTGGAAATAAGAAGTCATTTTAGAATCAGCAACGTGCTTATCAGTGTTTCTATGCACTCTTGAAATAATATTTTGGAAGAAATTTCTGTTCCATTTTTTTCTCAGATGCTCTAAGGATTCCTCTGGCAAGAGAGAAGTCCCACTCCTTGAGCAGAGTGAAATCCTACCCAGCACAAAAATCAGTGGCAAAAACTCTATTGACTGGATGGGGCAAGCACTATTCTCCGACAATTTGCATTTCCACCATTGTAGTCATTTACCTGGCAAATACTTCCCAGGTTAATACCACAGCCTTTCTGTTTCCTTATGAAATCTGTTTTGTTGTAAAATGTTCTTCATAATATTATAGAGTAGAAATATTTTATATAAGATTAGTCTCAGTTAAAACTTAAAATACAATTTTTTCCCCATAGTTCTTTCTTTCTTGGCAGGAAATCCATATAAGGGTCACAAAAAAAGAGGATTAGCACCATGAAATTGAAATAATTTATACAAATTGAGGTGTACAGAGAGGCTGCAGTTCTGAAAATGTACAGCAAGTGAAAAGCTGTGGATCAAGTATCCAAACTCTCCTTCCAGATAGTGAAATGGAGGTGATTCATCATTCCATTAGACAATTCACATGATATATCTCCAATTACTTCCAAGATATAAATGGATATAAAGCTTAGGGTACTCTGTGAGATTTCAAGACAGCTTTAATTGATTTCAGTGGGAATTGCATTTATGTATCTAAGGGGAGAATTCAGCTGTTCATATTTAAAATGCAGAATCTCAATATACTTAAATAATGTTGCTAGAATCTGAAAGAATGGTCAGCTTAGTTTTTCTCAAGAGACGCAAGGATGCTGCAGCTTACATAGGGAATATAACAATAATTTTAAAAGATGGGTATTCACATCAACAAGGATTCTTCAGTGCAGTAATGCACTTCAGGTAGGAGGCCTACATTTCAGATCAGAAAGCGTTCTTGAGTTTATGTTGGTTTCATTTCTGAAAGAAATAACAAAGCGTGTAGGGAGAGTTAATAGTTAAGGACTGCTGTGTATTTATATTTATTTGGAGCAGTTTGGTAGGCTGACTTGTCCTGCCTTCATGCCCTTCTGCAAGGAATCATAGAATCATAGAATGGCTTAGGTTGGAAGGGGCCTTGAAGATCATCAAGTTCCAATCCCCCTGGCAATGCATATGTGGTAATGAGTATCTTTAAGGGTCAAGGGATTTCAGCCAACTCTGGGGAGAGTACCGTGCTGTCCAGCACTATTGTATTGAATTCAGTTGGGAAATGAAGAACCTCCATCTCCTTCAGTTCAAAATACCCTCCCCGCATTTTTTTTTCAGGACTGCAAAGGGAGAAGAAGTGGCATTGCAGACCGCTCTCAGAGGTTTACTAAGCCACGTATTTTTTGGCTTTGGCAGGATGGCTGCGGGTCATGCACAGAAGTGTGCATGTTGGGGACTGCAAATCGGTTGAACTGTACGATAGCCAGGGACATTAACACTTTTTAGCATATGCATTTGTGCATTTTATTC
The DNA here is from genome assembly GCA_003993805.1 of Himantopus leucocephalus. Lineage (NCBI taxonomy): Eukaryota > Metazoa > Chordata > Aves > Charadriiformes > Recurvirostridae > Himantopus > Himantopus leucocephalus. The sequence goes on from RSEF01000002.1 coordinate 136,740,267, forward strand.
TCAGCAGATGCCAAGTCAATGGGCACCAGAACAGCAAGCAGTAGTTTTTATTTCCTGCTGAAATGTTTTTCTCAGCGTAATGTACAGTCAGTAGAATCACTCATTTATGTCAGTATGGCTAGTGTCTATTGGGCATTAACTGAAGCAAGTGCACCCTGTTTAATTTCATATTTGCCAAAGTACTTTATTTCATGCTGTATTCTTGTTGCAAGAAGATCCGAACAATATTTTAGAAGGAAAGCTGCTCTGTCCCATTTTGCCCTCTTGCATTTAGTTGCTTGACTCTCTTTAGCTCACTGCTGTCTCACAAAATCTCCTTTGGGCAGCGGTAGCGTAGTTAAAGGCTCAAAGATTTATGACTTCAATTGTTTAGCTCACTGGCAATAATGCATCATGACAGAAGCAATTGTTGGAACAGGCAGCTATGATACCATTCTTTTATGAAAAATTGTAGTTTGAGATAAGGAAGGCAAAAGAAGTCTCTTGTGAATATTATTATCCTCTGGAAATTATCCCAAAAAGATTTGCAGTTTCTCTATAGACTATGGCTAGAGTTCATTGATCCACAGACTATCATCCTGAATAGCAAATTAAAAACAGATGGCCATAGAGCTGCTCTTGGCTACAAATCTCAAAAGAAATGAGAGAGAGTACAGTGGTGACTGACCACAAATGAAAGCATAGAAGGGATTCTTTTTTTTTTTCCCTTTAATTCACTGTTTGGCTCCTCTGTAGTTTTATACAAACTCCGTTGCAGTTAGAACTCAAATAATATTAACACAGAGAAGGTATGCAAAGTATACTGAAGTAGATCAAAATTATACAAAGTATCCTAAAAATACACTACAAAGTCTTTTATGTGCGGCCTTTGTTAGGTTATTGTGCTGGAGCAGTGCATTGTCAGTGAAAAGAGTCTTTGTATAAACTGACTTGAACTGATGGTAATCCATTTGCTTTAGTGGCTCGGGTCAAGTGAAGAGTAGCTATAAATTATGTGTCCTGATAAAAGTAATAGATATATACTACAAGGTAAGGAAAGACAGAGGGTAAACCTCTGAATATTTTTACTGTCATATCAAAATCCTTGTTTTCATTTAACATGTGCAGATATGCAGATTTGTTTATATAGTAAGTAATGTCAGTCCTTATTCATTTAAGTGCTATCTCACAGACCAAGATTTTCCATCTCCTTTTTTCAGTGTTTAATTCCACTTATTGTGTAATGCCATTCAATTTTGAGTAATATTTTCCTTTTTCTCTGCTCTGAGTTAACTGAAATGGTGAGCTGAATTTCCAAAATTTCTCATGGAATAAAAATTCCAGAAGATTTTAGCACATGCTCGTTGAACCAATCTATTTCAGCAATCCATCTAGTGTTATGTTATTCTGGCCTCAGTAATATCATTCTAACAACATAAAAGTCCCCCAACTTAAGACTGTACAAATTCTGAGTTTCCAGTTACCATTTTAGATATTTTGCTTGGATTTTATGTTATATTGAAATGTTCATGACATATAATACAATATTCAATGCATTTGGATAGGATAGTAAATTAAACCAATTAAAGAACAATAAATCTTTTTACTTTTTTCATGGTACGCTTTCTCAAAATCAACAGCTTAAGTATTTTTAAAATAATGAAACTGCACTTTTATCAGGAAACTGTTCTATAAAATTGTTTCCAGGTGGTGCTACTCTTAGATAGCAAATCACAAGTCTGGTTAGCCAGTGAAATCCCCATACAGTTTGTTATTTAGTTTTAGTTCAGCTGTTTATACACATTTTCAAACACAAGCACAAACAGTTTTCAGCAGGAGTCTACATAATACTACCAAATTAATGGAATCAATAATATTACTTATAATTGTATAATAATGCTTGAATTGTATAATCAATATTATTGTTAAAGGCATGTAGTGTAAATGGTCAGAGCAATCAAATGATATTGTGTCTGTTCTTTGATTAAGAGTATTTTTATTTTTCATTACGTTCTTGAAAAGTGATAGTGTTGATAGTGTCCAGGCATAGCTGCACATACTTCAAACTCACTGTCAGTAAAGTAGAGCATCTGTACAGGTCTGTTGTTCAAATGTTAGTAAGAATTAGATGAAAAATATTGACTGAAACTCACCTTTTTTTAATATTGACCGTCCATAAAATACATGGATTAATTAACTGGGTTTCCTGTTTATCATGGTTGGAAGATGAAAAAAAATAAAAATAAAATCATCTCAGCTCAGTTAATGTTCATGGAACAACATCAAAGTATTGGAAGATGTCAGCACTTCACAATCTGCCTGTGTTAGCATCTCCTGGAATGGGTAACAACTTGGAAACACAACACCACAGAAGTTTTGGTCAAGACAGTTACATCTTCTGAATTAAAATCTGGATCTCATAAGCAGCTAAAACATCAGATGCAACTCAGACTGAGCCTTTGGAAGGATGTTAAAGATTTTCAGCCGAACAGCCACTGAGGCTCTTGCCTCCCATAAATTAAGCTTGCTTTTCCCCAGTAGATTATAATTTCATTTACATCATTGTTATTCTCCACCAACATGGAAGGATTTAATTCTAATTTAAATCAGGCTAAATTGACAATTTTCTATCAAAATGTTTTCCCCTGTGAAAAATTATTTTGCAATTAACATGAAAGTTCTACTAAAATAATTCAAGAATGTCGATCCTTTTAATTAATGATACAAAAATTCAAATGGAAAATCTAAATATATTTTCTGTCACTGGCAGATAAAAAGCACTTTACTTTCACGTTTTAGGCACTAAAGCAAAATAAATGGTGGGATAAGGGTTTTTTTCATCAAAACAGCTTCTTTCCCCTCCCTAATCCATCCTAAAAGAATGAAAATAAAGATTTTTTTTAATAAAATGTAAGAATTAATTTGTTCTGACATAGTTATCCACTCTTTAACCATCTCTGCTTTATAATGCTGCTGGGTGGTGTCAGAATTCAGCTTCTAGGCAGGGCAGGGAATATCTCAGCTACATCAACTCTTCTTCAGAGGTCAATCCATGAATACGGCACTTCTTTGATGATATTTTTTGATGACCAATGAACTGATCCCTGGTGTCTCAGGGATGCTCTGCAAGGACTAGCTCCCTTCAAATCCCAGATTAGGGAAGGCAACACCATTGTCTTTATTCCAGATGTGTCTCCACAAAACTACTTAGAAAAATTCTTACAATTCCAAAAAATGTTACCTCAGGTAATGAATATTCTCTATTTTCCCTCCTTTGTGACTGAATTTTGAGGTAAGTTACACTAACAAAATTTTTCAAGGATGGAGAGGATCCTTAATGGATATATCACTTTCAAGGTTATAATCCAATATGTCACAAAGTTTTTGGAATATAAAAGTAGACTAAGAGACTGCCTCTTTTCTGGAGTATTGCTTAACACATGTGTACATGAAAGTTATTACTTAGAAGGCATTATGTTAAGCTCTCAAAAACCATAAGATCCTCCAAAATATGGAGGTAAGTGTTTGTGTATTTAGGAAATGGTGAGAAATTTGAAGTTGCATGTATAGAGGATTTCACTAGTCTGGTTCAGTAAGTTTGTGCAAAGAATGTTAATTCTGATGTATTCATCCTGTAACAAAATGAATTCTCTTTTTATCTTCATGAGCTAAGTTAGGTCTTCAAGTCTAGGGACATAAGCAAAGAGGTCACCCACCCTGGCTGGACAGAGTTTGGAAAATGGGAATTCATAATCCATTGATTCCGCTGTTGGCAAAAGAAATTCAGTCCTTCAACGCAAAACATTAGACAATTTGGAGTTCAGCTACACAGTTTTGAACTCCGTGGAGGAGCTGGACAACAATGAAAGTATTTTACTAAAGCAAATGTCAGCCAAGTTTGCAATGCCTCTTTGATTAGCAAAAGTGGCTTTGCATGTTATGCCTTAGAGTGCTTCCTCAAGATCCCATTTCCCTAATTTTCTAAACGTGGGCTTATTAACTCTTCACGTACTGACTCGTTATCACTGGTGCAGTAATGAGCACTCTTCCTCCCTGGCTGTGCTGGTTACCAGATGCAAAAAACATTTATGACTCTCAACTGTCAAGGTAAATTCTCTGTTATCCATTCTCCTTTCTTATAACTTTCTCTTGTCCATTTGACATTGTATCACCCTCCAAAGGAAAGACTGATCCCATATCATGCCTAGCACTGTATTTTTGTGGAAGTTTTTACCCATTTGTATTTCCAGGCTTAGGTAAGGCAGCACTTGAAATTCACATGGAGACCTCAGGTGGGATTCTGAATACTCCCCCCAAGCATCCAGACCTTTCTGATCTAGTGTCTGTCTCAGAGTATCATTGGTCCAATGGTTAAGAATTATTTTGAACAACCCCCCCACTAAATAGCCCAGGCTCAAATCCTGAAGCGTTTATTATGTGAACAATGAACATGAACAATGAATCAAAACATCCTGCTGTTAATATCACTGTTATATTGCCATGTTTTTAAGGATAGCCACTATTTTTCTCTAATTTACAATGTCTTACGCCCTGCAAAGCTGGGAAACTGTTCAGCCAAGTATGGCAAGGAAGGTTAACTAGCAGTTCCTGTCTCCAGAGATCAGTTGATGGCATTGATTATGCTGTTGTATAAAGAATGAAATGAGGAAGCCACATTAATTTTAGTTTTGTCGAATATGCACCAGAGTGAAGGGTCACAGACAAATGAATGCCTAGTGAAAACAAGTGGAAATATTGGAAGGGAATTATTATTCACAAAGATCAGAATGAAAAAAACTACAAAGGTGGTTGTTATTTTTGTGTGCTCTAAATGATGTTACAGGCTACTAAGTCTAGGAAGGAGTGAGATGTATTCAGGCTACGTATTTTGGTCAATAATGCGGACATAGACGCTTAGAACTACACCTACCTTCAAAAAAATTGGTGGCAGAATCAATCTTACTAGCCAGAGCCAGTAAGACGTGGCTACATATACATTCAATGGCAATGACATGCTGAGAAATGTAAACTGTCTGAATAGGGCTCCTATGTCATTCTATAGACTGCCCAGGGAGCCAGACAACCTTTGCTTCACTCACTAATGGGTATCTTGGCATTTCTTGGGTGTGCAAGTCCATTTTAAGCACTACAGCAGCTGGTCAGAATATGTCTTGTTACCACTAACAGATTGTAGTGACCAACTTCAAGGAGAAGCACCTACATTGCAAAGTCTATTGACAAAACTCGGGCAAAGTAATTTGCTGCAGTCTCTGCATGCAGATATAGGCCTGGCCAGGGATAATGAATTAATTCTCTCTGTGACTGAGACAAATGCTGGCAAAGAAGAGAGAGGTTTGTGCTTAATTTTTTTCTTTTGCTGTGCTTTTGTAGGAGGCAGGCTGGCTGTGGATGGATATGCAGTAACTATTAAATTTACACTGAAGCAATTCCCCTTTTTGAGAGAATGCAAAAAAGCTCAACCTTGTGAATTTATCACATTCTTGCATTTTTTGCATTGTAGGAGAAATCAGGTGACATCACAAATGAAATCATGAGAGAGTCCTCCACAGGGATTTTAAGGGACAGAAGTATTTTCAATAGTGAGACATTTGTTTAAAGGTTTTTAGAAAAACCTCCACCCCCTTCTTTTGGCTTTAGGTCTATTTTGAAACATAATATGAATATTTTGCCCTTCTGCCCTTCTACTGTCACTGGTTTTATCTGAAAATATTTTTCATCAGATAGGAGTGCCCTGTACAACAGGGAAAGAAAACATTTTTGCTCTTTCAAAAAAAATCTAAAGGTTTCACTGTGGAATAAGAAAGGGTCTGATGACATTTTCTAGCAGCCAGCAAATCATGCTGTCATGCATAGGGAAAAAGCCACTAAAATATCCCCAGCTAAAATATCGCAAAATTATGTAGAGCTCAATCCTCGGGAGCCATCTGCCATGTGAAAGCTCCACTGATTTCTAAAGGCGTTCATTGCAGGCAGGCTTGCAGGACTGGACGCATAATTTGTCCCTTTTAGAAACTGTAGCTGTCGAAAAGAAGCCTTCATCAAAAACACTTGAGTGGCAGAGGCTGCCTGAAAAAAAGTCTGTGAATTCAGTTGGGCAAAAAACCCCACCACACACCCTCAAAAGGAGTTTGTGTGCTGGCTGAAAATGCACCACAACTACAGGTATAGAAATGAGTTCCTCGTGAAAGGTCTGATCCTGCCATGTGTGTGTATGGAAATCTGCCCGCTGTCGGGGAGTTTTCTATTTAGAAAGTGTGCAGATAAGGTTCCTCCTCAGTAATGGCCCTTTCCTGAATTATAGGCCCTTTAAAGCTAAAGGTAAATAAAGCCAGACCATTTGGAAGAGTTTTTGCCATACACTACACAGACATGGAGAGCTGTGTATATGTATATATGTATTTATGTACAATATTTTAATATTGCCTTCCATTTAGTTGACAAATACCTGTTGGGAAAGGTTTAGCGTGTCCTGCCTTGGGACAGGAGACAGTCGAACAGCCTCTCAGGGTCCTTCTCCCAGCTCTGTGTTTCTGGAAGCACTGAACCTCAATGTGGAGAAAACAATCTGCAGAGAGGCAGAAGCGGATGTGTTTTACAAATTGCAGCCTGATGAGCTCTGCAACAGCATTAAACACCCATGGATAGTTACTATAATACAAATACTAAATGAAAAATCTTTTATGGCAGTAGTGAAAGCAAAGACTTTGATATATATATATAAAATAGATAAAATTCCATTAATTTTCAACTTGGGACAGACGGTATATTTGAATTTACAGACATGCCAAATGGTAATTTTGGCTTCCAATCTTCGAGATGTGGCTGATCTATTATGGGTGATAACAGCATATGCTACTTTCTGAGTCAGTTTCTGTTATGTCATGAGAAGCACCACCGCTAGTAATGGAAGGCATTTTCACATTAGTTAAATTACCAAATGAGGTTCATAACACATAAAATAGGTGGTCTCCAAAGGTAAATTCAATATTTCAGATGGATGTCAAATTCAATACTTAGTAAATAAATCAAGGAAAACAAATGTCACATGATAAATCAACGTGGCATGTAGTTTGTTCAGATTTTTTCTTTCACGATGTGTATCTTGACAACTTTCTTTAGCTGGTTATGCCTGGGAGAATCAACAGAGACATTTGGCCTTTGTGGGTCTGTGTCCAAACTTATATGTCCCGGGGAGGTAAGTAGCTGCTTGAGACGCCGCGGAGCAGCAGCAAACAGCCGAGGAATGGGAGCATCTGAGTGCAATTTGATGGAGCAGATGTTGCATCCCAGCACTCCACAGCTGCCTCAAGGCTTTGTCTGGTGTCAGTCCTTTCCTAAATGAGTTTTCATAATGAATTTATCTGTTAATTGACACATAAAAATCTATGTTAATATAACATTACGAACCTATCTTAAATTTACAAATGCCAGGAAATTAGACGGCGAAAAAAAAAGCCTGAGCTTGACTGTCACCAAAACTTACCTACTGTTTTCCATGGGGGAGAAACCACTGATGCACACTCACTTTGCATACTACAAAATTAAATATCACTTTTTTTTTNTTTTTTTTTTTTTTTTTTTTTGCTGGTACTTGCTAAAGGAAATAGTATTTCTGTGGAAAGATCATTTTTGATAACTGCACGGACAGAGGTAGCGCTTCCAATTCCCGGTAAAGGTTTTGGCAGTTGCTCCTGACTTTGAGTTGTGCTGCAGTATTAGAATACCTTATTTCCTTTTACCTGGTGCCCACACTTGTGGCTCTGGTGGCACCAGAGTTGTCCCATCACTGACCAGGCCAAGCAGTGAGGCTTTTCTCTTACTCCTTGCAGAAAAATAATGATGATCCCCATTGATCTTTCAATGTTTTCACTGTTTTGACAGCACAGACCTAACAAAAAGTAGTGGTGGCACTCATTTCAGACATAAGCTAGGGCAGGTCCTTCAATACAATAGCCCAGTTTTTACTATATAAGATCAGAAAACCAGAAATAACAGCCTTCCCAGGCTAATAAGATTCAAATCTACCATTTTACCTTCAGGGGAATAACCTGCCCACTGGTGTGAGGATACCTTTCACCAAAGCTACATCAAGAAGAGTTTAAGCCTGAACTGGGCAGTCTGGGAAAAGGAGAGACTCTGTTTTAGTTCCTGGGGATGTCATAGGAGTGGGGAGCTCTTGGGCACCAATCCGTCTTTCCAGGATAATTTATATATTTAATGTTAAACCACCATTACAAAGACCAGATCCCAGGAACTTCACCTTAGATTACCAGCTCATGATCTCTGTTGCCTTTGCCCTTGGCCCCAATGAATCTCGTTGCCCTCTTTTCTAGGCAGCAGGATAATGTCCATAGGAAGGAGAAATCATAGAAGAGTTAAGGCACCTTCCTGAGGGAGAAACAGGAAACACGTGGCTAAAAATATCCAGCCAGAAACTGATTAAATCTGGACATCTCAGCTCTCAGGAGGTTGTTTGAACCATGACGACACGTAAAAGGGCACAGAAAGCCTAAGCCCTTCTCCAGCTGTGTTTTGAAAAGGAAAAGAGTGAGCCCTTTTTACCATGTTAGCAGAAAAGTCCTCAGTACCTACCTTCATGAAGTCGGCGCTGGGAAATGCAGGGTATTACACCATGGCTTCCACAACCCAGGATGTGTTTTACATTTGAGCAATATTTGCATAACCCCGTGGTCCAGACCCGACCTGCCTGTGTGCTTGTTTCCATATTGGCTGATAGCCAGTGTTTAAGAATGCGGTATCAGCTGCATCAGCCTTCGCTGCCTGTCTGGTGAGGGGAGAGCATTGCCAGGCAGGTCTCTGTACAAGGGCTGGTGAGAGGCAGGGTGACAGCCAGCACACCTAGCAGAAAGACACACTTTAATTCTCCAAAGCCGTTGTGGTCCCCCAGGCAGACAGACTCAGAGGGGTCGCTGAGGTTGGAAGGTACATCTGGAGGTCTCTTGCCCAGCCTCCATGCTCAGACCAGGATCAGCTACAGCTCAGGTTACCCAGGGCCATGTTTGATTGGGTTTTGAATATCTCCAAGGATGGATGCTCCACAGCCTCTCTGAGCAACCTGCTCTGGTGTTTGACCACCCTCACAGTAGAAGTATGTTTGAATGCAATTTCCTGTACTTCAGTTTGTTCCTGTTGCCTCTTGTCCTGTTCCTGGGCACCATTGATAAGGGTCTGACTCTGTCTTCTTTACTCCCTCATCAGGTATTTATACACACCGATAAGATCCCCTTGAGCCTTGTCTTCTCCAGACTGAACAGCCCCAGCTCTATCGGCCTCTTCTCCTATGTCAGGCTTTGTGGCTTTTGCTGGACATACTCCAATACAGCCATATCTTCTACTGGGAAGCCCAGATCTGGGTGCAGTAGATTTTGGTGATCTGGCAATTCCCAGTTTTAAGCTCTCAGACCACACCTTGGTGCACACAGCCCAGGCAGGCAGGATGTTGCCTTCCTAAGCTGAGGACCACGTAAAAGACATATTTAGCAATAATCCAAATCAACACGGATGTCTCCCTCCTGATAAACGGTGCAATAATGCCTTTGGCTACACTAACGCCTGGTTGCCCTGTGCTAAGTGGTCACAGTAGTCCTCTGCGTGGTGCCTGCACATCCATGGGGGTACCCCAGTGCAGCTGTGAGGGTGCACAAAGATGTGTCTCTGCTGCACCGTCTGGTTTGGCACTCCCCTGCACGGGCAGAGTGGGGGCACACACCAAGGCACAGGGTGTTGCGTCCCCGTGAAACTCTATCAACAAGGTCCATAGTTAATTGTTGACTAGTCCTAACTGACTGGTTATTCTAAAACTATTATCCTAGCTTCAAATTAATCTTTTTACTGAAAGTATTTCCCCTTTACCTTTCTTTCTTTTGGTTAACACACTTCTAGTCCTCTCCTAAATTTTCTTGGACACATGCCATGAACCGAGCTGCCACTATCCCTGCTGGCTCCTGACGAAGTATTTGAGTGGTGACATTGATGGAGAAATGATTGAAGTGCTTTGAGTACAGTGTTTGCAATGACTGTCCATAACATGAAGGTGGTAATGCTCAGGATACACCTGTTCCTCCTTATGGACCACCTGTCTCTCTGAAAAGGTGTAGTCTGTGAGGTTGAAAAAAGGCAGATGTGAGCTTGCTTATACATGCACTTCCTACTTATATGGATGAAACACCTATAAATGCTGTATTTTGTCTGAAAAAGAAGTCTTACTCTAGAAAAAAATGCAACCCTCTTCTTTTATTGATACAAAGTAATTGAAATGCTGTTAAAACCACATTAGCAGGATCAATGGCAGTGTGGGGAAACTACCCTTGTGCGAGGCAAACTGCACTTCTGAAGAAAATGACCTCACATGTTGATCAAGGGCCTGCCAATAGCGATTGGTTCAAATTTTTATGGTCTGCCTGTCCTTTCTCCAGCATCCTCATGCAGCCTGACATCCCAGCTGCACCATGTGCTCTTCGGCTTTTTCTTCCATGCACAATATCACACAGTCTCATTCCCTTGAGGTTTCTTCTCCCGTATAACCTCTTCCCACACCCTGCTGCCCACCCCAGTGCCTTCCTCCGGGTGCACCACAGCCTCACAGCCCACCAGCATCTTAGCCCTGGTCTCCAGCTCTGCACCTGCACCCTCACGTGTAGTTGGTCCCTACTGCACCCACCAGCACTTGTGCTACACAGTCTGTAGAGCAGACTATCTCCTGATAGGAGGAAGGAGGAAAGAGCAAAGCAAGCAATCCCCTGGTCTGCAGAGCATGACAGGTCCTCTACAGGTCACCATCTCTGTTTCATGAGATTGGGAACAGAAGAGAAGAGGCGTACAGGAGACGTGTGAAATGAGGGCAACAGTGGAGCCAGGCCAGCACTGAACCTGAGCTACGGTTGGCAGATTTAAACACAATTTTCCTGCTGAAAATAAAACGGCAATGATCACAAATTGCAGATTGCAAATGTAATATTCCAAAACCTGTTTTAAATCTGGAAACACTCCAAGACCAAAAAAGTGCACTTTTTTTCTTATGAGTTAGGATTGCTCTCATTCTTTCAAAACATATCTTCCTTTATGGAGGTACTCTGGGTTAAGAATTTCCCTATAGGAACCAAGCTAAAACAGAAAGGAATAAGTTCCAGAGATTTAAAAACAGTCACAGAGAGAGCAAAGAGAAAAAGGAAGCAAAATGTATTTGAAATCAAATGTTCAAAATTATTAATTTATACTGGGATATAAACTAACTACACTGGCGTACCAACTAACAATTCCAGTACTGTGACTACTAGACTGTCTTGGACAGGAAATGTCATGATGTTATTTTAAAACATATTTTAGAAGGATTTTACTAGTAGAGATGTAAACACAGCAGGTCCACAGAGGCAGAACAGAAAATCAGCTATAGATGTTACAGCAAAATACTCTAATGACCACAAATGAGCCGGATCCTAAGGCAGGCATGATGTTCAGTATCTGATGCGTGATGTACAGAAATAGACAGTCCTCCCCATGATGACAGGACTAACAAGACACTGTACTTTTTCCTTTGTTACAGAGACCATGCAGGATGGATGTGGTCTACCAATTACTTCATTCTCAGGACTGAATTAGCAAATATCATCCACCCCTTCCTGCTTCTATTCAGGAGAACAACAGACAGGGATCTTGTTCCCCCAGCTCACAGGCAGATTTGCAGTCTGCCCTAGCAGTTTATGGATTCAAGTTCTGTGAGGAAGGTGTGTGTGTGAAAGTCAGTCAGGAATAGGGCAGGTAATTGGGAGAGGAGGTGTGTGAAGTACTTCAGGGTGGAGATGTATGACTGCTCTTTATGTAATACTATTTTTCATTTCTGAAAACTCTCTCCATCCATAAACTACCAGAAATGAATTGTTGCTATAATTACTATAGTCTATTCAGGGTTCAAATATTTGAAACAGCAAGTCATGTCCCAAGCAATCATGAGTTTAAAGATCATTCTTTGAGATTATGAAGCATGGTTACCAGATCACACAGAAAATGCAACTCAGTGGTGGAACAGGTCCTTTCCAGTCCTCTGTTTCTAAAATCATATTCTTTTTTTTATCAGTTTAATGGTTCAATCACCCCAGAAGCTGCAAGATGTACAAATCTGAAGAAATCCAAGGGACGTTATACATCACTCTGTGACACTCCGGCACTTTGCCGGTAGACTAATAGAGATCTCATTTCCTGAACTGACGAGCAGCCAGAATTTTTAACTGTACTACCTGGGTCTACAAATGACAGCCTAAGTTTCATATTTACTGGTGGCTTTGTTTATAAAAAGTCTGTGATTTACTCAACAAAGCAAAAAATGTGCAAAAAGTACCTTCACCAAAAACTTACAATTGTAAGTAACAATTAAAGGATCAAATAATTTTGTCTCTCAAATGGAATATAAGACAGTGTATCCAATTAGTGGAAATACTTTGTGGGATTTAAATGAATGCACAGGGTGCAGCTTAATTCAGCATTGTGGCATTTTTAAGAATTCCTAAGATTTGGCCGCATTTTGAAACTGTGGCAGCACCACAATGGGGATAAAAAGTATTTACCACCACCATGTCAGTCAAAGTTGTAGCATGGATTTTTATGACAACCTGTGCAGCGCTATGAGCCACTCCTTTTGTTTTCCTCAATCCTTAATGACCCGAATATATCCAGCACAAAAGGGTTCGTTTATTACTGGAAAACATATTAGAAAAAAAATAACCAACCAACCATTTATCTGCTTTTGCATGTCATGCTCTCCTGAAATGCCGTGGAGCCAGAGGATTACCCTTAGGGAAGGAGTTGCTCCCCAAGCTACTTTTCAAGTCCCTGGTGTGAGCTGATCTTGGACTTACACACTCTAGGTCCAGTAATGAAAAGAATGAGGTTGCTCAGCCGTCTCGCTCCAAAGTGGTTTCCTTGCCATTGTGTGAGTGTAATTGAGAAGCATAGCTCCAGAAAATAGCCTTTATCGTTAAGAATATTAAGCTGTATAGCAACTCGGACCTTACGGCACTGCAAATTGTTTATACTTTTGCAAATCACTGTAAAATCAAAAATGGAGAGGTTGCATTAATTTTGGTAGAGGCAAATGCTTTCATAAATTATCAGGCTTGAAAAATTAAGCTGCTACTTTCAAGGCCAAATTTTTAAAGGGATATCAATCTATTTTCCATTAATGCCGTCACAGTTATTGGGGGGGGTTGGAGGGTTTACCCATAATTTCCCCTCTACTGGTGTAAGCCACAGACTATATGTAAGCAATACCAGTATGCACAAACTGGATATGAGGTACACCATCTGTAGATGCAAATGACACTTGAAAAAGACGTATTCAAACAACTGTGCATGCATAGAAGCAATATTGGAAAAATTGGCCCAAGATTTCCATATCTCTTGCAGAGGTAAAAATGTCTGTTCAATAGCATACTCCTCTAAGAACTATGAGGAAGCCAAACTTCTGAATGTAATGTGATTTCTCCTCTTTCATTATTAAGATTTAAGACATTTTGAGGTTGGAGAAGGCAACATATCTCATTACAGACTGGTTAGTACAAAATGAAAAAAAATAATCTGCTAAGTATTGAAATAATGAGGGCATTTTCCTTTTTCCACATGTAATTTGTCTCATATTCCAATTTATTTCTGTATAAATTTATTGTTGCATATGCTAATACACAGGATTGAAACAAGAAAAAATTATGAAATGCATTATAAAACATACGGAAACATATAGATTATGTGATCTTTACTAAAAATCCATCTTAATGATGAAAGCACCATTTAGCACCCACTCTAGAACTGCACTTGTTAATTTATTTATGAGACACTACTTTCTGTAGACAAAGAAAGTATCTTCCAAAAATAGGAGTGCCATATTTTCAAGGCATACTGTATATTTTATTTTTGTAACCAGTAAATGTCAAACAGTATTCATACACAGTATTGACGCATTAATGTTTTCATTCAACAGTGAAGATACCTTTCCTTGTTACATTATATATTTATGACACACACAGTTGTCAAATAAATTATGTCAAAACAGCTAAAGTCAGACCTTGTGACACTTGAATCACAGAATCAGGGCAAATAACCTTTAAAACGAAAGACATATGATGAGAATTAGAAACATTTAATTTGCATAAATGTAATGTTAACAGTCTTTTCCTTATTACATATTTTATGCCTAATTTATAATTGTCACTATATTCATTTCTTAACATCAGTTTGCACTCTATTTTTTTCCTCATTGCTTGCTTTGTTTTGGAATGTGTGAAACACAAATTCTGTAAGAAGCATACGATCAAATCCCCATTTTAACATACTCTGATTAGTACATATTAAATTTTGCGGCAAATTCTTCATTCACATAATATACTATCTAACATTTAGAATTAATTCCTAAAAACAGCCAAAAATTCCTAAATGCATCAAACAAATACAACATCTCTGAAATTGGGCCATCTCTTGAAAACAATCTTGTATTGACGTTTTCCTATGAAATGCAGAATACACTAAAGTGTGCAAAGTTGAAGCATTGATTTTGATAAGCTAGATGATTCATACATGTCCTGGTTTGAGGTAAAACAG
>RSEF01000002.1:136754973-136782799 GCA_003993805.1 Himantopus leucocephalus
CAGTTACTAATCAACCCTTTACATCGCTTTTACAAAAGCAGTCTCAGCAGAACATGTACAGAACACTTATGGTCATCTGTGGGGTGAAGTCGGGAATAACTCCAGGTGTCACCTATAACTGAAAAGGTAAAACCCCTGTGTCTCTCTCCCGTTGTCTTCTCCTAGTGTGGCATCACCAAGACCAGAAGAAAAGCCTATCAGAGTCTTAACACAAGTATGCAGAGACATAAAAATCACTCCGTGAGCCACCTCATCTTCTGCAGGCAGCTGCTTTGGGCAGAGAGAACAAGGATAGTCCAGACAAACATATGTATGTAACTGCTGCTGAAAACAGGATGCTTAGCATTAGATTTTGCCTGTACGCTCCAGCTGCACAAAACACCCATATNGCGCCCATATACTTCCCTCCTCTCTGTAGTGCTAAGATGGCCATTGTGGCTGTGCCATATTCATTTACTTTTTAGCGTCCATAGTTTTTTTAAGGCAGTAAGGAAAAATCCTACTCCTCATCCTTTCTCATTTTTTGATTGGTTTTTGCTCATCTCTTACATGTTACTGCTAGTGTTAATGTATGGCAACAAAGGTAAGAGGAAAAAAGTCATACATGTTGCCACATAACATGATACTGTTATGACAACATAATCTAATATGATGGATGGCAATATATAATTACAAGCCAAATACTCAGCCCATAAATTCTTCCACCCCATTTGTGTGCTCGCACACAGTACTGAGCATCAGAATAGGGGCTGAAATGTGGCACTCGCCTTACGTGCCTCTCCGCTGTCACCCCTCAGCTGCCACAGAGGAAGATTTCAATGCCAAACCTCAAACTGGAAATGCAGACTACTCTATGCGGGAAACTAGAACAAGTTTTGGAAAGTATTACCAGTTTTTCCTCTTCGATCTGAGCTAAAGAATACCTGTGGCTTTGAAAATGTAGCAAACCATAATAATAACTCATGACAACTACTAGAGGGGGAGACAATCCAGTGCACTTAGTCAACATACATCTGCCTCCTCTGAATATACAGTGTTCCCAGTGACCTTGGCAGGCATTAAAAAACACACAGAACAAAGTATGGAAAATGGAAGAATATGATAGCGGTGAGATGATGCTGTTATTGCAAATGGCTGTCGGCTGTCTTGAACAGAGAAAAAGGATAAGTAAAGCCATTAGAAACAGTATGCACTGGTATACGGCTTCCTGCATATACTGTATCAATTATAACACAGTGGTTTTAAGAATCCATAGTGTCTCATTATTCCATGCACAAAACTACAGATGCGTATTACAACTAATGATACAATAGAAGATGTCTAAAAGAATATACCTCAGTGGTAAACCCAGTCATTACCTCATGTCTGCTTCCTAATAATATTTACCTAAATGTATATAAAAATATTATATAAAGCCACTATAGAACAATTGTATGAACATTCTCTGAGTGATGGCAGCTGAAATATTTTTTTTCTGAACGGCAGATCCGTCATTACTGAATGTAGTAAATACATATGGCATACAAAAGATCATCTATAAGATCCCATGGAGAAAAAAGCTAAGGAGAAAAAGTGGTGTAGTTCATTCTGAATATGAGCAGATCAAGCTAGCCATATCCAGTGGGTCGATATCACACTTCACTCTGTTCACTGAACTTGCTGTAATTCTAAATTGAGAGAAACAGAAAAAAATGTATTATAATGTTTTCCTAGAATGCTACATAAAATTAGCAGACGAAGCAGTTAGTTTGAAAATGGCACCATTATAAAGACTACAAATCAAAGAGTTATTTATGATGAGGATGAACTGCATAAAGCAACAGATGAGTCTCTTATCAACTTGTCAACATAAAAATTAGAATTACATGACGTTATCCTTGGAGGATGTGAATAAGAGCACCTTTGCTTTTCCAAACAGCAGCAGAGATGAAAAGGAACTACGAAGCCCTCTTGCCTCTACCTTTCTGCCAGTGAAAGACTATTTCCTGCTGTGGGGGGAAGCTGAAATGTAAATTGGAATGAATCACTTTCCATAAATCTCCAACTCCTTCCTTCTGTTCTTTTCTACCCTATCCTATCCCATCCCATCCTATCCTGCCATTTTTATTTCATGTAAACACACAACATTTCTGCTGACCTCAGCATCTCAAAAGGCACAGGAAGAGTACATAGACAGGCTGTGTTTGTTACAGTGTGATGCTGCTATTGCTATCCTGTTTCTGTCCATCTTCTCTTATCTTCAGGTGTTAAATGCAAGGGACACATGCAAAACCCACAAATCACATACTTTGAATACTCTGAAGAGACATCAGCAACATATATATACTGTTTAGATTTACATTCAAAATTTGAGACTGCTTGCAAGCTTTTTGGATTAATCTGCTAAGCCACTATTCATAGTTTGGATTTGGTGAGCAGCTCTGGTAGAAACATGGGATCAGTTCCTAGAAAAGTGGGCTTCTGAGCCCTCACTCCCCCTCTTCACTTTGAACATTTGCCCTAGTTTTTCCATGTCCCATTTTCATAAAATGGGAATGCTAGTATATAACTGTCTTACAAGAATGTTAGGAAGGTTAATTAATGTCTATAAAGAATGCAGACATTTTATAACACAACAACCATCCTAATTAATCTAATCAGACCCAGTCAAAATATACAATAGTCTTCCCCATTATTTTTGCCCTGTAGTTACTTTTTAGTAAATTATGTTTTTTGCAGGGCAACAAAATGGAAAAAGCTCAGAAGAGAACACATTTTTCTGGTCAATCCACTAAACCAACTGTGCCAACTCACCTTATCTCCACAAATCAATGGAAAGTGATTTTGTCCATAGGCAACTGTAATTTAATTAGTAAAATATGAAGTGGAGGGAAAAAAAAAAAAACAGTCAAACCACAGACCATGATGAGTTTAATGTCTCTTGGAGAAGGCTCTGAGCCAAGCTCTAAGCATGTTTGGAATCATAAATAAAACCATGGGAAAGCACACTACTTGTAATGCACGCTCAGTTACGCTGGGATTGCAATGGAAAAGGCTCATATGGTTTATGGGGAAAGCCCAGGTTTACAGCCTTGTAACAAGGAATGCAAGAATTATTATTGAGCGAGTAAATATATGTTCAAGCAAATGCATGTTCAAGCCTCAAGCCTCAATTTCTGAGCCAAGCCTTCCTTCTCCCTCTAGCTCTCTCTTCCACCTCGTGCAATTCCTCTCCCCTCTTTCGACTGGTGAGCCAACACAGCACACTACGGTGCAGGGTACAGACAATCTTATTAGCTAGAAAAAAGTGTGCTAAGGATGCAGAAGTGTTTTGGTCACAACAGTGCAGTTCTGTGTGAAGTAGTTTCAAGCAACCCAGGCTGAGGAACGGAGTGTAGTTTTAGTAATGCAGAGCTGGGTGTGAGTTAATTTGCCTCACCGAGAAGCTCCGTTAGGTGTTTCTAGATGATATTACGCTTTCCAATGGAGAATGCACCCAGATTAATGCATCACAACACATTGCCTCTGGATGTAGCATAGAAGACTGAGAAATTGTTGCTAAAGGAGAGAAGGTGATGGGAAGAGAGTGCTAGCAGGAAAAACTTGATAACTGCAGTCCAGAGGCTGAGGACCGGTTGTAGAGAACAGGGAGATAAAAGCTTTCTGCACAGAATGTTCTCTGGATAACTTAGATTTCCCCAGACTTAAACAAATTGTTATCAGCATCCAAGAAGCCCTCCAGACTTCACCTACCCCCGCTGTAAGTCTCACCCTGTGAATTTGAATGGCATCGATTGCTGAAGAAATAGATTCAAAGAAGACAGGATTTTCAGATTCGAGATTCCCACCGTACTGCATTGCTTTTATCAAGGAAGCTGCAATAAAACAAACATATGAGCACTGATAAGGTAGCGAGGATATATAAACCATCATGTTAAAAATTTTGCTGTAAGCTGATACTTGCCTTTGCAGTGTGCTAGCAACACGTCGATGTGCCTGCTTTTACAGTCCATGTAAGTCTATGTGTGTGAAAACATGAAATTAAAAAAAAACTGTTTAAAATACCAACAGAGAATAAAATATGCAAAAAGAACATATTCAAAGCAGGCAGAGCATGAAGCGCTGCTGTTGCAGCTATACCGCCAGCAGCCACCAGAGCGAGCCCTTCTATAATGCAAACACCACAAACCCACACTAATTTCCTCCCCTCTCCTCAAAGTACCTGAGAATTAAATCTAAATTTGATTAACAATTTTGCATTTTTAACTATATTTTTAGCTGGGTTTTTTTTTTCCAGTTCTTCTTTTTCAGCAAGTTTTCCCATCTCCTCACCACATACTTACCTACCAGCCCATAAAGGCATGAATCAGACCTAGGAAACTTTGAGACTTCCAGCAGTCTGTCAGAAAAGCACCCTAACCATCATGCTACTTTCTGCAGTAAGTTGTTCTTTATTTGAAAATGTTCAACTTCACAGAGACTAAATAGTCAATAAGCTAGAAAGTAAAAAAAAAAAAAAGTGAAAATAACTCTAGAACCAGAGTTGGGCCTTTGTCTGGAAGATGAGGGACATAGAAAGCAGTCCTTGCTTCAAAAATTGTTTGAATAATCCATGTAAAGTGGAACAAATCTGAGAGAAGAGATTCAATGAGAACCACATCAGAATACCCTATATTTAAAAATAAACCAAAAGCTTGCCTCAGTCTAAAAACCCCTCCAACTCTAGCAGCAGTGATAATATCTCGGGAAGGAGTGTAACAACGTTGAGTGTGTTCCTCTTCTGGGAGGCTCAGTTTTGGACCAGTCACTCACTCAGAGGCTGCACTCCCAACCTGTGCATTTCACAGCCCATGACGGATGGACTTCTCACAAATTTGTCAAACACTTCTTCGATATAATTTGTAGTTCTGAGGTTTCTAAGATTCTTTGGAAACCAGTTTCACAATTATTTTTTTTAATTAGTGCTTTATTGGATGTCCTATATTTTGAGGTGAGAGGTAATAAAGAGTAACTCTCACTAACCTTATTTTTCCAGTTTTCTTTTTGACTATATTCCCACCTATATATGTAGCTTTAATTTAACATTTTTAAGACAACACTTACTTCACTGCTTAATCACTGCAGCAAGTTAAGAAAATGGCTAGGATAAGAAAAGGCCAGGGCTGAGACCCAAGCTCAAATCTAGTCATCTATCTTACTCAGAAACATTATATGAACCAAGCCTTGCAAACCCACTTAAATCTGTACCCACTACACAACTATTAAATGCCAGACCCAATGGAAACATAAGAAATAGCATTTGAACATAATTTTTCATCCACTGTCTAGGACGGCTCATTATGTGGTTACTGGTTTTAGTCTTCTGGGAGCTTCTTGGAGCTCCTGCAACGCCTGAGGAACCCGGCCTGCTAGGTATGTAACCCACAGGAGAAAACATGGAGACAGTTAAGACCTCTGGCTTAGCAGAAAGCAGGACATACAGATAAAATCACAGAATTAAATGCTGAAATTTTAAAGCAGTAAATCCACACATGGCTGCACTGCAGCTGTCATGACTGACATGACAGGGTCAAATATGACATAAAACAGCTTCAAAATCAATTAAAAAGAAGTTCAGAAACTCGTCTCCATTACAGACCAGTACTTACCTTTGCACTGAACATCACCTAAAATCTTTAGAATCATTTTTGATATAATTTTATATCTAATCACAGTGCAGTTTAATACCAAATCTGCATTCATCTTTTCCACAAATGACATGTTTATCCATCGATATAGGTGAGGTGACTAGTAGCGGGCTCCAATAACTTGGATATGTAATTATATTTCTATGTGCAGAATTTGTCTGATGTCATGAATACCTGAAGCAGCACTGAGACTCCAGTGTAGTCAAAGAAATTCAGTCCACTGCAGTCTAATATCAAAACACGTCGCTCACTGTGACATGTCTGCAACGACTCACCTACACATTTGATAAATTAAAAACTTTAATTAAAAGGGAGAATAGTCAAGAAATGCGTATAAGAATAATGGTAGTTCAACAAAATAAGCCCAAACTATCACAATAAAAATTTGGCTGTTATGCACTGGGGTATCAGTCAAGCAAGTGGCACATTTTAGAAGCACAAATGAAGAACCTTCAGAGCAGCAGGATGAAGCGATGACCAGAAGATGACAGACCATATTATTAGTGTGATGTTTTAAACAGTAATAGTCTTTCAAGAATTAAAGAATTGCTTCTTCAGATTTGAATTTCTTAATAAGTCAGGATAGTATCTTGGCTTGTTTGGAAGAGTTAACATGGGGTACACAGAGAATATACCTCACTTCTAAGTTCTGATATGACATTAATTTCTGTAGTAACTAAGCGCCTGCCTATGGCTTAACTAATATCCCCCTGTAATGAAGAAAAATAAGTAAAGTCGACTGTTTCATTTTCCTAAGGTTTTACTGTGCTGTTTTTTGTTTGGTTAATTTTTTATATACTATCACATATTGATGCTGGAGAAAAAAAGTTGTAAGTAAGATCTGCAAAGGTCTTATACTCATTCTTCAACCACAGGCCGTCTCATGCTTAAACTAAGAACACTCTGTACAAAATGCCTCCTGAACTGGCACATAGATAAATGATTCCTGGCTTTCATAAAAGGAAACCTAGAAAATAATGCACATCTTCTTTACATTGCTCTGTGAACAAATGTTAGTTATCATAATGCACACCCCCACACCCAAAAAAAAAAAAAAAAGATGAAGGAAAGGAATTCTGAATGTAAATGTAAAGATGGGTTAAGCTAAATGGTTTTGACAGAGCAGAAGAAAAGATTTTAAACTCTTGAAGGGACTTAGAATTTCCCCATGGTGTAGATTTATAATGGTGTTAATTCCTTTCTGACAGTAGTCTGAGAGCCAGAGCCTTTTGGACTTGCACCTCCAGAGATTTACTGTCTTTGTACTGTCCAATGTACAGTAATAGACACATACCAAACAAAAATACAGAATTTCACAGGAAACCTCCTGCCTGACGTTACTGTGATGGAAACCAAGAAAGGATTTATGAGATCTGCAAGGCTGCTCACTGTAATCTTTTCTACACACCTCCTGTGCTTCTGAAACAGAGTAACTTAGTCTTTCTCCCTATTACTTTCTCGTGCCGCTCTCCCGCCCAGATAGGATCCGGCACTGCAGCAGAGGCCGCCTGCCTTCTGAATGGGGGTGCAGGTACAGCCCTGCTCCCTCTCTGAACCAGTGGGCAAGGGCAACAGCAGCTGTTTAGTTTGGTGCTGACACAGACCAATGGCACATCGGTATTCCCCAGAGGGAGAAAGGAAAGATTTTGACAAAGATGTACATTGCTGCATCCTCCAGGACAACTGCTGTAAGGATTAATGATTATGTCTTCCTGCTCCTCTCCTTCCTAAAAATTTAAGCCCCACATTTTGTTTTCCTTTTTATAGGGATTCTTCTTTTTACTCCCTGGTTTTTGTTCTAAACCTCTCATGAAGAGTAAACTATAGACTGGTGGGTACAAGGAATGACAGAGCATTTAAGTCCTCAAGGCAGGACTTAAGCAATCAGAAAAGAGGTCTTGTGCCGTCTGTCACTTCTGTGACACGAGAAACCAGTTCATCCAAAAGAAGACTGAAACACATACTGCCAAGGCCTTCCAAAAGAACTCCTCACACTCTCGTAGTATGTTACAGTATAGCGCTGTATAGTCTTCGGTAGCCGTTATCATTGTCTTGTTACGTGTTACAGCAGAGCACTCTGTCACTCCCAAGTAAACTAAACACTGTACTATCATAAAAATGTCATGAGTCTAGTTAATGGATGTAAACATTCAGACAACAGCCCCCAAATCAGATTCTCTACTGTGGCCTTAATGCTTATAAGTGTTTTAAATAAACACAATATTTTAATTCCATCCACAATGAAGTCATCTGTATAAAGTATCCTCTGCAAAAGTTTGCTGCAGCTCTCCCATGGGAACATATGTGCTCTGGTTTGATTTAAGTGTTATAAAATGTGGGAAGAGTGGAATTATCCTGCTTAATCCTTAATTGAAAACAAACCCTTAGGTTTTTTTTTCTTTATTCTAGACTGTATTGATAGACTGTACAATATTGGTGGCCATCGATAATTCAGCTGATGTTTTGTGAGATTTTCTCCTAAGTGACTTTAAAAAGTGCAAAGATTTAACATGGCTCTGATCTTATCCTATTTTCACTTTTGCATACTAATATTCAAGTGCTGCTGTGAACGCAAAAAAAACCAAGACCAGAGCTTAGCAAAACAGCCTCTTAGGCCTTTGTCTGAAGACCAATCCAGCCAGTAACGCAGGAAGCGGTTCCCCCTGCTGTGTACCTGTCTCAGTGTGCACACAGTGGTTCATGAGAAAGAAGCAGGGACTCCTACAGAAAAGGTGTTTTCATTCTTTGAAAGTCAGTCAAGAACAGAATAAATAAGAGCTGTTAGGTCAAGGTTAACAGAGTTTAACACTCTTTAGCACTCATGCTTTGCTGGATGTGTGGTCTAACTGAAAACAGTAGTTTCCAGACAACTTGAGTTCACCTAGAAATAAATAGAAAAGTGTGGAGCCATTTTGCATACTTATATCCATCTTGGTTTTAATATCATTTATAGATAATAAACTCACCATGACAACTTCCATTGGGAAATGAAGAGAGCAATGTGTTCTGCTCACACTGTAATAAAAGCAGCAAACTATTAACATACCAAGGAAAACTAGTCCAATGCATAGTAACCAGAGAAAATCAATGCAATACATAAGGATTCTGCTTCTCAGTATCAAAATTAACTCCTTCTCTCCAAAATCATGTTGCATGCAACAGCTTATTGGATATATAATATTTGCTGAGTATGTCTCTCAGTATTCTTCTAAAGTTATACTAAACTGATACTTTTTTAGTTGACTCAACCTCTGTCATGTTTGGATCCCCTAGAAAGCATATTATGAACAGGATGCTTTTGGAAAAGCAGGGGTTGGTTAAGAAGTGGTCAAAAGATAGGAAAAATATTCTTGAAAAGATAAATTCTAGTCCTTGATTTTATAAGATTAACTTTTGATTCATTTTCTACTTGCTGCAATCTCATCTGCTACGCCAACATTCTAGTGAGAACATTTTTGACATGTAAATGTATTAAAGAATTACCTTTATCTCCAGAAAAATTTTTATAATGATTTCAATATGAGTTAGAACCAGAAATATGACACAGAAACAAAATCCAAAGTGCGGTTTTTTTTCACTGCCATTATATGCTACAGAAAGACCTTCATTCCACAAAAAAAAATAAAAAAAAATGCATAGCATTTCAGGCAGTTGTACTGCCAAGTACCTTAAAGAAGAGGCGAATGATAAAATCTCCCTCCTAAGTAACTTATAAATTAACTTATTAAATTAACTTATTAACTTATTACATTTATTAAATTAACTCATAAATTAATTCCATGCAAATCCTAAGTAATTTCTCTCTGTTTGGGGGTTCGTTATCATACTAATCCAAATCAATTAACCTAGCAGAACCAAGGAAAAAAAGCAGCACAATTTCTGAGCTGAATTTCTGAACAACGATGAGAAGCCACCCATCAAAGTCGGGATGGGTAGCACAGCTCTTTGGCAAGAGACAGCAGAGGTGGTAGACACACATTGCTGAACACTGTCTTAACAATCCATATAAGAAATGGCTGTGATTTTCTCAGCCCAATTTGCCGAACTGGATGAAATTACCTACAGTAAGCATTGTGTGGTATTGGCATGTCTTCATTGTAATGATAGAAAAATAAAAAGATGATTTTTTTTTCCCTTTTAGGGAGCATTCTAGGAAGCTGCAGTTGTTATGTGCAGATAAACATGAAAAATACTATACTTACAGAGTTTTTCTCCAAAACTGAGTTATACATAATTTGTATACTGTTTATTTTTCCAGCGCAATCAGTGCAGAAAATTGAAAGAAAAACTACCTTTGAGAAAAACTTTAGCCAGTTTGTACCTTCTTCCTAATTCTCCTGGAATTATTTCTAGTTAGAAACAGAAATGAAGTGTCTCTCTCACATGTACTCATCTCCAGCAAAAAAACCCCACAATTTATTCAAGCAGGTTTGTAGTTACTCACTGTCTTTTTTAAAATCGTAACCTTATATTAGCTGAGGTGATGTAAGTTCTGCCAGAAATTTGGAAGAGTTTTGGATCAGTGCTTTAATGTCTCTTACAGGATCATGTACATAAAAAGTAGAGACCTTTTTTCAAGTAATAATAAGAAAATAATCCATATTGAATCTGATTAAGGTAAGGATTAACTTTATTCTGTTCTAAATTAATTATTTGCAATATTACCTTTTTATATCTGTTTCAGTATCTGATTGTATTCTCTAAGAAATGCAAGGAAAACAATCACTATCTTCGACACTGTCACCATGATTACTGAAGCATATAGCGCATCCTACCTTGTTTACATCATCACATGCCTGGCTGCTCATGCAATCCTTCTGGATTATCTTTATCAGGTCAGCGTGAAATTTCTTGGCATTCAGAAAGACTAATGGGTTGTTGACTGAAACTATCTTTACCTGTTTTAATGATTCCTGTGGAATTAAATAAACATAATGCGGAGAAAATTATCTCTGGTTTGGAGACAAAAAACCAAACTCATTTCTCTAAAATCCCCCAAATTCCTGTAAATCAACCTAGAAGGAGATTTTGATTGTGGGAGTGATTTAACATATAACTGTCTTGATCAGTCTTCATGCAGAACTGAAGTAAAAAAGGAAATATAAGTAACCTGTAAGTAACATCATCCTTAATTCAAGTTAGTGTGAATGAGAAATCATATTCATTATGATGTATAATACTAAGAACCGTTATCTGGCAAATAATAGTAGCACTCTTTCAGTTGGTATGATCCCCAAACTTAGGCAAGACAAGGTTTGCAGGGAATATCTCTTATTACAGAAACAGATGTATTGGAAAAAATACACAAGGTTTGGGGCATACACTGCAGGTGGTTTGTGGAACGTTGAAAAATGTTCATCTCGGTCATCTGAAGATGACTTCAGTACAACAGAGATATTTCTCTGTGGAAACACTTAGTGGATCCAGACCAAGCTTGAGCAACATGTTTAAAACTTTGCCAGCATGTATATACAACCAACACAACAAATAATCCACATGAGAACCATCACCCACCCCCAATCCTGTCTCTGCACTTCCTTGAATAGGTTTTAACCAGTTCACAAGCTACCTTCAATGAAACTGTGTAACCCCCCAAACACAGACTTTACACAGCAGAATTATTTCTGAAGGACATCAGACAAAGGTCAGAAACCCCCAGGTACCAGAGGTGAACATTTCCCACAAAACAAGCACTACTACTCTGATTCAAAAGCCAGTAAGAAAATTAATATTTATATATAAATATATCGGATATCAGCAATCACAAACTCAGTTGAAATATTGGTTTTGTAGGTAGGTAGAATTAAGCTAATTATATTGAAATCTCCATTTTCCTTAGGTTGTGAACCGTGTCTCTCTTTTCCTTAGGAAAATTAGGTCTGAGATAGACCAAATTGAATGGCGTGAAGCACAGCTGCCTTGATTTCTGCTGTTTCTATTTCAGCTTTGGGGACAAGTCTGTCAGCCGTTGGGGTCTTCTACTTTTTCCAGTTGTACTATTTGATTTAGTAAAAGATATTACATCTACTTATAAAACTCTTTATGTACATTCTAATAAATAACTGTATTAAACTTTTACGCATCTGGTGTTGTAAACAAGAATAAGCAGGATCATATGTGGTCTGTAAAATTTACCAATATTTTCAGTAAAACTTTCTACTTTTTCTACCTGACAAGCATGTATTCAGCTAGAGAATCTTAAATAGCCACAGTAACACTGCTCATGAGCACCAGTTGCCAAAAAAGTAATAGGATTAATTTGCTTTTCAGGCATGTCTTTTGTGGAAGCTGGGGATCTCTAGGTCACATGTGGAAGCTCAGAGCGTTCTCCTTCCAGGTGAGAGGAAAAGAGGATCCTTGAATGCACCACCTGAACAATGCACAGTAAAGATTCTGGCTAGGTATTTTTACATGCAAAACATGGTATTGCCGAGTGTCAGTTTCAACAGCCTCAGAAAAAATTTTGCCTGCTTTGGAAGAATGAAAATAGGATGGGAGACACCATTCTGCTGATCTTAATGGGCAAACACTGCAGCTGACAACACCTCAGCAGGTCAGCAGCAGACCATGAGGGCAGATCAACAGATCCAATTCCAAGAAGTTCTCCAAAAGGATTTCAGTCCACAAAAGTGTTATATGCAATAAAGTATACTATCACTAAGTGCAAAAGAAGGAGTCTGGATAAAGAAAATATCCATTTACTACTGAAATAAAATGTGTGATTTATTTGAGTATCAGCTCTCAAAAATTAACTAGTTGTGACAAAGCGTAATGGGAAGTGAGAACCAAGAATTTGCAAGAAAATATAGGTTCAAAAAGCCTCTATTATTCCTAACGGAAGTCAGAGACATGTAACAAGGTCACACTCAAACACAAGTGGAGCTGACACAGAGACAATTTTTTAAGTGGCTCAAAAAAGTCTGGGATTGTATTGAAGATATGCAGTTTTCCCAACAGACCTTCCAGCAAAACAGGAATGGAAATCTTCACCACAAACCACACAAACTCCCTCCTTATTGTAGACTGCTATTCAGACTTCTGGGAACCAGACGATCTCTTAGACACCACCGCGGTGACCATCATACAGACCAAGGAAACATTTCAAACATCCAAAACTGATGCAATGAACCCCAGACCATGTATAGGGACTTTGTGCAATTTACCTATGAATGTGATTGTGGTAAATATCACATCACCAACATACTTCAGTCAGTCAAGTGGCAAAGCCTAACTAGCAATTAAAATGGCTAAGATTATATGAAAGAAAACTCTAAAATAAGGGCAAAGTAGAGGGCAATATGTGCTTGAATGGAGAAATATACTGACATCCCACAAATTCCTTTAAAAACGATGATATACACAGCTTGGTGTGGAGACAAGTGAGCACTTTGGTGCCATACTCAAAGGAGCAAAGTGGAAGACGAAAACTAAGAAAAAGGAAGAATGATGTGCGAAGGTCAAAGCCTGTGACGATCAACAAGTTAATAGGTTTCCAAAAATACAAGGTGGAAAATTTGAAAGGCTCAAATCGTTAAGGCCAGATGAAGCAAACAGACTTAGATACAATCTTTTGTCTAGGATGGGCAAGGACAACTGTGCCAAATTGTCTCAGTTATTCCTGGTTCTTGTTTTGTTCTAGTTCCTTTCTTAATAAGAACTGTACTGAGAAAAACGGACTTCCTCTTTGCCGTGCTCTTACCAAGGAAGAAAGAAAATTATCTCAGGTGGCCTGCCCCTGCTGTCACTTAGAAGGACACCGGCAGTTGCCCCGTGCACTCTGCACAGTACTGTCTACGCTTGGGTAAGAATTCAGTTCAGGAAAGGCCTGTGATGAAATGTGTTTCACATAAGCTTCTAAATACCCTCTTGATTTTTTCCATATTAAAGTGTCTTTTCTCCCATTGATGAAATAACCTCTATAAATCCACAGACCTTAATGGCAGGGTAGATCATTAAGCTTGCATATTTTCATGTTTAAAAGTCCTGTTGTTTATGTCTAAGCTGTTATTTACCAGGAGAACTTGGATCAGTCTAACATTCATACATTAAAAATTACCCTAAATGCCTGCTGCAACCCAGTGACTCGAAATTCAATTAAAGGCATTTTTCTGAATCTTAGAAATATTTTCCTTCTTTGTTTTGTGTAATAAGCTCTTGAGCAATTTGCTTTCTTAACAAAATGTTATTTTCCTCACTGTCTGCAGACACTAGTTTGTTATTACTTGGTTACTGGCATTAATCTTAATGATTAAGGAAAAAAAGCAGGGCACCAGTTAGCTTAAAACGGATGCACAGGAATATTTTATGAACTGATATGAAAAAAAAGAAGGCATATCAAATTTCAGTTACATCTCTCTGACAAGGTTACTCCAACATTTTTCTTAAGAGTGAAAAGTGATATAATAATTGACAGCTGGGCCAGCCTCAACAATGGCATTTTTAATTCGCATTTCAGAGCCCTCCCCATTCTCATGTACCTTTCACATTCCGGCACTGTTCAGCATGCCAAAACAGTAAACCCCCCTTAGCCAAGGTCAGATTTTGAGCCCAAGATATCTCCGATGGAAAACATTTGCCAGAAAAAGTAAATTCTTCAGAGGAGGTCTTCTTAGTAGTGAGGTAATAACTGCTGAGCACGTTGCTTACTGATACCTAAGACCCTTCATAAGCATTTGAAAGGAAAGAGGACATACTAGAAACTGCCACGGTGGAGAAGGTAGGATGTCCTAGTGACAGCACTCTGTGCTGAAAGGACACATGGTTTTACTTGTCTCTTGGCTGCTGACCTACCATTTCATCTCAGAGGAGGGAGTTCAACTCTCTGGGTCATTACCCTTCTCTTCTTACCATAGGCCTGACCACAAGCAACTCTGATGACAATTGCAATGAAAATAACCAAAAGAATTTAAGATGTTTGACTGGTACGTTTAGGTTTGGAAGAAGCCAAATTTTAATAGCACAGTCTTTCAGAGAGATCCTTCCACCCATTTTTTGTGTGAGGTTACCCTTGTTTGAGTACAGGTTGGTGAGACGTGTGACATTTGTTGTCTGTGACAACTTCATGCTGCTGTCCCTCCTCCTCCAGCCACAAATGGTGTCTGTCCTCTGGGACAGTCCAATCACAAGGGGTTGGTGGCAGAAATGGGGTCAGAAAAGAGACTGTGGATGATGAGAGTACCAAAGGACTTTCAGGAAATTAGTAAATCTGATAAGAATATAGAGACAGCTATTGTCTGCTCAGATGGCCCTTGCCCTTGCTGCCAAGAGATTTCCTTAGACTTAGGAAATAGGAAACTTTTACAAAGAGCAATTCCTAACTTAAAAGTAACAAATAAACAGAGATAGACAGATGTAAGAGGACTTGCCTAACTTTCCAGACCAGCAACACAATCAGGAAAATATTCTAATTTCTGATGCCCAGACTAGTTTTGAATTTACTACATCATACTGGCTTTAGATTTCAAGTGGTCATTTCATAAAAATGTTCCCTTGACTCCCTGATTACAGTCTGGTAGACAACTAGAGAAAATAAACAAATATCAGTTAGCAGAACACACACGGAGAAAAGATAATTTAACTTACAGAATTATCTTCTGTTTTGTATTTATATTCCACTTCTTTCACATTTTTCAAATTCAGTGTCTTTGCTCTGTAATCAATACACAAAGAAAATCTGTAAGGCAAATCATCAGTAATCTTGAACAGAAGCATGAAGAGACACAGCCCAAAACTACAACATAGAAGTTTCAATGATGCAATCCATACCTATTTTTGTGCATGTGAAGCTTATTTTTTGCGATAATGATCCAGTTAAAAGAGTAAAAAACACATTTTAAAATTATAGTATATCACTTTGAAATTTTGATATAATTATTTTTTATTCAAATATGAACAATGGAAATTTGTGGTAATTAAAATCTTAATTTTAAGTTTCATTACTTTTTTTTATAGCTGGCCAGAGAGCTATTCTCAAGTCAAGGTAGCTAATATACAGTCTACAACTTAAAAAGTACATAGGTTTAATTATTATTTTTTTTACCTGCAAAATCATATTGTAAGGAAAGGAAAAAAAAAGGTATTGAATAGCTATGTGTCATGAAAACTAAGGATGTTTTATTTGTCATTAAATTTGATGTCTCTCTATATGATGAAGCAGAACGTTGCACTCTAGCTATCGAAGTGGGGAATTTAACTGGAAAAGCCGGTATCACTATGCTTTCTGCATAGTCTGTGGAAAGAGGAAGCTTCCTTGAAGAGGCACATCACTTGCAGGAACACATTTAACTGCAGAAGACGACAACTGTGAAAATGGCTATCATCTGAGCTCTGTGTCTAAAGCTAGGCAATGGAAATAATCCCAGAATACAAACATTTAATAGACGCATCAGTGTGCAGGGAGTATTTGCAGGTACTGGTGTTGGCTCAATGAGGCTTGCAAAAGTCAGCTGTTTGCATAGGTTGAGCTGTAGCTGCTGCTGGTTTTAACACATTCTGGTACATAACATGTACCATGTCCAATACTCTTGCATCTGAACAGAAACTTCAACAAAAATCATCTACAGTGCTTTTCTTACTTCACTTTTCCTGGCACTTTTGCCCACAGCTGGATGGCTTACTGCGTGTTCTCCTGCTAACCTCACCTGCGCAGTACAGTTTTTAAGGCTGTTAGCTTGTTCGGTGCCTTTAGATTGCGTGGACAATCATCTGCAACCTGACTGAAAAGCACAGAAATCACTGGGAAGGGTCTTATTTACTTTGATCTTATTTAATTTAATCACGTTCATACTGATGTCTCTGTTAGATCAGACAACAGAAGATGGTGCTGTTTTGTGTCTGAAATCTCTCCCTTTCTGCCGTGGCAGAACCTCAGACATCCAGGCACAGGGTGTAAACAACATGAAAACTTGCCTTTTCCTTTACTAGGAGAATTTACCAAAAGTTTAGTTTGCTGAGTAGCAGTAGGTTATCAAAAAGGTACTGATCGATTCAAGCAGAAATTCTCTTCCATAATTTGTAATTGCCTTGCAATTTTGAGCTATTTTCACTCTGGTTCTGCAACTATGAGAACAGAGCTATGCCCCAATGGTTAACGCCATTAACTTTACCAAGCACTAAATCAAGCTGTCTATATTGTGTGTAATTTCAGTGGGATTCAATGTTCATGCAAACATCTGCCTGCAAGCAGCCGGTCATTTGCAGGACTGGTGAGCACAAAACGAGTGTGAACCTCAACTTGCTATTTTCCGTTACTCATGATCCAAAGTAGCAACTGTAATATGTGAAAAGCAATATACAAATTTGTATTAGCTCTAGTTTCTTTGTCCTGACTTTTCTAATTCATACATCAAATTTATGATGTGCTTTTCGCTAGATATTAGAAAAGTTGTGCAGTTCTGTTTCATTAATACATAGTAGCAGTGCAAATGGCAACTACCAACTCTTGTGCAACGCAGTACCTAGGAGTTTATGAAGGCACTTAGTTACTAAGGCTTGCCAGACATATTTGCTCCTTAAGGAGCAAATAAGTATTTAATGGGAAAAAAAAATTATATTCTTGATCTTTCTGTTGATCTTATGCTACCTTCACCTTATGAGTGATGGAGATGTGTAATACTAGGAGAAATCACAAAATAATGCCATAGTGTGACGTGTTTTAGAGATCCTTAGCCTACAGTAAATGCACAGGTCTGACTTTTCCTTTAGAATTGTCCTATCTTGTAATTTTCTTCAGCCAAACTTCACTGTGAAATTTAGTGTACTGTATGTCTGCCCTGACAGTGAAGCAATGTGCCAGAAAGAAGACATAACGATGTGCTACTGGAACATTTCAATAAATTATTTCTCACCTGGGAAAACGAAAAATCACAATTACTGTAGTGCAGGCAACACCATACAACAGTCCCACATTAGCAGCAAAGCATATTGTAAACAGGTAGGTACTAATCCATATGCTCTTTAAGAGGGGAAACAGAAAAAGGTGATTAGTTTTAATTTTGGTAACAATGTACATTCTACGAAACAGAAATAAAGATTTTTAAAATGAAGATAATTTCTCAGAGGTGAACATTCGGATCCTTGAACTGGCAAATACTGAAGACTGAATTAGCGATTAAAATAATGTCTACCCGTGGGAGAACACATATGAAATAGCACTACTCATCCCAGTGCTCACAGAGGTTCCTTTCAGGATTACTTAAAATATCATATGTAGTTGCGCTAACAGCATAATTCAGAATGAACTCAGTTTTGTAAAACCTATATTTTACTTTTCACATTGCAATTTTTTGTCACCTTCTTCACTGCACACATTTAAAATCCTCTTTTCCTTTTACACAATGAGGTAGCCTAAAGGTCACATACAGAGAGCTCTTCTCCCAATAATTCTATAAGTGGGAATTATAATTTGCATTAAAAGTGGCATTTATCAGAGTACAGCCGACTAACCCAACTGTATAATGCATAAAAGTACTGGGGAATAAATTTCTTCACATGGAAATGGTGAAATTTCAGATTAATAACCCATCTTTCAATATTTGATTAATAAATCCTTGGATTAATTTAAAATAGAATTTAAAAAAATACAAAGAAGCATATCTGAAACAAAAGTCACTTTGAAAAGGAACTAAAAATATTAAAAAAACAAAAAGATTTTAAGTTTTCTTTTTTTTTCTTAATTATTTTCTAAGCAGAAATGATATTTCATATTTCCATGCTACAATGATGTGTATGGCTGAGAGATATCCAGATTTTACAATTAAAAGGACAAAAGTACAAATTACTTGATTTCTTATACCAACCTAGTGTCAGCACATATTTCTTTCCTTGAGGGAGCCTTAAGCAAAGACTGTAACTTAATCTTTATATAAGAAGTGTTAAAGAAGAATGGAAAGTATTTTCACTCCTCTGGACATACTAATCTCCACAGGTGCCCTTTTCAGCAATTACAATGCTTCTCGTTAATGTTTCCAGAGGAACAGATCACTTTACAATGGCACAATCAGTGTTAAAATGATTATTTATTAAAATGAAAGCTTCCTGATGCTTTCACTTAGCTCAGGAAAGCCAGAAACAATAGAATACTTTCAGCTTAACCTCAGGAATTTTGCTCAAGCAGATTTCAGAACTGTTATTTTATGAATTATAAAATGTAAGTCATACCATACTGATTTGTGCTTCACTTAGGATAGAATGTTGCATGACTCTGTTGAGAAACCTTTTCCTCCCTCACCTTCAAAATTTTAAACTACTGCACATGGTTTTGCAGGCTCTTCAACAGCACGGCTGCTAAGTAAAGAGGTAAGTTGATTCTTTAAACATTGCTCAACCTCCAGTTATATTTTATGACACCTTATACAAATTGTAGTATATATATTTGCAAAAGATACCTTTGTGATCAACAAACATTGGCTTATGATTAATCAGTGAGAAAGTAATTCTAAGATTTACAAGTCCAATATATATTATTTATGAAGACGTTCACTGGACATGAAAGGACTAACAAAAGTACTACAAAGCTGAAATTCAGGCGGGATCAAGGCTTAGTCCATCCTAATAAGGCTGAACCCTTGACAATGCCTGAGATCAAGCAATCCACTTCAGCTGCAAACCTGAGCCTCATCACATCTAACTAAATCCCTGCTTCAAGACCTGCAAAATTCTTCTGTCTGGGAAGAAAACAGAAAGCATGAAAACCCAATATGAAGTCTACATAGGAAGAATCAAAGCCAAAATGTTTAAGTTCTGCTGAGTACTAAGCAGCCTAATATCTCACATCTTAACCGTAACCAGAGACTGCCATTGTTGTAGAGGATGAGCCAAAACAATCATATTCTCATCTGTCAATCACCGTTTCAGTACTTTGTATTGGCCTGGAGTCAGTATTTTTTTAGGTAGGGTAGCATCAAACTTGTAGAAAGAAGTTATCTTGATTTGATAGAATTTTTTTTAATTCATGGGTTGTCGCAAGTTTCAACAGAGAAGTCAGAGAAATATCAAAGTTTTCTTTGGCAACTTACTTCAAGATGGTTGTTGTATATTCCAGGACAGAGAGAATCTAATCATTCTTCAAATCTTAGCAATAATGTATTATAGGCACAAGTTATTCTCAAAAGTCAAAATAAAATCCAACTTCAAAATATGCTTGCATTGTATTAATTTTAAAACAAATTCTAAAGAGGGAGTAAAGAAACAAGTAGGACATACGGATTTATATTGAATTCTGCCTGTATCAGAAAGTGTCAGAAGGACTGGGAGGTACTGTGAATGTATATATAGCAGCTGCCTCCAAAACTCTGCACACAGTGTGTTTCCATGTAGACCTTTTCATTTCATAAGGTCTACCTATCCACCATTGAGAGGAGTGTGAAATGGGAACTCGGTGGGGAAAAAAAAGCGTATAAATAGGTGAAGTGGGAGAATACTCTCTGAGCCAACGGCTAAACAATGCAATACTAAGATACTGTGATACTAAATATTTCTGTACCACTTTGAAAACAGAGTATAAACTTCCCTGTTTGTTGCAAACTGAGATGATGAGCTATAGCCTGTACAGGTAGGGTTCATTTCACCTGGCATTAATTATCTACTGCACAGATGTCTACAACTGGATCAACTGTCTAGATTCCCACCATAATCAATAGAGACCTGGTTATAGGAGTGAGGGGAACTTAAGATGCAGTTTGTCTGACTCCTACCTGATTACACTGCTGCCTACTTCAGGCGGGGGTGAATCATACCCTAACATGACTTGACTGACCAGCTCTGTACTGTCTATGAGAGGCTGTGATGACTTGCTCAGATACAGAGTCCCTTGCTGCAGTCACCAGCACGTAGCCAGATAAAGAATGCTACTAAACTCCTGTTCATTCAGGGGGTGCCTTGGCAGAGGAGATGCTGGTGTCCAGGAGGAGGCTCTGGCTCCAGAAAGACTGTGTAGCATGCCCACATTCCCACGTCCTTCTAGATGACTGATGCGTGCATACGTCCCCAGGGCACTCTTCATCAAAACTTATGATTCAAGTGCTGAAGTGAAGACCACTACAGCCATAAAACAGAAACTGCTTAATAGTAAAGTGGCATGCTGGTTCTTTAACACAATTTTTCACAAGCATTCCATACACAGTGATTGAGAAGGTATTTGTTTGGACAGACTGCCCTGGAGACAGATAGACTGATATAAATATTATTCTTTAAAAAGAATTTATATGGCAATCGTACTTTCAATAGATTAAGCATTTGTAAATTCCTTCCCACCCCACTGAGGCTAACTACAGCAAAATGAATTCAACTTAGGGTAGCATATTCACTAATGCGGGAAGGATAGAAAATCTCCCTAGGATGTCATAAGCTGGAAGCATTCGTGTAAAATTATTATCATAGAAGAGATGGCTTCCTATTCTTTGGAAAATTGTTTATATAGCAAAGCCCTCAGTGGTGTCTCATGAATCAGGGCCCTGTGTGATGAATACCTGAACAAATCTACAAGTTCATCTCCCTCCTGAGGATATGTTAAAAAGTTCTAAAAACATACGAAATTGTATCAGTGAGCTCCAAATTTCCATGGAACACCATAGTATTACTCTGTTAATACCCCAAATCCCTGTTATACAATGAACTTGTGAAAATAATCCGTTGGCATTTTTCTCTTAGAGGGTCTCCTTCTGAAATCTTTTTTCCCCATCGTTTGTCCCTTTCAAGTCCAACTGTTAACAGCAAAAAGAACATTTTTTTTCCAGCAGTCTATTACCAGGCAGTAGTCTTTGCCTTGCTTAAATGGCTGCAGCTTATCTGGGATGCTCAATCTTAAAAACAAGAGTTAACAAGAACTCCACTGCCCTTTTTGTTGATACTAGAAATGTGCACTGTCAAGCCGTACAAGAAAAAAGGGAAGTTAGTCAAGAAGCAGTCCTGCATAAGAAATTAGCCTTGCAGGAAGGATATGGAAATCAACTCGTAATCTAAGGACCTGAAAAGTGAGATACACTTACAGAAGAATTCCAGATCAACTTCCTGGTAGTTCCCCAAAACCAGGCAAAAAGTCAAGACAAATCGCTCTCAGGTTAATGTACAAAACATAGAAAACACTGGTATCAACACCTTGGAAACAGCCAAAAGGTGAAGACAGCAGAAGGAGGGCAAATACTGTTACGCGTACAGTTATGTATTTAATGCATATGGTAGAATAGAGCAATTATTGAGCTGAAATAGTTGAAGTCATCCAAGAAGGCGTAGGGACTGACAGAAGACCTTAAGTGAAGCAAGACACCTTTGAAGTTTATGAGTGCTGTGAACGGTAGGTGAGGGCAGTGGGGTTCTAGCTGGAAAGAAACTGAATGTGATTTGAGAGGTGGGATGTAAAAACAAGACATTCCTGAGGGTTGATAAAAAAACCAAGTTGAAAAAAACCTGAAGCAAATGAATGTAATAATATTCAGTAGATAGTTTTTAGTATTAGCTACTTAGGGCTGTCAGCCTAGTTGCTCCTCTGAACTCAGCTGCTCCTAAACATTAAATCTGCAAGAAAAAGCAGTCCATGGCTGAAAGGATAGATTTCGCAGGATCTCCTGAGGTGGAAGGTACCCATGAGGACTTCGGCTCCTGAGCTATACCTTGCAAGTCGTACCTTTTACATTTAACAGGATTATGTTTTATAAAGAGCTAATCAACAGATAAATATTACTCATCCTGTTTATATTCAAATAGAAGCTTAAAGAAATGCAAAGGAACAAGGTAACAAAAGCCGTAATATTTTGTTTCCACGCACTCTCGTTTGCCAGTCCTATGAGTATAACAAACCTGACTTGTATGTTACATGGCTCACGCCCTTCAAAGAATCAGTTCCAGAAAGGACAGCTGCTAATTATTTCCAAATGTTTTCTTAGAGTTCCTATCTTCAAAACCCTTTGGATAACCTAGGTAATGGAACTGATTCATTTCCAATGTGCTGTCAATTGCTGGGGTGAATCTTTTCTGGCCAAAATCAACACCAGTGTAGTTACTCGAATCACTGGGTTTGGTGGGGCTCCTCAGACCAGGCAGCACTGTAAGATCAACGTTTATAGCCTTACTTCAAATTGTGCTATTTAAAGCAGGAGGATTTACCCTGTCAGGCTAAGGACTCATGGTGCAACTAGCTGAAGATAAATCATTGTTCAAGTATGCTCAGTCAAAAAGATAAACCCAGCAAACTCTCCCTCTCTATAAACTCTCTTAGAAATAATGATGAATGTCAGAGATGTAATAGCTAACTACTCACTCATCCTTTTCTGCCAAAACCACAAAAGCAAAAATCAATCAGCCTAGTCTATCTGTGAAGACACATCAAGTCTAGTGAGATTCCAAAACATCCTGCTGGAAAACTTAACTATTATTATCTCAATGCACTGATACAGAAGCTATTTCTCTCTCCCATAGCTACCAATTTTCTTAAGTCTACTGTCCCCAAATTAATTCTTGATCCCCATCATTCACCATTTGGCAATATAGGTTAAGCCGAAGACCAAATACAGTACAAGTGGTAGAAAATATTTTCAGAATTTTTCTACTTGAGGAACATAAGATTTCGTGTAAGATAGAGGTTTTCTTCTGGATGATGCAAAAAAACCCAACTCTAGCATTCTGTGATGAAATGTGGAAAATCTCACATAGCCAAATGATGTTGTTTATTCAGCTCTGCTTTCCATACTGAAATCCAGTACTCTATTAAAATAAAGTTTTATTCAGTCTAGATCATTACTCTTGGACAATACTAAGTCACTGGTGAGTTCAACAAAGTCTGGTATTATCTCCAGTAACCTATACCTTCCACCACAAGGAGGAGGATATGGCCAAAATACCTTTATGAATACTTGTTAACCGAAACTTCATAAACAGAAGTTGCAAAAGCTTTATGGGATGTCAGTATGTGTTTATGTAAGTGATTAGAATTTTTGGTTCCAGTAATTGGCCAATACATTCAAAAAACTCCCTTAGAAGAGAAATCTAGGAGTCTTCCTAAACATGGATCATCTTTAATACTTGCTGGGAATTCTGTACAAACCTATGCCAGACTATTCAGACTTTGCATTAAACTAGATTTTTATACTATGCCTCTTTTCATCTGCCTGCTTTTTCTGATGTATTCATCCTCTCATACCGCAGAATCTTTCATTATGATCCAACAGTAGATATTCTCTTTGCAAAATCTGAAAGAGTTATAGGAATTTACCTGCAGCACCCTAGGACATGTATCTTTCTGCATCTCTAGTGTTTCCAGTTCTGTTTGTCCTGTATGGTCATTCCATATCCCCAGAGGACAAAGATACCAGGATCTCTTCAATAATACTACCTAGCAAAAGTATGCTAACCAGCTGGAGAAGGCATACAAAATCAGACATACAGCTGCTAGATTAATCCGATCTGTCTGCATACACATATTTAGAATTGAATTAGTTTTGATTCTTTATAATTTATTAAAATTCAATTTTTTTAATACAATTGACATTACAAATGCTGCTGTTCTCAGAAAATAAGCTGATAGTACACAAAATCCCTAACGGTGATGACTTGCACTTATACTTTCTAGGGCAACAGAACTAATAAAAGTTTTTTAGTAGGTATTTTTTAAAGGGTCTCAGGAAAACCTCCTTAGATTAAATTTCACTTACCCAGTCTATTTTAGCCACATTCCAATATTTTTTTAAGTCACGGAACTGCATTAGCATGCCCTTCAATCCCACAACGATAATGCTTGCTAGCACACACTGCAAAGGAATAAAACATGTAAGCCATTTGCAGGATTGGTAGTGAAAATGAATGCTCTTTCTTCAATTTAGCAGTCGATATTATAATTAAATTATGAAAAAAATTAAGTTAGTGTTTCAAAAATGGGATAAGCACAGGTGTCCTTGTGACACAAATGTAACTGTATCAAACCCAATTTTTCTTTCCTGAAGGGAATTTATAGGCCACCTGACAGTGAGAAAATGACAGAAATTTCAGGATGTCCCAAGACTCTCTGTACGACACCAGACCAATGAGATTCTGCCATAGTCTGGGGGACTTGGAAGCAAATCAGCACTCAACTTCTACATAGTGAAGAATTTTATTCCCCTTCTTTGTTACCTAGAGAAGGCCTCTAGAGCAAAAAATCCATTAACTTTGAGGCAAAAAAAATAATTTATTGTTTTTCAAGCCAGAAAGGGGGAAGAGAGGGATGGAGAAATCATCTGGAGCCAAAAAGGATGGAGTACAAAGTGATGGACTTGCAGTGCATCACTTTGGGTGCTCCCCCCTTGGGCGGAGAGTGCTGAAAGAGCATAGTAGAAAAGAAATAAAATATCAAGAAAGCAACATACAAAAAATTTTTTTTTTTAAATATGGCAAAAAAAGCCTATGGGAAAACAATCAAAATTTACATATGATCGATATAAAAAAAATGAAGGGAGGAAAGCAGTATAGTAAGAAAAAAGACATATTGTGTACACCTCTTCAAGTGTCCTTACTCTACATGGTTAAAATAAGCTATAAAAGGATCTGTGTTTGAAAAGTGAGAACCTTCATTTGACACTGTAAACAATAGTATGAAGTAAATTTAAAATACAGTTGAGCTAAGATTTCATACATAAACATAGCAGAATATGGATAACTTTGGAGTTGCATTTTTCTCCTTTGGCATGCCTCTGGTTAAAATTAACTATTAATTTGTAATACCAAAAGCTAGATATAGCTTATGTGAAAACACACCACATTGCTTTACAGAGTCTTAGTGTAGAAGATGTATTCCATGACAGAGATATAAGAATATCTCATAATCTTTCTGTAATTAAGCTTAGATCACTATCTACAATCATTTGTGTCAAATTTATTTGAAAAGCAAAGTCGTACATCATACACAGAACTGGGGAAAAATTGTGGTTCTTCATTAATTTCTACCACACCTTGTCAATTTACAAATCCACAGCAGGATGTATATTTTTCATAAACTACATGTCAAAAGTAAGTAAAAGAGAAATGTTTTATTATATACTTAAGTGATAGTCTATATATGCAACTATACATGTGTAAAATCTACATGTAATATGTTGTCACGTCTGTATTTTATGATTTTGAGACTTGCTGTGCCCTTACTATTTTCTCCCATTGAAATTAAATAGAGCTGGTTTAGACGTAGCACTGTCTTTCCCGGAAAGAAATTAAGTCATTAGAAAACGCTTGACATAAACTTTAAAAAAGAAAAGTACCGTACCATAGGCAGCCAGTACAGCATAGGTCCAATTGCATAGATCACCACAAGAATTAATGCACAAGAGATAAGGCCAGCCACCTAAAGCAAGTAAAAAGGAAAGCAGATCATTCAGTCTAACAACAACAAAAAAAAATTGTGAAAAGGATTAATTTTCAAATATTGTAGACTAATTCAAGAACGGGATGTTGAACATGTTAGCTAT
Source organism: Himantopus leucocephalus (assembly GCA_003993805.1). Lineage (NCBI taxonomy): Eukaryota > Metazoa > Chordata > Aves > Charadriiformes > Recurvirostridae > Himantopus > Himantopus leucocephalus. The sequence continues at coordinate 136,781,066 of RSEF01000002.1, forward strand.
TAATGTATCTATAGATCGCAGATGCATACAGTTTCAATTTTAATCTCTGGTGATTACCTACAGTGAAAACACAGTAAGAGATCTCAGTATCTGAGCTTGACCCTGCTGTCAGTGCACAGACAGAGACCACAGCATCACTTACACACTTGGTTATGAAGTGGAGGGGGTGTGTGCAGTATCTCATCCCAGAAGTGTCACAGCACCCACTGTATTTCTGTAACATATTTATAGCCACGCAATCTACATTGCACTGAATCACAGGTCTGTCGTAGCACTGAGCAAAACTTACATATGGAAAACTGTGTCACCGCTTTTGCACAAGAGAAGATTTTTAACTTCCTTTACTGGGATCAACACTAAAAGGAAACTATTGTGTTAAGTCAGAAACCACCAATGATTTCATGTTAACATCAGTGGACTTTACTTTAGAAAATGTAGGAACTATTTTTTTACCGTATATTCAAAATTATAATTAATGCAGGTGACATGAATCCAGATAAATATACAGTCCAAGAATTATGTTTCTTCACAGTGTTATATGGTATTAATCGGATGGAAACTACAGTAAAATTGCAGTCTACTACTCCACTCTGACTGCTTACAAAATAGAGTACTTCTGGTCTCATTAAGATACAGTACAGATTCACAGAAGGTTTTTGGTGATAAGTAGACAGATGCTCACTTTATTTTTGTATTGATAATATGTTTCTTTACTAAAATAATTAGGTTTCATTTTAAGAGACAAGTTGTTGAAAACAAAACCCGACAAGTTGTTAAAACACTAGAAAATTAAAGCCATGGTGTACTTAAAAATACCATCAAGAAGGATAGACAGAGTGTTTACAGAAAAAGGGACACAAAATCTGCTGCTAAAGTCACAAGGAACATTTCCCTCTTTCCACCCTCCCAAAAAGCAAAAAGAAAAAGTGTTGATTCTATTTGAAGAATGCTTCTACCCCATGATACAGTCCCTCACTTTGTTTTCTCGCAGGAAAAGGTATCCCTGAAGAATAAATGACATCACGGAATCCCAGGTATAGCTGTTGGAGAAAAAAGGGCTGCTCTGAACCTCTGAAAGGCCCTTCACATTTCTTTCATGTTGTATGTCAAATTAAACTGACTTCTCTCAGTAGCAGTCAAAGCAACCCCTCGCTCTTCTTTTTGCCTATGATCTGACCAACACTTATTAGTGACGTTCTTCTCTACCCTTTATTCTGCCTAGACAGCCCCAAAAGTAGAGGCTTGAGCGGACGTGCTGCTTTCCAAAAAGAAGGGAGGACAGAGAGTTTTATGTTTATTGAAGTACTCTCCTAGCGCTAACGCATGGCCACACTCAACTTTTGGCTCTGTTATACTGTGAAACCGATGGATAAAACCAAGCAGATACTTCGTATTTTTAGCATGTACTTCCTACCTTGACATCAAACCACGGTGGTTTCTTTTTCCATTTCATATATTGAATAACCTTCTGTTGGAGCCTTTGCCTACATGTACCAGAGCTAAAGTGCTGAAATACCCTATATGCCTTCAGGTTACCTGTATGGGTCTTCAGGTTACCCTAAAGCTTCCTTGAAAAGCTTGGAAAGCTGCCTTGGAAAAGGCATGATGCAGTACAACTGCGAATTGTACAGACAAAGTGTGAACAGGTAACAGAAGAGGGTCTCTGTCAGGATGAGGGCACGTGGTATGACACTGGATCCGACACAAAGATATGAAATAGCTAATAACAAAGTA
>RSEF01000002.1:136782899-136818315 GCA_003993805.1 Himantopus leucocephalus
CTCCCTAGATCTTTTGGGCTGCTCCAGGTAATTGAGCAAGGTTTGGAGGAGGGTTCACTCCAAAAAGACAAAGCCAAAAGGCAGTATAGATAAGGTTACATCAGTTCTGTCTTTTTCTGCGTACCCAGTCCTTCAATACTATATCCTAGAAGTTCTTCCATCCTCACAAACCCCTGAAAATCCTCATGCTGCACCCTAAAACATGCATCCATACCTTCACTTCCATCCTATAAAAACATCGCCCTGGTCAGTTGGACAAACTGCCCTCAATTTGTTTCTGAAACTATAAAATGAGAGTAGCACACGAAGAATACGGGCTGTTTCCTAGAGCCACAGGCACACCATGCAGGATCCAGCAGAGAGCCAAAACTGCTGTGCCACACAGCGTCGGACAGGCTGCTGCGAACACAGACACCAGCCAGCCTGCGTCCCTTGGCTTCAAGGCATGGGGCTGACTACCCATACAACTAGATGGGGTTTCCATCCCAAACAGCCTAAAGCTAAAGAGACAGGACAGGCAGACACATGGAGAGGCAACAGAGAAAGACCACCCTGATTCCTGGCAGTGGGCTGCAGCAGCCTTCGGCCCCGTTTCCCCCATCAAGGTCCAGCTGTGTGATGCATCCAGCAGATTAGTAACTCCTTACTTCAAAATTCAAGATACGGCTAATATTACTCTCTGTTCAAAAGTCAGTTTAACATCTTTAAAAATCTAACTCCATTTCCATCCACAGCTAACATACCAAGAGATTTTTATTTCCTCAGCAGGGGGTTACACTAGATTGTCTCAGGAGACCCCTTCCAACTGAGATGATTCTGCAATTTTCCAGCTCCATAAAATGAATGACTTGCTGGTAACAATGAGACAAACGCTATACTGATGCTGTAAACAGATCCTCAAGTTTCTCACTCTTTGTAATTAATGTTACCTGTGTCTACAGAAATGGGAGCAGAAGCAACATCCAGCTGGGAAGTTGTGTAAGCTGCTGTGAAATCCAGCTGTTACTGTTGGCTGGGAGCAGTGCTGCTTTCAAATGGCTCTTAAGAGATTTGGTTTTCCAAGGTGTTGACCATCTTCAACCCTCATTTCCATCACCTACAATGGGACCCAAAACACATTCATACTGGACATGTTAAAAATCCTTTATAAAGCTATACATTATAAAACAGAATAATGCCTTTGATTCGTCAGCTGTATAAGAAACCAACCAAATATTAAGTCCTCCAATGAAAAGCACTGTAAGTCCCCTTATCTAGGATCATCCAGAACCAGATAAACAACAGAGCTTTAAAATCGAAATACTTCAGACACTTTAAAATCCATTTACTTCCGAAGAAACATATGCTTATACTGAATAGTACATGCTCAGGATTTCTTGTTTCTCAGGAATGCTTCTTAGAGATTTACAATTCCACCTCAATTTCTCATCCCACATCACCGTGTAACCCAATTCTCTTTCCTGTTGTACAATTCATCATATTACAGACAAACCATTTAACCTCTATGACCTTATCTACAACAGCAAATCAGTGGTCTGTATAACGAGCACAAAGCTGCACCTGCGTTCAACTGATAGCGTAGGAAAAGCAACCCCTAAATCGCAACACCTCATAAAAATTAGGCTGGCGTAAGAGCACGTCCTTCACGACTCAGTCATAAACAAAAACTCTTAGTAACTGCAAATATCAGTTACCCAAATCAGGCCTTTGCTCTGAAGAGATTTGTCTTTTCCTGCATGCACTGGCATAGAGAACGTAAGTGCTAGTGCCCTTAAGTGACTATGTAGCCATGACTGAAAAGCCAACTGCTTGAAATCTTGGACTAAGATATCGCTCCAAGTTGTTACAGAATGTCCAACAGCGACAACAACAACAAAATTTAAAAACATACGGATTTTCTTTTCCTCCAAATTTTGAGATTGAATTAGTGCTTCTATTTTTTATTTTTTTTAATGAAATTGCTTATCTGATTTCCATTACGGAATGCTTAAAAAAACTTAACAAATTGACAAAGCCCATCTTGCACAATGATGCTACAAAAACTGTCCCAAAGGCCAAATTGAGAAGAAAGATATTGTTGGCTGATGAATTATAATTATCTCATTTTATGCTCAAGTGCTTGAAAATATCCTGATCAGTATAAATGCCGTACATTTTATCTAAATAATAATTATCTTCAAATGGAAAAGGTAGATGAATACACAATTTGATTTTTCTGTTATTACAAAGATTCTCGGTTCCTGTCACCACCACGTTGACTTCCCCCAGATGAGAAAAGACAGCAAGAAAAACACCTAAAGAAAGATGTCCTCTCCCAAGCAGTAAAGACAGAAACATATTAAAAAAACCCCTGACAAACAGTGAAGTGCTCTTGTTTGTTGCTTCGCTTCCACAAGTTAGCAGAAGAATTTCAAGGCTGGAGGTATTTTTTTTAACCTAAAATCTTAGCACATTCCAATGCAGCTCTCCAAATGAAATAAACACCTGTGTATTTGCTGTTATGAAATATCTGTATTGTTTGAACACATCCACAGCAGGACCAATCGTAGCTAAAAGAAAGGAATTTCATCTTGGGTTTTAGTACTTATGTAAGTTACAATAATCTATATTAAGCAGTAAAAAACCTACTTGCCGCTTTGCCGAGCTTAATTATCAAGCTTAGCTGCTTTTCACTGACTTCATTCTATCTAACCTGGTGAGGTAATTTTAGTTTGCATGGTATAAATCATTGGCAAGATTAACAATACATATTAAGATGATGTATGTTTTACTGCTGCTCAGCTAAACATGTCAGCTAAAGTAATTACGGCTATGAAGCTGCATTTATTTTTCCATAATGGGATCCTTTAAGTCCCACACATTTGGAATGAGGCATATCCACCTCAGTCTCTTTCAAGAGCAGTTTTTAACTGCCTTACATCATTTAATATGGGGTTGAAAGTTCATTATCCAACACACAAATCGTTTACTCTCCAAACTCCCTAAGTTTAGGAGGATCTAGGGAAAAGCTAGGATTATCAGCGCTACAGAAAGTAAATATATATGAAAGTGTCTCTTGAGGCCTGGATGGCTGAGGGAAATGGCAATGGAATTTAAGACCTTCTATTTCCAAGTCACTCTTTTCATTGCCTACTCTATGAGTAATAATCAAGAGTTGTTACTACAAACTATACGATATTAACTCCCTGGCCTGAACCCAGATACCCATGGACGAAGTCCAGACTTTAAAAAAATCATCATACGGTTGGGACTCTTACTGGCAGTCGCAGCGGAGGCAGCAAGAACTGCGCGTGCAGAGAAATCATTACCTCCTCTGTGACGGAGAACTCCTTTCAAAAGAGGTGAAAGGCTTACGAAAAGAGTGATTTCTGTGTAATAATTGGTGTGGTTTGCATCCAAATAAACAGCATGGTATTCAATACCATTTAAAATCTGCCAGAAACAGTCCATATTTGCTGGGACTGGCGCCCTGTGACATAGACGGACGCGGGGGGAATTACAAAAGGACAAGGCATCTGCTGAGTGAGATAGCTAATGCCGGGTGACAAAGTACATTGATGCTGTCCAGTCCTATATAAACCTTCATTTAATGAGGTGAAAGAAGTAGAAAATGCTTCAATGAGCTGTGCGGCAGCTGCTAAATTGAAAGGAGGTGCAAACACAGAAAGATCATGGGAAATACAAATGAAAAATGACAAACTGAAATTCAAGTGGGAAGCGAAGGGTGCGTTACTCACCATCTGCCCAAAGGTGGTAAGACGACCTCTTTGCATGGGATGTGCTCACAGCCTCCGTGGTATACGGGTGAGAGCTCCAGGAGTCTTGAGCAAGGACTGAGGTCAAATGAGTGAAGTTCTTCAGTAACAACTTCACCAGACCCCAACCCCAGCAGAAAGAGACTACAGTGCGGCATTGCAATGCTGAACTGTTCTCCAATAAGGTGATTTGTCTGAAAAGTCCTAAGTACGATAGCTCATAGGAGAAATGCATGGCTAGGGATAAGAATGGAATGGAAGACTTGTCTGAAGGAATAAGCATCAGGTGAGTTAATCCTAATGAATACAACACACCAGCATCGTAAACAGGCTGAATAGCCAGAAATACCGTTAGAGCTGTTCTAGTCTGTCAGCAGCTCTACCAATCAAAGGCGAAGTGAGCAGAAACCCCCAAACAAGATGTCTCCCCCCCTGTGACCTAGGAGGCTGAACCTGAAGAAGCTGCAAAACTCAGCTCAAACTGAGGAAATCCTCAGCTAAAGAATTTCTGAGAAGTGTGGTCCCTTTGACCAGCCCGGCCACAAGACCTGCAGCCTGAAGCAATCACACAGAATAAGTGTTTCTCTTTTGTCCTCATCTACAGAGTTCTCTGTAGCCCTTTCTCTGCTCTTTCACATATGGAAGAACGGTAGTCATAAACTGAAAGACAAAATCATCTGATCTGTCTGAAGTTAGTGCTGCTTTGAGCTGGATGGCGGTCTGGAGGACTAACAGAGATCCCTTCAAAAGTGAAATAGTCTACAAAAAATGTGTTTCATATTTACTCATCTGTTTTGCACTGCATTTTAGAAAAGTGTGATCGAATTTTGACATTTTGCAAACCACCTGTTGGAAGCTACTCACTCAGTTTATAATAATGTGTGTTATTGAGACCACTGATAACTTTGCCAAGAATGTTTTGCCCAATTTCGAGACCCACATTCCAGCCCCACATTCCACCACTTTGCATTTTGATTTATGCTATTTTAAAAACAGGTTATTATACTTAAGAGATAAAAAGTAAAGGCTATTTAATACTTATCTCTAATCTCAGTGTACAGTCCTTCAAATACTTGGTTAAACTATCCTTGAAGCCATTAACTGAATGAACAGAATGTCAGGTGCTTTGTGTGCCAGTAATACATTCAGCACTGACTCTAGACATTTGCTTAACTGTTGTTTTACTTTAGAAAATAAACTGGAAAAAAAAGGTGCCAAATATGTAGAATATTTTTTTAAATATGTCTATATATTTTATATATATATATATGTGTCCATGGGCAGACGAGCGACATGCAGAATCATAGTTTCATAATTTAAAATATAATTTGGGTTACTTGGTATAGTTACGGATTATCTATTCCCAGGCTTCCATACTTCAAAAGCAAATGTTTTTGAGTTGTACTATATGCAAAATTAGAAGTGACGTTGCTTCCGTAATTTTTAAGGCACTTCAATTAAGATTTACTGACAGTTTTATTCTTGACAATATACAATTAACTTGTATAGTGCTTTAATAAATAATTTGTCAACTTTCATTTGAAAAATTGGAAGCAAGAAGTGTTTCACTGCTGAGACAGTCTACTATTAAAACAGCTCTGTGATTTGCATGGAAACACAGATAACAAAATTGAAGTACCTCTAAAATCAGTCAAGTAGAAAACATTTTTATGCGTTAATCTCAGATATTCTGATCATCTTTTGGGTCTTAACAGGGATAAGTTTGACAGTTTCTAGCTTTCCAGTAAACTGTCACTCGTGGCAAGATTAATCTAGTAGAGCAAATGAGGATTAGCAGTCTGATTAAAATATGAGAATTATTTATTAGAAGCACAAGGGGACTATGTGCTCCTAAATTTTTGCAAAGGAAGACGAGCTTTAACTTAGTATACAGCATGGAGCAGTATTTCTTTATCCTTAAATTGCTTTTTGATTTGTAAAACAGTTGATGTAAACTGAAACAGCAAAACTGGTTAGTTATTGCTGTTGAAATAAAGGGAGGACCTTAGGTTAAGGGAATTACACTGTAAGAATAATGCACTGCTTTAGAAACAACCCATCAGTATCATTCTGAAATAAGAGGTTGGTCCTCTGAAGACTAGTAATGAGATAATTCAAATATCCCATTAAACCCAACTACTTAAAACAATTTTTTCAATAATACAAAGCATTTTAAGACACTTCAGATTATCATTTTTATTGGTGTGCTATTTTTTCAAATGGTCTCTCACCTGATTAGTAGGATTGCATCCATGAAGAGAAGACATGTGCAGACATCCGGATGAAGGTTCATTTTTTTCATCATTCTAAAGGTGCTCTTTGCATAATTTTGAATGTACTGTTGTCAGTTACAGATTTTTTTTAAACCTATTGGTGTGAATGAAATCAAAAGCCTTGTGTCAGCCAGTGCTTTGTGAGAAACAAAGAATAAGTTCTGAGAGATGGGCAAATGGCTGTAGAGATCTTTGCTAAGTTTCTTTTAAACTTTATAGAAACTTCGGGAATTACTTTTCTATTCACTATTATTATACATATATATATAGCCTTCCTATTTAAGGTGATGACTTTAATTAGCTAAACTAACTTTTAGCCCAGAAAATATATTTTATTTATGCATAAGTAATTATGCACAAGAAATTCTGCTAAAAAAAATAAGCTTACACATTTACCAGATATCCCGTTTGTTCTCTTGGCCTGTTTACTTAGCTTCTATTATAATAGTAGTCAGCAGTTGTCATCTCTATTTACAGCGCACAGTAAAGGGTTGGATTTTTTCCCCTTACTAAAATGCGCATTTGATGACAGTCCTTGAAATTCAGTGCTCTGATATGGAAAACGTTGCATACCAGTGCAGCTGAAATTTATAAAGACTACTTCAAGACTCTTAAATCATGTAATATTTGTTATCAGCTTTAGAAAGCCCAGTCTTTGAAAGTAATAGCTTAGTTTGTGCATCTGACAAACTTTGATGTTACATGCATCGCTGTGATATGTACCATACATTGTGTGAAGTAAGTGAGAATGCAAGAAAGCCTCTACTGAGACCTGGTTTCACCTGTTGAATAAATAGGCTATCTTGCATGTTCTTCTAAAAATACGTAAATGAATCTTGCAGGGAAAAGACACCAAGTTTCATAAGCAGGATTTAATGGAGACTTCATAATGAAATGTATTTACTAAGCACCAGTTTTCAAATTTCGCCTGCTTTGTCTTATTTTTAGATTAAGGCTCTGGAGTTGGCCAGGGAACTCAAACTGTGCAAAACCCCCACTATTATTAAAACTCATAAAAATATGTTGGTTGGTGTGTAGCAGGCACCCACCGCAACATGCCCCACGTGGGCCACCCATCTGATCCTGACCCATAAGCTATGAACAGACCCATAAGCTATGAACAGACCTGTCACCTGTCCCAGAGCCCAGCACTAAGCTAAACCTCTCCCCCTCATCTCCCCAGCCTGTCCTTCCTGAAGAGCCTGTATCCATCCAACGCACCGCTCCAGTCACACAAGCTATTCCACATTTCTCTTTATTCCCAGTGACATCCTAGATCTGCAACAGTCCACAGGCTTCCAGCTCCAGTGCCAAAACTCTGTAGCTAAGAAGTTTTTTCCAAAGGGGCTATCACGTGGGGCAAGTCGGCACGTACCCTACAATGTATAAGATATATTGGTATACAGATTTTAAATACACAGTTGTCTCAGTACACCCACATAGTGCCCAAATGTCTCAGTTCAATTATTACCTAATTCTAGAAAGCAATCTGTGTCCTTCCTGTCCCCCTTCAGAACCCCCACCATTAAAGATGCTTTTTTAAATTAAAAAAAACCAAAACGAACAGCTCCTACACACAGCATCAAGGATGTTTTACAAAATACATTGGAAGCTCAAAACAGTCTATGTAGAAAGAGACCCTTATCATAATTTTTGTAATGTGTCCTTGTACTAGAGGGGGAATATCGCTTGTTATGNCCAAAACGAACAGCTCCTACACACAGCATGAAGGATGTTTTACAAAATACATTGGAAGCTCAAAACGGTCTAACTAGAAAGAGACCCTTATCATAATTTTTGTAATGTGTCCTTGTACTAGAGGGGGAATATCGCTTGTTATGTCGGGGAAAGCTACCACTCTCCTAGACATTACAGAATCCGCAAAACCCAAGTACACTATCAAAGGTACGACATTCAGTTTCTTCTCTATTAAAAACAAACAAAACTTTTNTGGGGAAAGCTACCACTCTCTTAGACATTACAGAATCCGCAAAACCCAAGTACACTATCAAAGCTACGACATTCAGTTTCTTCTCTATTAAAAACAAACAAAACTTTTACTTGGTTGTCACAACTAAAACATAAAANTACTTGGTTGCCACAACTAAAACATAAAAACTAAAATTTAAAAGTTTGGGATATCAGGAGGGTAATTTTCCTTACGAATCTTTTCAGTATTGGTTTTACTGAATAGCACGGTTTTTCAAGCTGGATTTGAAGTATTCTTTCATGACATTCTCCAGCTTCTGGTCCCATGTAGGTTTTCTCAAAGATCTCCCCGTTGACTCTCAGTTTGCAGTTGTCTGCAAAAATTGTGATAAAATGTTCCAAAGCAGATGGATAACGTACTCTAGCAGCAAATCAAGCAGGCGGCAAATACCGCAACTAAATCAGTGGCGTAAAACACAGTATGCCAAACACTGATAAATATATGTTATCAGAGATTAAAATAAATTGAAGTTTTTGAAAATCCATTGAAGCAATCCCGCAGTTCTGCCAACCAAAGACGATGCAAAGGCGGCTGCTAGTGAAGCCACTGAAGAGCAGTCTCTCTCGGGGAGCTCACCCAGCCCCGAAGGTTTGAGGCTGCTGGTCATACAGTGCAATTCTTCAGCAGCATGTGAGGTGTAAAGGCACACATAAGGAAGACCTGTACGAAGATGTACATCAATATTTTTCATATTATTAAGTAAATGAGGAGGTAGAAAAAGCAGTAAAAGCTGCAAGCACCTACCTTTGTTTCTCTCCCCCTTTAGAAACATTTTTTCCTATGAAAAAACCCTGCGGATAAAACACAACCCACTCATGCAGCTCACGTTTCGCCTCTGGAAAACATGCTACTAGCTTAATTTGCCATCTCTCTGCTTGGCTAGTCCTATAGTTATTCTAGCTCTCGCGGTCCTGTTCTCTCTCACCTCACCGCTCTTAGCCTGGATACTTTTGTGTATGTCACTCAGGTATCCCCAGTTAGCAACAACTTTCCCTGTTCTGCTTTTTGCACTCCAACATTCTGCATAGAGCTAAGAGAAAAATGGTTCTTCAGGAGATCAGTCATCTTTCATCCCTCGCTCTTTCCCAACTCAGTGGAGCCTTACTGGGACGTAACAATGAACTATTGCCTATTTATACTGCTGAGGTTTCATTCATATTGAGTTTTATAGCATACATATGTATATAAGGAAGAATTACTCATTTAAAATCTCCACATCCTTAGCTTCCTTAAAAAAGTATTCAAATACCATCCAGAATGCAATTATTGGAGTCTTTTCATGACTTAAGTAATCATTTCCAAAAAAGATATATTGCTCAAATGTTTTTATAAGACATTATTCTCCAAAAGAAAAAAAAAAAGCTTAAAAACATTTAAAACAGCATTGCTCACATCTGGAAAGTCTGTTTCTGGACAAACACAGCATCTTCAGACTCTTCATGCATCTAATCTCTTCAGATATCATGACAAAACATTTGCAGGATGGATGAAGTTCAGGTACCTTTTGCAGAAAAAGTAGCTCCCTAAGAATATTTTTTATCTTGTTACTATTTAAGCTTACGCACTCTAATTTTTCTAGTTTGTAAAGAGGATAAAGCTTTTCAGTCAACACCTTGATGCATTTATTCAATCTGGAATGTAGAGATTACGTCAATTTATTTGGAATTTAAATGAAGATTTTTTTGTGTGTGAACAATTCTTTTTATGATATACCTGTTTATAACATAAGGAGGCAATTGCTAAGGATTTGAGTTGTATTCCAAAGTACGTATACCATATGCCTCTAGTGATCAATCCTAACCCATCTGCTGCTTTTATTAGTCTCTCAAAACAAAGGAATTAGTGGGTTAGCGTTCTTACTGGAGCCAAGAAAAGCCCAGACATCTTCCCTATTTCAGATCCTATTTTTACGTCTGCTCAGCTACTTATATAGATTAAGTAATCAACACGTGCTGCTTGTCATTCATAAATACATCCCAGGAGATCAGCTGGGAGATAGAGGGATGGCTGTGCCTTCAAGACTAAAAATAAAAAGTTGTACTTGCAACAATTCCATGGCCTATGAAAGATGATGGCCCAAAGTGCTGTCTTGTAGACTACCCAGATGATGCAGATGGGACATTCTGACTTTCGCTCTCACCACAGCCTTCGATGTCTCTCTGGGGCATTCAGCATTCCCTCCTTTGGCATGAATGAAGGCTGATGCACCCCTGAAGATGCCACTTATCCAACACACCTGTGGAACACATCTGGTCAGGACTTCAAAGAACATACACCATGGCTTGTCTGTACTGCGACCACCCATATTGTCTACAAGAGACACTGCCTGTCTCCGCTTACTCAGCTGTCCTGTCAGTGAATTCGTAAATTGCAAGGTGACCAGTGCTGGTGCTGGAGAACTGAGCAAAATCCACAGGCCCAGTACCAACCGCAAGAGGCGGTGCCTCTACTCCATCTGCCACCGGCGTGTTTAGCTACACTAATTCTCACTGCTGTAATTCATTGCAATATTACACTCGAGCATAACACAGCAGAGGACTGGGCACCATCCCACTGCATCAGATCTTTCCAGTCACACCGCTGCCAGCACCTCCTGCTCCTTGAGACAGAGTAGGAGCAGAGGGGATGGGCTCTGCAGAGATCTGAAATTGCAGCCTTTTTTTTTCCTGGGGCCTGTCACAACTCCAGTTGAACTGTTAGAGAGAGGAGATGGGAAGGACAGAGCACAGACAGGAGGCAAAAAGTGCCTCTAGTGACAATTTTGCACCGAGACAAGTGGTTGTGAAACAAATTCCCCTCTTCACAGTGTTTTAGCTTTGGTGTAATAACTTCAATATATGTAAACACAACTGTTTGAGAACTGTACAACAGCATACAAGCAACATCACTGCTTGTAAAAAAAAAAAATAATCCTTGAAGTCATGGAACCATATAATTTATGACATGCCTGTGCTCCCTCCCGCTGCCACCCACCTCCCACCCACTTTCTGGCACTGCCTGCGGCCCACACTACCGGGGACACAGGGGAGAGCGGGGACCAGGGGCAGACGAAGTGAAAGGGCCCGGGAAGAACGCTAAACGCCGTGTGTGGCTGAAGAAACTGATGTCAATGAATTGCAGACAAAAAGCAAGAAAAGCTGCTTAAATACATATAAACTCTAAAGGAGTAGTAGTATTTTGCAGAGAAAATGTAATCTGACAAAGTTAAAAGCTAAATTCTGAAAAAACCCTCTAAGTTTCACTTTATCATTTTTGTATATAGAGAAGTTCAGTAGCATTTTCAAATACAGCTTTTCAGAAGAGTTCAAGATTAACTGCTAAAATGCTGAGGATAAATTTTGTTTAGAAACAACATCATTTCATAAAGCTTTGTCTGTTAGAATAGGAATAGTCAGGTGTTGGAGAATTCCTATTACAGTAGGACCCTAAAACTATGAATGAGTAAACTTATTAATACTCAGAATTAAGTAGTGCACAATCTAAGTAAAAAGCAACCACAAGATTTGCCACAAATAAACCGATTTATTACTTTTTGGCAAGTCCCATACAGCATGAGCAATGATCTTTCACTCACTATATTAAAACATTATTTTGCTTTATACAAATTGTAAACATCTTCATCAGGACAAACTGTTGGTATAGGCATTCCACAATTCTGACATCTTTTCTCTGTCGGTTAACCAAACAAGAATGAAAACCCAATAAAGCAAAGAACTGTTGTCACAGGGTATCTATAAAATGCAGCATGTGCATTTCATATCACATCAATTCTAAGCAACACAGACAAGAGTATTTCTGATTATTATTTTTAGTGAAATTCATAGTGGTATTATCAGTACAGACACTTTTTCCATACCATTGCATCCGATTTTTGTTTGAAATTAAAAACATCATTTTATACAATCAAGGCAGTAAAGCAAGTTCTACAGTAAACCAGCTGCTATAAATACAGCTGTATTTGCTATACTGTATCAGATAAATAAGGATGTAAAACCTCCCAATCTAGTTAATACTTTGTCTTCCTGGCAGGCACCAGTATAGAGAAGTCATAATTCAAGTTCTGCTTGTCTAAAACCCCTTGCTATAATTGGCTGGTTTTCCCCCCACTCCCTCTCTCTCAAAGTGCTTTAAATCAGACATAATCTGATCCATAAAGTGAACACTTATCTCCTCCTCCTTAAGTCAGAGCAGATTTTTCTTTCTAATTTATAAGTCCTGCTAATGTCAATCTGTGGCTAGCTTTACTGAAGGAATACAAGATGTGCACTGTTATCTTATAATCCTCGAATCAGGGCAAAGGTGTTTAAACTTGACATGAAATGCTTTTCTCTACCCAACTCATAAGAGCTAAAATACAGACAATTATGTTATTGACTAAAGCTTTTTTTTTTTTTAAATCACCTCTATTGTTGAAAAACAATTGGATTACAACTTTGGTTTCAGTATGCTGCTAATTTTGGAGTCACATTTACAGTGACTTAAAGACAAAAATCTGTGTTTCTAATGTAAAAAGTCAAGCCATATTAAAAAAACCCACCTTTCCAGTCTCTGCGCATCATAAGAAGCAATGAAAATAAACTGAATTCTTCTGCAGATCACATTTAAAGTTACTGACAAAGCCCAAGTTGGTTATTCTTACACCTGTATGCAACCAGGTGTTTTAAGCATTATAAAACATCATGCTTTAGATCACAAAGTGCTTAGATCAGCAGATCCATAAATGATGAGTTGAGATCAGTTCGCTACCTGACATGAGGGCATTGAGGAGCTTTTTGTTTATAAGATTTCTGTATCATAGAAATGCACAGATGAAAGACTATGAAGGATGAACAGAGTTAACTTGCATCAGTGTTATGATGCATAGTTAAAAACAATGCTCCTCCTACAGATTCAGTACTAGGAACAGCATCAAGCATTCAGTTCCTACTGTCAACTGCAAAAAAAGTCCTCAGACCTTGGTAAAAATCTTAGATGAAAGTCTTTAAAATAAAAATACTGTGCAATTCCTTCAGCCAAGCAAGACATTCTATTATTGCATTTGCCTCCAGCTCATTGCTCAAAAAGAAGGGGACCCCTACTACAGCATTAAAGCTAGATCCTGACAGAACTAAAGAAACACTGCAGAGGACATTCCATCAATCAAAATAAAATCAATTCTTTTCAATGCCTTAACTCTTCCATGATCATCAAAATCTGCCAGAAATAGTGTAACAGGATCCTTCAGGTGACCTTAATTCTTCAGCAGAAATGCAGATTAACCAAAACATTGATTACTCTGTATTTTCACTGCAGCCTGTGATAAAACCTCTGATCTATATAATCTGATCTATACAGCCACCATTTTAGAGCAGATCTTCTAAACATGATTCATACCAACAAGTTCAAAATACTGTTGTGTGGTTTTGGTTTGGTTTTGTTTAAAATCAAGAGCTATTTCTGATTTACATTCAAACCTTGTATGTTTTTTTTTTTCATTTTTAATCCATTCCATTTAGTTTTACTTATCAGTCTGTCTAGAAATTGTCTGGAGCCCAACACATCAAGACCTAACTGTTACCTATGTGGATTTGTGACTTTTGTATGCTAGCTGCCATTTTCTGTAGCAGCGTCTGTTAGAAGTTGTACAGAATTGTAATGTTCTCCTAATCCATAGGCATGTCTCATATACCTAAAAAAAAAAAGTTACAGAATTAGTGTTCAGTATAACTAAAAATATACATCATGCGAAACATTAACAGCACTGGAAGATAGCTTAAATAAATTCAACTTTTAGCACAGAAAATATATAGGGTCATTAAAATAGGAGACTATTATTGAGACAGTTTTTAATTCTGACAACTTCCAGGCACAGATTGACATAAACTTTGAAGAGAAAAAAAAGTTTCCTGCTGCATCTTATATAAATTTCACTATTATTTTGTTAATTCTCTAACAAGTAAAATGACCTTGTAGCATTCTATAAAGCAGTGACTGAATCACACTTCAGACTAACTGCCAACATTTTAAGAACTCTAATTAAAGTATCTTTAAACTAAGTGTGTCAATCACATACGTAATTTCTGACCTGCAAGATCATTATTCAAACGGGGTTTCAACATCAGATATGTAACAGAAAATAAAAGATCAGGTGAGAATCAAAGCTGAGCCCACTGCTATAGAAATAAATGCACTAATTTTATGAAGGGATAAAATTACATACTTACACAAGTATTATTGGTTTGCCTGAATATTCTTCACCAACAATAATGGGAGGGGAATCCATTTGCACTACTTCTATAGGTGTTTGCAAGATATGCGACAGAGCCCTTAACTTTAAGGCATAAAAACAAATCAACAATAGGATTAAATCCAAAATAGGGAGGAAAGAAGACAACATGGTATTTAGTTTTAGCAAACATGAGTTGGGACATAACATTTCAAATATTGTTAGAAAGTAAACGTTATTAAAATAAGCAAAAATATTTTAACTTTTTAAAGTTTAATTGAAAACTGGTTGCCTTAAAGTAATCATTGTTTTGATGCTACAACATAGGTAACATTGGGCTAGCTTCAGTAATTTGGTAACTACTCTTTCACAAAACAATAAATAAGACAAACTAAAATAAATACCTAATTTCTCAAGCTCAGGTTCTGGCTTACATTACAAAAATCTAACATTGCTCCGCTATAGTCAGCTTTGCTACCATCTTATTTCTGCATGATAAAATACTCTCCCCACTCGTACTGTCAGTCTTTCTCATGGTATTTAGAACTACTGAATTTGTTAACTTGCATGTCGTCAAATACATCGGAACAGCGGCACACCATCAGAAAAACGACTAACTTGCAGAAACAATTTATAACCATAGGATAGATTTCTTGATAAACTATTTATGACTACGTTCCCTTAAGCCTTCAGTTATTCTTTCTTAAGAAGCCCTTTTTTGAAGGTATATTCACCCACTTCAGAATTTCACAAATAAAAGTTATCAATACAACACTTACTTCCAGCTGACCACCCCATGCAGCTGTATTCGCTATATCATCACAGTATTTGTCAAACTCCTCTGTGGGGAAAGAAAAGACAACTTTTAGTACTTCTATTACTTGAGAAGTACTTCTGAAAATACTGACTGTACAATGAAGAACTAGAATCAGAAAAGTCCAAACACATTACACAGGAAAATACATATGTTCACTGAAGACAAGGAAAGGAAAGTAAAAACACTAGAGGCCAAAAAAATCCCCATTACTGTTTTAGAAAGAAAAACTAAGACTGAAGACAGAAATAAAAACAAGTATGGGAATAAAAAAAAGTACAGGTTTTTCTTTTAAACATTTTATAGGGAACTGTTAATAACAAGCATGCAAGTTTTCTTCCTGTTAAGTTTTAGAGGGTGTTGTTTTGAAACTCTAGAAAAGAACGTGATAGTAAGTAGTATCCTTAGTTCTTATGTCAGCTAGGTGTCAGGTATGTTTTTAAAATCTTGTAACTGTATTTGGTTGGGGTTTTTTTTTGGTAAATATCCAAATTAGATGCCTTGGTTTTAACCTCTGAAGTATGTACTCCCAAGAGTTCATTTGTTAATAGTTAAATAAACCTTTTGCAGATCAAGTTGTAGAGAAAACAAGCTTTCAAATTTATAAATTACAATCCTTCAGGCTTCTGAACCCTATAAATAGATTCTGATAAAGAAAGAGCAGATTTTCTGAAGACTGCTCAGAATTGCTTTTCATGCATTCCCCTTGTAACAGACTTAAGAGACATATGAAAACCACAACTCCCTGCTGCTTTGCAGAACTTCATTCAGTCTTCTCTTTACACATTTAGCCTGTGACAATTATCTCTGTTCAACATGGGAAAGACACCTCCTACTTCACAACAGCCCCCAGTCACCAAATGAAATCCACAGCAATAATTATTGAATGAATGTAGCAGTAAGTTAAAAAAAAAAATGTATGAAATCATTTGCATGGTGTTCCAGACACGTGCTAAGAAATGAATAAACCAGGTATTGGTCAAATAAGAAGTACATAAATTCCATTTAATTGCATTTACTCAGCCTACACCATTGCTTCACACTTCACGCCTTTATACTTTTTAGTTTAGTCTGTTTACAAGAAAGGGCTCAAAAGGCCTAGTATAAACAGTGAAAATAAAGAGTAGAATGAGAAAAAGCATCTATGCAAACTATTATAAAAGAGACTTGCTTAAATTCCATGCTCATTTTTAACAGCTTTCCTACATAAATTGGAAACACCAATATAAAAGTTGATGAAAAAATCATCCCTAACCTGGTAGACAATCTGCTTATAATACAACTTAAATCACATCCCAGAACATGATTACCATCTAGTAACCAGCAAGTTCTGATTATATTTTTTTTTTAAATGGGGAATAATGTTTGCTAGATCACTTTTAAAAATATAAATTACAAATACTCAGGTGTACCAAGTTTCATAGCGGATCATAATTCTGTGTTCCACAGAACACAGCCAAACCAACAAAGCAATAAAGTTCAGGAACAAACATCATAATGGGTTAGTCCCAATTCAGCTGTATCTGTGATCTAGAATTATCAGAAATCTCTTATACCACAAGTCTTACCTCTGCTATACATGTCTCCAGTACTAGGGTTTGTAAGAAATGGCAGAAAGTCATCGAAGTGACTTTGCATATACTTTGCTGTTTGGTTCCTCAGAGTTGCAACAGTCCAGGAATTTTGGCGATCCTTGAGCTGATCTTCAATAGCTCTGTACATGCAATGGCCATCTGAAGGGATCTGTTTAATCTCTAAATGCCTTGATGCCAATAGGGAGGCAAGTTTCTGACTTTCAAGATGTCTAGCACCCGTTAAGTTTTCTATTTCCGCTTCAGCTATCCTTTCTTCTCTTTCTTTCTCCAAGGCAGCTTTTTTCTCCTTACATTAAAAACACATAAAAACTACATCAAATGTTAACATTTAGAAGATGCCTGTACAGTTCTTGGCTTAGTGCCTGCTTCTAACTCTTCAAATGTTTCCACAGATACGAATGTACTGAGAAAAGTTCTCCCAAATTAGTACTACCAAATCTTAGAGACCTCCTAATCTGAAACTTTAGCAAATGGTAAGTGACCAATATATCCTAACTGCTTCTGACACCCCACCCAAAATTATGTGACAGGAGAAATCTTAATTATATCAACATGCAAAATAACACTTTACAACACCCATACAAAGGCTGTTAACAGTAGTCATTTCTTCAGGATCACCTATTTCACCACACTGGCAAACAACTCAAGCATGAGAATTCTAATTAAACAACAAAAAATATTACCCTTTCATAATAAGTGTGAGATCTACCACTTACGCATAAGATTGCGTAATGGAGCTCACTCACGTCATGAAACTGAAACTCCCTCAGGCTAGGTACTATACATCATAAAAGACTGCTCCTAACCTAAAGGATGGATAAGAATGCATACAGAGAATACTAAAGGGGATATAATAATACATAACATAAAAATGACTTTATAGAATACTTCATAAGTTTACACTTAAATTAACAAGGGAATAGGAGTCCAGGTAAATGAGCAAATAAAAAAGTGAAGCAGTACAGAGAATGATCTTTCCACTTTCACACCTAAAATTCACCACAAATCAAGACCAGACTGGTTTAGGCGAACACAATATAGGAAAACTAGACTAAAGTAGTTTCTAGTTTGCCTAGACATGGTGTGATGAATTAAGAACATCCTTTTATGATGTTTGTTACAAGGCAGCTCTGCAGTAGTGATCGTGTAACAGGGGATGGACTCTGCAGTAAAGCAGTGCTCCTCTAGCCCTGAACCAACATTCACGCAGGTACAATGAGAATGTTAATCCATCGCAATTTAACATCTGAAGCTTAACAAGATTTAATCCTAATGCCTGGACAGCAGGTAGTGTTTCTTAACAACTCAAAAATTTACAAGAATTTCAGTATTAATGTTCTTTTGTGAAATGTGTTAAGTTCTACTACATACATCTTTTCCACATAGCATTTTATATTATTTTAATTCAATTACTTTATTCCTTTATTAATGTTTTTAGTGAAATTATTTTAAAATAATTTGTTTTACATCATTTGTTCTTTCTGGCTCCCATCTCCTCACCTATTCTGATTCCCAGCTCATGGCTGAGGGTAGAAAAGTGTAAACTATTTATAAAATGCTTACATATCTCTAGGTAGCAGCTTTACAGATTTTCAAGGCACCCAGTAGGTACAGCATCAATACTGAATTAGCCAGGTAATGTCCCCTGCAAAATTGTTTAACTTTGGTTATTACAGT
The DNA here is from genome assembly GCA_003993805.1 of Himantopus leucocephalus. NCBI lineage: Eukaryota > Metazoa > Chordata > Aves > Charadriiformes > Recurvirostridae > Himantopus > Himantopus leucocephalus. The sequence goes on from RSEF01000002.1 coordinate 136,801,209, forward strand.
TAATTTTAAGAGAATATAACTTCAATCAAATATTTGTAAAATTTTTAAATGTTGTCATACCCGCCTCTTCTGTGCTTTTGATATTCGAGGATGCTGGACCTGTTGCTCTACTCCTTCAAGCTCTAAATTTGCAACGCCATCAGCTACAGAATCCGTCTAAAAAGAAAAAAAAAAAAACCAAACCAAAAAAGAGTTAAACTTTCTTATTAGTAAGATAACTCAGATGTGCTTCTCCTGAAACAGTTTTCTGTTCCTAGGTAATTCCAGGGTATATTTATAAAGTTTAACCACAAACACCTGTGTATAGCACAGAACCCATCACAGCCAGAAGTAAAGCATTTCACATCCCAAACCACTGTCACACATTTTATTACTTTTTCTGTACTCTCAACAGTTATGAACTGCACCTGTCAAATTTAGTCTATAGGCTCTCTTACAAGCTTCCACACTGAAGTATGAACACTGCTTACTGGTTGAAAAGGGAAAGTTTTCCTCACCATATCAGCTGACTGAAGTACCCAAACAGGCATTATCAAGTTCTGTGACGATTAAAGCAGGAGATGGTTCCACTTTCCATACCAAAGCACGACAAGCAGTTGGAAGAGACAAGGTGTTGACACTTCTCAAGAAAAATGACAAAGCTAACCCCAAAATTATACAAACTAGATGTCACCTTTGAAAGCACGGACACGTTTCAATCCAAATAAAAAAGCTGCGAAGTGAAAGAAACCACACGTCTCAAAACAAAATCCTCTCAGGCAAAGCTATGTCCAGGGCAAGGATTTCAGCTTGAAGCATCGATCATCGTAAAGTTTTGACAGCTCATTTAGCAAAATAAAACAAACTCTTGAAACTAATCTAAGATACAGGAAAACAGAAGAATTATGTTTAATGCTTATGCATTAATCATCTGCTTAAGCATCTGATTTAAAAACTACAGCAGAAGATTGTTATAGGGTCATAACTCTCGCAATTGAAATTTGGGGTTTTTTTTTTCCAAAAGGATTCTCAGCAGATGCTTCTCGATCGGGTCTATTTCCCTAAAAGTCATTCAGAAATGTTTTCGCTCTCATTTTCAAACAAAAGTACACTCTGCTTAAATCTTTGTTAGGTCACTAATCAGAAAACAGCTAGTCCAGAAACCATCAGGCAGACAGGTTTTTGTTTGTTTCTTTATAGCCAAAAGACACACACTGTTAGGGAGACACCTAAGGAGATGTTTGAGCACGGAGCACTAGCATCATTCACAGATAACAGTAATGCACCAGCTTAGCCATAAGCTCTATTCCCGTTTAGGTAGGAGAAAGTATATGAACAAGCCCACTTGCACTAACGGACCCTAAATTCAGGCACATGATACAAATAGAGTTCTTTGCAGTACTAGATATACAGAATTAAGTCTATGGATTGCAAATTCACTATGACAGGAGCTTCCAACGCTCTATTAATTAAGTGCTAAAACATAGGTGAATTTTTGTATGTCACACAAGTATTTAATAATATCTGGTTTACTCTTTCCTGCAGCCAAATTTGAATAATGCTAAGCCTCTGTTAAATATTAAGTGGTTTGCCACCAAACAACAAACTGGAAGCATTTAAATATGTAGCTATGTTGCCAACATGGCAGAAGAGTAGCATTTAAGAAGACAATTCTCATCATCACAGAAAATGCCTTCTTACAAAAAGGTCAGTTACATTGTTGACAGAATAGCAAGACAAAACACACTGCATCAGTCAAATGCCTACTGAAGGCAAATAATACTCTAGCAGTCTACATAAGATAATTAGAGTGACAACATAACAGGAACTTAAAAAAAAAATAAAACTTCTTTAAGACAACTGAGCTACTAACGTAGCCTTAAGAGCAAAACCAAATACTGCTCAACAACAACAAAACCCCACAGCTAAATGCCCTGTCTAGCAATACCTACTCACCATAATGGCTGAATCTTTCCAAAGATGAAAAGAATTACTAATACTGTGAGGACAAGGAGAAATACTTTAAAGTGTTACCTCTTTATAATTTTTAAAAGTTAAAGAAGCCCTAACACAAGTTTTATCTGCATAACATCAGCTAAAGTTAAGGTACCTACCTTATTCTGCTCAGGTGAAGCTTCCTTCAGTTGCTTCAATTCCTCCTTGTGCTTCTGTTCAAGTTCTGCCTCTAGTTTGGCAACTTCATCAGCCAGCTGTTTTCGTCTCTTTTTATCATTCTTGGGAACAGCATTTTTCATGCCTTGAATTTTTGCTGTTAGAGAATAGTGGAACAAAACATATAGATGATCAGCGCAGAAAAGAGAACTGCAAGTCATAGAGAAAAATATTTAAAAAAAAAATCAACACATCAGTATATTTTAACAGTTTAGCTGTGAGACTGCCCATTACAATCATCACATTTTAAAGCAGCTATATTTTTCTTAAAAGCTGATAATGTTGTATTTGAAAAAGAGAAAAACTTGTGCAAGGTTATTATTCTAAATACTTATGAACTCATCAATGCAGCAGACCTCAGCCTGTTGCCTTCAAAAAGACTATTTGGCCATTGAGATCTCAAATGCTGTCCCAGGAAAGGTGTGTAAATTTTTAATCACATAAGTAGCAGATTAAAAGTACAGAGTTTACCTGTCCTTAAAATAAAGCTTCTAAAAGCAAAATGGGTATTCAAGAAGAAAAAAACCCACCAACCTCAACTCACTGAAATTACCTAAGTATTTTTAGGCTGTAGATCAAGGCTCTATTTCTCATATCATAGAATAGTTTGGTTAGAAAGGATGCCCAGAGGTCGCCTAGTCCAACTTCCTGCTCAAAGCGGGACCGAATTCAAAGCTATATCAGGTTAAATTAATTCAGATTGATCTGGAATTTATTCAGACGACTGTGCAAAGTCTACAGGGATGGACATTCTGCAACCTTTCTGGGAAGTTTTTTCCCAAATATTTAACCATTATTGTTATGAAAATATTTTCCCTTTTTACTCCCATGAGGATTTTTTCTTGTTACCACCTTCAGCCATTGTTTCTAGTGTATTCTCTATGCTTTCCTTTGAAGAGTCTGGCTCCATCCGTTAGGCAGTGGAAACTACAACCAGATCCCCCAGTCTTCTCAGGCTGAACAAACACAGCTTCCACAGCCTGTGCTCTTTACATGAACACACCCTGCTAGCTCTCATCACTTCTGTATTCACTGTTTTAGAGTTACAGCACCAATTATTTAATACCCTGCTCGCTATTAATCGTCTGCACGTTTTCCTGTCCTTCACCCTTGACTGACACGATTAAGCTGATGATGATGGCAATGATAATGAAACTTTTCAAGAGGAGGCAGCAAGAATGCTCACACTGAAAGATTTGTCAAGCATGCAGCTCACAGATGAATCAGCTGAGTTTGGCAGGCAGAAAAGCAGTTTAGTTCATAAAAATTAACATAATGGGGGAGAAGGAAATCCAGGACTTAACAAGCACACACAAATACACAAGGAGAGCTGGGGGGGGGGGNGGGGGGGGGGGAGACAAAGATCTTCAACTGGAGGAGATGTTGGATTTTCAGAAGCTGAGATGTACCTTATGTTAATTCTTACAAATAAACTGTTTTGCTATCTGTCAAACAGTTAATCGTTGCACTTATCAGGAATGTATTTTTCCAGTAGGAAAATGTGTGCCTGTAAGTCACCTGCCTCTCCTCACTGGGAAGGCTGGGGGTCTGTCTTCTGTACACCCCTCCCACCACCTTTAGGTAGCTGAGGACTGCAATCTGATACCCCCTTATCACCTTCTCTAGGTAGAAAAGCCCTCTTTTCCTCAGCCTCTCCCAATCAACTGTGCCATGTGCTCCAGCCACCTAACCACAATGCTTGGCTCCTACCTCTCTCTTCAATTTCAACCAAACTTGAGGGAGGAAAAGGCATCTCAAAACAGTAAGTTCCTGTAGATATAACAACAACATGCAGCCCAATAGTGTCTCTCCTCTTCTTTAATCTTCTAACTGATAAAAGACTGCAGATGGGCCTATTTCATTACATACCAAAAGAGCCAAACAAGAAAAAGGCCGTATCAATATACCAGCAATGAGAAAGGTTTAACAAAAAGGTTATAATCAACTATAAAACTCAACAGAATCCAGCTAACAGAACTACTTAATTATATCAATGTACTGTAATGGGGTAGGTAAAAAGTGGCTCATGAACAGTTCATACGCACCAGAAGACCACAAAGGTCTTCTACTATAGATACTTTCCTGTGGCTGGACAGAATCATAGAATGGTTTGGGTTGGAAGGGACCTTGAAGACCATCTAGTTCCAACCCCCCTGCCATGGGCAGGGACACCTCCCACCAGACCAGGTTGCTCAAAGCCTCATCCAACCCGGCCTTGAACACCTCCAGGGATGGGGCATCCACAGCTTCCCTGGGCAACCTGTTCCAGTGCCTCACCACCCTCATAAAATTAATTTCAGATCAACTGCACGTTGAACGACTAAACACCTGCCTGGGCAGCAAGGACCCTTATGCAGGCTTTTCAACCTAAAACGTCTTACAAAAATCACACCTTCTTTAACTCAAAGTCGCAAAGCGTTAACATAACGTTAATGGCCTAGCGGTATGGTAGGGGTCTTAAGGCTTTGTCGGGCTCCCAAGATTACAGTAAGGCGAGCTCAGCGGCCCGCCTGCTTGACAGGAACGACACCCAGCCGCGAAGCGTGGCTCCGGCACTGCCAAGAGGCAGCATTTTCCTCTGCCCCCGCCACGGCAGTGCCAGGGCTGCTCCCGCCTTTCCCACAGCCGTGCGGTGCCCAACCCGCCCGCCACCGTCCCTCCCGCCCCCTCCCAGCTTCTCCCGCTGCCGTGAGGGGCTTCCAGCCCGGGGAAGGCTGCCAGCGGGACGCCGAGCCCGCCCCGCGTCTCCCCGCCACCTCCCTCACGGCGAGGCGGGCGCCTGAGGGGGCCGCTCTCCCCTCCCCCCCTCCTCGCTCCGGCCTCCGCCGGGCCCGCGGCGCCCCTCACCCTGCAGCTCCCGCTTCTCCTTGCGCTGCCGCTTCACCAGCTGCTGCAGCGGCCCGTCGGCCCCCGGCTCCTCATCACCGGAGCCCTCCATGGGCGCCCGGAGGCCCGCGCCCGCGGGACGCCCTCACCCCGCGGCGGCGGCGGCGCGCGTGACCCCCGACCCCGGCGCGAGGCGGGAGCTCGCCGCGCTTCCGGCGGCGCCGCCCCGCCCCCCGCCGTTCGGCCGCCGCCTGAGCCGTGAGGGGACGGGCGGCGCGGCCTTGCCCGGCCCTCCCGCACCGCCACCGGCTTTCCCTCCCCGTGGGGCTCCTCCGTGTGCTGCCGGCCGGTTGTGCTCCGCTCCCCGGTGTCCCGCGGCTGCTAGCGGGCAAGGCGGCCGCCACCTCCCGGCTCCTGAGCCCGCACGTTAGCTCCCGTCGTAGTAGGAAAGGAAAGCGGTTCTCTTGTCGGGTTGTGAGAGCGAGGGAGGGAAAAGCCCTTTTTGCGGGGAAAGCGCCCCCTTCCCCCCGCTTTGTCATTTGTGTCCCCTGACAAAAATAACCGCGGAGCGCGGGTATCTCCTGCCCAATATGGGGCTTACGTGGACACGTCTTCACTAAGGAAAAGCGCTACGTTGAGCTCAACTAGAGGTAAATCCTATTAAAGAGGAAGGCTGGTGGTGAGAAAAGGATTGGTTGGGTTTTTTTTCACACGATTTATCACGTTGAGGGGGAAAAAAAAAGTTATTTCACCTGTTCGCTTTTGTGCAAAATACACTGTGCTCTGCGTGTGCAAGTTGTTTTACTTTAAGTTACTTAAAGCTAAAAAAATAAGCAGAAAGTCTCCCGATTTTCCACGTTGTGGAGTTGGTGGTGTGTGTCTCCTCACCACTTTGAAATTACGCCTCGTAAAGTGTTACATTTTTATTACAGTAAAATCCAAACTTCCTGGCTGGAGTCAAATCCCCACCTCAAAATGGGAACCACAAATTCTTGTTGAGTGCTAGCGTGGAGTGAGATGCTTTTCTGCTCAGGGCAGTCACCAGCATTATTTTGTGGACTGTTCGGTTCATCTGGGCAAAATGTAATTGGTAAAACTTTAATATTTTAATTGGGTTTAAAAATACTTAAATTGAGCAAAAACCTTGGTAATGGAAACAGTAAATTTGTGCTTAAGTGTTAGGGCATTGCTATGATTCTTTTACATTCTTATCAACAGATCTACAAGAAATACATTGTCAAGTGCAAAGAAAGGAAATGGATCTAAAGCAGAATCATAAGATGATGGACAAACACTTTTGCTGTACAGAACCACCCAATTTTTAGACACCCCCCCCTTACAGTTCTGTTGAAATGTAAATAATTTTCAGATTTGTGTATCTGTACTTCAATATATAATATATTTTACCCTTACCTCCACTTGCTTTTTCCATCCTGTTGGAATAAAACCAGATAGAAAAAAAAAAAAAAGACTTATCCAAAAGGTATGAAGGGAGGGGGGTGGCTTTTAGCTAGGAAAATAGGTTAGCACTGGAAATTGCTAGGGTGGTGTCCCTATAAATATTTCTGTATACTACCAGCAAATCCAGAATAAGGACAAATCCAGGTTAGATTTGCCTTGGCTAATGTATATATGTGCTCTGTACCAGTTTGTCAATGACATCTGTTTGTCCACACATGTAGGTGTATATGAATATGCTGACATTTAATACATGTTCTTAAAATGCTGTATATTGAAAAATAATAAATACTGGTTTATACCTTCTGCATTTTAGTTTCTATTAGAACTTTATAAAAACTACAGCAAAGAAAAAAAACATTGCCTTTTTACCATAACAGGACACTGTAATCAGGTGTTCAGACATACTACCAAATCCCGTCCTTCAAGCAGGCAGAGCTCTCCCATGTTTTGGGGGACTACAGACTTAAATCCTTCAAAAAAAAGGTACCAAACGCTCCGTCTCACCAGCACGACTATCCCCAGTCAAAGGGGATACATCCAGGGAGGTCCCTGTAGTGACTACTGGTTTTAGTCCAGACTTAGCAGTAATCCAAAAGAATATAGAATAAATAGCAATGACCAAATGTGAAGTACTAAGTGATGGTGGAGGTAGGTTGATTAAAGTGATCTTACGATACTCTAGCCTCATTTGAACAACACGTATCTTAACACAGTTGAACTGAAAGTTACACAGGAATGGAGATTTTAGGGCACACTAAGTATGAGGCAGTACGTTTTAGAGAATAGCGGTGCGATAAATGCTGGCGAGGTCGCGCTGCACAGCCAGCTAAAGCTGAGTTTCTTATGCTGCCGTGAAACTTGGAATACATGAAAGCGATTAATAAGAGCACTGTTCTTGCCAGCAGCAGCCACAGGCTCAATGCCAGCTTCACAAGGCCCCAGTGCTGGCCTGCGGGGCTTGTTACCAGCCTGTGGTGAGAACCTGGCCTGCCAACTGGAGCTTTGTGCCAGACGGCTATTGTGAACTGGAGTTTAACGTGGGATAACAGCAAAGGCCTTGAAAATATCGTTGAAAACAGAGGACCCAACATTATAAACAACTAACTGATGGCCAGCTACTGGTTGAAAAAAACACAACATCGCAAGTTGTAAAGGCAACGGCTTTGAGCACGCCACAGGAACGCAGCAGCTGAGCAAGAGAAAAACAACCAAGCGCCAGGAGGAGGCATTTGCTGGGACCTGAGAAAGTAACGCTCTCTAGTATCACAAGGTATGTGCATGGCTTAGGGGTGGAGGCCAAAGGCTGCCGGCCGTTAGGGAAGCATCTTATAAAAGGGAAAAAAAATTAATTTGGGGAAACTGTCATCATGGGGATCTGTAGTCATGATGTCTCTGTGCTGCAAGCGTGCCACCTGCTCTCCCTGCCTGCGCCAAGGGCCCTGACGCTCTCCCCTGCGCTGCGTGCTCCGGGGGCCCTGCCTCTCCCTGCCTGCCTGCCCGAGCATCACTGGCTCCTCAGGAACTTGTTGACTGGCTGGCTCGTCAGGACCATGTACATGAGGATCATGTCCATGCGTTTTTTCCCCTCCAAATTCTGTGTGTTTTTCCTCTCTGGCAACAAAATACTCAAATAAAGCCTTACTGTATGTAAGCTCAGGTTGACTAATTATGGTTCCTGGGTAGAAAGGGCGGTTTAACAGGTAAAGTCATAATAAAATAATGCTTAGGAGCTGAAATGAAGAAAAAAAAAAGAGAACTGAAATCTGAGGTAACTAACTGTGAAGCACTTTATCTAGGATGTGCTGGGTTCACTGTCACACAAGTCTTTAAATCAAGACCGAATGCTTTCCTATGCATATGCAGTAGCTCAGCTGTAAGTTATAGACTGCACACAAGCAACATTTACTGATGTTGTCTCAGAATTCAAAGTCAGACTGGATTACCATAACAGCCCTTTCTGGTATTAAAATTTATGACTTCATTAATCTGTTTTGTAGGAACTTGAACCTCCCATTGGAATCAATGATAGCTGTAAGATGCTCTGTACTAACCACAGTCTGTGTCTCACACACGACCAAAATTGGAATTTTTAGAATTAAGGGGCACTTTTGAAATGTGACTGAATCTTGCCAGGTTAGTCACTGAAGTCAATGACTGAGGGTTACCTTTGGTAACAGCAGACTTGGACGTTGAATTAACCTGCTGCCATGTTCTCTTTGTTTCACATTTCTTTTCTGGGGAGGAAAACATAAATGGCTATTTAAAGTATTACACTTTGACATGCTTTCTATTATCTTTCTCCCAGTGGTTTCCCACTGCTTAGTAAGCCTGCTGAAAATCAGGATGGTTGTTCATTGGTCTTTTATAAGTGGGGTAGGACCTCTGGTACTTCTGCCACTCTCTAAAAATCAGACTTTGTTTCTTTGGTTGCAAAACTAATAAGCTAAGGCTGTCTAGCAGACAGTTTTCAAGACAGCGGTAAAGAATATCCAAATCTTACTTCAGATAAATGATATAAAATGTTGGTCAAGCAAAGGAGGTGTCTTATTGCTCTTAGGTAAGCATGTATCTCATTTCCCTCCATTATCTCCAAGATGTTTCTTGCTGAGCATTAAAGTGAATTACAGACCCGTTGTAGCCATACACAAAACTCTTTTAAAGTGGCTCTGTTGTTTCAATGATTTGTTGAGAGTTTTCTGATTTATGTACTACATGACCAGTCAGTCTAGGTCACTTGATCCCAGATTTTGAAGCAAAAGAAGTTAAACTTTCCTTTACTCATTGTCATAAAATTGGCTGGTAGTAAGATTTGCAATTATTCTACATGAATTAAGAAGTATACATGACCTTGCAATGAAGCCTCCACAAACATGAGGATGAATGTGGCACGTTCTATTTGACACCTAAAATCTCCTAGCATGATATATGTGCTACATATTGTTGTCTGAAAGTTCACGTATATCTGCAAATGAACTTGCTGAGCTTTTCCTGATATTAGTTTATGTTTGCTGGAAACAGTGCTAACAGATTGTCGCAGCGGGACATCTGCAGCTAAGATTCCTCATCTGTGAAACCGTTTTCTAATAATTTTTCAGCACAAATCTGACATGCGTCAGGACCTAATGCAAATCCAATTACTTAATAAAATCTGTTATAAGTCATATTTATCAGTTAAACAAAATAGTGAGGTTTATTTCTGGATTTGACATTTTAGAGCTCACAAAGCCCAATGTATTTACCTTTTCTATTTGTAGCACCAGAAGGTGTAAAAAGAATCTCAGGTCTCTGTTATTGCAAACAGATTCAGAGTCACTCATTATTCACAGTTATCTTACGAACGCTGGGATGCAGAGAAACTGTGGCTGTTACCTGGAGACGTCCTTGATTTCTATGAAGACTGCTATTGAGAAATCTGTGTGTTAATGGTAGCACAATTTTGCCAGCCTCTGCAAGTGTATTGTGAGCTTTGCAGTGTTTTCCTTTCTTAAATCTCAGCAGCTGGAATGGTGAGATTTCATGAAAACCCACGAGTCTGGATTTTTAAGCAGTTTTCTTGGCTATGTGAATGAGAGATGTGACCTATGTTTGACAAGAAGTGACTTGAATGCATCTTAAATGCTCAGAAACAATAAGCAAAATGAAAAAGCCCAGCTCTTCACGCTGCTTTTCAGTAGAAAAAATTTTAAAAATTGGACACTTGGGATTTCCAGTACTTAAGTACACTCATTTAATGCATTCAGCAGAGACTGTCAATCCGGTTTCACAGGGTTAGCACTGACTGTCATCACATTTTGCTGGTGTAGTCTTGGCAAGAATCTTGGCCAATAATCCACGCTCTGCTAAACCCCTTGAAGCTGCTGTCATTTTCACTATGGTCTTTATTTACTTTCTAGACTGTGGAGTTGCCAACTATAGCTCCTGTCATTGCTATAAAACAATGAAAGAGTGTCGCATGTTAAGCAGACATTTTTTTTGCCAGGTCATCTTTCCAGATCTTGTGATAGTGAAAGAGAATAAAAGAGGGACCCTTAAACTGCTAAAAAGTATAACTGGACAGTTACTATAATCTCTGCGACTCTCAAAGTCACATTCAATAGTAAGCATTCCAGCTAAAATTGTATTTTACTTGTACATATATGTCAAGACAAATACATGGCTAAAAAATTGTACTGTGATTTGTGCAATATAATTTCTCATATCAATAAAATACAATTACACCTTAGTCCAGACCATTGCTGTCCAGCATACGGACAGCTGGTTAATTCTCTCCAGCATTGTCACAACTCAACCAAAAATATCTGTCAATGTCAGACAAACTGCTGATGTGTTTGAGCAGAGAACCTACACATGCGTGCATAGTCAACAGCAATGGGGGGCTCATAGAGGTATTCAAGAGTAAACCTGCTGGGTGACAATCGTAAATGCTGGCGGTTTGTGAATAGTTTCAGATCCCACCCAGTGTACAGACCCCCACGCGTTTAGATCTGTAAGTAGGACCTTCATCTACAATGCTGTGCAAAGAACTCGAAGCGAGGAGTAAGGTAATTGCCCTAGTAATTTAATGTTTGAGTGCAAAAGTGAGGAAGCCACAGGTCTTTAATTAACTTTGATGTCAGAAACACCTTTAGTATGGATGTGGCAGATGGTATGATTACCAGAAAAGTTTCATTCTCATTTTTTTCCAAGTTGCTTGTCAGCATGCAAGATTGCATCAGCAGCCCTAGCGCTGCTCCAGCTGGGTACAGCTGGTCCCGCGGGCTGGTGGAGCATGGTCTGGCCAGGGATGAAGCACCAAGCTAGAACCATCCTCTAATCCCAACTCTGGGCTGCCGTTACCCTCCACAGGGCTGAGTACTGGAGCCCACCTCTAGCGCTCTCACCTGCTGGGTACCCGCGGAGGGAAGAAAGGAATCTGCCAAACTTAAGTGCCCTAAGGACAAGAAAAAGACAAACAGAAGATTCAGAAAAGGAGTCTGGAGACCCAGGCACGGAGAAGGGAAAGGGAAAACTCTGACTGAAAGCTGTGAAAGGAACATTAGCCTAGAGAGGTGATGGGTGGAGAGAGAGATCATGGCTGCAACACGAGGAAGGAAGGTCCGGAGCTAGTACGAAAAAGGGAAGAGGGAATTGGAGAAGGCATGTTTGACAAAGGGAGGGGAACCTGGGGGACAGACTTTTAATAGGGCCTGTAGTGATAGGACAAGGGGTAATGGCTTTAAGCTAAAAGAGGGTAGATTCAGAGTAGACATGAGGAAGAATTTTTTTTACAATGAGGGTGGTAGACGCCCCATTCCTGGAAACATTCAAGGTTAGGTTGGCTGGGGCTCTGAGCAACCTGATCTAGTTGAAGATGTCCCTGCTCACTGCAGGGGGGTTGGACTAGATGACCTTTAAAGGTCCCTTCCAACCCAAACTGTTCTATGATTCTATGAATTTTAAAAGAGGGGATGAACAATGGGACTAGGGCTAGTGAGAGAAGGAGACAGAGAATCACTGATCCCTGTCACAGATAGATGGGGCTGGGAGATAGCTCTGGCAAGAAGCAAGGCTGCAAGAGAAAATTGGGATAAGCTGAGTGAGAAGCCAGAGAGAATCAAGGAATTGTGCATAAGGAGGTCCAAAGCAAGAGGTAAAACTGGGTAGGGGCCTGGAGTGGAAAAACATGAGTACTGGGGTAGGGGAATGGTTAAAAGAGATTAACAAAACAGATGGACGAACTCCAAAACTCTGTAGTGCAATCCCAAAGTGTGTGGGCCGCACAAATATTCTGATTGACACGCAGAGACATTGCTGCACACACTCCAAAGAAAACTATCACCCTACATTCAACATTTACAAACAAAGAGCTGATTAAATAGTTGACGAGTTTGGCAACAGATTTTTGTTTGCTCTTGCGGTGTGTTGGAGTAAACACCCTCTACATGGAATGATTTATAACTGAATTGTGGAGAGGGATGAGCACAACTAAATTATTTGAAAAGGTGCAGAACGTATGGAGGATACAGCGCCTGGTAAATGAAGGGAATAGGTCACAGGACTCATAAAGCTGTACATTACACCTATGGGGCTGCACCTACAAAAGCACTACTTCAAGCGTTTCAAACCAGTGTTGGTACATAACATGAGTCATCTTTCAATCCTTCTCTGCTGCTTCATGAAGTTTTATCTCTAGATCTATAGAACCTATTAATAAGCACCTGCCAGAGCTCTCCATACCTTTGCCGTGTATCATGCAGGACAAAAAAGAAAATCCAGCAGTTTCCCCAAAACCAAAGCAATATATAAACAAAGCTGATGTGTACTACCATTCATCTTATTAAACATGTCACTAAAATCCTTCTACATACTTATAAGAAAGTGTTACTCGCAGGAACAACTGACATTATCACTTTCAGGTTTGGAGGGTTTTTTTGGAGTAGGAAAGGTGCTTTTAGCGCTTGAATCTGTGGCAGAACTGAATTTTCCATTTCCTTGGAAATCCTAAATCGGTGCCTTTGAACTCCAAAACTTCTCAACTTCCAATAGTGTGCTCTGAAAAATGGTCGGAGAGTTGCATTTGTTCTTGATCTGTCATCTCTTCTTGTAATTTGCCCAGAGATGATGCCATGTCTGATCACTGTCAGAGGCTAAGAACATATCAGAGAACTCAGATATTATAAATTTCATACAGAAGTTTGGGGTTTGGGTTTTTTTGGTTTGTTGGCGTTTTTTTTGTTGTTTGTTTTTTTTTTTTTATCTGTAATAGCATACTAAAGACGACAAATGGTATAGCAGGTCATATGGGAGGAGTTGTGGAAGGAAGGCAGAGCTGGAATAGTACTTGCTGCCTGCAGGGAATAAGGGAAGTGGAAGCTATCCATACTGCTATAAGCCCATTAAATAGAAGCGCAATGCAAGGTCTTCCAGCTCTACAGGGAGAGAGCAAAATATCAACATTTAAGTGAGTAACCTGACAGCAAGATCACAAGAAAATTAAGTCATTGGCTCCCAAAGCTGATGCACACCAAAATAACTTTTGCAGAGAAACACTGCAGCAACTAAGTCTCTTTTTTTTTTTCCCCAGATAAAAAGATCACAGAAATCATGTGTCATGCATTATGTGCTGAGTAACAATGTGCAAAGACTACATATTTATTAGGTCTTCATTAGGAGAACTACTTATAACGATGCCGCAATGGCATTAAGTGCACTCATTTCATTGCACTTCTTTTCAGTTGTATGGATCTTGAAACTTGTTTGTATTATCAGTAAAGGGATTTTTTCTATTCAGTTGTTACCTTAATTGTACCATTTTGCATTCGTTCTCCTTGTTATACATCCTGCATCTTTTCCCAACAATCTTAACATTGGTCAATTGATAAGGATAAGTAGCTCCTGGCTCTGTTTTGACCTTTCCCAGGAGAATATTGGGTTTTATATCAAAAAGCTGCTGAAGAACACGATACTATTGGCATGCTTCTCACATCTTTTCCATCAATGGGAGAATAATGTGTGTTTCCACTTTTCCATTTTCAATCTGTACTGATAAGATCTAGATACAGACAAAAAATTGCTGTTGTTTTTATTCTTATAGTGGGAAATTCAGCTTTCTAGTAGCTGGAGTCCCTCCAGGCTTCTAATTCGTCTGGTTTCTCATCGCTACTATGTTTTGCCATTAATTACAATTTCCTCTTTATTGGTGGCTGTGATTAGATTAGCTGTTGCCACCCTTGCATCACATGCTGAGGCACACACAATAGGACTCCATAACTGTAAAACTAAATTGTTTCTTTATGAAAAGAATCAATTAAAGAAGTTCTGCAGGTGCAGCCAGTATTTAGATGCAGACATGCAAACAGTTTAATTTCTGGGTATCTACAGTAAACTCACTCCCCCTCTTCTTTCCCATCCAGTTTTGCGGAGGTTTCCTAACTCACAGAAGTCTTGCAGAAGCCCGAGTCATAGCGGAGCCAAGCTCAAGGCACCCAGTGCTCTTTAAGAACTCCATTCAATCAGACTTCCAACATCGGCACATTCCTTCAGCAACAACATCTCCTTTGGCAGCTCCCAGTAGTAAAGCTTATCTTGGAGACAGGCCATCACCAGCATTTTCACTCCCCCAGTCTGATTTCAAATGTTTACTTCCAAAGCGCTGGAGATTCAAAGATCGCCAGTTAAATATGACTAGCCTTGATCACGTTTGAGCACTATGTTATAAAACGCAGTTAAGTTTAAAAAGCAGCACCATGTCGCTTCAGTCCACACAATCCGTATCTATGTGGATGTGCAGTCTTTGCAATATAATTTGCAATATTGTCATGAATCTACTAAGCATTAGATCATGCTCACATAAAAAATAGTTAGAGTAGCAAGCCTCGTCATGCTTTTTTATTCTCCTGGACAAATCATGAACTTCTTTATGTTAATCACTTCACCCACTCCTGAAATGGAGCAACTCTTTAATGAACATATTGCATGAAACGAGTTCTGGTTGAAAGTGAAGAAGGCTGCTCATTGAGACTGAAATGGCAGAGGGAATTCAAGTCAGACAATTAATTATCCAAACTGGAGTTTGACCAAGATGCCGCTGTTCTCGTGATCTGTGTCATGGGATAGCTCAGGATCAAAAGCTGTCGTAACCTTGACTTCAATTTTAAGCTTCCTTCTTTATACCTAGTCTCCACCTGGTACCAGGAGGGTACAGCAGCTCCATTCTTGCTCAGAGCAAAGGGTGCCATCTACTGAAGCACCAGAAGTAACTTTAAATCTTTACCTATTTTTCTTGGATGTATCTTATCTAGGTATTGACTAAGCCTGATATTGCTTGGTTTCATCACCAAAGACTCAGAGGTGTTTCTGGCTAAAAAGTAACTACAATTGAAACTGGAAAAAAAAAAAAAATGTTTGATAAAAGTGTAAGACAACTTTTTCACTGTAGTTCCCCCGAAACCCCCACCCTCAGAACTAAAAATCAGAGATCAAATGAAAATTGTATAGGATGCCAACATTTAGAAGTGTCTAAAAATTTAGAAGTGTCTAATTATCTCTGTCATATTCATCCATTCAAGAATAGAAAAGAAAGCAGAAAAAGGAATTAAAAGGTTATTCAAAAGCTGCTAATACGACACCATTTGACTAACATTAGTAAACAATTAGAATGATTTTACAGAAGGAAGGGATCTAGATACAGGTAGTTATTGAGTTGCAACCTCTGACAAATAACAAAGGAAGGAATCTTGAGTATATGTAATGTGATTAGGAGAAGAAGAATATATTAAATTAAGATTTTTCAATGCGGCTGATGTCTTCAAGATGACCAAGAAAATGCTTAGCAGTTGTGGTAATACACTGATATGGAGCTGGGCTGGAATGGAATTTAAAATGTATAAACAATTTTCCTGCCAATCAAGATTACATTTTCCAATGTGAACTGCTTCTGAATTCGGACTGAAAATTCCTCTATTATTCTAAAAATAAGGTTAACTAGAAATAGCACCAAGACTGTAAAAGAAATGACAGATGTGCAATCAGGAAAAGATGATAACAAGAATAAGCTTTACAAGATTCGCAATTCCAGTTAGGAATAACAGAAGAAGTCTCCCTTTGTGTAAATGAAGACATCTTTACCATGATAATTTCTGTCTGTCACAATCTGCTGTAGTAAAATTAATGCAATCCAGTAAATTGCAGCTTTGTAACTGCAGCCTCTATACATACATTTGCATGAGTGCTCTGTAGTGACAGGAATAGAATATACAGAATAAAAAGTTACCAAAAATAGACCTGTCTAGTCACTGGCCAAATGCCACCCATCGCTTTTGGGAACAGAGGGTGGTGACAAGCAGAGGCTGCCAGTGCAGTGAGCATGCCCCTTCCCGCTGCCCTGGTGTGCCGCCTTCGTAGCCCTGCAGGTGGGAAGGAGTGGGTTGGAAGAACAACCCCTTTCTGCAACATTAGCTGCCGTCAACCTCCTAAGTCATCATTGAATAATACAATGTTCTCTGTCTGTGTTTTGCCAGTGGGAGGGTGACTTATCACACAACCGCAACGGGATGAGCAGTGTTGATGGCACTAGAGATAAAATCCTTTTGTGCATAACAGGTTCATGTTTAGTTCCTGTGCTCTATAGATCTAATTTCTGCTGTACAGAGAGGAATCAGCCCTTTCCCAAGTACAGATAAATATGGAATTGTATGATGTTCCCATTTTCATAGTGCTTGTATACTTTGGCATGTAAATAAATGAAAGACACTTATATTAAAAGAAAAAAGAAAAAAAAAATTAAACGTTCCAACATACTAACGGTTCCGGCAGTTATGACACTGTTGCTCATATCAATGTCAAGTCACAAAACCTATCTTGAGTCGAGTCTGTGCTAGGTTGTGGCATGGCACAAAGGACAGAAGTGAGGAGTGTTTTCAAAAGGCTTGCCCATCTGTCAAAATATGCTCTCAAATACTGTCCTCGATACTGTATCGTAGTTACAGTATTGGATTATGTTGCCTTACCTTACCTGAAACCACATGTGAAAACCTATAGTTAGTTATTTTTACAGCTGGCGCTAATTATTATATCATGCATTTCCTACTATATACAGTAACGTAATTACGTTTCTCAGACTATGTACAGTATAAAATTTTATCTTGTCGTAGACTTGATCTTGTAGCACAGGATACCTCTGCAAATGAAA
>RSEF01000002.1:136818415-136849917 GCA_003993805.1 Himantopus leucocephalus
TGAATTATTTTAAGAACAGAAGAAACAAAGTAACTAATCCACACCTCTTCTTGGATGTGTGCTTTCCTCCTGCAATACTATTCAGTCAATTTGTTAGCTTGCTAATAAACGGCAACACAACAGTTTTGAAATGCAGAAATTGTAGGTTCTGTTCCAGTGATCGCAGACCTCTTTGCTCCTCCTCCCCTTTTCTTAATTCAAGTCTTCAGCTTTTGGCCTCCTGCTTCTATTTTTTTGCTTCCTGCTAGTTTTAGTTTCAGGATCTGATACTGCAGCACTCCACAGCTACTGGGGGCATTTGCATGAAAAACACTGGATTGGATTTATTTTACAAAAAGAACTTTAAATTATGTCCAGAAAACAGGAAGCCTTAAATCTGTAGGAAAACATTCTTTTTCTTTTCCACTTAAAAGAGACAGTAGAGAACCTGCCATTAATGCTCACTTTCTGTGCCAATATATAATGTTTCAGACCAAACAAAGTATCTTGCAGCTTTTGAGACTTGTGATTTGCTGTATGAAAGGGACCCAGAAACTCGATTCCCAGGCTGGAGAAAGATAATTTCAGTACAGTTTAAAATACAATTACAATTCAGCAATGTCTACGTATTCTTGTGGCGACTGAGAACCAGACTGTGATCCTTTCACTGTTGAATAATGCCGTTATACCAGGCAGGGAGGCTTACTTGATGTTTTGACTTTTGAAAAAAAATATATTGCTACTTAAGCTCACATTTAAAAAAAAAAACCCCTAAACTGAAGTCTTGAATTCTTCATTGCTAAAATATGATTTTTTTTTTTTCCATTAGTTTGCAGAATCTGTTTTTGTTCTAGTGAGGAAATTTGCACTTTTTTCTCTGAGCAGAGAGAGAAAACTTCCAATTTTGTCTTGACTCTCAAATAAGAGGAACTGTATTTCTCTGTTAGCAAGAACTTGTCACTGAAGTTGTTCTGCTTTGTCATAGTGTTATGAGGAAAAAAGTGAATTACTGTGGCTTCTGATGTGTGTTCTCTGGTATGTTTTTTTTTTGTTGTTGTTTAGCCAATCAAAAACCCTCCTTCAGGGAAGAAGTATGTTAGATGTCAATGTAATTGCCTCCTTATCTGTAAGGATACGTCTCGGAAAATAGGCTGTCCAAGACCAAACTGGTAAGAATAAAAAAACTGTAACTGCCTTGAGATAGTGGTCTTTAAAGCAATAGTGCTCTTTGTGTTGTGTATTTAAAACTAAAAGAGGTTCAAGCCTGGGCCTCTGTACATGGACACTTACAGAGCATTACTGAATTACTGCAGAGACAGGTTTTGGTAGTATCAATTTTGAATATTTTTTTTTTAAGGTTAAAGAGGAAAAGATTTTCTTTTTTTTTTTTATTTAGTGGCAGTCTCAAATGTGTGTTTCCCATTTTAGCTACTTTATAAGGAACAAATGGTATAAAGAACAACGGAGAAGAAAGTCACTTCTTGTTTCTGGGAGTTAACATGCATAATTCCTTGCAAACTTAATTATTGTCAACACACAGGTTGCTCACTTTGCCTGGTTCTGACTGGGGATTTCAGAATGAAACGGGAGAGGGAGCAATAGGTTGTCTTCAGTCCTGTCCTCCCTTCTTTGGTACACTGAGTTTTCAGTCTCCTCTCAGCTCTCAAGTTTAATTTACACGTTTGTTGTAACAGAAATCAGTGCAATTGCCGTAGCGAGCATTCTCACTGTTGGGCTTAAGGTGTTAAAGATCTCACTGAGGTAGGCAGTTCTAATGGGAGAAACTGAGATGAAGGCTAGATCTGCAACTACTTGAGTGCAAGCTCTACCACACCAAGTGCCCTAGTCACCAGTCTGTTGGCTATTCTGGTTTTGAAACATAGTTTGAGACTTGGGGGGGATTTTTTTTTTTTAAAATAATGCTGTGTTGGGGAAAACTTCAAAACATTCCAAATATTTTCTCAGAGTGACAAAATGTTCATGGGTGCTTCAGTTGTAATAGATCATATGGGAGTAACCAAGCTGAATCAGGCACTTCTTAATTTTATTAAAATAATTTCAAAAGCATATATGTCAGCAGTTCCTCTAAGATAGCCTATGTGTTTGTCTTACCAGAAGATGAGCAAAATTGAGGTACTTTGAAAGAGAGAATCGGGAGTGTGCCCTAAATGTAAGGCTCCAGATAGAAGGGAGGCCATCCAGAATACAATTTTGGTTGTATATGGGGAGGGATGCAGTGCAATTTAAATAATGCTTAATTTTTCCCTTCACTTTTTTCATGCTAGGAAGTCTGATCGTAATTCTGCTTTGAGTTGGTTAATTTAGGTACTGTCATTTTGGACAGACAAATTGTACAATTAAACTGGAAACACATTGAACATAAAAGCAAATACTTACAAACTGTTTTTTTAAAGTAAATTGATTGCATTTAGTCAACGTGTCGTGGTTTTCTTCTTTAATTCACTCAATTTGAATGGAGTTTTTATTGTACAAATGTGGATATGCTGCTTATATTGACATGGTTGTCAGTAGTGTGGGAAGGAGTATCTGACTTGGTAAAGAGAATTAGGTTATGGAAGAGTCCTTACTCTTTCTACGTGTTTCACGTGGGTATGTACATTCCAATTCATGGGCTTGTTCAGCCTGGGTATTAAGATTTCATTTTCCTGAGGAGTGTTTCTGCCATATGATGGAAAGTCTTTGATCTCTGCAGGGTTCTGGCTTGCGTGGCTGATCTTACAGTGAAAGAGAATGTTTTCAAAACTGAAAAGGAAAACAGTTCGGAGGGAGACCAAAACTAGGCGCATCATCTGTTTAAAAAGCAGATTATAATTTAGAAGTGTAAAATATTTGGTAGTAACTGAGCTAATTGCTAAAATGCATCGTCCTTCTCTTTTGCTAGCTTAATTACATGTACATCTAATGTTCTTAACACAGTAGACGCATCATTACTCTTGGTCCGGTAATGCTGATCCCAGAAGAGCAGCCAGCTCAGCCTGCCTTGCCAGTTCAACCAGACGGAACTAGAGTGGTATGTGGGCACTGTGGAAATACCTTCCTTGTAAGTAAAGCATCAGATTCTCCTTCTCACCTCACTGTGTTATCCCTCAAGCTATTTGTTATAAGCACTTTTAAGAGCTTATTGCCTCATCTCTGGCATCATTGAGGAGCTAAAGCTTCTTCTGTGCTGATATTGCTATAGATGTATGGTCTGTATTTGGTTATCTTTACATGCATTTCAAGAAAACTTTTAACAGTCTTTCTGTGCATGCCTGGATAAAGCCCAGAGTCAGTCTTATTGCTTAGTGATGTGAGAGTGGACAGTGCTGGAAAAGAAGGTTATGCTTCCAGGTTCTGTTTAGGCTTGCAACGATGGTTATGTTCTGCAGTGGCTAAGGGAGCCATTCCGCCATTGCTGTATGGACCCCTGAAAGCTGTTCGTTATAGCACTTGCCATTAGCATATCTGTCAGTTGTTACAGAACTGGAGGTTTTGGGTTATATGTGAGGCTGGCAGTTGATCTTGGTTTTGAATTGGAATGATGCAAGGATACTCTTTTGCTGTTGAGCTGTTTGCGGCCTTTTACGTGGATAAGGGCCTGGGATACTTGAATTTTGATTTAGGAAGGGTCTCTGCAGTACACAAGTAAGTTAGCTTTAGCTTCATCATCTAGCAGTGCTTGAATGTTTGTCAGGTTTGTGAGTTATGGGAAATGGCTAACATAAGTGGTACAGCTGAAGGACCTGCATAGTCACCAGAATGGTGTTAGGTTCCTGAAACAAAGGATCGTAAGATACATAAAGCCCAGAGAATACTCAAGTGCATTTTGTGAATGGAAGAAGGAAGCTTAGGGGATGGCACTCCCTGTTGGCTTGTATCAGCAGTGAGAGAAGGATTCGCTTGTGATAGGCTCTATAATGGAATAGACTCATGCCTTCAAACCTTTACTTCATGCTTATGGATCAGTGAGGTGTGCTATAATGGCTTAACTACTATAGTAGATGATGAATGCAGGGAGCAGGGGATGGCTTTTACACTTTTTTTTTTTAAAGGGAAACCAGGGGTTTGATTGTGAATTTACAAATAATGTACTATCTGAGAAAGCATTAGAGAGATGCTTGAGAAATATTCTATCTACCAATTCTGCCTATATATTAAAAAAATAAAATGTATTTCTATTATAACCCTTGCTGAAGAACAGTATTCTGTAACAGGAGATAGCTGGAGTGGGTTTTCGGTTTGCTTTTTTTTTTAAAATGCAAGTCTGTACATGACTTTAACAAGTAAGAACATTGTATGCAACGTAGAATAATGTTACTAACAGAAAGCTGCTGGATCTATGGAAGAAAAAGGCCATCTCCAGTACATATTCTAAACTAGGAATCTTTTACTAAGTAGTACTTTGCAAACATTAAAGTACCTGCATGAACACTGTAGTTTGATACAGTCATAATTTAATTTTGTAATGCAATTATGTTTTTTAGCACAGTTTTAAAACTGCACAGAAAAAAGTGCTGTGGAAGAGTTAGAGCATTACGTTTTAATGTGGTCTCTTAACACAAAAGATCATCTCTACTATGTGATTTTAATTTTTTTTTTATTAGGGACAGTCAGTGTTACGAAGTAAAATTCTCATTGCTAAAACTATTGGCCTATCTTTGGGGGCTTTCCTAGCATGGGAGTTTCATTTGTCTTTATCCCGTATTTGCTTTCTGTAAGTGCAGCCCAAATTAATTCTGTAGTTTGTGCTATGAACTACTTTAGGTGAACATAAGGGGGGGGAAAAACCCAAACCTATAAAGGCTGGTTTTGCCCACAACTACTAGATTATGCCTTAAAAGGCTAAGTCTTATTTGGAATTTGTGTGTGTGACTTCAGATCTGATGCTTCATTTAGGGAACTGCATCATTTTGAACTTCATAGTCCTATCTGCCAGTAAGATGAATTTACCACTTCATGGTACATTGAAAATAAACCCACAAAATCATTAGAAATTTGAAGCTTGTATTTTTTGATTCTGAGTTATCAAGAAACAAACCCCTTTTTTCTCACTTTACCCAGCTTTCCCACCACTCTTTTGCTTCTGCCTTTTTCTGTTAGTAAGTTTAAGAGTCTGCAAATAAAATTTTTAGTTAAGAAAAATCAGGAAATCGTTTGGGTTTGAGAGTGTGCAGAAAAGCAAAAAAAATAGAAGTGCTTTAGCCAGCCTGGAAACT
Source organism: Himantopus leucocephalus (assembly GCA_003993805.1). NCBI lineage: Eukaryota > Metazoa > Chordata > Aves > Charadriiformes > Recurvirostridae > Himantopus > Himantopus leucocephalus. The sequence continues at coordinate 136,823,611 of RSEF01000002.1, forward strand.
CAGCTTTTGTGAGGGTATTTCCGCCCTTCGATATGTCCACATTGTAAAGCAAATATGTACTGCTAGATGCATCTCAGCAACTCAGTAAGGTATCTTATCTGAGATTTTAGGATATTAGGAAGAAATTCTTTGCTGTCAGGGTGGTGAGACACTGGAACAAGTTGCCCAGGGAAGTTGTGGATGCCCCATCCCTGGAGGTGTTCAAGGCCGGGTTGGATGGGGCTTTGAGCAACCTGGTCTAGTGGGAGGTGTCCCTGTCCATGGCAGGGGGGTTGGAACTAGATGATCTTCAAGGTCCCTTCAAACCTAAACCATTCTATGATTCTATCTCTTTTACTTTACTTGGCAGTTAAAAAACAAATAAAATAGACAGGCAAAGTGAGAATCCCTGGGCTGGAAAAGTCAAATTGTCAGTTGCTTATTCTGTGTTAAAACTATCAACTTGTTCATCACCTTTTAAATATTTATATTTTTTTTTTGGCCATATGAAAGCATAAGTATGGGCTGTGCTCTCCCTGCCTCTGCATGTGGGGGTGTTTTTTACAAATTATTAAAACCATGCTCAATGCTATGGAGTGCTTAAAGGCTGTCTCAGCTGGGATAATCACTTAGTACTGAAGTGGTAGTGTAGCTGAACTATCACTAGATATTCACATTTTGTTTATCAGATTATTTTTTTTCCTTCGTAACCTGATAGGAGTCTTTTCTCTGTTAAGATTTCCACTGTTCCTGGCAGATTTGGAGTTCAGACAAGTGGAAAAAAGTGTTAGAAAAGGAGGGCAGGACAAGAGTTTAACCGTCCTGCTGAATTGCAGTCTGATCTGGTTTGGGCTTTCTTGAGAGCTTCTGGACTTCGGCTGTGGCTGAGTGTTTCTGCCAGCAGTAAGTCATTCCCCACAACCCCTCTCCCAGGGCCCTTTGCCTGTGATGATTTGTGGCTGTCAGGCTGAGTTGGCTTTGGAAATGGTGTCAGGCAGGGGAGGGGTGTCCCTGTTCCCCCTGCCGCCCCCCTGCTACCATCCTGCTGTCAGAGAGACCCTCAAGGACAAGAAGCCGGGAGCAAGCGATGCAAGCCACAGGCTGTAGGCTAAGCACTGTGGGTTGTCAGCTGTGCTCTGTCAGTTTTATTTTTTTAAAACATTTTCTTCTAAAATAGTTCAGTAGAAAACCCTTTAAATTCTTCAGAAGACTAAGAAATGTTTTAATCTGCAGAAGTATTTTGCTTTCCCAAAGAACCTGGGGGGAGCAGAGGGGAAGCTTTTTTTTGGCAGAAGCAGCTGTATGTAGGGGTGTGTGTGCATATATGTATTTTTTTCTCTGTCTTTTATTGAACGCGTTGAGAACTATTTGAGGCTCAGAAGGACGAAAGTTTTGACATATTCTTCTAGTAAATCCCTTGACGGATGTCAGGTTTTGTCCACAGTTGAAACCTTTAAGAGCTCTCTGAAATCCTCATCTGTGTTTCAGTACATCTAACCAGGGATTTGGGCTATTGTTTATTGTATTGTTTCAATGGGTAAAATACAGTTTGCATTGCTGGCAGGGAGCTAAATTTCACATAACTGTGACCTCAAGTTTTCTTAGCCACATGAAACAAGGTTAGGTACTTCAAAGCACTCTGGAATATGAGTGAAAATACCAGCTTTAAGCATGTTTTAAACTACTTGTTAAACCCACCAAAACTCCAAGAATTAGGATGTGCTTGAAAATAACCTTTTCCTACTGTGCTAATGTGATCTGAATTCTTGTTGTTTGAATGTCTTGTCACGTTTTTGCTTTTTTTCTGCAAATATTTCTGATGTGTGTAGAAGGCATCATAACAGTTAGCGCTTCTCTTACTTCCAAGTAACTCTCAATGAAAACAGATTTTTCAATGCCTCTATTTTTTCCATCAATATTTGGAGCCTAAGTGCATTTGAGTTTGTTGTATCCATTAATAAATAATACCCTAGAAAGATCATTAATGAGTAAGTTTGGAAGTGGAGTTTCCTACCCTGGAATAAAACTAGTGTACAGAAGTGAAGTTGCATTACAAATACATAAAATGTAACTCCTGGATTTAGATTTGCTTCTGTTTCTGGAATTGCAGTTTAAAAAGCTGAAAGAACAGCTCTGAAGCAGCCTGTCTCCATCCCTGGTACTAACAACCACACCATATCCCACTTTTGCAGTGTAGAACTAAGCAAACCAGTAGTTTTTTACAGAGGTGCGGAAAAAAGCTAACTCTGGCAGGAATGTGGAAGTAGAATTAATGCTCCTAAAACGCATTGCTCAGATGGGGGAAGTATTACAGCAGATTTCATTTTATTAAGGGATAAAATACAACTATGCTAAATCAGTTTGGCCAAGTCTTTGTAAACAAATAAATTTTAAAGAACAACTGTGTAACTGGTACTGTAATTGGATACTTCAGAACCAGGAAAAAATAATGGATTTCTTTTTAGTGGAGAATTAGCCCCATTAGAAGTAAATAAAACTGAGGGAGACCTTCAAGAGGCAGGAAAATGCACTCTAAATACTACGGATCAGAATCTTACTCACAGCAAAACCTGCTTATACTGGCAAGGCATTACAAGCCATATCCTCTTTGCACATAAAATCATAAATTTCTTTGCAGTGTTTAAATGGTGCTGTGCTGTAGGTAGGTCCTGTTTTCCATACAAGGACGGGCTCTGATTTTGATGGGTGTTTGTAGCAGTTATAACGAGATTCACTTCTGATTTCTCACAGAGATAAGGAGAATCCGAATGGAGGCATCGGTGGTCTGTGCTGTGGCTTCTTCCCCTGCTAGTAAATTACAGTGTGACTTTTTTGAAAATTAAGAGGGGAGGGGAGACGATAATTGTATTTCAGCAAGAAACTGTGCTACCTACCTCCAGTTGAGAAAGGCAGCCAGAGAGAGCTGCAGTTACAATATAACTGCTTACAGAGCGAAGAACAATAGTCTTACCCCTTGTTCAAGGCAAACAAATTTAAAATGCTTGTTTAATACTTCTACTATCACAGAATGAAATTTAACAAAAAATGCTGGTTTTAAATGAGTACATGACTGTGTATCCTCCAGTTGAGGTAGTTCTAGGCATTACTTCCACTAAGGCTGTTTCCCAGATAGGTTTTAGTCTGCATGGAAGTTATGACTGTTCCATGTGTGGTTTTACATATCACCTTTTTGAAATGTCATGTAAGTAGCCAGTAGTGCTCTCTATTGATATAAAATTTAGACATCTACTTTCTAAAATATTCTTCAGCTAATCTTTCTGTGCACACTTAGTTTTCACAAATGATGCAAGGGTTGGGGAAAGATGGGAAAATGCATCTATCTGTAATTGTGCCAAAGAAAACACATTTATTTTGATCCAGGGTATAGTCATAGTCGTGGAAGTAAGAGGAAAAACTGTATTAATATTATCATGTTGCCTGTACTGCGCCTGTGGATGAAACCACATTACGTCAAGCGAATCCTGTAATACTAAGTCAAGTCATGGGAAATGTTCACATGGAAATCCCAATCCTGTGTTGCCACTGACAAAAGGGCATCACATTTACGGAAGAAAGCAAGAAACAAGTCAAAGAAAGCCTGAGAAGCAAAATGTTTTCACAGTGACATTTAGCATGAAATACAACAAAGATTTTCTCAGGCCAGTTTTTCAACCTTTTTATTTTTTCTTTTTACAGTGGATGGAACTGAGGTTTAACACACTAGCAAAATGCCCACACTGCAAAAAAATGTAAGTTCTCTGAAAGCAAGGTTACATAAATTAACTGTTAAATAAGTTGCCAGTGTTTCTTCCGTAAAAGTCTTTGGAGTAAAATGTGTTTGCTGTGCTGATTCTTTTGCAATGCTAATCTGAATTTCAAGGCTAAAGAGCATCTTACGTGCACATGAATTCTCCACTCTTTATGCACAAATCAGTAACTTTGACAAATCCAACCTGCATCTATTAAAATTCTCTCACTGAATTGCTGGAGGTAAAAATAAGCTGCTAACAATAGACAGGAATGGGTTGCTAAAATTGATAACTTACGTCCTTGAAATTTTACCAATTCACACAGTTAATCAGATGTCATATTTAAATGTAGAACTTGAATTGCCTTGTTGTAAAAGTTGGAAAGGAATAATCTTGTCTCAATTTGAAAGAGGTTTTACTGATTTCATAAACTCAACAACTAACTTGTGTTCAGCATCTTAATGCATTAGCTTGTTTAATGTTTATGAATTACTGTGGAATTACTTGTCTACGCCTTTGGTATTACTTCAGTAAGAAGAAGAAAAATTACAAGAGCTGTCAGAGTTTTTTTTATGTTTTGGATTTTGTTTGGGGCTTTTTCAGTATTTGTTTGGCCTTTCTTATCTGGGGTCAGAAATACTTAGTTTGAAGTGTTGTTAAAAGCTACGCTACTAACGTACTTTAAATTTGTATGGAATCTCAAGCAAAGGGTGTGAAATAAGACTTAAAAATATTACTTCTGAGACTTTCTTGCCCTGCTGATTTATTTAAATATTTGCCTTCCTTTGATAGGCAAGTGTGACTTCCAGTTAAAGGAGCAAATGTGCTTTTGACTGGGAATGGAGAAGCACAGCTGTGTTGCATGTTGTAGGAAAATGAGCAGGTCCCTTAGGAAGCAGAAGGCTTAGAATAAATGTTCTGTAGGTGTTGGCATGGCCTGACCTTCAACAGTGATGGAAATCTTTTACTGGAGTATTTGAGAGCGAAGTCAGTGTAGTGGTACATTTAACATCAGGAGTGTAACCGATCGGGTGTGGGGTAGTGAATATGTTCTAGTTTGCTTAGATCAAATAAACTCACGGTCTTGATGAGATGCTGCTTTGCAGGGGTGTTTTTACTGACTCTAATTGCATTCAGTCTTTTTAGTCCTTGGGGGAGGGGTTGGTCTTCTGTGGTTTGATTTGTTTGTTTTTAAACTAATTGCAGTTATGTTTTATCATGTCACACTTGATATCTGACGTCAGCTTTTCTCTGGACTCTCCTTAGGTATAAAATTATTTGCTGTTTAACCTTAAAAAAACCAACAGAAAACAAACAAACACCCCAACAATAACAAAAAAAATCCAACTCCAAGCAACAGTTCAAAAGTCATACCATGTGATCTTTTGGTCTGTCTTCTGTTGATTTATGCTGCTTGTATTTTAAAATCCAGCTGGAGTGTAAGGATTTCTTAGTATTTTTGCCTATAGTGTAAAGCATGCTATCTATATGTAATAAAACCAGAGCATCTTTGCAAGTGCAATTTGTGACAATTACAGCTTGTGTGGCAACTGAATTGCAGAATACAAAACAAACTTTAATAGGCATTTCTGTCCTTGGGCTGAGGTTGCAAACTCTAGAATATTGTAATTTAGCTTTGAATGAGTTGCTTGGTGTCTTCCCGTGTTTGAGATGCGATGGTCAGGAGTTCTGCACTTGCAGCAGCATCAACATTTCTAATGCATGGATTTAGGGCACAGCGTAGGTGAGGCAGAGCTTTGACTCGTGATGATGGAATAAATGACTGCAGTGACCTGCTGCTTTTGTTGGAGATCGTCATACCTTGTAGCCAAGTAGTCAGAAGGGAACGTGGGGTTCCTTATTTCAGCTTATTAATGCCAAACTTCGTTCATTAGTAGCTGACTAGTCAGATGCAAAACTATTCATTGCTTCTGTTGACTCAGTTGATGGTTGTCACTGAAAAAAGGATAGCGTAGACTGAGGCAAAAGGCACCTTGAATTGCTGCAAAAGTAGGAAGAAGACATCTGCTGAGACTTTTAGATTCTCAAATAACTTTCATGATTTTGTTTCAAATGTTTTTTTAAAAGTGCAGTGAATCTCTGCAAATAGCTTGTTTGTGACAACCTGTTTGGTTGATGGAGACCAGGTCTTAATATGAAGAATGCCTTGTAAAACTGCAGGGGAAGTTAGGAGTTATTACACAATAAGGTCAATAACAAAACAATGTTCAGTGAAAATAAAGCAGTCGTACCCAGAGTACATAAACAAAGGAATCTTTCATATCTGGGTGTTGGGGGAAACAGGATCTTGGATTTCATGTTTGTTTTTAATCCCATCTACCTGCTATCGTTGTGGTCACAAACTTATTATTTTGTGACATTCAGGTTTTTTTGACTGTGTCATCATCCTGTGTTCCTCTCCTCCCCCAAGAGTCTTTTTTTTTTTTGTGCAAAATAACTTGGGAAATGAAGGAAGTTAGTTGTGATGCAGAGAATAAAATCACTAATTTGGTAAATAACAGAATCTTTAGAAACGGACTACAAACCTGGTCATGCCAGTATAGGTAAGGTGTTTGCAGAAGCCTGACTGGTGCATAGTGGTTCTGCCTGACATAGGCTCTTAGTTGCACCTTATCTGCTGCACTGGGACAACAAACATGGCTAATCAGGAAATTGTTGCAATATAGTTTTATTTTCTAGTGTAGAGGATGACACCTTGGAATGGGGGAGAAACTGTTTCTTTTTACTGTTTTAGTGTTCTTTTGTTTCAAAATACCATATGTTTATCAGCCTGTTTCCCAAAAGAGTGAGAGGTTTAAGGAAGGCTTCTGATATTTTTCTCATTTAATAATGAAGAAGAAGCAGGACCTGGTTTTTGTTTGCTGCTGTCTTTCCCAAGCTGTATATTAAATCATCTAGAAGCTTCAGGATCATGAATTCAGTTACTAGAAAGAGAATTGAATTGTACGAGTTTTTATTTCAGAATGCCAAATATCTCCCTTTGTTTTCTTTTTTTTTCTTTAGAACCTCCTTATTTTTCTTTTTAAGGTCTGACAAAATTATGAACCCTAATGAATTTATAACACTTTTGCCCCATAAAATTTGCAGGGGAAAGAGAGAGATGTTGGAGCCCCATCACTGCTGTGGAGGCGAGTTTCAGCAGTGCTATTCACCTTCAAAATACTGGCATTTTGATCTTCCTCTTTAAAATCCCTTCTAAAAGCATGTCTGAAATTCTGGCAATAATACCTATTATTTGGAGCACACGAGACCCTGCATTCTTTCCTGTGCTAGTCCTTTAATAGCGTCTGTCCCTTGTGTCCCTCTTCTAATTACTACCTGATGCTAAATTGGCTTTGATATCTTTTATATCTGCTGCTGCCCGAAGGTCTGGCAGGTGCCTTTGCTTCCTTAGCAGCAGCTCGGAAAGAACGAACCGCTGCCTTCTGGATAGCTTTGTAGTGAGTTACCCTCACTAGTCCCACAATGGAAACAGCTGCTTCTGTGATATAAAAATGTTCTTTTGACCCCAGTTTTAATATTTCTGGGCATGCCTGTTGAAGTTGCTGCAGTTGGTAGGTTTTGGAGTAGGGTTTCAGCTTTCTTTATTCAAAGTGAGTTTGGCTTTTTTATGTGTAATTTAGGGTGGGTAGAGGGAAACCTCACTAAATAGAGTGGCCAAGTGGCTTAATATCACTGTTAGGAGACAAAAAATAGTGATTTATTGGGATTGATAAACATTCCCAGGTCTGTTAGGTGATTGTAGAAACTTAATATATTTATTTTATCTTCATTTTCTGTGAAAAGAAAAAGGCAGTTAAGACATTCTTTACGCTTCCTTTTTGCAGTATTTGAGAAGATGGTTTCTCCCGCAGTCTTTCTTACTGGATAGGAGGGGGCAGAGCCTGATGGAAATAGAGATGGAAAATACACACAGCACCTGCAGTATCATGATTTACAGCTTTAAAAGTGAAGGTCTCTCTCCCAAAAATGAACTTTGTCTCCATGTGAAATACCCAGCGCAGTAAATATCATGGGTGTTTTAGGTGTATTGAACGTGACGTTTCTGCTGGCTTATCTTAAGGTATCCGGCTCTGTAATGGAATTAATTCTCTGAGTACATAGCCAGGAAGTCCTGCAAAGGAGGGAACCTGATGTCAGCTTGGCAAGCTCAGTGCTCATCAGTTCAGCTTTTGGAGAAGTCTCCTCCCTGCCCCCTTTTATAAAATGTGTGGTTGGTTTGGGTGTTTTCCTCCTGTAACTTGGACTCAGACAACATACCCCTCTTCTAGAATGGCTACAGAAGTATTTAGGGTGGCTTTTGGGGAGTGGTGAGGGGAAGGGGGGATGTGAGAGGGAAGATACCATTATTTCCTCAATTACAAATTCTCCCACTCTAACCACACCCCCCCAGTCCCATCCCAAATGTGTGTGGTGAGGATTTTGGTAAGACGTAATCGCCCCTGGGAAGTCAGTGAGCAGAAGAGTTTTGGGACTTTTTCTTCTGAAAATGTAGAACAGAGAGTTTGTCAGTGGTCACTGTATTCAACCCTTGCCTTGCAAGGTGAAGCTCAGCACGTTAGCTAGAGGACTGAGGTTATGTGTTTCGGGGTTTGGTTTTGTTTTTTTCTTGGAGCATTTTAGAAATTCCTTGTAAAGAAATAATATTGGAGTAAAGCTGCTTAAACCAATCTATTTGAAGGCTTTCTAAGATGAATGCTTAAAAAATTCTAGTCACATGCTAAGCATATGAGGCCTATGGTAGTTAATTAACTGGAGCCAGAAATTTGGTCAGTCATATGACAGATGTACTACTTCAGTAGTTCAGCAGTGCTTTCTTCTGTTATGTGTTTATCTTGAATATGTTGAACCATCATGAGATAAAAATGACTTTCCCTTGCATCTTTGAACACAGAGTACAAGCATCCCACTATTTCCAAAGGCGTGTTGATCTCCCAGAACGTGATGAAGTACTGAAATAACGATAGCATGCTTCAGAACTACCTCTAAGATAGATGGTACATGTTTTATGAAAGCACCTTTGCCTCTCTAGTCCTTTCAATGGACCTACATACATGTTCACTGTGTTTCAATGGAATTAAGTCATGTTTCCATTTTCCTCATTAGTGTAGCTGTATGTGATTGCAAACGCGTGACTCAAGATGTATTTGCTAAACAATGCTGAGCTTCTGGAATAATTTTTCTAACCTGTAGTAAAGAATGTAATGTTTTGTTTTCATTTTATATTCTGTTTGACTGATGCACTGTAATAGTTAGCTTAATGCAGCAGGTAGAGACAAAGCTGTCTGTCTTGGAGTTCATAGTCTAGATGATGAGTGACATAACTTCAAGGGGATTTATTTACCTTGGTTGTCAACAGTGATTTTTGCAGCTCATGTAACTTGTGGTAGAACTCTAAAAAAAAAATAGGATAGTAAAAAAAACTTGCCATGTTTTTGAAGTTACTAAAACTGACTTAAAAGTGTCTAAAGAATTTCAGTCTTTGGAAACGTTGAACATCATGTTCTTGACTAAAATGGTTTGGGTGTTTTATCTTCAAGAAATGGGGTAGAGTTTAGCCACTCAGCAGTATTGGGTGAACTATTCCAAGAAATAGGTAGTGCAGGTTGTTACTGTTAATGGTGTTTAGGGGTGGTAGAAGTGATTTCCAGGTACTTTGCAGTGAATGTATTAAAGCCATATATTGATATATTTAAAGTCTAAAGGGTGTCTTACAACCTACGTAGAAGCTGCAAAGCAAGTTTGGGTTTTGCAATCCAAAGGCTATTCAAGATGCCTATCTGGGTGCACTGTGGATATAGGAGGTAGACACACTCAAACTGGAGGTGTGGCACTGCTCTCTTTGTTATAAGCGCCTAGATTTTTAGGTACTAGATAATCTTCACCAATAGTTCCCCTTTAAAACAAACATGTAGACTCTGTCTTTTACTGCTTGGTATAACTATAGAGTTTGCCTACAACTTTATAAACTTAAGATGGTGTATGTGTATTGCCACTCTCTTCCCCTCCCCCCATTTAGACTGAAGAGTTACTATTTATGTAGTTTGTTGGTTTGGGGTGGTGGTTTTTTTTAATTAAATTTAAAATACCATTTATTTCCTAACAGCTCTTCCGTTGGAAGTGCACTGCCACGGAGACGCTGCTGTGCATATATTACAATTGGAATGATATGCATCTTCATTGGAGTTGGATTAACTGTGAGTGATGTACTATGATATACTTGCAACTGTGTGCAGGGATGTGTGTGTACAAAGGAGCTCCCTTGGTTGACCAGCTCTTCTTTCCCCAGCGTTTCAGTAAAACCTCCTAAGTCTGTGTGGTTTTTGTCACCTCTATTAAAACCGTGGACTCAATCATCTGAGTTAGCCAGAAAAATGAAATATTCATAAAATACAAATGTTCTGGCACTTTGAGAGTCTCTTCTTCCTGATGTTAAATTTGACTCTTCATCTCTCTAAAAACTTCAGTTTTATGACAAATGGTTTTACTTTACTGTAGAAATACTGGAACATCTTGCTCCTGTTAGGGCTCTCAAAACTCCCAGGTATCCAGAAATACATATTGCTGTATAGCTAGGAATGTAAGTTCCGCTGCAGTGGAGGGGAATGGGATTCCAAAAGTTAGGAACATGTATATGCAAGGCTCGCATACTTTTCTGAGTAACAGAGTAACAACAGTCTGGCTTCCTTGGTTCTGGAGGATCCGGTAGTGGTTATTCGAGCCAATTTTCTACCTGGCAGTCCCAGAAAAGTACGTATGAGGAAATACTGCAGTTAAATTCATATGTGTGATTCTCATTGTACTTCTAACTTGCCCAATAACCTGAAAATTTTTTTACGTGTGAGTTTAAATGAGTTATGAAGAATTTTCCAATTTCCCTAATAAAAACAGTGACAGCCAGTAATAAAAACAGGAAAAGGCAGATTTTTTTTTTTATTTTAACAATTTTACTGAGTTTGAAAATGATGAAAAGGTTTCACCATGAGGTGTGCCCAGAGGCTTGTGTAGCCTCCATCCTTGGAGTTTTTTGGGACACAGCTAGATTAAAACCCTGAGCAACTTGGTCTGACCTCATAGTTGACCCTGCTTTGATCAGGAAGTTGGCACTAGAGACCACTGATACCCCTTCCAAGCTCAATTATCCTACAATTGTGTAAAATTAAGCTAATGAAGTACCTGATTTATCATTATCAGAGTAAAAAAGGTGCTGAAATCCTTCTCCTTAATATAATTTGCTCTTCCGTGAAAAGCAGATAGTGCTGTATGTTTTGACACTTTTGTTTTCTCTCTTTAGGTTGGTACACAGGATTTCGCCAGGCGATTTCACGCAACATATGTTTCTTGGGCTATCGCTTATCTTTTAGGTTTGATCTGCCTCATTCGAGCCTGCTACTGGGGAGCCATTAAAGTCAGTTATCCAGAGCACAGTTTTGCGTAGAGAAATTGTTAGATTATAGCTGATGAACATCTAGTAATTCTGGATATTACATCTTGGACACTTTTAAAACCTTTCCTGTAAGGATTCCATTCTGTTCAAAGTAGTTTTAAGACTGGGGGTCTCTAAGAACAAATGTTCATTGCACTACATAATATGCAAATAGTTTGTTTTGCTGCTAGATTCCCTAGCTCTGAATACTAAAGCTGTGTTTACATGTTCATAACTCTGTCTTTATAGGTGTTGAATTTTATTTCAACAGACAGTATTAAGTTTTACATTTCCTTTGTTATGTTAAAACCTGTCTGCCATTTTTCTAGATGATCAGTAAGAATTCAAAAGCAAGAGTGTTTATAAGTGTTTCTACAGTAGCTTCACATTTGTACTTAACATTTTAACTAAAATCATATTAAAGTGGCTTGCTTTAAAACCTAAGCAATAAGCATTTTGCTTGAACTGCTTACTGTATCTTTTGCCTAAGATCATAGTGACCTTATTCAGGAAATGAAAGTTATGAGTGTACTTTAAAGACTGACACTGTTGCTAGAGAGACATTTGTAAACACTGTACGCTTTGAGATTTTTCAGGTAGAGAGATGCTATTTTGGTAGTCCAATTAAATTTCCATTTATCCAGGATTGGATTTCAGTTAGGATAAATGCTTTCTTCTCAAGGATCCTGGGACTTAAGTGTTTGGTTCTGTTTTGTTTTTTTTTTTTTTTTTTTAAACTGGCAAATCCTAAAAGCCATGCTCGGATTATGGAACTTAACTCCGGTTATTCGTACAAGTTCCTTTACAGGGTCGAAGGGAAGCATTTCATATGATTTGTTTCATAATACTTCAGTGTCACATAGGTGACAATAAGATGGTGATGGGTTGCCTCTTACTTTCCTCTGATCATGTCAGATTTTCCCTGGTTGGGAGAGTTATGCACTGGTCACTGCAAAGGGAGACACTGTAAATTCACGTTAACTGCTGTAATAAGGAAATAAGTAAACTCTTACTTGGACCATTCCATCAAAGTACATCTAGTCAATTTAGCACTGACTTGCAAAGAGAATACGGAAACAGAAAGCTTTTTCTAATGATGTATTCACAAAGGATTGAGGGACCAGTTCTTGCACTGCCCATCTTTATAGTTTTAAACAAGTTTTTGCTAAATTCGGAAGGAATGTCCTGAGTGATTTAGACGACTGTAGTAATTTAGATAATGGGGTCAGATGGGTAAATTAATGTGGATGTTTCAGGGATACATGTAATTTAAATTATCTATGTTCCTGCTAGGACAAAATGATATTCAGATAAGGATTTTGGAGCACAATAAATGTAAATGATCAAACTGTAAATGATCTGTCTTTGTATGATGCTAAATGTATAAAAGCAGTAGCTCAGGATTACAATGTACCTTTTACAAATAAACTAATAAAGAAATAAAGATTATTATTCAAAATTAATAATTTTGTTATTTATATACAAATAAAAATGCACAAGTGGAAGAACTACCTAGTGCGTTCCAGGAACAACAAAGGTGTTGTGCAGCAGAGGTGAACTCTGCATTTTTGCCGAATGGCAGCGTCAGGAGTATAAAAGAGCAAGAACAAATTGCTGTTTTCTTGATGTTTTGGGAAGAACGTGGAAGTAAATAAGGGATGAGACCACTGTTGGAATTATGTGGTCTTTAGTCAATGGGTTATTGAGGGAATATTGTAATATACTCTTTTCTTTTCCTAATGCTATTTACATCCTTTCACTGTAGGGATTTGCTGTGCTCGTTTGCATCTTAAACCTTTGAATACTCTTTCCATTTGTCTTGGATTTCAAAATACTGCCTGCCCTCCACATCCTGAAATCAAATAGGCTGAAGCTGTACAGAAAATCATCCACTGCTTTTGTAACTTGGGTGGGTGTGGGAAGCCTGGGTATAACGTTGTATTAAAGAATCAAAGGAATTTGTACTTCNTCCCCCCCCCCCCCCCCGTCTTAAGCTGTACTTTATTTCCTATCTCGTGTTTCTCCTTTTTCTTGTCAACCTTTCTGATCAGAAGGGAAGATACATAGACAAAATAATTTTTTTGTCTGGATCAGGATAATAGCATGATATTTGCTCCTGCTTCCTTTCACAAAGTGAACCATTGTAGTTATTTCTATAAAATATGAAATGTATTGTGTCATGACACTTCAACCACTTCTGGGGACATAAGAATTGTGATATTTTAACCATGTAATAAAATTAACTGTAGAACCTGAAGGGCCTCTACAAAGGACTGGAATAGATCTGGCTATTTGTGGAGCAGGCTTGTTTGCAGTCATGATGTTCCGTGTGGACTGCATCTCAATCCATTAAATTTCTCTAAACTTTAAGTTAAAAAAACCCGACACACATAATCCTGTCCTGTGCATATTGACCACTAGAAGAACTTTCAGCTTTTGTAATCACTCATTTCTTTCATTGACTTTTAATAGTCTTTTCCTTAATGTATTATTTTTGTGTTAGGTGGGGGAAGGAGCTATCCAAATTCACAGTGAAGGGCTTCTGCACTTTCAGGTTTTATCTTCCCCCTTCCCTACTCTCCTTCCACTCCTTCCCACCAAAGAGATTTTACACGGACTGAAGTGTTGTTGACTAGGAAACACTTTGGACCTTAACCTGTGTTTTATTTTTTAATTACGAACCTACTGATGAGTATTTTACTGCTTTTGTACCCGTCATACATGTTGATATGTCATCTTTTAAAAATAAAGAGTAGATGGTAGTGTTTCTGAAAACTAGATTATCAGGAGCTCTTTGTGATGAGTAGCATGTTGAAAGAAGCTAGAGGTTTCAAATCAGCCTTATAAGAAATTCACCGTGTAGCGCTTAGAGAAGATGCTCAACTCCAACCGTGGAGTCATCAGTGGTTATTGCTGAGAAAGGGATGATGAGCAGTACTTGCTTTTTCCTAGTCTTTTAAACAGTGTATGACTTTACAAACAGAGGGAAAGCCAGGGCAGCAGCTTAATACCAAGTGTTAGAAAATCCCTGTAGCTAACAATAAGGACTTGAATAATAAATAGGTGAGTAACAGCAAAGATGATTTGTCATGTTAGATCAATCTAACTGCCTTTTCTCATGGCAAAAATTCTGCAGTGAATGCAGTATGCCCTCTAAAAAATCTGAAACGTTTTTCCAAGCAAGCTTGAGAAACACATCAGTAAAATTAATCAAAGATAGTGATTATTAAACCGGGAGGATGTGGCAAATACATGCCAGCTATTTGAAAATATTTAATATTTTTGTAACGTTAATGTGTTATTTACTTCATCTATTTCGCTCCTAGCTGACAGAAACTGGGAGCAGGCTGAACGACTGGATTAAGTTAACCCATCCTGGTTTTTTACTTACCTTTCTTGTGTGTGATTCAGATCTACAATGCTAAGGATTGAGCTTTCCCTTTCCAAAAATCTTGTTGTCGAGAAATTGATCAGTGTTGGAGAAATGAGTATCGCTTAACTACTTGCAGTAGAAAATTCTAATCATAACATTTAGTATAATGTTCAAAAGCTGGACTCTCATTGTATTAAATCCCCCTTTATACCAAAGATTCTTTTCTTTATAGTGAAGTTACAAACCACGTTTGTCTCAGTAGCTGTATCAGACTAAATTGTCCCCATTCCTCAGCCTTCCAGTTGTGTCCATCCCCATACGACGACTCGGCAGCCGGGCTCTGCTCCCAGAGGAGCGTGAGTGACCGCGTTGCACACCTGTCACTGAGTGGGGGAAGCCTGCTTGAAAATAACTTAAAAAGTGCCTTCTTAATTCAGATTTCTTTCAGTGATTTTACTGGTACAGTTGACGTGCAGCAGATTGCATGAAGGTGAAGGAACAAAAGGGTGGAGGCCAGGAAGGAGAGGGGAGAGAGAACTTAATCCGATTTAAGTTATTTGCAAGATTTTGTTATGGTTATTTGAGCCAACAAGAAAAGAATATCTAGGCTCAGTTTCCTACAGCTTTAACCACAAAAGGGCTTTTATTTTATAACAATAAAGCTACTTGTTAGCCTGATTATCTAGCAACTCATCATGTTACACTTCACTGGAATCTGGAGAAGACTACCAGGGAGGTACCCCTGTATCACTTTCTCTGCTTTTATGTTCATCTGTAGGCATTCACTGTTTTCCTCTTTTGGAAAAAAAAAAACCCAAAGGACATCGGGCTAAACAGATTTTTGTATCTGGATCTGTACAGCTGCTTTTTACCAATCCTTTCTAACACATTATTAGCAAGAAGTGTGTTCAGCTAAATCTTGTGAGCAAAAGTAACAGATATGACAATTGGAAATTGCTGATCCAGATGACAAGTTGTGTGTCATTACAATGACTTAGTAAAATGATTATCAAATGGGTTTAAGAACACTTATTATAAATAATGGCTAAAAGACAAAATTGGGTGAGACGCATGGGGTCAAAGGACACATTATGGTTTTATCCAATAACAGTGTATCTTCTAACGGGGAAAATTTATTTCTAAGTAAATTTAATAGTAGTTCTTTTGCATAGCTTTATATCAATTTATAATGACACGGTTATAGTTCCAGCTTACTTAAATTTAGTGTGTTGCTTAGTGTTTAAAAAAAAAGTATTGGGGGAGGGAGAAAGAGACTGAGGTTAGAAAAACACCTCTGAGGGCATGCTACTTTTTTTTTTTTTTTTTCAATATTTCCTAGGGAAAGTGGTGTGGCTGATGGAATTTCAAGACTGATTTGAGTTAAACTGCACGAGAAAGAAGTTGCTAGCAGGCTTACGGGTCCAGGCCAAATGACTTACAGCATATTACTTTCACAGAAAGATCAGACTGAATTTCTAGGATTTCCAAAGGAACATCTTTAAACTTTCACTGTTATTTAATGAAGTCTCTTACCCATGTATAATACATCTTTCTTGTCGTACTTTCAATTAGTTAAAAAAATTAGCATAGTTGCCTAGATAAGAAATAGGTAGAAAATTTCATTTTTATATTATTTGCCTCCAAAATTTTGCTTATATAGTGTTATTGGAGTACTTTGGGTCCTCTTTATTTTTTGTAATGTGATTATCATATTGTTCTTCGGACATATTTAATTTTATATCTGTAACTGATACTACTGTGTGTAGTGTCTGCCAGTTTCTCACGTCAAACTTTTGAAATACTTTGAATTCTTGCCTAGTTAAGGGGTGCCCTTACAACACACTGAACATAATTTCTAACCATTTCAGAAAGAGATAAAACCTAAAGCACCTTGAAGAAATGAATCTTTAATACAGGATTTCTATTGAACATTACTTTGAAAAGTATAACGCACCTCCCGAGAAGCTGTGCGAGCTTGGTGCCTCCCACCGCGAGCAGGCTGCGTGGCAAGGAACCCCAAGCACCCACCAGATGAGCCAGCAGAGAGCACGCAGGTTTCCACAAGAGCTCTCTGGCTGTATGTCATGGAAAATGCAATCACTGTAGGAGTCTTCCCTTCAAAAATCCGAGTTTGGCAAAGTGGCGTTCTCTGATTATTTATTTTTTTTTTAATTTTTTTTTTCCATCAAAAATAACTCAGCTAGCTCTAATCAGCGCTGAAGAGGGCTGAAAGAGCCTACAGTGCTATTTATAGTTTATGTACCTTTCTTACTTAGGAATAAGAAAACAGTACTTTACATTACTTTTAACATAAATGCACACTATTGTTATTTTGATGGAAAGGTCAATGAACTAGAAAGTGTGCTTTAAAAAATATTTAGCTTGCCTAACGTTTCCATTCCCTGAGCTTTATTTGTCTCTTATTTCTGTTTTGATGCTTCTAATGTCAAACATTAACCTTTTAGATCAAAATTTTCCATCTCAGGTGTCTGTCTCAGGTATATTTTCGGTGCAGTTTCAGTTTAAACAGTACTGGTTTTTTCCAGGAATGACAGCAGGGAAAAACCCATTTATTTGTTTACACTTAAATAAAACCACATAGCCAGAAAATTCCAGCTATCCCGACCCCGTGCTTTGGAGCAGTTTGGCAGGATCCGTTGGCATTATGTCAGGCATGTTTTCAAGTCTCCTGCGAAAGTGAGCTGAAATACAGCAGAGCCACAAGACTTAGAAAAACGTCACCTGTTGTGCGCTCAGTAGACGTTTGTTGGATGTAGTCAGTTAAAAATCTCAAAACATCTGCTTTATGCTGGATATGTTTCCTCTGAACTGGTCAAATTGGTACCTTCATTCTGGAGGTGCAGGGAATACACATGGCTTGCCCATAACTCCTCCTTCTGCCATACCTGAGACAAGAGGAGGACTGCCTCCTCCAGGACTGCAGACTACTTTGCGGGCAATTGGGCGTAAAGGAAGAAAAAAAACTAACACGGGGTGTCAGGATGTAGAAGCAGCCTTGGGGGACACAGTGATACAAAACAGAGGCAGAAAACACAAGCTGCGAGAGTCAGACCAAGGAGCAGGAACAGAAGAAATCACGCTATGGAAAATGAGCAAGAATCACAGAATGGTTAAATTGGAAGGGACTGTAAATATCATCTAGTTCCAACCCTCCTGCCATGGGCAGGAACACCTCCCACTAGACCATGTTGCTAAGAAATGACTAATAATTTCTTAACAACATTAAATTCTGCTTAAACCAACCTTTATACATTGTTTTTGGGGTTTTTTTTGCATGTTATGCCTTTTGGCATAATACCTAGTCCACAAAGGATTGCAGCATCCCTGAGAAGATGCTTTTAGTACTCCCAATCATTATCCACCTGACTTCACCGCAAAAGCATGAGAATGGAGAGAACCTGGGCTAGGAGCTGGTCCTCTGGCCTTACTCTTTGACACTGCCGCTGTCAGCATAAGTCTATCCTGTATCAGGTAATGGGAGCTGGAAGACCCGTAGAAGCAAGACATTCCCCTCTGAGATGAAGAGCACACTTGTGATGCCCTCAAGTTGCCTCTACCAGTGCTGTCCTATGTGACGGAGGGACCTTGGAGTTCCTGGCAGAAATGTGTGTCCCAGGAAAAGGGGGAGCCAATATCAACTTTACAGTTAAATCCACCTCCCAAGAGCCAAAACAACTAAGAAACAAGAACCACGAGGGCAATCTTAATTTTTGCATTTTTTAAATTATAAAGGAGTAAATGTCACTTACAAAGCTGTTGTATTCAATGTTATATTTAGATTGTCTAAACTGGACACTGGGAAGCTAATGGAGCTAAGCAAATTGATAAAAAGGCATGCACAGTACAAAACAACAACAACAAAAAATAAAAGCAGAGCCTGCTATGAAATATCTTAGATTTTCCTCCGTGATCTGGCTCTCAAAAAAAAAAGTTTCTCCTTGTTGTTATGTATTAATCTCTTTCTAAGTTTGTGTGCAGTCAGCCTCTTCGTTAGCCCTGAGACAGGCTCATCACTGCAGCCATCACTGTGTACCTACTGCCGTACCCAGTAGGGAACTGTCCCCAGATTCATGAATTTTAGTCTGATTAGAAAAATACTAAAGTGGTCTCATTTACATATTGCTGAACAGAAGAGATGCTGTAGGTTTACTGAAAAGTCGTTAGAATCTGCTTTTCTATTCAAAATACTTCCGGTTTTGTTTAAAATGCCCTGTCACCAGTATCAGAGGTGATACGCAATACACTTCACTGACTGGTAGGCTTGTGAATATCAACAGTGAAAAGAAGCCACAACCTTACCAACGGCTTTTTCTTTCCATAAAACCTCAGATGTACAAACATACTGTAATTTACTTTGCAAAGGTGCAGTTCTGGTATTACATCTATAGCAGGAAGGTTAACAAGAATGCTTTTTCCAGATTACGAAAGAAAAAATTAGTGAGAATTAAACCTTTTTTCGTCATCTTTGTTTTAAAGTAAAAAGCAGAAAACACAATCTGTAACATGGTGATTTCAAACCAATGGCATTAAACCAGAACAAAAAAAACCTGCTCTGCAGCCCTTGTTTCAATTTAGTTTAAAACTAAAAAAAATTTAGTGCAAGTGGCTTGAAAAAAAATTTTTGAAAAAACCTTTTTTTTTTTTTTTAACTCCAAACTGAAAGCTTGGGATATATCTTATTTTGGGAGACAGTAAGTGAAAGCTTTCCATAGTTTCCTACCTGATGAATTATAGAAGGAATATTGTTGCCTCCTCTCATCCAGCCTTTGTCAAACAAACCATTGAATTTTCCTGTGCTTTTAGCGTTAAAAAGACAGCGCAGGCAGGTCAAGAGTGCGGAGGACTCAATGTCATGCTTCACTGCTCGTGGGAGGAGCGGTGTTTCTGTCGGGCACAGACAGGGTGGCACTGTGCTGGGTGTGAGACGGCACCAGGGAAGTAGCCGGGCTGTCGGCACAGGCGGCCATCAGCACAGGGACAGGAGCAAGGATTTCCAGCAGTGACAGAAAAGACAGTATTGCCATAGCACAATTATAATCTTGTTATGCCCAAACCAGCTCATGTGTTTTTAATACGGCATTAAGTGTACTGGAGTGTTGCTAATACTGAACTGATTTCTGAGAGTAGGCAGAGGATGAAGAAAATGATAAAATTTACAATTTAAATGTTTATATTTGTGAAATTTAATTTACTTCCCTACTAGGATTATCTGCTTTTAGTTTCACACTTGTAAGCGCAGAGGCTGGCTGAGCTAGAAAGCCTGAATGGAATTTTCAAATAACAGCAGATCCTAATCTTGGCTTGAAGGAAAGCCTTGGTGTGATTTAATGAGATATTTATGTGAGCTGACTGAACCCTAAGTTTCCTATTTCATTATTATTTATGGAATCTCTGTCATTCTTCTAAGTCTATAATCTTTTCAAAATCGATGAGAAATATATGCTTTAATGAATATAACCATTTCTTCCTCTTTGATACTCTTTGACTAGAGTGATAAAACATTTTCTGTTTAGTACAACTGTCTATAATACAGTTTCACCGATGGCTGTACTGCTAACTTTGCTTGGATTCAAGACATCAAAAGTCAGGATCTACTTATCCTGCAGAAAATGGTATTGCTGATAAGAGACTGATACCACTGGAGTCTTTGGAAGTCGCTTTCCAGGAGTGAGATCAGACCAAACAACAAATTCCTGACCCAGAGCAGCACATGCGTAATGTTCAGAATAGGGCACCCACAGCCCTGTTTAACTTTCCAAACATGTGTATGTACCCCTGGGTGGGGGTGGGAGCGGCGAGAGGGTCCCAGCAGCACACGTGGTGATTTCTCATGGACACCGATATCCTCGAAAAAGACTTCTTTGAAGAATGGCTGGGAAGACTCCCTTCCAAATCTCAACTTCCTAAAATGCTTTTGTGCTTAATTAAAAACTTTAGATTAAAAACAAAATAAATGCAAAAACAGTGTGTATATGTTGATTAAACTGCAGTTAATATGTTATTAAAAAGACTATTCCAGAAAAGTTCAGGGTTCTCATAAATGTTGGTTTTAATTGGCAGTGGCAGTTAATAGACAGCAGGAAAAGTAAATATTTGCCCATAAATCTTTTTCATATTTACAGCCTTTGAGGAAAAATGTCATTTTTTCCCTATGTCTTATATAAACAGAGAGGGGTTTTTTGCAAATTTCTTTCACTACACTTCTATGATAAACATTTAATCTAGACTAAAGCCCTTTGTAAAAATATTTATCCCAAAATATTTTTTAAAAAACTTGTAACGTAAGCTGTGGTAGAATAATATAAAATAGAGAGATACAACGTACTGGTATAGATTTGTTTTAGACCAAGGCATATTATTACTCTAATACTTTTAAAGCCCTAGAAAATCCGATTTATAAATGAAAACAAAGGAATACCTAAGTACCTTGTGGGGCCAAATGCCTCTGCAAGCATATGCTCAGAGAAGAGACTGATTAACAGTATTTCCTACATAGAAATGAGAACTTGATCTGATGGTTTTTTGATGTTTCCTTTTTGTTTTTAGTGAGATGAATTGAAAATCCTTTCGTTTTTGCCAGTTAGAGGCCACATTCTGTGCTTGTTCTCAATGTCAGACTTCAACTGTTCATTTTGCAGGCAGTGAATTTCTTTTTCCGATTCATATACTAAACAAGAGACTTTTGCATATTAAAAAAATCAAATTAATTTTTGTTCCTGTGGTGACTGTATGGCTTCAGTTCAAGAATAGGGCTTCCAGGCACTATTTTTGCTTTTGTGTGTGTTTTTTCTTCAAATTAATTTTATGCTTGGTTAATGACGGCAACAATTCTTTTGTTCCTGACCTGCTCTTGTTCCTTTTTCTCATTTGCTGTTTGGTGACCTTTGCTTTTTCCCTACCTTTGTCAGGGTTTAAGAGGCACACCGTAAATTACAGGATAACATCCAGAGCATCTGAGTGAGAAAAACAACCTTCTTGGCCAGAACCTGCTGTCCCGAGTTACGTAAACAGCTGAAACTTGATGGGTCCATCGCTACAATGAAGTGGCAAGCTTAAATAACTGACAGTAAGTAAACGAGGGTGTACTGGAGCATAAACTGTACAGTTTCTGACTTCTGTTAGCAGGGTGATCTCCAGTAGGCAATGCCAAGCCAAGCCCCACAATGCATTAACTCTTCCTTGGTGCACCCCAGTGCAAGTCGTCGCTTGCCAGAGCCTTCCCACTTCTGGCAGTTAGTTTCTGTTGCAAGGAGCCCCTGCCCAGGCAGGAGTTATTTCACTAACTCCATCAAACTGCTATTTCTGGCAGAGAAAAGGCAGCCGCTAAGTAGACAGACTAAACCTACAGTGCTAGACTTTCTTCTCCGTTCCTCTTAACTGCTATTTCTCAGATCACTTGAATGCAC
This sequence comes from Himantopus leucocephalus, assembly GCA_003993805.1. Classification (NCBI taxonomy): domain Eukaryota; kingdom Metazoa; phylum Chordata; class Aves; order Charadriiformes; family Recurvirostridae; genus Himantopus; species Himantopus leucocephalus. The sequence goes on from RSEF01000002.1 coordinate 136,845,586, forward strand.
AGTCTTGGTTGCCTCGTGCTAGTTTGCACCGCAGGAGATCGCAGTTCCATGCAGTGAAGCAGAGAATGATGTTCTTCTATTTTCACTGTCTTCAACAGAACACACAGCAGCCAGCTGATCTCTATGCTGTAGGCCGGTGTATGCTCCAGACTCTGTTTTAGGCTCATCCCCTGCCTCTTCCTTGTCCTGCTTTCAGGGGGATTGCGGAGTGTGAACTGCAAAGAAGCTGCAGTAGTTCTCCCTGTCCTTTTCCACCATTAGAATGTCTGCTGGACATTACACGAAGGATTATCTGTCCTGCAGTACACATACCGCACAAAGACAGAAAAGGCTGGAAAGCACATTTGCTGTAAAAAGCTTTTAAAACCCTGATACACATGCACATAGAAGAACACAGAATTGGAGACAATTCAGTATATGATGCAGAAAGATCAATACGCGCTGAAGTTATACTGGCTGCTGTCTTGGTACTTCATCATTACAAGCTATTAGATACACACTATCACCTAGAAGAACAGTGAACTGACTTAAGACAGATATCAACTTAAAAGCTATAGAAATATTAATCTCTTTCTCCTGTAAGTAAAATAAAATTTAAATGGCAATATAAGTAAGAAACTTTATTCTGACACCTCATAAATCAGCCATACTTGGCATCTAGAAAAAGCTGAACAAGGTCCGAACTATTCCATTCCAATATGTGGTAATTTGCATTTAGTAATTTTACAATAATATATTTCAAGGTGACAAAGCATGACAATGGATTAATTTACAAAGGATTATTAATTTTCACTTAGGTCATTCTTACTCCCACATATATGTACAGACATCTGGGCACATAACAGTTTTATTATCTTGAAATCATATTTCCTATTTGGCATGTAAACTAAAATTATCAAGAATTTTGATAACCATTTTTCCCCACAGCTGTGACATAAACAGATTATTATTTCAATCCAGTGAAGCATGAATGCAAGTTTTAATGTGTGCAATTTTTATAATCACTGCTCTTTTGCAGAGCTAATATGTGTTTCCTTGTGTCACATTCCACACTTTGGTCTTTTTTTTTCCTGTTATGCTCTTGGTCCTGACTCTTCTATCCCTGTTTTACTGTATCTTATTTATCAGTACAGGTTTTGGCAGCATTTGCTGAATCACGCTTTATTTTAGCTGAATGTAAAGGTATCAATGTCTTAGTTGTAAGACGCTGTATCTACTCCTGGTATCAAAAGCTGACAACAACCTCAGTCAGCACAAGAACTAAACCCAATTCCCATGACTGAAATACTGGAAAGCGAAATTCTGCATTCTGTTGGAGCATGGGCTGATTTCTCTTGAAATTTCTTTTCAGGTTCAGAGACTAACTCCAGAATATACAAAGATTTTTAGGTCTTGTAATTCAGCTCTGATAGATACATCAGAGGTAACAATTCAGAGTAAAGGAATCTATACAAATAGCAGGTGATATTCTGGGCCAAACTCGGAAAAACTTGCACTTGCACTAAATTCATTAGACCATGATTTAAAAATTCTGTTCTCTTAAAGCAAATTGAATTATTCCAGGATATTATTAACAATTAAATGTGTGAGTTTCTTTTCCTGTGCATATATAAAAACACACAAGAGAAATATATATTTTTGTTTAAATCTGTCCATTACTAAGTGTATGTATACATAGATTATAAAATTTGGTTTTCTGGATAATGATAGATGTGGATGATTTTTTATTAATTGATTCATGTAGGAGCACAACTCTTTCTTATCTTCTTTTTCTTATGCTTTTGTTAATACAAAAAAATAAGAAAACAACAGACATCTCAATACTCTCCGATATCCTCCTTCATATAAAAAGTTAGTTCATCAAGCTGTTAGCTGCAGTCCAGCAGTTTTCCTTCCATAGGGATCAACTGTCCCATGGCATCTTCTTCCACAGTCCAATGCAATGACAGCAAAATAAAACTCTGCATCTGAGATGTGTCCCCCACATGCTAGTTCCTTCAACAGAGGCACAGTTTAGCCCACCAAAACAAAAAGGGCAACTCTGAGAAGCTGGACCAGGTAGTAAGAGCAGACCCTGCTACCGAGGTAAAAGCCCAGTGACATAACAGAGCCTACAGGTTCCATGGGTGTTTCTGGCTTTTCATCCTCCTACCAGTAGCTTCTGGAAGCCCCTTCGAGAAGCAGGACACGCAGGTGGTTTTTCAGAGCCCACAAAATAAGGTCAGCTGGAATTTTGTTGTTCATTGTCTGCAGTTATTGAGAATGTTCAGTTCATAGATCCTGAATGCGCTGTTCAGTTCAGGTGCAGTAATTAACCTCTGCAATTCAGCACCGCCATCTCTCAGTGACGAGAAATGAGCAAGGCAGTCCTCCCCCAAAATAATGAATGCTTAATTTTGATATATCTTTTATATATTTGTTTATAACATTCACGTTATTTGCCATTCGGGGATTTTTTGGTACTTATATGGTGCCTTCGATCCTTGTCAAGATTTTCCTCCACATGCACAGAAATCAGAAATTTTGAAGAAAAATGTTGAGAATCTGTTATAATTAAGGATCCCAGAAAATTAATTTTAAAGAAAAATACAAAATCCTTCTCCTAACAGAAACATGACAGTTGACAGAAGCGAAAGTAGTTTTGTATGTGAAGAAAATATATTTGCATATATGAATGTACATAGTATTATATGCTGACCATAAACATTCAAACCACTTTTTCGTTACACTTGGTAAGCACTAAATACAGCAATAGCTTCCCACATTCAACAGTTTCTCTAGTCAAAATGAACAAGATTAATGCTCATGATTAATTTTCTGACTTCTCAAATCTATTGAAAGAACAGCATCAATACAGTAAATAGTTCAACTTCAGGAACAGGCAGGGGGTAAAAAAGCATTTGCATTCTTTCCCTGCACTGCCACCACAGGAGAAGTCACTAGTTTAGCTAAAGTAGCCACTTCACAAACATACAACTAAAATATTCTGTGTGCACACATATACATTTACACATACATTCTTGTCTCTCAGTGTTTGTTCTATTGACTGACTAATAAAGCATACAATATTGGAAATAATGCTTTTTGCTTTGAAATTACTTTGAAAGTGGCTTTAGAAAAAAAAAGTCTCCCAAAAAAGTACTGCTAAATAAATCACAATTACATATGCAAATTGGCTGATTACATTTGGCCGCACAACTGAATGACAAATTACACTGAAAATGTTTTTTTTTAAACTTGCAACTACAAGTCTGTCCCCAGGCTGACCCAAGAGTCCTTTTATTTCAGCACAAAGCCATTACTTTGCTATTAAGTGCCATCCATTACAAAACTAGAATCATGTGCAATTAAAATTACATGCTCATTTAGATGTGCAATTGCTCATTTTTACACGTGCAATATTGATATTGTCTTTCATAAATGTTTTATGCTTTCCTGAACCATATGTAGTAAAGGGAGTAAGTATGACTGTGTGGCTTTCTGCAATCTACAGCCTTCAGAAGCACAAGCAATATGGTAAAAAAAAAAAGGAAATAATCTCTCTGATTAGTCCACCGAATAGAAAAAGCCAGTTGTTTTGGGGGTGTTTTTTTTCTACATATATGCATTTTGTTCACACAGCAATAAACCCAGTAATATTTATATTTTGCTATATATAATACATCTCTCTTGGCTAGACCTGTCATCAGCTCTTTAAATTGATTATTGTATGTATCAGGTATTTGAGAAAACACTAGATTATTATCATGTAATGTAAGAACATAAACAATACCAAATGAAGTAGAAATTTCCAGTCAGGTAATTACCAGCACCAGACAAACTAGGAGACAATTAGTAAGGTAGAGAAAACTTTAGCTTATATTTTCATTTCCCACAATTGGAAGCAGGATCCTCTCTAGGCACAGGCAAAGTTGCTTAAGGCAGCGGGTTGCTGGGATCTGCGAAATGGCTGCAGTCCAGTGCTCCCTCTGCCTACGCCAGACCACAGGAAAGCTGGCCTCGCTGCTGCTGCTGGTATTGCCAACTCATGGGTGGCAGCGTGTGAGGCGATAACTATTCCTGCTGGGACAGTTGGTGCCTCAAAAAACAGCCATTACCAGCCCTAATATTCCCATCTTCCCAGCAGGCCCAGGAGCAACAAGATTTCAAAATATCTGGCACACTCCATTTCTTTGCTTTTGCCCTATTTCTGCTCCTGTCCCTTCTTCTTCCCTTATATATTAAAAGCAGCAGTCCAGCCTACAGCCTCCATGAAATATACAAGTGAGGTTTTTTACTGTTTAATTCATCCTTAGCGTGTTTAAATGTGCAAAAATACTGGAAGGATATCTA
>RSEF01000002.1:136850017-136872755 GCA_003993805.1 Himantopus leucocephalus
GCACTCTTCAGCCTGGAGAAGAGAAGGCTCAGGGAGGAGCTCATCAGTGTATCTAAATATATACATAGGGGCAGAGAAACAAAATTCTACAGATAGGCATATGATCTCAAAATGCGCTTACTCACTGCAATACTAGCAGGGAACTGTAAACAAGATTTTAGGATGTGTATTCTCTACAAAGGCCAAAATACACAAACTTAATCATCAACGGATGCAATAAAACAACAGCGACATTGTATGTGTTTCACTGTGAGAGTCATTTTTAGCATTCAGGGACTGATTGTACAAATCACATNCTACAAAGGCCAAAATACACAAACTTAATCATCAACGGATGCAATAAAACAACAGCGACATTGTATGTGTTTCACTGTGAGAGTCATTTTTAGCATTCAGGGACTGATTGTACAAATCACATTAAAATTAATGGGAATTGCAAGACTGAGTTTCCTACATGGGATACTTATCCTCTCTGTGAAATTTTAAAGACTTTATTACCCTCAGCTAAAAAATAAATAGACAGTTTATACTTCTCTGGTCTGTTTCTGTGCTGAGTTACATTAATATAAGAAAAGAATAATTGTATTTTTTGGTGTCAGTGTGTTGAGCTCTGGAGAGTGCCCTGAAGCGATGCTGCTGGTGTGAGTAGAGGATCTAACAGTAGGAGATAAGAAGTTGACTCCTTTCATTGCAGTTAGCATGGCAGCTCTAGGAATCAATCACCATTTCTTCTCTCCTTTTTCTCCTTTTTTTCCTTTTCCTTTTCCTTTTCCTTTTCCTTTTCCTTTTCCTTTTCCTTTTCCTTTTCCTTTTCCTTTTCCTTTTCCTCTTTTCCTCTTTTCCTTTTTCTTTTTCACTCTTCCTCTTTTCCTTTTCCTTTTCCTCTTTTCCTTTTTCTTTTTCACTCTTCCTCTTTTCCTTTTCCTTTTTCCTGCAGAACTCTGACTGTGCTTTCCTTCCCTGGGAAAGATGTTAATCTGACGACTCAGCCCCCCCTCCCCATCATTACAGGCTTCCTGGAAGCTGCTGGAATGCTTCCTGCATTCTGTGTTTGGAGGATTGAACCCTGAAGCAGACACAATACAGCAGTGGATGATAATGACAGAAGTGTGGGAAGAATTAGAGGGGGAAGAACATTATGTGTTCAAATCCCTCAGGTTGTTTTGAAAATCGTATCCATGATTATCAGTGAATGTCAGTGACTTAGATGTTTCCTTACTAGGACATTCCTTATAAATATTATTCCAGGCATAGCAAGAACTGTCACAGGCATTTCTCAGTTAAAATAAGGAAGACTGTCAATCCAAATGAAAAACTTGCTAATTAAAGTTTCAGATCTCATCTAAAAAAAATGTGGGCTTTTGTGAATCTCCTCAGTCTCCAAGTCAGAGAACAGTTTGCTGGGATGAAATGTAGCAAATTTGGAAAGGCCAGTTTTTCACTTGGATGCTAATCAGGAATTCTGATTTTCTACAGGAGGACCTGACTAATGAAGTTACTATTTTCCTCCCTTTTGCATATTGATTAGATGATTAGATATAGATATTTCTGATGGACATATATCAGTATTTAGATGAGTTTAGATTCTGCCAAAATGGGACAGCTCCAAATCTCTGGCATTTGTGAAAATTATTGATGAATATGGCAGTACATAAACAGATGGAAAGTTAATATTTTTATTACAGATGCTCCTAGAAATCTTAATCGCAGATCATCACCCTGTTATGCTAGATGCTGAACAGCTGCAGGACAAATGGCAAAACTCACTGGTGAATGATGCAAATTACATAAATTTTGTCAAAAAAAACACCCCACAACATAAACATAATGAAATTCCACCTCCCTGCATAGTCCTCAATGTATGTTTTCTTCTCTTTACCTCAAATCATCTCCTCAGTAGTTAGGGGATAATAAAAGCAAATATCCTGGAGCCAATAAACTTATATTGTCCAGTTCCTTGTGATATGCTCCCAGAGTAATGATTGGGTTAAATTTCCATAACATTTTCTGGGTCATTCTCAGCGGTGAATCTGAATCCCATAAATCCATATTACTGACATTATCGTCTCACAGAGTGCATTCATTGCCTTGTGGGTTGTATCGTAAAAAACTGTTTTCAAAAGGTCATTGGTATCTGACATCTAATTAGGGATTGTTCTCAAACTCTTTTGCTATTCAAAAATTGAAAGTGGTTGCAAATGGAATTGTCTGTGGGATTGAGAGAGTTTGTTGGTATTAAAGAATTTTCTGGCTTAAAAAAAATCACTAAAAAACTATTCCATAATCATTGTAACATTTGACTGAAAATAATTGAAAGTCACAGGATTCTATTACATCTCAGACAAAACTGGTTTCCTTGTTCAAAAGTCCTTTCTGCTTTGAAATGGTTTTTTTTGTAAATATATAAGCAGTTGATTATTGAAAATAAAAATTTCAGCATTGTCTGTTGTTTATGGGCTCAGAAATCACTGCCCTTCAATTAGAAATAAGAGCTTTCTCACCAGAATAGAATATTTTTTGCTAACCCTCCCCCCATCTCTAATTGACATTAAATACTATGCTAATTTTTATTTTTAATCTGTTCTAGCCGGGCTGCCTTATCCAGTTCTATATAGCAACTACAGCTGTGCCATCTTGTGGTCTGCACAAAGCCTGTAATGTTTTGCGGGTTGGAAATTAATCAGAAGTGTAACAACGTGTCACCAGCCACAGCCTAAGTGGCACAAATCAAATGGCACCCCCCTCAGCGATAGTCCAAGCGCTCTGTTTAGCAGAGGATGCTTCACAGACGGATCCATGCCCCAACCAAAGTTTCAGGTCAGCAGGCTCCTGGCTTGGCAGGCAGGGAGAGCAAGGGCTATCATTGTGGTAATGGCCAGAGGTCTTTTCACCTTCAAAATGCACGCACGTCCTACCTGGAGTCTCAATAGCGCATAGTAAAAGTGTACGTGAGCTTTTCTATATGGTCATGTGTTTTTTTCCAAAGGAGAGGATTTATAACCAACCCACTGCTATTGCAGTTCAGCTTCAGCTGCGGATCTGAATTTTGGTTGAAGCTACTTATCGTGGGCTTGTTGCGTTTCTTGTTGCCTTTCTTGGTTTTAGGAGCAGCAGCAAATGGGCCTACAGGAGCTAGACAGATTTGATTCCAGTTTCACTTACAACTCCAGAGCAAAGAGATTGCTTGTTCTGCTGTAGGACTGGCCTTTAATTCCAGTATTAATAACCTGCTTAGAGAGCAGTTTCTCCTGTTGAGAGGAGAAGGTGTGGTTTTACTTACTGCCATGTAATTTGGTATCCCTTGGGCTTCTGTATGTCCAGCTGCAAGTTAGAAATGCCTTACAGCTTCTTTTTCCTGCTCTAGGATGGTAATGTTCAAGGTGGCCCTTCCATATGCTGATTAGATGTTGTCCTAAAATTGCATATGCTTTTATTTGCCTCTACTGGGAGACAACCTTAGTTAAAAAGATGTCAGTTCCCTTGTCATGTCTGCTTTCTCTGCACTGGTTCATGTTCACTCCTCTTTTTCAAAGCAAGGGACAAGGGTTTTATGCCATCTTCCAGAAGTAGCTCACAAGGAAAATGTCATTATACAGTTTTTTTTGCTAGAAGTAGCTCAAGCAATACTTTCTAGGTATCTTTGCTTCTCTGAGAATGCATCCATCATCTCCCCAGACAATGAACTCTTAGTCTGTAACACAAATCTTATTGTAGGTCCAAAGTGTAGGGCCTTACAATATGGAAGCTCGTTGCACTGCTGCAACTCCATTCCCTAAAGTCCTCTAGTTCCTCCTGAATGATAATGCAGTCTTCTGCTTTGTCACATCTGCAACTTCAATAAATATTCAAAAAATTAAAAAGTTATGATTAAGAAGGAAAGTTCTGTGTTCATGTTTTGCTACCAACCAACACAGGAACCTATTTTCTTTACCAGTTGAAAGACGACCTGGCAGTGCTATTAATTGGACTTGAGTCCCGAAGGCTTTGTGGTGTTTGTGTGGCCCTGAAAGTGTCTATACTTGAGGAAAGTAGGAGGCATCGCCACCCCTGCACTTGCTGTGTACTGAAACCCTCCCTGCGGCGAACATTTGCAGCACAGTTGAGGATTTCCCANCAATTGGACTTGAGTCCTGAAGGCTTTGTGGTGTTTGTGTGGCCCTAAAAGTGTCTATGCTTGAGGAAAGTAGGAGGCATCCCCACCCCTGCACTTGCTGTGTACTGAAGCCCTCCCTGCGGCGAACATTTGCAGCACAGTTGAGGATTTCCCAAGGAGGCAGGGACAGGGCTTGCAACAGGGCTCCCACCAGCTGGGTGACACAGCCCAGGCCTCAGGGCAGCACTGCATTCATTTGCTGAGCAGCCCTGGAACATCTGGTTAGAAAAACCCTCAGGAACCTACAGGGTTGGGGGTGGAGGAACAGTGTAAGCACTGCTACAAAAGATGACTGAACCCACCACAAATCCTCGAGGATCTCTACTACTAACCTCCTTCCAGCATTGCCATTTTCCTTTCAACAGAATCAGATTGTCATCTGCCTTGTTCTAAACCTCATGCACTTTTACAGTTCTTTTTATGAGTTCCTTTCCCATTCATCTAACAGCTATGATTCCAAGTGGTAGCACATTAAATGTTTTCCTGAAGTTCAGATAGATGAGATCTGCATTTCCTATTCAGATCTGTTAGGACATCAAAGAAGCTTAGTCTGGCATGATCTACCATTGGTAAACACATGCTGCCTTTGATCTCATTTTCTATTAACCTCTGTGAGCTAAAATTATAATAGATGTGCAGTGTTTTTAATTAAAAATCAGAGTTCCCACGAGCCTCATTTTATTTCTGCTTTAATGGTTTTCTTTTGTTCCCTTCACATTTGCTTTTGCATTCATGAGTATCAATGTAAGTACAAATAAATATACATATCATGTTCCTGAAAAGCGGGAGATTAACAGCTGGGCTTCCTGAACTCCATTAATCTACAGATCAGGTACAGATCAGGCTACAGCCTTAGGAAACACCGCGCTCACATCTGTCACAGACTGCACTGGAGAAGTCAGGACAGAAATATCGCATGCAAAGGGTCTAGAATTAGGGCTGTCCCTGTCGCAGCAGGGCTGCTCGGGCACTGCCACCGGCTGTCCTCCGGCCACAGAAGCAAATGCTCTGCCTCCAATGGACCCTGCTATTGAATCTCTGAATAGCACGTGGCTCTNTTAACAGCTGGGCTTCCTGAACTCCATTAATCTACAGATCAGGTACAGCTCAGTCTACAGCCTTAGGAAACACCGCGCTCACATCTGTCACAGACTGCACTGGAGAAGTCACGACAGAAATATCACATGCAAAGGGTCTAGAATTAGGGCTGTCCCTGTCGCAGCAGGTCTGCTCGGGCACTGCCACCGGCTGTCCTCCGGCCACAGAAGCAAATGCTCTGCCTCCAATGGACCCTGCTATTGAATCTCTGAATAGCACGTGGCTCTCAGATCTTTATTTTAAATAGTCTACTCTTGTCTTAACTCTCAGAGATCTGTAATTTTTCTCTTCTCGTCGGTTGCAATTTTGTTGTAAAAAGCATACAAACCCCAAACTGGTTTCACTTTTCGAGCAAAATAACCCAGGCCGCAAGTGTGCTCTGGTCTCTCATAATCTGCCATGAGAGGAGTGCTCCTCCTTTAATTTAGATTTTATTTTTTACACTGCAGCCTAATCACGGAATCACGGAATCACGGAATTTTCAGAGTTGGAANTCTCCTAATTAAAGTACTAGAACAGCATCTTTTCAGCAAACATCCCTTCTTCTGGCTCTCAACCAGAATTGGTTGAAGAGAATAATAATATTTGAATAATCTTTCCAACTTTCCACATTAAAGTGTTTGCTCAGAACTAAAAAAGTAAATCATCAAACTTGTGAATAATGCATTTGACAGAAGTTGTAAAATATTAAAATGACATCGACAAATACTCAGGTCACTCTCCCTTAAAATGTAAAAGGAACAGGAAATTTATTTTACCCTTTTAGAATAGAGTATATAAATCTCTAATTTGTATTTTGAAGTATAAAAATGGTGCCTATATTCATTTTAACTCATTTTGAGATTTTATATTTAAATAAAAATCAGAACTGTAATTTGATGAAACAGGATGAAGGTGGTTTGAACAACGTAACTTCTTTGTTTTATTGGTTTCATCATTCCCAGTGAATTTCTGAAACAACACTTTAGAAATTCTGAATCTTACCTACTAAGTCATTAAAACTAGAGATCTAAAGCTGTGCAAAGCTAGTCTCCTATTCCTGCATGACATTCAGCAACTTTGTTTAGTCTTTAGAAAGCTGCGTTGCACTAAAGACGTTTACCAGTCACATCTAGTTCCCATCTTATATTCTTTTCTTTCCCTCCATTTTGTATTTAAATTTCTACAATTGAAAGGATATGAACAGGTTAAATGAGAGCAGTGGAAATAAAATGCATACATGTACAAATTTCATCTGCACAACGAGCGTTGCCCACATTAAGCCTTCCCCGTGGATAAGAATTCGGGCGTTAACAAGGGTTGGTAGTATTTGCGGTGTATTTGATTAAATCATGAAAGCAGTTAACAGGATGACGACCTAAGGTACCTGCTAATGGGCTATCAACTTCTACGAACCACAAATTAAAGCGGGGAAAGTGCTTACACACTCTGCCCGTGGCCATATGAAGACAAGCATGCGCACTGTTTGCCGAAGTTGGCACGGTCTGTCGGATGTTCCTCTCTCCTTAGTAGCACTGTGTGTTTAACTGCATCGTCTTTAATATCTCAAAGCTGTTGGCTCCTGATTCTGTTTCTCAGGGTAGAAAGTGACTGAATTATCTGAAAAGATTATGAGGAGGAAGCTTTAATTCTGGTGAATATAAGAAAAAGTTCTGTGATGGATACAACGCACAAAAAATTACAGAAGTGCCAGATTTAATCCTTTCCCCATCTGTCTTTATTCAGCACTTGTTTTGTCAACATGAATATTCTTTGACAATTCCAGTTTCTTGACTGAGAGGGGATTTAATTTCTGAAACCCTTGTACGGATGAGAAAGTTTATGGAGATGTATGGCAGCTGTATTTTTGCCCTTTTATTTTTCTTAAAAAAAACACATTTGCAGGATCCCAGCTGATATCTCTTTTATCTATAACAGAGAAGATTCTCATAGCCCTGGGGCTTTGGTCCAGATGAGTCTCTCTCTCTTCAGCTGCCTCCACAGTGGTGTTATCCCCATGCCAGCTTCCTTCCCACAAACCTTCTTGCTTTGCACTGTGCAAAGCATTGTACGGACTGCCCAAACCACCACAGGACCATCCTGGTCCTGACCATCCTGGTCCTGACTGTCCTGCCGACCTGCTCAGCAGACATACATGGAAAACAGGAGTCTGCCTGGGAGGTGGCAGGCAGCAGAGGAACATCTACACGGAATTTAAGGATAGCTGATGGATGAGTTATATAAACTATCCTTTCATGTTTTGTAGCTCACACTAAAACAGTCTGCGCGGTGCTCCTTGGTTCTTGTGTGTGGCAATAAAATGGCCGTTTATGGCAGAGTCCTTAACTCTCAGCGTAGCCTTAATTAACAGCTAATATTTACCATCCCTTCTTGCTCTGTGTTGTCAACAATGAGGAATGTACAGGCAGCTGAACAGTAAACAGAAGTACTTACCAGGTGGATCTCGCTTAAAAAGGAAGCAAATTCTATCTAAGACATTTTTAAGCCACTAAAGCAGCCCTTAGTAAAAGAACATCACCACTGTCCGTGGGAGCCTGGGAATAACCCCTGCTAACTCCGGACTATCTAAAGTAAGGGCAAAGATGCGTCTGCAGAAGTTTGAGACCCTGGGCTTGCTGGAGAGGCTGTGGCCAGATCTTATGTGTCTCACCAACTTGGTGAGGTGCCAGAGCTGCAAAGAGGGTGTGCACCCTCTCCTCCTCCCAAGGACAACGTGCATTACTTGCTATGCAGGTGACACGTGTGCAGAATGTGTCGGTCTCCACTTTATAACCCCAGTGTACTTCAGCCGCTGCTTCTTCCAGCATCCTCCTTCGGTGGGAAAGCTGCGTTGTTTGCAGTGTGCGTACTCTGTGTAATCATATCTTCTTGCCAAAGCTCAGATTTCCATTTGTGTTCTCCGTAATAAATGTCTGTAATCTCTGGCAAATAAGCCTTGATTCTTGTGTTGGTATTTGTTTTACACTTGTTTTTTTTCCTGTCCTAGAGAACAGATGTTGTGTCTGAATCTACCAAACCCAGCCTGGCAAATATTTGTCAGTGATTACCTCTGACAGTTTCCCACTCACAAATCTTTTGCTTTGACTCCCTTTGGCCCTGCTGAGTCCTGCCGGTACCTATAGCTGAGCATCATTTCTTAGTTCTTTTCCCTGTCTTTGGAAAAATGGACCTCCAGCTAAAGCAAATCTCCATCCACTTCATTCGTAAGAGCAGACAGGGAAATTACACAACAGGTCTGCAATGTGACTCCAGCCTCTCTCTAATGCCCTATTACCCTAAAGAGAACCAATTAATTTTTTCACCATGCTTTAAGTACATCCGTTCTTTGGGAAGCTTTTTCCTCTTAATTGAGATACTGCCTTGTATTTTGCAACTTCAAGCCTTATTCTTCCCTTCTAATTTTTTTTAGTTAAGCTTCTTTTCCTAATCTACCCATTTGTCTCTGATCACCTCTTAAAAAGCAGAAGGGCCTCATTTAGCCAGCACTCACTTCAAACATAGAAAACTAGATTTAAAGCTGGGGTACACTGTAGATTTAGAGCATTTACTGGTATAGTTTGGTACCAATATTTAACCCTCAGACAATCTTCAAACTATTAAATGCCATATACGTAGAGCTGTAATGTCTGTGTTGTAATACACTTTTGTACTGGCAGATGGAGTAAGAGATGCATACCTAGAAAAAGTGTCAGTGGTGGTGATACAAGCGACTGTCTGCAGCATTTGTATAATTGAGTTTCAGATGAACAGACTATATAAAACAACGAATAAAATTAAAAAGGTAAGAAATTTACTGTAGGAAAATTTCTTCTTTGGGAAATGAAGCTTCATTGAAAACCGAACCATCTGAAAATTGCATTGCTTTTCATAAAATTCTGATTAAAAGAATTGAAAAGCATTTTAACCATGTCAGTGTGATTAATTTTGATCCTTTTTAGAATAAGCTGTCATGTTTGAAACTCAAAGATCTTTACTAGTTAATTATCTTGGGGTAATGCATTTCAAATTTCCCGAAACAGCATCTCCTCCAGAAACTAGTGCTTTAAGAAACTATAAAAAGTTGATTTTGTTCCCATTCAGAATAAGCACAACTTTCAGAGTCAGAATTTTTCTACTAATTCTAGTTTCTGAGCAGCTGAAAATAATTGCAATGATGTTATAGCAAAAATAATTTGAGAGTCTCAGTGGAGACAATAATAAAATTTAGAAATTAATTCTAAGGCTGGTGGATTAGTAGCCACATTCTCCATTCTCCCATCACTTCTGCCAATGTAAAATCTTGTGGGAAAGGTAATATTAACATTGTTTTGTTCTGTGTCTTTCCAGAAAAAGCCAAGTGCTCTTGGTGTCTCATTCTCTTGCTGATGTAAATTTAATACTGATGTTAATCTAGATCAGTACTGTTGTAAGTGATGACTGAACCTGACTATGTTGTCTTAATTTTAATACTGGGGACCTTCAGGACATCTCACTGGTGTAAAATGGTAAATATCCACCAGTGGAATACATCATTGGGTTATACATCAGTGCTAGTTATTTCACGGTTAATCTCACAACCCACAAGTCACTTCTGTCCCTTGCTTTGGCGCCAGTTAAAACTTCTGCACCTGGAAATCTGCTGATTGTGGGAACTTTACTAATAGGTCACGAGGCAGAGTAAAATACTGGCTAGTTCTGCTGTCTATAGAGTTTTAACAAATGAAGTTAAAGCTTTGCTTTGTTTCCAAAATAAGCAAATTCAAGCAAACCTATACAGAAGAAGGGTACGATTAGCACACATTTCAATTGGGTTAGCACTTCTCCATTTACATTACAGCCATAGGGTAAGACAATTATCTTTTAAGTATCAAGATGGTGACTGATTATTCATTATTATCTACAATATGGCATTTACTAGTGGTAATGGCAACTGCATTATTGGGATAATATTTTCCTATTGCTCTGCTTACATCACCTCACCCTCCTTTGTTAAATCCACGCCAACACAGGCCTGCCCTCCTTTCTGCGTAAGTTTGAAATTGCTTTTTGTCTGGGTACCGTGGCACTGCTCTGCTTCATTCCTCACACAACTCTTCTACGGTTATTCCTGTTAATATCCACCCAGACCAAAACAGTTCTTTGGAGAGAAACAGTTCAGTTGAGCTTTGTGTGCTCTTTCCAGCGGAAGAATTTTTGCACCTGGGCAGTGTGTAAGAGCCTTTAATTCTCCCTCTTCTTGGAGACTTTCTCCCTCCTTCACTCAGTGACCCGTCCCTTCCGCCGACTTCACTGAGTAACTTACATGAGAAAACAACAGGATCATGGAGAGCACTGCTCAGTAAAAGAGTTTCCCGAGATGGCCTAACTATTTGGCAGCAGTACTGGTTTCAGCCAGGCTTACGGGTCCAAACGCAAGTCTTTGCTTTGGTTTTGTACCTCAGAAATAGCAACCAGAGGTGTCCTTGGTGCTTGTGAAGTGGTTTCCACAAGTAAACTCTCTTTTCTCCTCTGCTTCCTTCCCTCTTCCTTTCCCAGGTTCCACTGACAAGTCCTTTGTGTAACTACAACATGTATATCAACCTAATTAGTACTAACTCTGTATTTAGTTTGAAGGCTGAAAGTAGTTCTTGATGACAGAAGGAAGAGAATACAAGGAAGGATCATTACATCCAGAAGATGGGGTCCGAGTTGGGGCTGGGAGAACCTCTACAGCCAAATACAAGACGGGCTGTACAAGCTGGTTTGGAAAAGCCAGCTTCAAAACTAGAGAGATGGCACTCCAATTCATCGGCAAAATCCCTTGCAGTTAAGTCATTGCATTTTTGAAATAGTGGAGTTTGGCAGAGTATGAGTTTGGCAGCTTTTGAATCTTAAAAGAAAAGAATAAAAGAATTTATAGTTCCGTGTTGTATGGACAATTTTGCCATCAAAGCGGGCAAGACATTTTTATTCCTCGCTTTCCTTTGCTTTTTTGTGTATATTGCAGGAACTACAGTTTATAGACTCTCAAACTGTCTGTAAACACTGAAAAATAATCAATTGTATGGTTTGGCAGAGGTTCTGAGGAAAAAGCAGCAGTGGAAAGGCATTTGATGCACATTTGTTGGCATTGCACTAAATATGAACAAAACTATGCATGGAAACATCTGTGAGCAGGGAAACCACATCAAGACACTCTATTTCACTTAGAATTTCATACCTAATCAGTGACAAAATTACAGAAATATTCGTTTCCTCCCTTGCTAAGGATACGACAAGGGTTCCGGCACCCCCACCATTTGACGCGCCTGTGAGACCTGTTCTGCCCATCACTCCTGGCTGAGCAGTTCCTGAAGTTTCTCGTGTTCATGGGCCAGAAATCCTGGTCTCTCAGAGGCTTCAGGTGTACTTAGAAATGCTTACACCCATTGCTGAGTATTCTGAGTATTTCTCAAGGCCTGCTCTCCTGTCGTCTTCTCCATGGCTTCCCTTTCTGGTGCCCTTTATCACAAAGAATAAAGATTAATGATTTATTTTTGGCAAGCAGTAAAAAGAATGTTCCAGGTGCTGAATAACCTGAACTAATCAGATTATTTTAAACATAAATGGCAAGAGAATCTAACTCAAACACAAGCACATCTTTTATTGGATGTGCCGTATTTGCATTGCTCTTTCTCTCAGGCTCTCCAGCTCTGGGGATTCTTATTTTCTTTTTCTTCAGTCCCCAGCACTAAAGCTGGCTATATAAAGCTATATAGCCTATACAAAGCTATAATTCTGCTGAATTATAGCTACTCAGAATGGGTAAACTTTCTAAAAAGTGTCTAGACATTGACAAGAGACTAAGGGTTTGTATAAAGGTCTCATTCATGGTTGTCTCTGCTCACCATGGCGAAAATCTCTCTGGATAAGGCAATTAGAGCTGCTCATTCCTGGGGCTTTTCCCAAAAGGCAACCTGGCCTGATTCAGGGAGTGATTGAGCTCCAGAGAGAGAAGTGTGAGCCTGTCTCCATCCGCTGCAGTGTGTGCATCCGATTGCATGCCTGAAACTGGCTCAGAGTTGGTCATACAGAAGCCACTGTAACTGGTGTAATTCACTCTTCTTTCCATAGAGTGAATAGCATTTTCCCTCTCCTCCCTCTCATATGGTAAAAGTAATCACGAAGGACATTTTTTTCTGAGAAGATCCCACGTTGCTGGGCTGTGGGATGAGTCCTTGACGGGATCCTGGGCTCAGACTGTATACAATACAGCTAAACCCAACACTTTACAAAGTGCAAAGATTAATAAAATGCTCTCTGGGAAAATCTGATTGGTGTGCTGATATTCTGAACATTAGATGAGGACAGACAGAATAAACTATTGTGGGACACAACGGCTCTAGCAGATAAGATTCGCTCTGAGCCTGTCCTAAAAGGTACACAGCATCCTTCCATAGACTGACTTGTAATATTTTTAAAGGAGTCTTACTGCACACTGAAGAGAGTCTGTTGTGAGAGCTGCAAAGGAGATGGCCTTCAAATTTATCTTTTGATTTTTGTCCAATTTTTAAAGAAGCGCTTTTTCTGGAGCTGGCCTGCGTCAGCTACCTAATAAAAGCGTGGGAAGTAAAAACAAAAGAAAATTTCCTGGTTTATTTTTAACCTGTCTCATTACTTAATTAACATCTTAATGATGATACAGTCCTTGTTTTCTTTATCTTTGGTTACACAGTTAGGCTGAAAATTGATGTCTGAAGTAAGCACTGGGAATAATCCCTTTACAATTGCTCCCCTTTTCTAGAGCTGCATGGGCAATACAGGCTGTATTGCATGACTGCGAAAGCTGCCTTGAAGCCGCCAGCCAAGTTGATCATGAAAAGTTCTCTCCATATCTCGGGGTGTATATTTCAGTGTTAGAGTCTGCTGCCATAGTAGAGAGTACACCATCAGGTGATTCTGTGTGTATTTGTTGACAGTGGTGCTGCCAAGGGACTTGGAGCATCCAAGACATGGGGCTTCTGAAAAACCCTCAAGAGAGCTCCTGTGTGGCAGTCCCTTGGAAGGCATAAGGCTCAACTGTAAGCTTATGTCACCTTGGTGTAGTAATAATTTTGGTCTGCGCTGCACTGAAACAGGACTATTTTGTTCAGTTCAGAAGGCTGATGAGATTATTTCCTTTACAGAAGGCTCTTCTGTCTTAAAATCAGGTTCATTATTTCAATTTTTAATTGCCCTGTTGCGGAAATGTAGGAAATAAACCATAACTGCTGCAGTAGTAACACTAGCCATGCTAGTACAGTGTATGTTTAAATTTAATTCCAAAAAACCTGAAAATGGAGAACGATGTTTCTGTGGTAATCTGTACCTTAAAGGATAAGACTTAATGTGGTACCACCCGTATACCTCAGTAGTGAGGAAGAACCAGAAAGTTCACCCATTTCCTCAGTTCCCCTGAAAGTAAAGGTTTGCTACAGACAGGCTGGTTGGCTTCCCTCCAGCATGGCTTTCTTCTAACACTCACACGTGTTCGTCCTCTCCCCTCTGAGATCTTGGTATGAAGCATCTTCATCATCCCTTGCCACATTTTTGTCTTGCTTGAGCTCTGAGAAAGGAGAAATCCCTTGGCTCTGTAGTTTGTCCCCTCAGTTGACCAGATCTTTCTTTTCCCTTCTTCAGGGTAAAGCAGAGATGCTGTTCCAGACCACTAAGTGGTCATCTTTGCCACAGAGACTGAATCTGCAAGTGTCTCATAATGGACGGGCAACCTTTTTGCTCTTCTGCAGGACAGCGGGCACAGCAGACCCGTTGTCACACTGAACGTTTCCCTCATGTTGTGCTGCTTTGAAATCACACCTTCCCTCTTCGGTTCTGCTTCCAAACCACAGAGACTGTTACAGTCTGGGCAAGGGCAGGAAACAGGTGGGGAAATATTTTGGGGCTTTTTACATGTACTTTGCTCTCATCTAAAACCTGGCATGTGGAGGAGCAATTTTTTGTCCAGTCATACAATGGCAGTCATACATACATCTACTTTCTCCAACCACAGATGACCTGCTCTAGATTTTTCTTAACAAACCAGCTGGTTTTACCTTGTCGGAAGGAAATACAGTCTACATATGTGAATCTGCTTTCTTAGGAGCTCTGGGTGAACTGTGAATCCTTACAGCTGTTTCCAGGGGTGGCAAGTGCAGCTTTTTCACTTTTGCGCAGGAAGACGGGCCTTCTGCGGTCTGAAAATAACCTAGGCAAAATTATGCAGATCAAAGTGTACCATGAAGATGTTGGGTGCTTTGGGGGAAAAAAGAAGACAAAAAATAGAATGCTTCTCTTTAAAACTCTCCTTTTACTGAAATTTCTCTCTGCTATGTGCTTCCTTGGGGCTTCTCATTATTTTCCCACCAGCAATCAATCATACTCCCCAGGGAATCAGCTCATCCTCTCATCTTCAGCTCCCCGCAATTTTCCAACGAGGTTAGCAACAGCAAATTGCTGTAATGTTAAGTAATAAAACCCAACCTTTTTACGACTTGGCTGTTGCTTATTTTTCTCTAGTGGATACCAATAAAATAGAAAGAGCTCCCTTGAGCAGCACATCTGAGAAGCTGGAATGCTTTTAAGTGTGACAGGTTAGAAGAGGTCTTTAGAGATAATCTCCAATACTCTTTAAAAAGAACTCCTTGGGGAAAATCCTAAATAATCCTTCATAATTAGAAACTTTGTAATTGGTTGCAGCAGAGTTACAACTACTTTATTGCCTCTGCGGTTGAAGCAGCCTTGTGTTACGCTGAAGACTCGGTAAGTCTGACTCCTTCTGTGTTCCCCTGCTTTTCTGCTCATGTAAAACCTCTAACGTCAAGGAGGATAACTTGTCCTAGAGCTATTATAATGCTCTGTTAAATAAAATCAACTCTTCAGCTATGTAACTACTACTTCTTGTGTAGAGTTTTTATTAATCTCCTTCCTTTAGTTTGTTATCTGTTTACAGAAATAGTTCTTCATGAGAGGACAATACCCTGCAGGTGGGGTTTACTGGAAGAGGCAGGGTGGCAGGGAGATAGGGCAGACAGGTAACATGCTTCTTAACTTTCTCCTCCTCCCTGACCATCCTTCTTTAGCCTCTTCCAGTGTGGCAAACGGATTCAGGCACACAGTGTGAAGGCTCACGCACAGCACGGTCCCCAGATCTGGATCAGGGTTGGATCCAGACCTGCTTGTGTTTGCTGTGCATTGGTGACTTTCAGTGCTCATAGTATACGTACTGTACCACAAAACACGTGGTGAGAAAGGTATAGCAGCAATAAAAATATACTCTGATTAAATATTTTCTGCACGTTATCTGAAAGATACACAGCGCAAATAAAGTCTTCGGAGAACATGAAGGAGAAGATGGTTGGGAGCAGTCAGCATGGATTTACCAAGGGAAAATCATGCCTGAGCAATCTGATTACCTTGGATGGACTTCATTTGTAGTTTCTGAGACAGAGGAATAACAAAAAAGATGGGAAAGGGCTCCTCAAACTAAGCTAAGTAAAATGCTAATTAAAAATCAAGACAATAAAAAATAAATAAACATTTCATGGATTCCAAATGCCAGTGCAATGAGTTGTTCTTGTATTTGATTTGTCTGTAAAGGGCAACTTTGCAAAAAGCTTCCTATATCTCTTGGCAAGCTACTGGGATTGACTTTATAACTACGCACCAAGTTTATGATCAGTTCTCTTAACTCTGAAGCAATCTCCAAAGGTATTGCCTAAGAAATGTAGTCTGCTTTCTGCCCAGCAAGTTTTGGCCAAATGGGCAAGTGGAGGAGTAGTGGATATTAAAGTAACATGAAGCATCTGAAGGGCTGAAAGTTTAAAGTGCATGACAAATTTTAAAAGGAAGGGCCAACTAGGAAACAAGAGGGTGAAATCATAAAGACTGAAGGTCTTACATAGACTCAGGATACTAAATCTCTGCTCTCAACAGAAGCTCAATGCTTCACATCAGTTTTCTTGCCAGTTTTCTGATTTCTTTAAGGAATTGATTCATGAGACTTCATTTCTACCTGCATGCAAGAAAGAAAGAAAAAAAATCCAGGAAAAATAATAGTAGCTACAGCAAAACAGAACAAACATAGAAACAAACAAAAAAAAACCCTCAATACCTTTTTAATACCATGGATGCAAGTAAGAAAAACGTGATCCTCTATACTTGTCAACTTCTAGTAGCACATTAACCATGCATAAGCCAGACCAGTAGTTTGCATTTGTAACACAATTTTCCTTAGAATTAGCAAAATAAATTATATTACCTGTATTGAACTGGGTCTTGACACTTTTGGGATATCTGCACATTTAATGTCAGTGCTCCTGAGGGTAGTACAAGTCCTGAGGGACAGCAAGTACAGCTTGCCCATGAATTCAGACTAGAGGTAATTTATGTCTCTGTCATTACTGGAGTGTGTGTCTATGATACAATTGATGAAGGCGATCTAGAAGGTAACAGCTTACAACATCTGCTTTGTGAGGAAGTAAAGGCTTTTTCAGGAGCCCAGCAGTTCCCTTTTGGCACCTTGGATCAAGGTATGCATTACAGAAGAAGTCATAGGTCAAGAAAAAAGGCATCACAGTCTCTCTCTCATGATTGCAATAAGCTATTGTGGAATGGAGAGGCTCATAATAGACCATGCCATGGTTTCACTCCAGCCATAANCAAAGGCTTTTTCAGGAGCCCAGCAGTTCCCTTTAGGCACCTTGGATCAAGGTATGCGTTACAGAAGAAGTCGTAGGTCAAGAGAAAAGGCATCACAGCCTCTTTCTCATGATTGCAATAAGCTATTGTGGAATGAAGAGGCTCATAATAGACCATGCCATGGTTTCACTCCAGCCATAATTAGCAAATAGCACGTTAGTTCCTATAAACCATATAGCGAGTTTGAGAATAGCATGAAAGTACATGTAATTGGTTTAGCAGTGTAACTCAGTCTGCTTTTTATACTGGAGGATAATGTTGCTATCACACACTGTAACTATTTGCTCAAGTTATTAAATGTCAAAGTCAACTCCAAATGTATTTTAATGATTTTTGTCTTTTTTGTTTTCCCCCGTGAAATAATTATTTTATGGAAATTTCTGTGTGCTTTAGAGGAGGTGATGTAGAGTTCACACTTTAAAATATAACTATTTCACATCAAAAAAAAATTAATATTCTTGTATGTCTTGCTAGATGTGAGACGAATCTGGAAGACTTCGACACATAAAGAAGAAAATTAGGAATACTTGAGATTAAGGCTAATTTTGTGCTGGGCTGGTGTGGAGTTGCATTCAGAACCCATGAAAGAATCATACGTACATGTCCACGTAAAAGCTCTTCAGTATTTCCTTTGGTACAAAATTAGTCCTGTCTTATCGACAATTATTAATAATACACATAAAGAAGAACGAAAGTAATTTTTAATGAAAAAATATAGCTAATTAGTTTTCCAGTTTCCAGTGAGGAATTTAACAGCGCTGCTGCGCTGAGGACGGAATGGCATCTCGGCTGGTCCTGGCTCAGGACTGGTGCCTGCTGCCCACCTGGCAGTAAAGTGATAAAGCAGCAACAGCTGCTAAGGGACATGGAGAAGTTAATTTGAAGAGATACGCGTGCCTGAAGCAACTGCTGTAACTGCTTGAAGAAATAATATATGCCTGCTACCCCATGGCCGTAGGCAGAATGCCAGAGAGGAGACAGGAGGAAGGAAAACAGAGGAATAAAGGATGATGTTAAGTGTTACCACAGGGACTATACATAATGACAAAAGCTAACATTTTCGTAAAGATGGAGCAGTACGAGGTAGTCTGTATATTAATAAAACATGCTATTTCATGAAGGAATACAAACTACATTGAAACAGTGATTTCAGAATATGTTAAAGAAACTGCGAAAAACCACGAAGAAAATTTTGAGAACTTTTCTCATTGCACAAACTTACTTTAAAAAAAAAAAAAATCCTTTCTAAATTTTTTAAGAGAGAAAAAGAACTCACAAATAACTAAATTTGTGTAATAGGAGCAAAGCACTGATTTCAAATCCCAGATTTGGTACTAATTCCCTTTGTGTCTAACTGAACCCTTCTGCCTTATTTCTGATCACAAGAAGTAAACAAGCAAACAAACGTTACACAGAGGTTTTATAAAGATAGCCCGTTCAATGTTGGAGAAAGCTTTTAAGGTGCTTTTTCAATGAAGAAAAAAATCTTTACCTAAGTTAGGACTTGCTAAATGGCTTACATCATAATTTCTGTTACTTTGGGAGGAATAAGGGGGAAAGACTATTTTGAGGCTGAGAACATCTTCCTGGGATATCTTTGATATGCTGCCTATGTGTTTATTTTCTAAGGGGATAGCTGGGTTTGCAGACTGCCTGTATTGCCTGATTGACTTGGGAAGCGCTTTAGAGCAGATTCATCCAAATGTACAATTTGTTCAATTTAATGTATGCATATTTTATAAAGGTAATTTTTAGTGCTTCAAGGGAGATGGAGGCAATAAATCCAACAAAAAAAAATACTTATATAGTGTTTTGAGGATGCAAAGTACAGGAGACCCAGACAGTTGAAAAATTTGTTGTAGCCAGTGAAAACTGTTGAAATTGGAACTGTTTAGATGGCTCAAAACCCCAACCAGTCACCTTCACAAACAAACTGTAAATCCAGGTAAAGATCTGAGCTAAAGAAGAGATGAGCTGTAAAGCACAGCGATGAAAACCTGTGGATGCTTTCAGGTTTTGTGGACGTCTTTGCCTGAACGTGTCTACCAGTGACATGTATAACTTTTCTGTGTGTTTAATAACGCTGTATGCAATTGTTTGCAATATTGGTTTGGGTTTTATTGGCTGCAGAAAGCACAATTTTTCCCAGGATACAGTAAAAAGAGGGCAGACCAAAGTATCTCCTTATATGATTAAAATTCATGTGCTGCTATTTCTTTGTAAGCCTTTTTCTGATTTTATTTATCACTATCATTTAAACCAGGTTTACTAAATAACTTCAGTATAAACACGTGCTTTTGAGTACAAATGTATGAGCAGTTTAAGTGAGCCTCAAAGTCAATAAATAGTTTCAGCATGTCTAAATATTTTTTAACACAGCTATTCTGGCTCCGTTGAACCTGGTAAGAGGTGCAATTTGGGAATGTTTGTTTTCAAAAGTCCAAATTGCCATGCCTCTTTCTTGCCTAAGCTGTGTGCGTTATAGAGATCTGCTCTGTACACAGGACCCATATTCAGCAAACACACTAATCTTAATTACTGTGCAAGTTAGTCTCTTACAGCATTAGAAGTTCCTTCTTGTTATGGAAAAGCTGCCCTCAAGTGCAGAAAACGCTGCACGGAGGTTGCCTTGGACAGAGTGGTTTCGGGGCCAGAGAGCGCAGGCTCTTTCATGCACAGCCCTCACTGTCCTCCTGCCCTGTTTCTTGTACCTTCTCCTGTGTAACTCCGTTTAAGTGGTACTAAAAAGCATTTTTATGTTTACAGCACCTCTTGTGACTGGGAGGGAGGAGGAACGGGTCTGAAAAGAACACACAGCCCTTTTTTATGTTTCAACTTGTCCTGTCAGCCCTCTCTGCCTCATTTGATCAATCATTTGTTTGTATTCTGTGTCTATCTCCCAAGCTGCTTGATGAGGAGCACCTCTTATGAGTTCCTGAGTGCCCGCTAAAGCCTGGACTACTGAATCCTTCAAAAGAAAGAGAGGACACTCCAAGCCTTTGGCAAAATCTTTATTGCGAACCTAATGGACTGCTGCTCTTGGAACTACATTGTGTTCCTGGTCTCGGCTGTAGTAGCTGTGCAGACACCAGAGCCTGGAAAAAGCAGATAAAAATGGATTTTCCATTTTGCAGTCTCAGCACATAAGAGGTGAGCCCATTTAGAAGAGACTAGGAACTGTTTTCCAAACTCAGCCATAATCTGCCTCTCCTTTAAACCACACAGCAGAAGAGAGCCAGGCTGCCTACCATACTCTGACTTTTCGGGCTTCTAGTCAAGATGCTCTTTTGCATGGGGCTAGACCAGAAAAAGAGGAAGGAGGACAAGAGGAAATGGCGTCAAGTTGTGCCAGGGGAGGTTTAGGTTAGACATTAGGAAAAACTTCTACACTGAAAGGGTTATCAAAGACTGGAACAGGCTGCCCAGGGAAGTGGTTGAATCGCCGTCCTTGGGTGTATCTAAAAGCCGTCTAGATATGGTGCGCAGGGACATGGTTTAGAAGTGGGCCCGGTAGAGTTAGATAATGGTTGGACTTGATCTGAAAGGTCTTTTCCAGCCATAACAATTTTATGATTCTATGATAACAATTAAAATGGGAGGCGAATTAAGCTTCAAATCCTATGAATGTTCCCTTGGAGGAGGGTTGTAACTCATCAGTTAGTCTGGCTGGAAACTAAGAAAAATAAATAA
The DNA here is from genome assembly GCA_003993805.1 of Himantopus leucocephalus. Classification (NCBI taxonomy): domain Eukaryota; kingdom Metazoa; phylum Chordata; class Aves; order Charadriiformes; family Recurvirostridae; genus Himantopus; species Himantopus leucocephalus. The sequence continues at coordinate 136,870,632 of RSEF01000002.1, forward strand.
TTTAGTAGACACACTCCAACAAGGTTTGTAAACATGTAGACTGATATAATTGGGCTTTGTTGCAGCAATAGTGTCTGATATAGTGTAACGCTCAGACAAGGGTTCTGCCACTGATTTTAGAAGCTGAGTTTTTTTCAGTCCTCATCCTTCTTCAGAGGCATAAAACCCTGCTATGTTCAATGCCTGCCGGCAGTTACCGCACTGTGGTTTCTCAGATAAAGGAATAACAACAAAGATGGGAAAGGGCTGCTCAAACTTTGCTAAGTAAAAGCTAATTATAAGCCAAGACAGCATATGAAAAATAAAGCCATAAGCTTCTTTCTGATCTTAGATTGCTGTAACTGAGATCAGTGGCCTGCTTTATACCAGCAAACTTAAATGTGTGTTTGTTTACCCAACTCACAAACTCACATACAATGTTCTGCTTCAGTGCTGACTTGAAGCTAACCTTAAAGCTGCTTGATAAAGCTTAATGGTAAAACTCAGTCAAATATTATTGTGCTGTTAAAACAGAATCTTTGGATCTTGGGTTAACCTTTAATGTTAAATACTCTTACAAAAATCTCTGATCCAAAAATATTAGGAGAAACTGACCTCCAATCCATAACCTGCGCGGTCTATAACCTTGCCATGGAAATAGTGAAAATGCAGTCTACTTTGCTTTGCTTTGCAACCTAGTCCAGTATACTTTTAAAGTATATATATATAAAAGGACATAGATATAGCTTTTACATATGGGATTGGATGAAAAGCACTGCAGGTGTATCCAAAGGAATGTGGTAGCTTGTTGAAGAATATCTAAGTATATTACTAGAAAGCCAAAAATGTGTGGGAACCGATGAAAACGTGACAGTGAGGATACACTAACATTTCCATTTTCCCATTAAAAGTGCCCCGAGCATGGTATATATTTAGGTACACTTCTTTAAGTCACTTTTAAGTGGAGAAGAATCTATAGGTAAACAACCTCAGCAAAATACCTGACTGAGAGAGTTTCCTATTCCTCAGATATACTTTGCTTGCTGTACCTTATTTCATGATCCCCAAAATTCATTTTGAAAGNGCCAGAAAGCCAAAGATGTGTGGGAACCGATGAAAACGTGACACTAAGGATACACTAACATTTCCATTTTCCCATTAAAAGTGCCCTGAGCATGGTATATATTTAGGTACACTTCTTTAAGTCACTTTTAAGTGGAGAAGAATCTATAGGTAAACAACCTCAGCAAAATACCTGACTGAGAGAGTTTCCTATTCCTCAGATATACTTTGCTTGCTGTACCTTATTTCATGATCCCCAAAATTCATTTTGAAAGCACACCTTCTAAATGTTAGTGCTCTCAAGAGCTGCCTCAAGTATTCTGTTGCATGAAAATGCTGATTCCTAGTTGGTGACCTTGGCAGAAGCAAGTAATTACATGGTTAACATTTTGAGGTGCATCTAATGTTTGCACTGTGCAATTCAGGAGGACACTATGAATGTAATAAAATTGGTCTTTCTTCTACAGCTTGCCATTTCCTAGGACTGCCAATGCTAGTCCAGTCCTCCTGAGCAATTTCGTGACTTCCAAACTTTAGGCTACTCTGCGTTACACCAACAGCCCCTGACTAATGCGGTCTTTTGGCAACAAAGCAGTCATTTCATGGAATAAAAAATTGGCGGAAGTTTCTTCTGTCAACCTAAGGATATCCTTTTGCAAGGAAGAATCCCATGTGTGTCTTTAAGACAAATTAGCTTAAGTTTTCCATTACTGCAACAGCTGGAAGCAGCTATAGATGTACCAAGTATATGGCTGTATTTTTGCCTTATGCGTAAGGATGTTTAAGGTTTCTCATTTGCTGTTTCTGGGCTAGGACACTCTAAGGAATATCATGCAAGTCATCATAAATCCTCAGTTCTACTGAAATGGACTTCTTTTAGGTATGTCATTATAACATAACTAATACCAGAGTGATGTCTCAGAATCTTCCCTTCCATGTAAGTATTTCAGCACATCACTTACTTCGTTTAATTTTTGTTGATGCCTTACACATAGTTGTAATAAAATCTCCTTGAAATGTTTCTTGTCAAATCATCATATCAACCATATTTTTTATGTTCAAACATGTATGAAAATAAAAAAA
>RSEF01000002.1:136872855-136886561 GCA_003993805.1 Himantopus leucocephalus
TTCCCACCATAGGGCCTTCACATTAACGCTGACAGAATCAAACAGCACAGGCATTTAGAAGTATGCTGGAGTTACAGTCCTTAATATCACCTTCTCAGAAAAGTCCTGCTTCTCCTTCCCAAAGAGCAATTCAGAAATAACAATGGCAAGTTTTCAGGAGCTTGCGACTCAGAATTATTCTAGCTCCCGATTCGTGGTTTAATGCATCCTACTCTCTGGCTTCAGGACCCCTATTCAGAGTGGACCAGTCGCATGGGCCTGAATGAGTCATGTCTTCCATTTCAATGACTCACATGCTTAGCTGGGTGTGTTTGCATGTTAATATTCCTTGAAATAAAAAATGACACAGGTGAAGCAAAGTTTCAAAACCCAGAACAGCATTTCTCAGCTGCTCGTGCCAGATCAAGGAAATATCCTGGACCTAAAACATGGGCCTGGAAAAAACATCCGCGTGGCAAAAATTCCTCAAAATCTAGTACAATCTATGACATCATGAGAGCATCTTTCTACAGAAACAGCTTTTCTTGAAGCAGAACAGTCCTCTGATTGTTACCCTGTGCCTCTCAGATTTAAATTTATTCACTGACAAATACCAAACTAAAATGCAAAGACAGGTAAGAAATCAGCTCAAATGATAGACGAGTTTAACAAGAATTTATGTAACTCAGTCTGAGGAACTATAGGAACAGTTTTAGTTGATGTAATAATTTAAACCCATATGTACTAAACCTGGAATTTTTATTCCTATTCAAATAATTTCTGAAGCTAACCAGGCCAGCAGTGCTTTTTTTAAAGAACAGGTTAGACAACATTTGTTGGAAGTTATTCACTAAATCAACTAACTTACTTGGGGAAAAAAAAAAAGCGCTATCTTTTGGAGCACAAAGTGTTTGTCCAGGAGCTGTGTGCTCAAGAGCTTGCGTGTTTTTCTAAGTGATTGGTCCATGAAAAGGTAACTGCTTTTCCTTACAGATCTTGCCTTGCTTATCTCATCAGACCATTGCAACTGCATCATCCCTAGCATGGGAATATCTTATGATTCACTAACCAGTAAGTCTGAAAGGCAGACCGTTTCGTCCAGCAGTTGGCAAATTTTCAAGGGTGTGTGAGCCTGCTGGGAAGACTCGCAGGAGCCAGCTGATGCTGCCTCTCAGCTCTGTAGCTCTCTAGCCCTGCGTGCGGGAGAGGCTGCCAGCTCCACGGCATCCTGTTGAATTCCTGTGGCCTCGCTTGGATGTTTATCCAAAGATGCTTCAGCTCCTGCTCCATGACCACGCTCTGTGTCACTCAAAATCTGACTGCGTGTTGCCTTGCCTTCCTGAGCTATTGCTCCAAGGATCTGTACAATGCCAGGATTAGCTATTTTAGCGGCGCCAGGCGATGGATGAAGTTAAGGAGTTTCAGCCTTTATATTCCTAGGGAATGGAGAAGCATCTCCAGTAACTAACTAGATAAAATATTTTTATAGGTTGGAGTCTAATGTCAGGACTGTCACTTAGATAAACCATTACATTCCTCATACCCTTTCGTGGTCCCTTTTAAATATGTTCTCTGTCATTATAAATACAGAACCCCATAGCTTTTAGGAGTGGCAGCAGGAGATTCATTCCCGCTCTGAGCACAAGGTTATGCACTTTAAATGCAGAAGTGCAGGGGCAGTGTAAAGCATGTAACTCTGATAGACATTTCCGCTCAGGCTTTTTCCTATTCTATGAAAGTAACTGTACTGAGCAAAAATATACACAAGCTGAATCCACATCAAAGACATACGTGCTCTTAGTATAAAACCAGAAATTAGTATTTTGTCTTCTTTTCTACTGAACTTCCTGCTGTCCCCAGTTTGCTGAAATGCCATATTGAATGCACAAGTATGCCCATCATCCTTTACAAGCAGGGATGCAGGGCTTTCTTGCCATTATTATTATTATTATTATTATTATTATTATTATTATTATTATTATTATTATGGATGTATGCCCTGCCTGTGTTTGCATCGTAAGTAAAGCGCACATGCAAAATCAAATGGTCATATTCAGATACAGGTGACAGCAAGAAAGCAGATTATGCTGGAGATACTTATCTGCAACTTCCCTCTTGTACTGAGCTTCCCAGGATTGTTTTATTCTGCCATGGTGCTCAGAGAAATCTGTCATTTTCTCAGGCCGATTTGTTGGATTGCCCAGGTTATATTGTTTCTAACGGCGTATTTTGCAAGTGAACACATTTGCAGTACATTCTGTAAGACACGTTCTTCATTTTGAGATTCGGGTGGTTTTTGTTCCAATCAGCCTTTAACCTTTACAACTCCCACACACACTCTCGTTTTATATATGCTTGCAAATTTCCCAGCAGAGGAATATAACTCTACTGGAGCGCATTGTACCGTTAAGCCTTGTGAAGAAAGCAACCCCCTTTCCACACTGCACGGCTCCTGTCGTTAGTAATGCCAGAGCAGCGGCGACCTACGAAGCCGGCGAGCCACGGCAAGGCTCCTGAGAAAACACCCCTCCAAATCAAGCCCTCACGGCGTATTCAGGCTGCTTCTTTCCTCCGAGCAATGGCTCAAAACTCAAGCTCAAACCATCCAAAAGCGTGCCTGAGCCTTCAGCCGTGTGAGCCAAGAATTCGGGCGAGTCAAGCTGGCCTGGTGCGGAGGTGCCGCAAGCACCACGCAGCAGCCATGGCGCCCCGCGGCCTTGGCTGTCGCCCCTCGGCCCCAGCCCCCGGCCGCGGGCTGGGAGAGGTCTGTNTGGCCTGGTGCGGAGGTGCCGCAAGCACCACGCAGCAGCCATGGCGCCCCACGGCCTTGCTGTCGCCCCTCGGCCCCAGTCCCCGGCCGCGGGCTGGGAGAGGTCTGCCTCGCCTGAGAAGAGGAGCAAAAATTGGAGTGTTTGGGAAACAAAGCCCTCGTGCAAGGCTGGGAGATGTCACGGGAGCCTGAGAGGTAACCGTCTGGTCAGAGACGCCTCAACCCCGCGCTCCTCTGACGGAAAACCACCAGCTTTTCACACGGTCGCTGCAAATCCCGCCGGTGAAGGCTCTGCCGCCAGCGACGGCTTCTGAGAAAGGGGCAGGACGCCGGCAGAAGGGCAGCCGGTACGGGGCCGCCGGCCAGGGCCGCCTCAGGGAGGCGTGAGAGGCGGCCCCCACCCCGCCCGCAGCCTGCGGCGGGGGCGAGGCGGGAGGGCGGGCCGCGGCGCCCCGCTGAGGCACACCCGTCCGGGGCGGGGCGGGGCAGAGCGGGGGGCGGGCCGCGGCCGAGCCCCGCAGCGGGGCAGGGCGCTGCTGCCGCCGGAGCCCAGCCTCCTTCTCTGCTCCCCCCCCGCCTCCGCTGCGAGGGGTGCCCGGGCTGCCACATCGGCACCGCCGCTCCGAGAAGGCGCTTCCCGGAGCGGAGCGGGAGCCCAGCGCGCCGGGAGATGGAGCCCCGCTGCCGCGGTTGCTGCTGCCGCCGCCGCTGCCGCCCTCCGGGACCCGCGCACCGCCAGGGCCGCCGCTGCCGGGACGGAGAGCGCGGCGCCGCCGCCTAACGCCGCAGCCCCGGCGGCGCGGCCGAGGCGGGAGGCAGCGCGGAGGCCGCCGCGGCCCCTCCGCCCGCCGGGCGGCGGTGAAGCGCGGCCCCCTCCTCCCCGCCCTCCCCGCTGCCGCTTCCCCGCCCCCGCCCGGCCCTCGGCTGGGCTCCGCCGCCGGGAGCCGGGCCATGGCGGGGCGATGAGGGAGCGGCCGCCCCTGCCCGCAGGCTGCGTGGGGAGGCGGGGAGCGACGGGGCTGGGCGGCTCGGCGGCGCTAGAGCCGGGCGGCGGGGCGGGGGGATGTGGGGCGCGGGGGCCGCGGCGCTACAGCTCCTCTCCCGCGCCGTGAAGCAGGCGGCGGCGCAGGGGGCCCGGCAGGACCTGGGCCGCTGGCTGTCCCGAGCCGCCGGGACGGCGGCGGGAGGAGGAGGAGGCGGCGGCGGGGACCCCGTCGGTTTCGTCCCGGCGGAGGCGGCGGGGGCCGGCGGGCTGCTGCTGGGGCCCTACGCGGAGCAGGGCGGGCTGCCGCCGGCGGAGCTGCTGCTCTGCCAGCTGCCCGAGGCGGGCGGCGGCGGGCCCGGGCTGGCCGAGGCCCGGGGCTGGCGCTGCTCCTGCTGCCTCCTGGGCACCTGCTGGTGCAAGAGCTGCCTCAGCGTGTGCGTCCTGGCGGCCCTCTGCTTCGCCTCGCTGGCCCTGGTGCGCCAGTACCTGCGGGACCTGCTGCTCTGGGCCGAGAGCCTGGACAGCCTGGCCGGCGTGCTGCTCTTCACCGTGGGCTTCATCGTCGTGTCCTTCCCCTGCGGCTGGGGCTACATCCTGCTCAACGTGGCCGCCGGCTACCTCTACGGCTTCGTGCTGGGCATGGGGCTGATGGTGCTCGGCGTCCTCGTCGGCACCTTCGTTGCCCACGTGGCTTGCAAGCGGCTGTTGGCCCGCTGGGTGCGGGCCAGGATCCAGGGCAGCGAGACGCTCAGCGCCGTGGTCCGCGTCGTGGAGGGCGGCAGCGGCCTCAAGGTGGTGGCTCTGGCACGGCTGACCCCGATACCCTTCGGGCTGCAGAACGCCGTCTTCGCGGTGAGTCCCGGCCCGGGCCGTGCAGCCAAGGAAGAGGCTTTGGCTAGAAGGATGGCTTGCAGCCTGGTGGCTGGTGCCACTGGTGGAGGTTGCCTCCTTTCCCGGGAAGAAACCTTGATTTCTTTCTCTTTTAATAATAGTAAAAGTGACCCCCTTCCTTGCTTTTGCTAGTGGTTCTTCTGTGCTTGCAGATGGACGGCAGGCAAGTTTTCAAGGCGCCTTGTTCAGTGGCATTGCGTTAGAGTTGCTCTCTGGTTTTCAAGACTATGTTCTGGTGTTAGAAAGAAGCACCAAGGTGCTGTGGAGCAAAATCTATGGAGAACTCGACAGTTTTTTAAAGTGCCTGTGTTTTTAAAGTGATCCGAGTGGGAGGAAAAGTTTGTATTTTTAAGCAGTCTTGCCAGATGTCCCTAAACGACTTAAATATAATCATATTGGAAAGAAAGAAGTGGACAGATTAAAATTCTTGCTCAGTTTGGTTAATGTTTGTAGCATACATCTGGCAAATGCATACAGGGTGTTCAGTCCGTGTGCAGGAGAGAGGTCACATACTTTGGGCAGAGCAGCAAGATGTAAGCTTAGGGCTGAAAACGGAGNGTTAATGTTTGTAGCATACATCTGGCAAATGCATACAGGGTGTTGAGTCCGTGTGCAGGAGAGAGGTCACATATTTTGGGCAGAGCAGCAAGATGTAAGCTTAGGGCTGAAAATGGACTGTACACCAGAGTGGTACTGAAAGTTAGTTTAAACTTGAGTTTGGAAAAGAGTCAGTCTTGGTTTTTCTACTTTTTGATGAAGATTGGTGCATTCTTTAAGAATAATTATTTAAAATCCATAGTATTACTGTTCTCTTTAATCATCTTAAAGGAGAAGGTAAAGAAGAACATGGAGGGTGGCCTTTTTGAGTACCATCATGCTGATGATAAGATGACAATTTCAGACCCTCAGCTCTTCCTGAGTGCTTTGTCTGAAGGATCTGTTTTTGGCTGTGTGTTGCACCTCAGTTGTGTCTGATAACTTGGTGAAAACAAAACACAGCAAGCCGGATTGTGAAATATTTTAAACATTTAACAGCAAAGACTATGTTTTTTAATGTAAGAGACCCTCTAAACAAGTGTTTTGGTCTGTCACTTTTTACAGCACACTTTCCTTCGCCCATCAGCAGTCCTGATCCTGTACCTTTCTGAAGCGCTTGCTTAATTTTGATAGAATCATCTGGTTGAAACAAATAGGTCACTGAATACTGAATTTGTTATTAAAAAAAAAAATCAATCCACACAATTTTTAGGGTTTAGCACCCACATCGAATAGTTAAAATTGCTGTGTATGGAATTGCGTGTGCTGGGGCATTCATCTCGACAGCTACAATCTCTGTAAAACGTGTAGGAACTTACAATTTCTTTTTAAGCAGATCTTTTCACTATTTCCTTATTATGAGTGAGGAGAACCTCAGCTGTTTTATTTATTTACCTATATTATTGTAGGACTGAGGAAGCTTAGACCTGCGCAGCCGGGAGCAAAGTCTCCCCAGAGCCCAAGGTCCCCGTGCAGCAGATGAAGCTTCTGCTACAGTGTGACCCTCCTAAAGTGGGGAGAGCTGTTGTGCTTCAGTTGTTCACAGCTTCTGGGTGTCACTTGAAGTAGTCAACAGATGTTGTAGGGTAGTACTGGATCTGAAGAACTGACCAGAGAATTACCAAATTAAAATTATTTCCTTCCTGGCATAACTGTTCTGTTGGAAACACGATTCAGCAGAGTATTCAGGCCAGTGCAATATTAAAGTGGTGCTGTAAATCAGTGTTTTATTTTCTCTAAGTACTGCAAGCTCAATAATTTTCTTTCCAAGTGGAAGGTTTCATTGTTAAAATAATAGATAGGAAACGAGATGAAACCAGATTCTTGAGTATGCCAAATAACTTAAATGTTGCATGCTAAAATTAGTTTGGGTTGCATTTATTACTCAGTATTTATTATTTTGCAGCATAGTTAAATAAAGCACGGTGTGTTCAATTTTTAACCAAGAACATTTAATATGAACTACTAGATTACTGAAAAATAAAAATGTTGCATGCAAACCTGGGAATTCAAGGCAGTTTCCCACAGTGAGTCAAGTTTAGGCTACATACACAGTACAAAATTCTACCTACACAGATTGAGCTGTCATTTCTTTGAAATCTGACTTATTTGAAAACTTAATGCTCTACTTAAGTTTAAAACGCAAGGGGTTTGGGGTGCCCTAACCATCTATACATTTCACTGTGCCAGCAGCTTCAGCAATGAATTTGGAAAGGGTTGCTCTTAATCGTAGAGGAAAGAACAGTGAACATAAGAAAACCTATGCATCTTCAATCTTCCAGCAGTCTGATCTATCCCTGTTTTCTGTAAGCATGTTTGTAAGTAAAGTGGAGATACTGAGAAGGGAGCAAGTGACACGTGAAGTCCAGGGCAAGGCATAACCTTGAAGTGACAGGGGTCATCTGCAGGGCTGGGATTAGTGGGTTTCTACAAGCACTTGTTCAGTGGTGTGTACCATCTGCGGAGGGTTTTGGGGAGGTTGAATTGAAGGGGAATGTACAGAAGGAAGGAAGAGCTTCCTAGCATTTGATTAACGATGGGATCATATTATCTGAAAAGGCACAAGAAGAAAATGAACATGAGTTCCTTAGTTCTCACCAGCCAGACATGAATGTCTTGCTTCTTAAGGTCATTCTACTGCTCTTTGGGAAAGTGCTGATAGTAGGAGCAGTGAGGTAATGCATTGACTTGCCTTTCTGGAAGACCTAGAAACTTGCTAACTGGAAGCACATTTGTATTTCTCTTTGAGTGGGTTTTGCTTAATTGTTGCTCCTGCGGTGCCAGGGTGGCCTGGGCTGCTGGGGTGGGCTGATAGCTCTTACTGAAGTGTTTGCCCATGCACAGCCCTCTCTCCTCGGCAAATCTGAGTGTTTTGAAGGCAGGTCTGTAAGGAGGCCTGGTATGCAGGTTATCACCTCCTTCCCACTAGTGGGTCCCTGGAGCAAGATTTGTGCAAACTGATTATTTGTAGTGCCAGGTGTAGCTTAGATCAGAATTCATATTTCTTTTTTTCTGTCTTTGAGAAGAAAATCACGTGGAAGAAATAATCTGACTAAAAAAATCTGAGTGTCTGAGTGTGTATGTCTGGTTCCAGAAATGCACACAGTGAAATCAGAGTTGAAGAAATGGTACCTACTTTGCAGGAACATGCAGGCTGCTTACTCTGCTTGTTGGGAAATTGATAGCTGATTTTGGTTTTGTTTTGTTTTTTTATTTGCTACCTTTTTTCCCCCTTTTTTTTTTCAATTAAGAAAATAAAGACATAAAGAACATCAGAATTGTCCTTTGCTCTTGGTTGCTAAGCCTAGCTGATCCGAAACACGGGGATTCATAAGTTGAGGGGAGAAATCTGCTGCAATCCCCAAAGGCATGCAAGCCCCCAACAAAGTCCTGACACAAGCATTTATGCTTTGACAGTACCGAACCAAAGGTGTCAGCTGCAAAGAATATACAAAAGTTCTGCCAGAAAAAGCCTGTCCAAGGCTTAATGGGAGAGTTTCTGGCTAATGCTTTTGTTACCAGAGCAGTTAGCTAGTTCTTAATTTTATTTAAATACATTGGTATGGCCCATAACACAATTGCGTCCATGCTTGCTTTGGGATTTCACTGTTAATTTTGCTGGCTTGACCTTTCACTAGAAACAGAGTCCTGGTAGCCTCTGTTTGGCAGCTTGGCCACACAGATCCCAGTCTCGCAGGTTTATCAAACAGGTGAAGTTCATAGAAGGAAAGAGATGGAAAACTGTAAGTTTTATTGAAAATTCCTCAGGTTTCTTAAGTAGGGATGCTGTCCGCTTCCTCTGCCTTCTGGGGGAAGGGATACTGCTGTAGGTCTAACCCTTGCAAGCCAGGAGTTACAAGGGCACCTGCAAAATTTTTTTCCCCCCTCTCCTTAGCTTTCAGATTAGTGGGAAGCACAATTTGCAGTCCAGTGTATCCATTGGCAGCTTCCCTTCATTTGGAAACAGTCTCTCTCGTGGCTCAGGAGGTCCGGTTGCTTCAGGACAGATCCAGATGTGCAGATGTGTTGTTCTGCAACGGAAATGTCCTTAATACATATACAAAAATGAAAGAGGTGCCCAGGAGTGTTAAAATAATCTTTGGGAAGTTTCCCAGCTCCATTAGATTTAATGATAGTGTCCTACTTAGCAAATCTTTCCTCAGCGTTAGTATTTCAGAGACTTTTAATAGCAGCTCCTTCATTCCCTTGGCAATATGGGAAGTTTTGGTTGTGCATTCTTATTGCATGGCCCAGATTACTATAATGTTTAAAAAAAAAAAAAGTATTTTCAAAGCATTAGTCAAATGTCAAGTTCTGACATAATTATATAGTCCTTTTTCATTATAAATCTAAATTAATTTTGTATAGAAAGGGAAATGTATTATTTGCGGTGCTGGTATATATTTCAGTTTGTGGGAAGTCTAATTTGCAGTGTGAAGTTTGGAATTGGTTCTATTGGATCTTGTTCCAGTGAATTATTCTTAATCTTTGTGCTTCATTGCATTCTCCTCCTCCATTGCCCTTCCTTCCTCCCAAAAACTTTCCACTGATGGTGCTTAGAGCTCTGAGAATTCAGCACTGTGACTTTCATAGTAACCAAAATTTATTTTAAGAATAGCATGATGAAATGAGTAACTTTGCTGCTATTCTCTTGTCTTCGACATTGTACAAAACTGTCAAGGTCAATAATTTCCATGTAGGCTCCCAGTGTTAGGGTCTGTTCTTAATTAGAACTTGTTTTATTACTATGTGATCAACTGAATTGTCTGGAAAATTCCTTAGACTGCTTATTTCAAAATTGACCTTTTCATACTCATTTTTAACCCATAGTTTCCTCCTGTTTTCATTTTTCTTGCATAAATATCTTTTGGGCTCTTGCATTTAATATTTCCCAGTTGCTGCTGATACTAATTTAGCTGGTACTGTGTACTTTGTTCCTGTCTAAACCGTCCACATACTGACTCGGAACTGAAATTTCACAGCAAAGAGAGGAAAATACCTTGAAGTGTTGTTAATGTTTTTTCCAGAGACACTAACAAAAGCTCTATAGCCGTGTACTATTTTGTTCACTAATTAAAGTGTGATGTAAGGTGTCTTTGGTAGAGAATTGTAATGATACCCGTGTGTATCAGTATAGATATAGATCACTGATAGATATATATGTGTCTTAATGAGCTATATACTTACCTTGTAGAGGCAAATTGTATATGCCATGGTGTTTACCTAGATCATTTTTAATACAGTGACATTTTGAACAATGACTCTTTTACTCGTTGCCATACATGTAAAATGCAAAGCAAATAGATTCTTGCTTTAGACCTTCACATTTGATAAAGTAATTTCTTCCCGCAAGCAAATTCTCATAAATTAAAGGGCTTCATTCACCATGAAGAAATAAACGTCTTCATTGAACAGTGTAATTGCATCCTTAGTTAATGACTTTTGCACAGAGATGTTGCGTAACGTAAGATGAAATGAAATAAAACCTAGTAACTTTAAAAAGGCCAGATGAAAACTAGCCACATACTGTTTTGTTGTATTATCTTAGATTCATGCACAGTGGAAAGTTTCAGTGAAGGAATGTAAGAATTATTTCATTATTTTGCACAGATGGTTGTGGGAGCCGCAGTCTGGTTGTTTGTGCGCATAGATTGTGTTGGAGCTGTGCTCAGTTTCTTACGCTGTCTTTTACTCAGATTACAGATCTGTCACTACCCAACTACCTGATGGCTTCTTCAGTTGGGCTGCTTCCTACTCAGCTCCTGAACTCATACTTGGGCACTACCTTGCGCACCATGGAGGATGTGATTGCAGAACAAAGTGTTAGTGGCTATTTTATATTCAGTTTACAGGTAAGTTAAAGTAATTGCTTTCATGGACCTTAGTAACAGGAATGTCAGTCTCTTTATGAGTGGTTGGATAAGCAATTACTCTTGGAAGCAGTCGTCTTCTTGTGTTTGAGTTTATTTCTACACCCCTCTAATTTCTTGCTCATCTACCGTACCAGTGGGATTCAAGACAGAATTTTTTTTCTGCAGCCAGCAGATAAGTTTCCTTCCTGTAGCTTTGCCTCTTCAAGTCATTGAATCTTTCCTTTGGAAACTGCATACCCATAGGAATGTGTGTGAGACAGAGAGAGATTCAGTATTTTGATTTGTCTTTCAGGTTGTACAGCCTCCAGTGCAAAACAGGCGGGGTGCAAGGGTTTGGGGGGAATGCATGTCTTGCGGGGGTAAAGAGCTGCTCTCTGTTGGCATAACTGCTCTCTAGTCTGAGGCAGCTGACTTCTTACAGACTGAGAGTTGAGCAAGTATGGCATGTGGTATTGAAAAGTACCGGGTTTTAAAAAGTGTTTAATTTACAGCTCTGTTATTGGTATTTTCAGTGATTGTGTAAAACTGAGCTGATACTTCTTTTTCACGGGCTTATTGATTGCTAGATACCCAGAGAAATGGGTTTCCAGTATACTGTTTTCTTTTGATATTGTTTTCTTCTGTTAGAAAAGTCTCTCATACTTCATGTGACACAAAGGAGAACTTACTCAGTGTTCCCTTTTTCTCTTTCTGCCACAGTTTTGTCAAGTTTTCTTCTCTTCCCCTCTGTGGTAATCTTCTGCTGAATTTTAGACTTGTCAAACCACCCCTACACAAAGGCCCATGTGCCGCCATCTGTGAAGTAGTGTGCTCAGGGTTTGTAGACCTAGCACCTGTGCAGTGTTCACTGTTAGCACTGAACACTCACAAGTTTGCGTAGGTATTCAGGGTGAAGAGTGCTGTAGAAATACCATTTTGCTAATGCCTAAATCGGAATATCTTAATTTTGCAAGTGAGTAAATTCATGAGAAGTATACAGTACCTTTACATCAGCTTAGCCGATGAAATAATTTTTCAATAAATTTTGGGGGAAAGCCTTAAGTCTGCGGCCATTACGAGCGTAGAGGTCGTGAGTATTTCAGAACCAGATTATATATTAAAACCTCCTCTGACAGTGTCAGTACTTCAGGCTGTGCGTGACCAGCAGTTACCATGGTTTGCAGACTTTCAGTTGGTACTGCAGTCATTTATCTTCCTCAGTTTTTACAATCATAAAGCTGATGTTTAACAATGATGAGATACAAAACTAAGTCTAGGACCATTTTAAACCTCCTCCCCGCANCCCCCCCCCCCCTCCCCCCCCCCCCCCCCCCCCCCCAAACTTGTGTGCTCTTAAATGGAGCATATAATTTATAGGCTTCATAGAACAGGGTTATGAGTATTAAAAATGCCTTTGTAAATGTGGGGTAAATAGCCTTGATAGTTCAAAGAGAAAATAAATGGTTACTTGATCAGCTTTCATTTTAGTAGTGAAATGTTATTTCCAGGGNCCTTTTTTTTTTTTTTTCCCCATTAATGGTTTTTTAAATGACATTGACTCTCCTTTGTAGATTATATAGCTTGTAACATAACTGTGGCTCGCTCAGGTAAGCGCTAGCTGGAGAGGCTGAACGTTTGAATAGGAGTGCTCACCTCCTTGAGAGCAATCCTTGGGACCTGACTGAATAAGTGAAGGGGACCCTGTTAGCGGAGGAATTACTTGTGTTCTCCCACTTTCTCTCAGGCATCTGCCTGGTGCTTTGCCTGGTTGGGCTTTGATGGGACTTTGATTTAGTAAATAGCTCTAAAAATCCTTCACGTTTCATGGTTGTCTGTGTGTATTTATATATATTTATTTTTTTAAAAAAATTATTCATCTAGGGAGCTAGGCTACTGGTAGCAATATTTCTAAAACCAGTCAAATTTAAATATTTGGGTAAGCTTTTGGAATAGGATTTTTCCTAAATATTCAGAACTTAGTGTCCGTAGTCTCTTTTTGACTCTTACATTGGCCAGCTTTTGAAATGTATAACTTGAATTAGTGAAGAACATCTTTTTCACCACAAGGATAGTCAAGCAGTGGAGCAGGTTGCCCAGAGAAGTGGTGAAATCTCTATCCTTGGAAGTTTTCAAGACCTGACTGGACAAAAGTCCTGAGCAACCTGGTCTGATCTTGCAGCCAGCCCTGCTCTGAGCAGCAGGTTGGGCTGTAGACCGCCAAGATGCTTTCCAGACGGAATTATCCTGTGACCATACTTGTCAATCATCTTACTCGATGATATTCTAGCATTTTTTACGCCATGCTGACAGGTGTTTTAAGTGATAGTCCTTAATGTTAAAGAAAACATAGCCCTACCAATTAATAATGAAGTCCAATGATTTTGGACTCAAAACTTTAGGTTCTGTGGTAAACAATATAACCTTTTTGGTTTTTTGAAAGGAAGTTGCAGATTCCAGCTAGTTTCATAAAACATTTTTAAAAAAGGCAGAGGAATTTGCTTGTTTCAAAGGGATTCTCACTATGAGACAGCTTGATTTTTATTTGAAGGTTTTATTTTTAAGGAAGTTCTCAGCTGAAAACTTAAGTGGTGTTTCATTGAAACCAAAGACCGCCTCTGGAGAGTGCAGTGCTTGCCAATGTCACTGAATGAGTAATTTCTAAGCAAAAATAGTCCAGGTTTATTCCTGATAATTTTTGTGGTGAAAGTTTAAAAACTCTTAGCAATAAAATTCAGAGCAAAAACCTGAACTAAAGCCCTAGTTTTGGACAATATTTCCTCCTTAAACAAGAAAATCCCACACCACCAACATCCTTTCCCCTCCCCGAGCCATCCTCCAGAAACCAAGTTCTTCCCATACAGAGCATACTAAATCGCTCAGAAACTCTGATTGTGTCCTGTTTAGTCCTGACACCCAAAAAGCACAGTGAGGCTGCTGCTCTCTGCTGTCTTCCACACCAGAGGGGCAAGGGCAAGAAGTTTTATTTCCTTTGGTCTGCATCGTCCCCTGTCTCTGCTGTTTTGCAAGTTGCAGATGCCCAGTACAATTTCAACCTATTATTCACTTGGTACGTGGAAAACAGCCCTTTTGACTTACGGAAATACATCACCTTATTTCTTTGTGGAAACATTTTTGCCAAAAGAGACAGTGAAGGGATTGCTTTCTAACAAGATGTGGATGTCAATGGAAAGAA
>RSEF01000002.1:136894977-136921959 GCA_003993805.1 Himantopus leucocephalus
CTTCTTTCTCACTCTGCTTTGCGTCTGTGTTGGGGGTTTTGTGTGTGGTTTTGGGGTTTTTTTAATCCTATAAAAGGCAACTCTTGCTTCCAAGAATTTTTCCCCTTAAGCACTGAAACCGTTATAAAAATGTAGACAAACAGATATTGTTAAAATGGTAGGTGTCACCTGCACGCAGTATAGCGGCAGCTGTCTGACTCATTTTACTCCATAATGTGTGTCTTACTAGTGCCAGTTATCATCCATAATGNGTGCCAGTTATCATCCATAATGTGGTCTGAATTGTGATAGAAAATGCATTGAAAAGTCAAATACTTGTTATTGAATATTGTATAACATGACAACAGAATTAAGGGTACTGAAAAACAATTAAATCAACACCTTGATAAAGATTGTTTCTGCTTTGCTGTTAGCTCAAGCTATAACTTGGGTTTTCCTTCAAAGCTGACTTCTATTCACGTGCAAGAATCACTAACATAATTCTGAAGGCTTTTTGGGCCCCCAGAAGTTGACTTATTGGAGCTGAGAGGGGCTGGAAACTTTTGAGATTCCCAATTTCACTCATCAGAACAGCAATAGGATGGATCACAAAAGCAGGTTCTTTTGCAGTCCCTTTGTATAGACTTTTTTATCCCACCAGAATACGTCCAGTGGAGTAGCTCTGTTGCGGTAGTAGTTCCTGTGAAGAGAAACTCGTATAAGAAAACATACCTACTTCTGCAATTTTTTCTGCACTGCATAAAAAGAAATGAAATGCTCAAAAGAGCATTTTAGTGAACATCTTTCACATAGAAATTATTTCATTTCATAAGGACTCCTCACATAGAAAATGCCTGCCACAGGGACGAACAACAGCATTTTCTGATTTTTAATATATTTCTTATTTCTTCATTTTGGATTATTCTTTTTAGATGTTATTATAAAAAGGGAAGTTCTAAAGACAGGCAGTGTTAAAAATAATTGGGCGATACGTAATTTATGCAGTAAAGGAACTAAAATTATATATTACCGTGGTTGCTTTCCTTTCTCAACAATTCTTGGAGTAGCTGTTTATTTTACTCTCTAAATACATAAACAGAACTGTAATAAAACAACTCTGAACTCACTTAGCTTTTGAAGAATTACAGTTTCAGTTAGCAGCAATTAGGGTAGCTCCCCGGAGTCAAAAAATGGTGCTGTAAATATATATGTCACTGTAAAGAATTGAAATAAGGCATGAAACACTAAAGCTGAAATCTTTGCTGTAAGAAACAAGTTGTAACTCCACATAGGGTCAATGACTGCAGATACAGATATCACAAAAACAAAATTAGCTACCCTTTCAAGATACCCTGCAAGTATGGAAGTCAGAACTTTTGGGGCAGAACAGGAGAATAAGGTATGGTAATGCAGAAAAGGTGAAATTATACTTGTAGGTTGCCAGGGATCACAGCTCTTCTAGACTTCTTAGAGTTGTGAGATTTTTAGAAGCTAAGAAATAGGAATCAACTTTCCTGACAATTGTTTTGGGTTTTGAGTTTAAATGCATTACAATAAATAATTCAGAATACTCTCCAAGGTGTTATGTTTGAGTGGCAAGTAGCACTTGCCAAGTTCTTTCATAGAAGTAGTACCTGACAGAAGTAGTACTCGATAGCAATTTTACAGAAATAGCCAGCATGCAAGTAAAGGTGAATAAAAGCCAGTGCAGTGCCTGGCTATACTTATTTTCATTTTTCGCTGGGTTACATCATCCCAGAGAGCCATTCACAGAGAATGAAACATTCATACTTTATTTGTGATCTCCTTATAAACAGAAATACTAAGTAAAAGATGTAATGACACACATAGATTTTATTCTAAGCATATTAGTTGAATATGTAATAGTGTTATATGGAAGCAACATATTGTCCAGCTGGTCTTGGTCATAATCCACAACATTTTATACATGATTACATATATTTGCAATCAGTTAAGAAAATAAACAGCAGGTGTGAGTTAACCATCTGCAATGTGAATCTTATTGTAAAATGACATTTCAAAGTAATGTAAGACTATATTTTTTGTCTGATGCGAAATAGCATATATGAAAAGAAAAATTCTTGAACATTTTGGGCTTATGAGTTCTTAGATCATTCAGGTTAGAAGGGATCTCAGGAGATTTGTAATCCAACCACTTGCTCAAGGCAAGGTCAGCTATGAGATCTGATGTGCTAAAGAAAGCTCAGAAAAAACAAAAATACATATAGCATATTCCTGGTTACTGTTATTTTGACTTGATCTTTTCCTAAGGTTTGTGGACATAGATCTCTGTCATGTGAAGCCCCATTGACTTGGTACTCACTCCACATAATCTGTAATGTAAAAGTTGGAGAAAAAACATTTTGCATCATATTAGTTAACTGAAATCTATTCTCTTNAGCATCACATTAGTTAACTGAAATCTATTCTCTTAAAACACATTTTTCAACCTTTTAACAGATACTCCCAACCCTGATTCCACATGAAAGCCTCACTGCCAAGAACTTTGTTAGCTGTCATTAATAGAGAGAAAAAGTTACTGTTGTGAAATGTTGGATAATTTATGATACCCCCANTGCATCATATTAGTTAACTGAAATCTATTCTCTTAAAACACATTTTTCAGCCTTTTAACAGATACTCCCAACCCTGATTCCACATGAAAAGCCTCACTGCCAAGAACTTTGTTAGCTGTCATTAACAGAGAGCAAAAGTTACTGTTGTGAAATGTTGGATAATTTATGATACCCCCACACTTCACTTGAATTAATTNACACTTCTCTTGAATTAATTATTTCTGGTTTCTCCCAGAGATGCAAGAAAATGACATGTATTCTTAAATGTAGTTATACTGGTGGTTTGAATTTACTTATTTTGCATATGTCTTTCAACCCATCATTCTTTTTTCTCTTTCAAGGGAAAACAAAAGAACTATTGCCCTCCTTACAAACCACCATGTGTCACATTTTTTGAAAAGACATTGCTCACACAGAGAAATTGGACTAGATTCTGATACTTAACTGCATTGCTGTCAATCTGCAGGGGCTCCACTGTCTGCTGGTTACAGATAACCATTCCCTGGTTTCTGAATCTCTGGTAGAGCATCAGATTCCTGTTGTCAAATTATCTCCTGCTGACCACAGTTTTAAGGACATTGTAACAAATTTGGGGGAAATATAAAACAGGCATTCTGGTCAGCCGTAGTAATTCTCTTACCAGTTCTCTTGAGCAAATTCAAGGGCACCATTTAATTGTTTCAAGAATAAGCAAGTGGGCTTTAACTTCTGTAACCTCACCTCAGACAGCAGGTCACTCATCAAATTTCTACTGTTTTCCAGTGTAATGATTAATTTTACATTTTCTGAGTCAATTTATTGGTCCCTTCCTGTCTCCCACCCCTTTTACATGACAGCAACCTTTTCAAAGTGATTAACTTTTGCTCATCCAACAGAAGTTTGCAATGTCTTGTTTCTCATCTCTTGTATCAGCTGAGGATGAGAGCTCTTTAGAGCTGTGGTTTTTCCTGTATTTGGAAAACTCTTTGTCCACTGTTGCTAAATCAAAACTAATACAAGGAAATACTTTTACCCACGGTAAGTGCATAACCCATGAAACTTGTATCTGAAGGAAGTTGCTCAAGAAAGGAATTTAATTTAACTCAGAAGGAGCTTGAACATCCTGTATTGCTAACAAACAGAGTTTTAATAGCTTGTGCCAATGATCTTCTGGAAGAAATATTAACCTTCATGATGCAGATCCTAAACCAAACTCTTAACTCTTCTAGAGCAGGACAAAGCAGAATTTACAACCTCTGTTTATGACAAAGCTTGTACATATTCCTTTGAAGCATCTATGACTGGCCGTTCTTCAAGGGACACCACCAGATTAATTGCACCTTACAGCAATTACATTGCCTTGTATGGCAACTTGTCTGTTCTTTAATAATATTATATGTCTTGAGGGGGGGGAAACTCACTTCATATCACTCCTGATACTCTTCCCTGAAGAACTGCACAATCTAGGAAAGTGTGCGTGGGCAGAAACGGTACAATTATCCCCAAAAGTTAATACTGTGCTTTTGTGTCAGAATTCCATTTCACACAGCAGTTTAAGGTGCAAAGCCACAGAGTATTTTGAAGAAAGAAGGTGAAAAATAGATAATTTAGTGTCACCTTTCCCTCTCCATCTGGATATCAAACACATTACTTCAGGACAAAATAACATATTTTGAGCAGAAGCTCTTAGGTTTAAGGAGAAAAAAATAGGCCTACTTGAAACATAAAGACCTGTTTCACAGAGATGTCAGAAATCAGATTGAAGGACACTCCACTAGAGATATATAAGCTTTGGTCCATGACCACAGACATAGTTCCCTTTAATGAACTTTGCCAAGAAGCCCAGACTCATATAATCACAATAGTAATAGCTTGTAAGTTAAGAAGCCAATAAGACACATGCAAATCGTCAATGAGAAATTGTTTAGTGCAGGAAAACTTTCAAAGTACCTGAGCATCCCCACTGGCATGAAAATTCAGCAGGTGTTTAATGGCAAAAAAACTGAAAATGGCAAGTGCGTGAAATGAAAATAATGCTTTGATTAAATACTCTTATTTCATATTATTAAGTAATTTAAAAATGAGAAGCCAAACCAGTTATAATTATAGTGTCACAAATCAAATTTCTCACATTAAAAAATGACATTTCCAATATTATCAGATTAGCTATACAAGTGTCTGAGACTTTGTCTAGATTGAGAGGTGAGTGTTTTTTGCAGGTTGCCAAACAGTCATAGGATGGCCAAGGAAGATCGGTACATGACCAGCACCTAGTTAGTCTCCAGAACTCAGAATTGTTGCTTGATCTACTGTATGCAGCTATCTGACAAACAAGTGCATTATTTTCTTCAATTTTTATCATAGTAATACAGTGCAAAGTGTTTAATAGATCAAAAATTATAAACCCCAAACCTACTAAGAAAATACCCTTTTCCAAGAAAAAGATGTGAGAAAAAACCCACGCGAACCCTTTTTGCTACTATCAGGACTATCTTCTAGCTAACATATTAATGGAGACAATAAAAAACCCGTATTTGCCCATACTAGTATGTTAAGCACTCACAGTGCTTCAATTTATCAATAGATATTAATCAATGGATTTACATAAACCACAATAAAAAACTTTCCAGTTGTTGGGGTGGTGAAACAGTGGAATTATTCCTTGCAGAGCCTGTGGAATCTCCATCACCAATAGTTTTAACAAAATGTTGTAGAACCATCTGCCTGCCACTTGTTCGTAGATAACTCAAATGTCCTTGGGGAAGAAAGACGGGATAGATTATCTTTTAAGGCTCATTGTAGCTCTGAATTTGTAGTAATCCAGAATCACTCAGAAGCTTTGGTTCTTCTCTGAATAATCCTGAAATTCACTGTAAGGAAGGTATAAATTCATCCCTATTCTGATCTTTACAGCCCCTCTGTTAAGCTAAGAAAGTGAAAATACTATCAAAGTACTTTACTTTTAGTAAAAGAAATAAAATAAGATCAATGATTTAAATTATGATTGAGATTTCCAAATAGATACAAAATTCAGTGTACACTGTATGAACAATTAGGTCATTATTTAAATCGTGGCCAAAAAAAACCCAAACTCCAACATGTTACTACAAAACTGAGCCAGGTGAACAGATGGAAATAATACTATTAAATACTTTATTGCCAGAGGTCATGTAACCAACAGCCAATAAAATGAAAACCTTGAAGAGATAAGAGACAGAGACATTTCAGTCAGGAAACAGCATGCTCTGCAGGCAGTGTAGGTAGACATATTGCTTCTTAATTAAATCATTTGTTTATTTTCTTCATTTGACACTTACTATCAGAAATTATTCTCGCTAAATTTTGACTATCATTTGTTTAAAATTCCAAAGAGTTATCCAAGATTAATCTAATAACATCCTAAGTGAACAACAATCAAGAACTCTGAATATGAGATGAAAGTGACTTTTCTATTTTTTTAATACGCACTTTTTTGTATTATTTTCCCTTGTAGATGTTTTGTGTGCAAGAATGTCAGAAGTTTGAGCCTCAACCACTGTTTTTTTTCTGGCTACTGGACACAGATGTCACTCCTAATTGAAATAATTGGCTGAAGAAGGGCATCCAACAGTAATAAATGCGTCCGTATTTTGTGTATCCATGCACAATTTCAGCAGTTGTTTTCTAATATTTTAAATGTATTCTCAGATGCTGCAATGTATAACTTTTCCTAATAAAAAAAAAATATAAAACTGCACATTTAAAAAAATATTATGAAATACTTTTACAGGTGCTACGGATAGTGAATCTCATAGTTGGGTATGCTATTTTTTGTCCTGTTTTAATTCTCATTGCCTAGCAAATTTTAACTGTTCAGACTCAAAACTTTTGCATCAGGTCCTGCCTCAGGCTGGATTTTGTTGGAAAAGTTTCCATTAAAAGGACTGAACTATTGCTGTAGCTAGAGGAAACAGGTTACACTTATGTTAAAAGGTTTTTAAAATTCATGATGGTTTGCTGAAAAGATCAAGCTGCTCTGTACATTGAAGCACTTACTTGACATTTGACAAGAATCCTCCTGGTGTCTGGAATACGCCCTTTTTTAACACCCAAATATGACCAAATGAGAAGATTTTGAAAAATCTCTGTATGGTCAATAGAGTTTTGTTACATGCTCTCAGTTTCCAGAGACACCATCTGTTCTAAGTATGTTTCATCCCTTCTCAGCTTCTTCAAGCCAACCAGACATGCCATGAATCATTCCCACTGAGTGACTGTGTGTTGTGCCCTAGGGGGTGTGAAGTGTGCAGGAGCAAAGGCATTTACCTGCAAGCGCTCTTGTCTGCTGAGGACTGTTGGGTGGAACGGAATCCAATATTATAATGAGCCAACTAGGAGTTGCACAATCTCTTTCTTCCCACCAGAACAAGTTGAAAGCAAAAAAAATGGGCCCAAGATTCACAGTCCTTTAGACTAGTTTGATTTTATCCTTTGGTCTATACGGTTTGTGTCACTGGGGCAATGAATATGTAACACTTGTTTTCAAAGCAGGGTTCTAGTAACTCACTCAGTCCTAGCCATAGTTCCCCATAGGAAGTTTATGGGTGCCTCCCGTAGTTGAGACTGTCAATGTAACATGGCAAAACAGGTAGGGCAACCACAACTAGTCACTGAAAGGATAGTGTGTGTATTCTGCCTCAGTTGCACCTAGGAGTCTGCAAGACAATAAGGAAATGAAATTAAAACATCAGGAGTCACCTGAATTAAAGTTTACCTTTGGAGTTTTACTCTGTTTCACTTTCTTCACGTATTGCGGCATTAAGCAAGACAGTGTTCCTGTGTAATTCCATTTACTCCCTTCCTAAACAAGGGATCTGGAATGAATAAGCATTCATTTTTAATAAACTTTATAAACCTCTACTAAATACAGGGTGAGAATCGGAAGGTTTGCAGCAAGGGAACTAAAAGAGCTGTGATTGTTTTGCAGATGTAGGTTAGACCAGAGATGGCCAAAGAATGGCCAATAAGTCAAATCCAGCCTGCCATTACAGTGCATTGACCACTTTGATCTCTTTGCTCCACGCTGCCTTCTCTTTCAAAAGCCTCAGGAAGCACTTGAAGGGGGAGACATCTAACCGTATGGGAGGAAATGTTCACAGTCCTGTGATGAATGTTTTGGTCATAGCATAGGCACATGTCTGGTGACAACATGGGCGTGTAGTAGGAGGCTACATTGTCCTTCCACCTGGAGCATCCTGAATATCAGTAATTTATATAACTGCTATCATGAAAAAAGTAGATTCTCTTTCTACCATTACCAACAGAGCTCCCATCACAGCTTGTCTAGTCACATAATCCAAACTTTCTGTAGAACATTGCTTGATATTTCTGAGATTTAATTCATAGGAGAGTAAGTGGTTGCCATTGCAGCTACAATTTTTAATTTTAAAATTCATGTTAGCTATACAGTACTGAGAATGAATTAGAATGACCTATGTTCTCTCTGTTTCAGTCCATAAGCCACTGCAAAACAAATAACCTGGAGGTAAAGTGAGGTTCTCAGGACCATAATTCTGCTGAACTAAACGAGTGAACTGGCCCAGTGATCCAGACACATTTGTTCAATACAGTATTAGGATAATACTGGACTAACTTTTGTAGCCTAGTATTAATTCACTTATTATTTTTGTTTTAATTTGTTATTAATTCATGTCTAATATGTGATTTATTTATAGTATTATCTTCCTCAGCTTGCATAGAGGACTATAAAGTTTGACTTTTAAAATGAAGCAACTTTGGTCCAGAATACCCTTTCCACTCTTACAAATGGAATACTCATATTTTGGTGGAAGTAGAAGGAAATTGAGTAACTGTACCTCAGTATCTTTCGGTATTGTATCTTTTGGTGAGAAGATGATCTGTCCAGATCATCAGTTTGCCTTTGTTTTTTCTCCAGCCATAAGCAGAATTCTGTTCCTGAAGATGAAGCGTAATAACAGAACCCAAACATTTTCAGTACTAGTGTCCCGTATCTAAGAAGTGGTGAAGGGTGGTACATCTCACCTGCCCTCTAGACGTAAAGCTCATTTCTCCTTCTAGGGGAACAATGTGACAAAAATTCTGGAAGAGCTGGTGGAAGCTCTGGGCCCCTTATCCTGTTGCAGGAGCTCTCATGGGGAAAAGATAATTTGGTCTTACCACAAAATATTTTCAAGGGCAATACTTTTTCATTTTTAAAGGACAGAGCAGTTGAACCGTAAAAAAACTAAATACAGAGAAAAAAACCCTTCCATTTCTTTCTTCAGTCTTAGAGGCACTCAAGGAAGTCTTTAGGAGTCCCATTGGACTTCAGCCATACTACACAACAAAGTAAAATTAGTAATTATGTAATTTATTGCAGTCAGGCCTGTGGCTGCAATTAACTGTGGCTTGTATTAACCAGATAAAAGATTCTTCTAAATCATGGCCTATATATAAAAGATTTACTCGCATAGCTGCTTAAGTTGATGTGCCTTTCTGGAGGAGGAGGTGCTTGCTACTTTATTTTGAAGTTACAGCAGTTAAAGCCCTCATGAGATTTTAGAGATAACCTCTACTTGTATTTACCTTCCAGTGTGTGAACAGTCATACCAGTGTGACCACTTTACATGGTTACACTACATAAAACTTAGAACCGTGCAGCTTTCAATACCCCAGCCTTGCTGACACAGCACAGCTTCAGTTAAGACAAGCCCTATCAGACTGGTCACACCACCTCCTTCACTAGGCTTGCTTCTTCCCTGCTAACACCTTTCTCAATATTTTTTACCTCCCAATGTGCAATAGTCATCCTGAGCCTGAGGAAGACCATTTTCTGAACTATAACTTGTGAACACTACTGCTTTCTGCAAGTATCAGTGCCCTTGCTGAAAGTTTGACTCTTTCCTTTCCTCCTGTGTCCCCAAGTGCCCTAAATGGAGTTCAGCTTAGGTGTTCAGTGACGTGATATCTTTGTTCTTTAAGGCAAAAAGAAAAGATAAAACTCTCTCTGATCAGCTTGCTTCTAGAGTCTCATGAAGCTTTGACACGGTACTTTCACATGGTTTTAATAAATTGTATGACTCAGCACAACTAAAGCCAACTACAGAAGCTCTCATTTTGAAGGCCAGGGTCATTTTGGGCATCAACCAGTTCTCACTCACTTTCCACCTTTTCAAGAAGTCATTGCAATATCTTCCAGTCTGGACCCTCTCTCTTTTGAGCAGGGGCATAAACTATGTTGGGAGTTCTCCTTGTTAAAAGAAGGTCTTAAGACCAGGACAAATTTCATTTAAATTAGATGTTTAAAGTTAAAGGTAAGATTCAGATCTCTTACATATGTCTACAAGTCAGTATTTACATGTGAGTTAGGTGTCAGCTACTATTAAAATCTATGGAAATCTAGTCAGTGCAGTCAATAGAACCTAGAGAGTGATTTGACTTATCCTAAAGTAGATATCACAGGCTTGGTTCAGTTGTTGGTGCACAGTCAACTAGAGCCACTTCAGGTGCTCCAGGCTTTCCTGCCTGGCCTCCTGCCACAGGGCTAAGGCCACTGCATGGGGCTGGCTGGCAGGACCAAGTGAGGGACCATTCAAGGGTAGTAGTTCGGTGTCAGGTGGGAGACCTGGGGCACTTCACATGGCACTGGGAGCTCAGATACAGGGCAGGGAATTTACTTGAGCTCTACGTGTCTAAGTGTCCAAGTTAGTCACTCCAGAAATCACCTTATCACCAGTGGAGACAAACAGGGAGCTTCAGATGGAAATACATCTGACCTATTTAAGAATTACAAAAGCTGACCTCTGGAGATCTCAATTTCTCCCTGTTGACTCTGAAGGGAGCCTAAGAGTGACTTAGTCAGACTGAGACATCTAACTCCTAGGCATCGAAGGAGGGATTCAGCTTTCTCAGCAGGGGTGTCTACAAGCACATTTGATGATACCAGGTATGCCATTTGGCTTCCAACTAACTCCTCAGAAGTGTGAAAGCCTCCCATAAGTCCTGAAAAACATTTCCAGAGCTGTGCTGGTATCGTACGCATGCTAGGGCATCCAATGGCATTGCGTGGCTCTGTTCACACTCCCCTAAATTTAAGTAACATGATTCCCATTCTAGGTGTACAGCTGAACTTTAATTTTAAACATATTTTTTTCTTTTTCCTATAAAATAATTTGCCTTGCAGCCTTTCTTCTTTAAATCATTGAGAGGCCACCAACATATTTTTACATCAATAATAAAAACTAGTTCTATGCAGCTCTGCTTATACAGTCCCCATCTTTGTTTGATCGTATAAAACGGAAGGCATACATATATAAATCTTAGACATAGACACCTCTTGCTTTCATAGAACTATTTCAAACCACAATATTATTTTGATGCCTGGAGTGCTCCAGCTTAACACACTGACAGCTTTGTAAGCTATTTCTCGTATTCTGAGAGGATTTCCAATTTTTTGATTGTTTGCTTAAGAATCACAGATGCTCATCACACATATGAAAACCTACACACTACCCTTGATATCAGTCTGAGATGAGATGACCTACTTTGCAGCCCTTCCACCATTCAAAAACCAAATCTTCATCTGAAGTTTTTCTCAAATTTTGTTAAAGTTTTTTTTTCCCCTCTTTTTCTTTATTAATCTCCCACTTGTATCAAACTGAGTCAGTTAATTATCTGCCTAGCTGACAAAAAGGTAGAGCATAATATTCTTCTCATGAGTTAACACTTTCCTGGTTTTCTGTTAATTGTGCACTCATTTAAAAATACCAAGTGGGATATGAATGGGATAAGGTCTACAACAACATAGAAAATTTGGTATGCAGTACAGCAATAGTTTACAAATATTTTAATCCATTCATGAAACTGTTAAAACTGTATAATCATTAACATGCTTGTTCTCTGAAGGTAATAAACTCCTGAGGGCACAATTTTTCAAAACTAGAAAGCTTTCTAAACCCCTGGAACAGCACAAATAACACCACCAACCAGAGCATGGACAGGTTCATGTTTTACACCTGCATACACATTGCTGAAGTCCAGGTAAATTCATGCAGGTGTTTCTATTCACTGGAAAAATAAGTAAGTAATAGTAAAGGGTGATTTCATAAAAATCACTTGAGGATCATTTTGAAACCACTGTCTCAGAATAGTATCAAAGTACAGAAACAGTGAGTTTGCAATGACACAGTATGGAAGCAATGAAATAAGGCGTATGATATATAGAAATATGTAAATTTAACTGTAGAAAATTTAGAGACTGGATTAGTTGAACGACAATTGAAAACAATAACCATGCTGCCAGATTCCAACATTTGAATAAGACTGCATAATTCATTTCATATCTTCTTGAAAGTATTCTTCACTTACTGGTCTAAGTTAAGGAGTGCTCCTTTGCAGGTGTCAGTTACTTTATTAAAAAGAAATGCAACTTCTATTAATTGTCACAGAAGTATCAGGTGTTAAATGAGATAACTTTTAAAATTGTGTAATAGCAGTACAACTGATTGAAGAAGAATCAATGAAAATATTTTCTGTGAAAAAATGATATAAAGAAATATTTTTCCACGCTACACAGATTTTTACAGTTTTCTTAATGAAAAATAAAGGAAACTTATGTGAATTTCAGAATGCCCCACATGGAGCAGGGCGGAGAAGACTTTTCTTTCTACAGCGGGTCAGAGGGGCCACCTGCCCCTGCCTGGGCCAGCGCCGCCATCCCGCAGCAGGCAGCAAGGCCAGCCCGGCCCGCAGGCCTCTCCTCAGCCCCTGGCCTGGCCCTGCCACTGCCGGGGCAATGCCTCACCCGGTCCCAGGGCTCTCCTGTTCTGATTGGCTGGCAGCACCTGCTCTCATGCCACCTGGCTGCTAATTGGCTGATTGCTGTGGGCACATCCATGACCAGCCAATCAGTGTCGCAGCAGAAGCCCTGCAGGAGAAGTGGCAGTGGTGCCACAGCAGCCATGATGGCTGCCTGCCTCTGAGGGCGCGGAAGCAGCATGGGAGCTTCCTTGGGGTTTGCTGGCTGAGCAACTAATAACACCCCAACTAGCAGCTGAGAGGAAATATTTTGGGTAGTAACAGTGGCTCTGAATAATCAGTAACAGACTGGCTTCCTCAAACCACCTTGGCTGCTTTGGGCCACTTCTTTTATCTCACTTTAAGTTGTCATCTTTTATCTCAGAACAGATACTCAGTTCAGCGAAAGGAAACACTGAAATGAAACTGCTTGCCATCTCTTTGTGCTTTCCAAATATGACACATATCTGAATAACTGTCAGCAGAAAAAATAAGAGTCAAAAGAGCTTTCAGTACTGATTTCACCACTACCACACTTCTGTAAATGCACACACGTGCATCCATATGATTTCCATTTGTAATTGTGAATGTCATATACCTTTTCAAGTATATTTTCCCCAAACCTTGTCATACCTTCTCAAACATATTTCCCATGTATTTAACAGAATAAAAAGGACTGCTGCAAGGAAACATCACAGGTGCAAGGGACAGCTTGTGTGTGTTAAGACAGAAGGCGGGGGATTAGCTAATGTGAAGGTCGAAGACTAAGGATTTGCTGATAGAAAAATATAATATTTTGTCTGGGAATGGAAGGATTTAGACCGGAGCCAAGATGTTGACTACTTCAGCTTTAATCATTAAAGAAAATCTTATTCCTCCCACTGTCCTCTAGATCTAGCCGCATTATTGGTGTTTTCTTAGAATTTAGGATGAATGTAAAGTCTCCAATGTATTTGTCGTGGTTTGTATGCAGAACTGCCTTTGCTTTGCATGAAAGGTTCTGTCCTTCGGTTGGGATTATATTTTTATTCTCAAAGTACACAAAAGATTATTTCAGTGTGATAGTGTCAGAATAATTTTGGATCACTGTGCTCCTTTGCTGTCATTCACAGATACTCCATCTCTTTTCCCCACACATATTCTGGCACAGCTTTAGACCTCAAAAAGACGTTAAAACACATTGACATCAGGGGCTGGAATTACAGTAACACGGAAACCCCCGTTCTGTCTGTAAATGGAGAGTCTGTCTTGTGTGGGCTCAATAACACAAAAGTAAGAACACCATGAGTGTTCGTGTGAGCTATGTATATTGCTTTCCCACCCACACAGCCACAGGTAGCCTTCAGTGGAAATTCGTATATCTAATAATCCTCCAGTTTCTAAAGTTCATAGCTTTCTGATGTTTCCTCTAGGAGGCTGTCCTCTTTCAAGCTTGAGTCTTGCCCAGAGTGATCTTTTTTATTTGATAAGTGGAAAAAAACCAACCAGCCACACAACAACAAGAGAATGAAATTACAATTCTTACTTAAGAAATACTGGTATCACCACCCCTTTTCTCTTTCACAACCTCATAGATTGAAGTTGAAAGATGAAATTAATCTTGAAACGAGCACTCTGAAGGACTTTGTTATGGAAGAAACTGTTCTTTCAGTTAAAAATAATATAAAGAACAGGTATGTCTCATATATGCATTTTAGCTAACCTTGCATGAGCATGCATGTAGCTTAGCTGAACAATAGAATCTACATCCTCAAGGGTATTTAGGTATCTAGCTCCATACCTTTGAGCATTTGGGACTTAGTTTTTAAAGTCTTTAAATTACTGACCTATAAATAGGATCACATCCAAAACATGTCAGGTTAAATTTCTATTCTTGGTACCCAGTTTATGGTAAGAATTAAGGGAGGCCCCAAATTTTGTTCCCACACCTTAAAGGAAACGTCTTTCAAAATGATCTCTCTTCCTGTAATTTTAGTGGTGACCTTTATCCATAAAGGAGTACGATCACAGTTTCCAAGCACCCCCCACAGATACATATTTTCTTTGGTGATCTGGATTTGCTGCTGTCTGTTTCTATAGCTCTGCAGAATACCTTGGGTCAGTTCCTCTGAATAAATCCCAGCTCCTCCCTGAGCTTGTAGTGTAGCTTCTCTTATACGCTGTATTTTGCTGAGTTCTTTCCCCATTATCATCTCAGCATGCACCAGTTTCCTTTCACAAGACACTGGGTGCTTGTACCCATTTAGATTTAGCACACATATTTTAAGGTGTTTCTGTAAATGCATCAGCTAGCTATTCCTTCCATTCTGCATAGCTAATGATCACTTGATCGCAGTTTATCTATTCTCTCCTGGCTTCTCCAACAAGAACAATGGATGAAAAAGAATTATTTATCATGTTTTTGGCAGGATTCCTCAATATTTTATATAGCTTCTTAGTTACCAATATGGTTTTCAAGAACAGTGAAAGGATCAACTCTTACTGATATAGATCTGCTTTCCAGCTCATTCCTTAAAATAGTAACCTATTTTATGTAGAGCTATGCTAACAGCCATTGTAACTAATTCAAAAGACTATTTCCCTCAGAGAGCATATTCATTGCCATACCGCTCTTTAGAAACTCTTCTGTGGTCTCATATCTCACAAGAAGATGCTGAAATATTATTGAACATTTCTGAAGTAAATAGAACTGAATTCTTTCTCTGTTGTTCTCTGGGACTACCTTCATTCTTCTGTGGTTGCTTCCACTGCTGCAATGGATAGCTGAGCTTTTGGGGAAATTGATGAAGAAAGAGGCTTTGGTTTCATTTGATTTCTGGGAGGTAATGATGTTTGTCAATTCTCAATTCTTCCAAAAAAGAAAGGTATGCTTGTTATGTGCACCTGCTATTTAAGAACAAGCAAGAAACAGAAAGTAAATGGCTTGAGAGGCAATGAGAATATGAACTCTCTTTTGCTAGGTTGCATCTCTAAAATTTCAATGCTGCTTTCTACTAGAAAGGGAGCAAATAAAAATGCAAATGCACATTCTCCAAACATTCCTGCTGTCCCCCAACAAGGACTACTACTTTCAGAGTCTTCTTAGAAGACGACCTGTGTCACAGATAAAGTTTAAGCTTTTGGGTCATTACTGTGATGTAGGTCCCTTTCTGAAGAGTATCTGAAGGAGATATGCCACATCTTCCACAAGCAGGGTACAGGGTGTTGCTCCTACACATCTCACTGGCCAGATCAGAGCAGTAGTTATAGCTCTGTTTCCCTTCTGCTGCTCCTCCCCTCGTGAAAAGCCATTGCTAAACTAGGACACAACTAAGGTTGTGTTCTAAGATGAACTCACCAACGTGAATTTGCAAAGGACTCTTTGCCTAGCACAGACAAGGAAAGTCACATTTCTAAATCACATCACAGACAACACTATGGATCTGAAGAAGGGTATTGGAAATAGATTGCAGGAACTATAAGCTAGCAGTAAGAGACAAACAGCCTACTTCAGAAATGTTTTAAATTACGTATGTCAAATTAGGCACAGACAACACAGGAAGATGTCACACTTGCAGCCATTTATGACATTTTTTGCCTTTAATGGAAGCAAGCAGCTGCAGTGATCCTCTCAGCACTCTGCTTTTATTTTGAAAGAGAATAGCTATGGTTGATGTTGGGTTTCAGTTTAGAGCAAATGAGTCATTGCTACAGCCAAAGATAATAGCTGAACTGAGAGGATATTTCATACGAACTCTTTTTTGCAGAATTCACTGAGTCCCCGATATGATGAAACACACACCTGGCACATCCCCCCGCCTTGATGGAATATGATTTTAATCTTGAATACTAACCTATATCTTTTCCACTGAGATTAAGTGAACCACCAACTGATAACACCTAATATTACTAACCTTTAAAGAATGGCAAGAATTTATGTTCTGGCCTCCTTTTCTCTTAAACTTCTTGTATCACCATCCTTGAGAAGTGTTCCCTCGTGGACTGATGGACTGGCATCTGGACATGACTCCTTCAGGCTTCACTTTTACACTCGGTTAGGTGTCACATGCACACAAACCCCCTCAAAGACCAGGGAACTTTTGCCACTGTTATTGCCTCACTTGCCCAGTTCACCCTCACTGTCCCTTTATGCCATGCCAAAGGGCCTGCAACCTCTTCACTTCCTTTAGTCTTCAGTCTTCCCTGGATTCTGAGCAATCCTACTCACTGTCTACAAGTTTAATCTAGCTACCTACTTTTCTCATTGCAGTATCCAGAGGTCATGATTTTTTTGAAGCTGGTGTACCAGCATAGATCAGAGATTTCAGTCACAGTGCTGTTCAGCAGACAGTAAGAACTTTACCTGCATGTCTCCTTTTGCTTCTTCTCTCCTTTGCTGTGGGAAAGGTTTTCATTATTTGACCTAACTTAGTTCTGGAGGAAGGTCTGACTAAAAGGAGACACAGGTGATGGTTTGACCACATCCTTCACTGAATTATACAAATATACAAAGGCCTGTTTTCACAAGTGATAAGAAGGATGTTGCAAAACTAGCCCGATGCAAGGCACCTGGTAGATTTTCGAAACCAGTATCCTATCTGCTCTCAAGTAGTCATCTCATGTACCAAGGAGTGAATATGCATACTTGCTCATTCATTATTTCTCTCCAGGACCACAAACGAAGACAAGCTTCTATCTGTTCTTATAGCAGCTTTCCTCCCTCAAATCCATAAGCCTAATGCTTCATCTATTTCACAAAACGTGGAAACACACTACTAGTTTTATTTTCCTAGAGTTTTTCTCTTGCAGGTTAGGCCAGGGAAGATAGACTAGATGTCTCATCATGGTATTCCCATCTCATTCTAGCCTCACCTATCCTGCTGGATTCCCTGTTCACCGCATGTTGCTCCCTATCAAGGCCCATAGGCCAAACATCAGTCACAGAGAAGTTCTTAGGATCCATCATTGCAGAGCACCTTATGGGAGGCACTGAAGGCCAGTAGAAAGCCCAGTTTGTATGGTCTCTCTTCTCTGAAGGGTTGCAATAAGCCATGGTTCAGCACAGGTTGAAAGAGGGGAACATAGTACCTCTGGCTATCCTGCAGTTGCCTCTGCCCTGCCTTTTGGCTTTCCTCTCATATTCTGAGGGTTTAAAAGCCTTGGGGGAGCTAGTGGAGCTAACAAAAAAATCCATTGCCCTAGATAAAGCTGTGTACACCAAGTTTATAAATTCAGTCAGAAACCAGAAGACTTCCCAGCAAGATCCTCAAATTTTCATAGGACTTGCACAGTGTGCGTTTCAACATAACATTACTGTATCCTTTCACAGTGCAGCCCTTGAGATCACTTGCAGCAAAAATGGGCTCAACAATCCAGAAAAAAAGACTTGTAGATATTAATGAATGTAGAATTCATCTACAGACAGAAAACTATCCTAAGCAATTTAAAGCATAATGCCGTTCAGAAAATGGCCTTGCAGTACCATAATTGACCTTTTTGGCAAAGCATGGCCATTTCTTCCAGTCCACTAACTATTTCTCAGACCCTGGCTTGTGGATAGACCATACTGTCTCTGGCTTAGTCATTCCACTTTTACAGTTTCTTTGTTTAGAGATATAGAGTATTTTTTCTTTTTGCCATTTCATATTAAAATTTAGATCTTGTTTGCCTGTTAGCCTGGAGGTCTCCCTCAGCAGTGGAGTAGAGTGGACAAGAAGGTTTACGTGGACCGTAATGCTTGTGACTTTTCAAAGACTGATGCTTTTGTATCTCATGTAAGAGGTATTAAACACAGCTTAGTCAATGAAATTGCACAAGCTGTGTACCAGACAGTTTGTCCATCTTTTGTTTTCCAACTTATTTCACCCCATGAGAAATAAGAAACTCTCAGATATGGTCAACCCAAGAACAGGGAATTACCTCTGCTAAAAAATGCTACTTTACCAACTTACTTAAGGAAAAGCATAGAATCAATTTTGTTACAATGAGGAGATAACCCTGACCAACGTCCACTGTTCTCAAGAAAAGTCAAAAAGGTCTGTGAATTCCAACTAGCAAAATCATTTCAGGATCTTTAGATGGAAGAGGTGGCCCAGAGTCAGTGCGGTTGTCTGTCAGTCCACTGTCAGTCCCATTGTTACCATGGACCCATAGACACTCAAGCTTTTTTCTTCTACTCCATTTACAGAAAATAAGCAAAGACTGTATGCTTCTCCAAGCATGATTTAAATCTGCCATAGCATTAGACATCTTCCTGCTCACTCTGCTTCACTTCAGCTGTATTGATATACTTTGTACCATAGACCTCAGGATGCTTCAAGTCCCTAGACAACCATGTTCTGGCATAAGTATTGCTTGGAATTTAAGTGAGCGACCACAGGCTGAGCATCTCTTAGCTTTACCCCCACAGCAAGTGATCCCTCAGGTAGCAAACTTCTCTGCTTCACCAAAATACTTCTGCCAATAACCAGGTCCTCTACAACAAAGCTTGATGCTATCACAATCAGCATGGGTTTAGTAGATATAAATTCACTCATTTAGGCTTTTTTTTTTTTTTTAATTTTATTCTTTTCTTTTATTTTATGGTAGTTTGCATTTTTATAAGCTTCCATAACTTCTACCTTCAGGAACAGTTTTTGTGTCTGCCCTTTCAATATCTGTGTTTTTCTATTACAGCTCCCCATGATTACCTCACTGCAAAACTTACAATTATGTGGCACATCACAGCCTCACTGAGCTTTTTCATTAAAGGACTTCAAGAACCAGACCGGTTCCTAAGATAATTCAAGTGAGCCATGATCTTCCCTTCTCTTGTCTTCAGGGCACGTGTTCAGAGGCAGCAAAAAGGAAGCTCTGAATACTTTCCCAATGAAAAACCCTTGGTCCCTTCTACATACCTAAAGGCTAATTACTGCGACTGTGATATTAAAGCATTCTCAAAATAATTTCTTTCTGACACACATTCTGCTGACGTACAATAAAAGCTTTTAAAAATATCTCCTTTCACCTTTCACACTCTCACATAGAAAACTGAGCTTGTTGAATTTCTAAATGTTAATTCACAGCTCTTCATTCATCATATTTATAATATTTTTTTTACATTAGTAGCTGTTATGTAATTTTCAGTAGTTTAAATGCCAGCTTCACTCACCTGTCTGCACACACAGTTGCTGGAATTTCTTGAATATCCTTACGAACACGTAGAAAAGAGAAAAGCTTGCTCAGACTATTCAAAGTGTAGAGACAGACTTCAGTAACCACGAAGTTCTTAAATTATCAGGGAAAGCAAGCTGGTTTTGCAAATGGAAACAAACAAATCCATGCAGTTTTAGATCAGTTATCTCCAAAACATGTACAGATTACAATTCATTTCAAATTTGCTCTACGTGCATTAGACACTCATGCACTTCAAGTCTCTTCAGAAAAGAAAAAAAGCAGGAAACTTCAGAAATAAAATACTTTTGTTTCTGAAATTAGGGTTTATTTAATGTATTTTCAATCACTACTCTCATAAATGGAAGGACCTGTTAATCTGAATCCCATTTCAACTGACTTAGGGAGACGTATACACTAACAGGTGATTTCATAGCAGTAGGATTCAATAGCTTAAAGATGTACATAGTTTGTGAGCAGTAAGTATCCATTCTTAGGAACGGACATTGATGATCTGCGGGTAAAATGCTCACTGATATTCTAATTAGACATTATTTGAATTGGAGTATCATACTGAGGTCCATTCACAGCTGGATCCCTGTTACCGTAGACACTATGTAAGCAAACAAGATGAAAAATACCTAAACAAGACTTTGGGTAGGAATTAGATCGGTGCTATCCACTTACAGCATAGAAAGAAAAATAAAGAAAAAAAATCACATGCAGGGAGGAGAATAAAGTAAAATAATCAGCAATGTGCCTTCTATTTCCCTTCCTTAAACCTGCCAGATTTTAGGAATTGTGCATTTATTTTGTACCTTGTACATTTTTTGCCTCTCTCTTCTTCCTCTCCAGATTCTTTTTATACTTTAACTAAGTCAAAGCATAGATATAAAGCAGTACTTTAAGAACTCGGAGGTAGATACATGGTCTGCAGACTCGAACCTGGAATAACGAAAGCGTCAGGTTCTCTGACTGCCACTGTATGCCTAAGGCCAGTCAGCTCATACCTAACTCTGGACGGCCTGAGGCCAACAATAACCTAAGTTTCTACCAGGACACCCCCAAAGTGCTCACATTCCTCATTCTGGAAGAGCTGCCACTTTTGGAGCAGTAATTCTACAATACACATGCTCTGGTGGGACCTACCACTTTACCAGCAATTAAGTTGCTGTTCTCAATCACCAGATTGCCATTTGCCCTGATAAAGGGTGAAAGAGAAGGAAGTAAAAGCAGAGCAAGAGTAAGACTGTCCCTACAGATAGCTACCAAAGCAACAGTCAAAGGCAGGAGTTCTATTTTGTAATTTTCTTCACAATAACTGTTCCACAAAGCCAGACCCCTTTGTGTGGGTGATGGCTGCAGCACTGAAGACTATTGCTGAGCAATAATTCACACCCATAGACAATTCTGCCAATCCAGGAAACATTTCTTTGAAAGTGAATACAATTTAAACATATATTTCTGTGTCCATGACACTTCATTTTTTAAGTACTGTGCTCAGCTGATGGACAGAGCACTCCCCTTTTCTATTCCCACCCACAAACAAAGGCAAGACATAACTCTTTTTCCATCTCAAACTCCATGCTCCTTAGGACAAAGTTCTCTTTGAAGACTTTAGGGCAGATAATTTACTGGTGGTTTTGACAGCTCTGTCAATATCATTTTTCATTGTTTTGCCAAGATCGACACCACTTCACTGAAGCATTATAAAACATGCAAAGTCATCCTCTCAAAACCAGTAACAACACAACATGGTCTGGAAAAAGCTCTGCAGGAGAGTTTCTTAGGCTGCAGCCTCTACAGCGGCTCAAGAATGTCCATAGCCTTGGACTGCCTCTGATCCTCCTTTTCCATTTCACCCTTTTCCCATTGCTTTTCCCCCACTGCTTTAGCTGAAATGACTCCATGCCTCCTGATCCAGACCTTTTCATAGCTACATCCTCCAGTCTTGTCCTTTGGTCCAACAGCAAGTGTCCTCTTCCTTGAGTATACCCCAAAGTCTTTTCCTCCTTAATCAAGAGGTTTTTAAATTGGGATGTTGGGGGTGGGTGGGAGCCAGAATATTGTAAGCTACATAGAGAAAGAAGTATGAAAACTAATCCATCCATACATAAATAATATGCTGCAGCTACAATATTTCATCAATTCTATGTTTATTATATATCACTAAAAATAAAATTTAATTCCATTGAGTCATGACCGAGGAAAAAAATAGGAGATTTTTCCCCCTTTCTGTTTACAAGCATTGGTCCCATGACATTGGGATGTTGCCCTCTTTCCCTTGTCTTCCTGCAACACCAGCTACCCTTAGTCCCATTCGGTCATGGGCAGGACTCTCATCCCAAATCTGTGAGAAATTCTGAGCAAAGCTAGGAACAAGAACTTGACCGCAGTTCCTTAACAAAGCCAAAGCAGAATATATAAGGCGTTAGCTCTTTCTGTGAGAGCTAGGACTGCTGTGGAATGTAGGCCAATTAAATAGACACGCCGATTTGTACTAATGTCTTCTCCAAGTGCTTTATCTGGTGCTTCTACCTTGCAAGCATGTTGGGGCTGGGTGGTCTTAATGTGCACTACAGCCGTTTCCCGCAGTTGCTTTACCTGACACACAGTCCTGGCAGTGTTGTCATTCAATTTTTCATACTTTCCTTATACAGCTTTAATCACTTGTCAGATAATAATCCTCGATACCAAACCACTTAGGTTATGTATTTTATTCTTATTTTTTTAAATCTGAGTAGGTTGCACTGCCCTATTAGCTCCCCAATTTGCTTAGGCATTTAAGCACTAATCTCTCTTCCTTTAAAATTAGTTTTGGAGCCAAAAGTAATAAGGGATTTTATGCCTTTATTTGCTATATTACAAGTTTGTGGGGGGTTTTTTGAAGAAAGGGTTATTTTGGCATGCCATACTGAAAACATTTTAATGGAATGAGAAATGAAAAATTGCCTGTAGAGGACATGCCTACCACGCAGGCAGCTGAAGAATTAAAGTTCAGCTTGTTAAAAATATATTCTGACAGATATTTTCTGGCTGTAAATACTGACATGATTTAAAAACAACACTCTGTGGCGACCTGTCAAAATTATTGACAGAAAGCAGACAGGGAGGCCAGTGTGACCTGCCTTGCCTTCTACGCTCCTTAGCTCTCAGGATGGAGAGATTTTTGGTCACTAGTTTCACTGGTAAGGGAGAGGTTGAAAGTGCTGACCACCTGCCTGGCTTCCTGGGCTCCTTCTCTGGCCAAGAGTCAGTTCGCTGACCACAGTATTTTTCAAAAGTGACATTTTACAACAGTACTCCTAAGGAAAAATTCTAAAAACTTTCCATCCCATGGAATATTTCACGTTTCCAAACTGTTGTCCCAAATCAAAATGGTAAGTAAGCTGAAAATGGAAAAGCTTCCCAGTGTGTCTAGTCACACACTGTTTGTCAGACCAGCAATCTAATAAAATGGTGGTTCTACCACTGAAGCCTGAAGACACATTTCCTGTACACTGTTTCTACTACCTTGGGTGATTAAATCACGCCATGCCCCAAGGATGTGGGCATTGGCTTTTAACAGAGCTGGGACTTTACCTTTTTATGTAGCTAAAACAGTAGCTTCATAGCGTAGCTCCAGCCACACACAGGCCACTAAAGAGACCGTCTGGGTAAGGCTTG
Organism: Himantopus leucocephalus; assembly: GCA_003993805.1. Taxonomy (NCBI): domain Eukaryota; kingdom Metazoa; phylum Chordata; class Aves; order Charadriiformes; family Recurvirostridae; genus Himantopus; species Himantopus leucocephalus. Next base: position 136,918,125 of record RSEF01000002.1, read on the forward strand.
CTGTTGATTCCCATGCTCAGCCAGTGGTAATTCTTCTAATGACTTCAGTGAATGTTGAGGATTTCACAGGAAAGTGGAGAAAAATAGTTAAATGTCTGAAAAGATTTACATGGGAAACGAATGAAACTCAAAATGCATACAGCTTAGCTAAGCAGTGACTCAGAGGGATCTGATTGCCATCCACAAATATTTCAGAGAGGTTAAACACATGGGTGGGGAGGAACTACTCAGGATAACAAGGGAAAGGAAGCAATATGATTGCAGACAATTTGGATTGAACTGCAGGCATATCTTCTCAATAGCATGACTGGTTAGACTGTGGAACAATTTGCAAGTGAGACAGTGGTGGTCTCAGCATTTTGGCCATTTACTGCCAGATGGGGAAAACACGTGGTGATGAATAATCCTATTGTAGAAATAGATGGACTTCACAGAGTTTTCATAAGGTTTTTCTATTCTGCTTTCAAGATTCTGGGATCTCAGGATAAAAAAGTAGAAGCAGATGAAAAAGGTAGACGCAGATACAGTTTTGCTGCTGTTTGCTACTTTAAGCAAGTATTATCTCCAAGTAACCAGAATTATTTTCATTTATAATTCTATGCCATTGCTCTTTTTAAAATCATCCTATTATTTCATTCCCTCCAATCTGAAATTTCCTTAGTTTAATAGCACTGAATTAAAATGGAACTAAAAGAAACATAAACCATCTGCATTTCTTCTTGCTTAAAACTAAATAGCCACCATTATGCCAAACAAATAATATTTAAATAGGCTTACAGAATGCTGTAGTTACACCAGCACTAAAAAATATATACGCATATTTGCATCCTTTTCTGTCCTTGGGTAATGACAACATTAATGACATATTTATATAGCACTGTTCTTCTGAAAGGAGACTAATTGCTGCACAAACTAGTTTCACAGACGACATACACATTTCTCTCGTAAGTGTTAGGTGGTCGGCTAAATGCTGAAGAGTGCACAGCATTAGAGCACTGGGTTTATATGGCTTGGAGAGAAGGATGCCTCCAGACAAAATAGCAGCATCACGTAGGCCGGGGCTGAGCACATTCCTTACATCAGTAATGACTTTTGGGACCAAAGGTGCCATGAACAGCATCACCATCTCAGCTTTGCAGGAACGAATGAGAGATTTTGAAGCTCAATGTGTGCTTTATTAAGTAGAGGAAAGGGTAAAGTAAAATTTGTACCACGTGAAGACAGAAAGGAAAACACTGACCCAGCCTTAGGATTTGAAAATGTCTGTTTGAAAATGAATTTGAAATACTGGATTTAAATTCCTTGAAGAGTGTTTTCTAGGGGCTGTGATAATGCACAGCATAGTAAAGCATGTCATACTCAGACAGAGGCATGATTCCAAACTCAGACAAGCTACACGTCCTGACATATTTACATTTCCTAAAAATTGGCCTGTGTAATGCAAGCAGAAAGAAAAATCACAATTGCACCAGGACTTCAACTTTGTGAACCAGCATGCTCCTTATGCTCTTTTTTAACTACCCACACCTTTTCCAAGCCCCTTACTAAGCCAGATCTAAGCTACAGTAGAACATAGTGAATGGCCATGAAGTAAGGCCTAGATATTAAAAAAATGTAAATTTTATTCATGCACTGACATCTCTTTCCAGAAGTCTGGTGTCCTTAGTCATCGAAGGCTTTCAAAAGCACCTACCTTTAAGCTTAGGAAATATTTGGAAGACAAAATGTGCTTACAGCTTAGCACTTATGTAAATGAGAGAAAAACAGGGCAGAAACTGCCATATCGTACAATTCATGTTAATTGCAATTCATGCTGTTGGATAAGTGCTTAATATAAAACAACGAAACAAGGATAGGTGAGAGCAATAGAACAGGTTTCCTGGGATAAATGATCTCCCGGGAAGAGAGTGAAGAAAACATGCTCTGTCCCAGCCTTTTCGTCTCAGCACTTCTGGAGTATAGAGCAACACAAAAGAGGTCATGAAACAAAATGAAGAGAGAAGTGCTGAAAAAAGCATTAAGCATCCCTAAAACATGCAAAAACACAGTGACTGAGGTCCCAGGGAAGAGACGGAAGAGCAGAAGTGAGATGGAGGTGAAGTACAGCTCAATCAAGCTTCAGCTGATTGTCCAAAGACACACTCGCTGTGGACAACACAGTGTGTGGGCAGATTGCCGGAGAGATGAAAGCACAAAGCTAGAAACCAGGGTAAAGAGATGGTTACAACAATGAAACTGAGAAGATGAAGTGTGGGACAAAATTTTAAAGGTAAACTCAGGAAGGTTGGAACAATATTGGCCCAGATTCCAGGCTTCCTTCAACACAAAGGGACCTTCACTTTTCCTAGGATGGGCTTAAAAAGCAAAAGTTCTTTGTATTTTGCTAGCCACACTGCTCTCCCCCAGTGGAGCTCTTAAACATGAACTTCTGAGTGCTGGATCCATCAGCCCCTGCATGAAACTGGCTTCTGATGCAGGGAAACTCTTGTTAGGGAAACAATTTATAACGTCATGTTATTGGCAGAACTGATTTGGAATAGTTTCCATACCTTATTCCTTGCCTTGCCCACAGCTCAGGCTCTCCCTGTGATGTCTCCTGAGCAGAAGCCCCAGCACATTGCTGCCCACATCAGGCAACAGCCACCCTGTGAGGACCTGACTACCTGAGGGCAAATCAGTCAGATGAGGTTGCCCAGTGGGCTTGGCTTTCTAAAGGGCCATGCTACACCTATGCTTGTGGAGCATCAATTAGATGTAAGGCATTTGATATTTTAAGATTTTAAAAGATCAGGCCTAGTGATGTTGTAGAAAAGTGGAGAGAGAAAAGCTGAAGTTTGCCAAAGTCGAGCACAAAATAACAGAGAAAATACAAGCATCAAGATTGCATCAGACTTTATATCGACTAAAATCTTCAGTGTAACTCCACTTACTTCAGTGACTTCAGGGTGCCTTTGGCCCACTGGATAGATAATGGTCTACACTCTGGCTCTTGTATTTCTACTATGTACTTGGATAAAAGGAGTCTGTGTAGCTTTCCACCTACTCCTCCTGAGGGAAAGGTGTTTTATTATAACTGGAGCAAAATGCAATGGGGTCTGCTCTGTACCTCTCACAAACAGAAGCCGAAGATGACTGTAACCCTCTGAGATGTCATACTTTGCAATCATCCAAATGTAAAAAGGGCTGGAAGCCCTCAGCCATAAAAAAGAGGAGAAACCTATCTGTCTTATGCCTTTGTTGCACATAGCTTTTCATTTTAGGCCTCCTTTAATCCAATATAGCAGCCTATAAAATATATCTCCATTCTACCGTCTCTTTTAAGGGAAGTCTCTTGATGATTTTTTGTTCTCTATTTCTGCTCAATTGGATTGTATCATATTTTTGCTCTTCAAATTTTCTCTCCTCCTTAGGCTTTCAGGCTCATTTCTGCTTTATCTACACCCATCAATCCCTTTTCTTCCACCTACCCCGTGTCCCAAATTCTCTTTGAAACAAAGACAGAACTCGAGTCTTTTCAAGTCCACAGGTCTATAAAAATCTGTACATATTCACTCCCTGATCCTGGGTGCCTTTGTGTTATCAATTCACTTTGTAAAAGATTTAAAGTTGTATAAAAATTAGTTTTAATAGTAAATATTAGTGTATTTTGCAGGATGTCTAAAGCAACCCAAAATCTGAATGCCAAGAAACCTGAGAACAATTAAAGAATTATTTTTGAGAGTAGCCCTGTGGAGATGGATGTGGGGATACTGGTGGATGAAAAATTGGACCTAAGCGGGCACTGTGTGATTGCAGCCCAGAAAGCCAATCATATCCTGGGCTGCACCAAAAGAAG
>RSEF01000002.1:136929340-136958242 GCA_003993805.1 Himantopus leucocephalus
CCCTTTCCCCTTCCCCTTCCCCTTCCCCTTCCCCTTTTCCCTTTCCTTATTTTAAACTGTTTTTACCATTTAAGATGTTAATGAGGGCAGTGAGTTCGCATCCGATGGCATGCATGTGTGAGGAGAGCGGGTTAGCAGATGGGGGTGGTTAGGAGAGGCGGTGGGTGAAAACGCTGTCACTTTTCAAAATACATTGCTTGGATTTTTATTATTTTAATTTTTTTCTGGGCTTTTCACTGAAGAGTTTCTCGCGCTGCAAAAGTTTTTTTCCCAAACTGTGCAGGCTCCCTCCCGTCCCGTTAGACCCTGATGGGTTTGAGATGTCCAGGGTTGATGTGCAGATTAACCCTGAGCCCCTCAGCCCTTTGGGGGGATCCCAGCGAGGTGCCCTCCTGTGCACGTGGCCATCCTACCCCTCAGGGGTGCCGTGCCAGACCATCACCAAGGGCTCAGCATCTCACAAGAGACAGCTGTAAAGTTTTTTGGCTAAACTTGCCCAGCACAGAGCGTTTCTTGATCAGAGGCAGGTCCTGACAAAAGGCAAACTCCCACCCAAAGGTTTCCAAAGTATCCCCTGTCCTTGATGAGACCTACAAAGCTTCAGACCATCTCTACTACCAACTCTGATCTACTTCAGACCAACTTTTATACCGGTGTTAGTCCACAATATCAGCTGGAAACGACATGTTCTGTATTAAGGGACCCTTTACCCTGATGTTTTCTCTAATGTGCCCACATTAACTTCCCCAGCCTTTTTCCCCAAATTATTTCAAGCAGCCGCCATCTGCTCATCTCCTTATTTTTCTAGCCTCCATCAGAAATCATTCAAATTAGACACTTTATTGACTTGTATTATTTCCATTCAAGTGTATAATGAAAATGCAGCTTTTTTGTCTTATAAATACCGCTTGTAAGAGAAACAGGAGAATTAGAGGCATACATCACAAAGACAGAAGAGAAACCTAAGTTGCCAGGAAAGAGTTAAAAAACATTAAACAGAGCCAACTCCCCAGTTTAAATCAGCACACTGGGTTAGGAAACCGCACACGGTCACCATATCTGATAAAATGAAAACTTCTGATTTCACACAAAGAAAAAAAAATATTAAAATGAAAATTATTTGTTTAATTTTCAGCAATTGCTTAAACCGGTGTCAGGTTCATATTTATAGAAAAGCAGATGCCTTTCACAAAGCTGGTGAAGGGGTGGGGGGGCTGCTGCTGTACTTCTGCTCTCACATCTGGAGGAAAACCTTAAATTCAAACCTAGTCTCTGCCTGCTTCAAAGCAGGTACTGGACCCTGGAGGCCCTTCCTGCTGTGAGAGTACACTCATGTCATAGATATCTGGGGGTGTGCAGCTCTGTGATTACCCCTCAGTGAAGTACCTCCACCTGAATAAACACGTAACCATAAATTAGACCAGGCAGCAAAAGACTGGTTGTAAGGCTGCCCAGAAAGGGCAGGCACCGAGGTCCTGGTCCCACTGGGGGACAGGCAGAGACCTAACGAGAGCGAGACCTGACTTCTAATGCAACCTCCTCCCTGGCCTTGTGTCAAAGTCCCGATCAAGCATCCAGAGGATTTTAACAATTCCCTAAGTTCTGGGTTTTAAAAAAATGAATTAAAACGAGTGAATCCAAATTTTAAATAATAATTAATAAATGAATAAATACATTAGATGTAATTAGTTAAAATTAATTTTAAAATAAAAAAGAAAAATTACTTAGGCAGAAGCTTTTGCCGTCCTTGACCCGTATTTATGGGGCACTTCTAGTTGATCAAAACTCCGCTCCTGCAGCTATNGCCAGGCCTGAGCAGCCAGCGCCCTTGCTCGCATAGGAGTCTTGCCCAAGGTGTGGGCTGCGTCACCTGGTGTGGCTGTAACACCCCTGTGGCTCTGCGTGGGCCCTTGCTACTCGTGGCACAAGTCGTCAGTCATCGGTTAATATTGCTGGGGTCCATGGCGGGCATATTCATCACCTCGCTGAAGCACACCTCGCTCTTTCCCGTCAGACGTGCAGCTCAGCCCCAGGCACCTGCGAGGCGAGGAGCGGGATTTCAGCGCTGGCCCCTTTGGTATCCATCTGCTTGAGGGCACCCACTGTTCCCTTTCACCAGGTGTAACTGGGCAGAAGAAAGCCACCAGATCTCAGAGCGCTGTGTTTCTTCACCCTCCCCAAATTTCACAAATCTCTCCACCTCCAGCTGAAAACCTGCAAAACCTTTCAGCACGCTGGCTTTGCTGCCCATTAACATATAGTTCCTAGCTCCAGAGCAGCACCAAGTCCTCCAGGCAGCGTGGAGGTGGGTCCCTTGACAAGCAGGCTGACTTTTCCTTCAGGTAACACCAAAAAGGAAACAAGGCTGCTTGCCAATGAGATAGGAGGAAAACCAAAACCAGTTCCCCGAAAAATCCAGCCAAACCTGCCAGGAATCTAGAATTGTATTTTACCTGTTAAAGATTGTACAAATAGTTTTTGTTTTATTCTAATAATGCTTTTCATGATCTTTCCTTTGCTCTGCATTTAGTCTTTTGTTCTCATTAGGAGAAAATTTCCAGTTTAAGAGTAAAAATTTAAAACCCTTAAATGGTCCAATCCCCATACTGAAAACTGAGTTGCAATGTATGATTTATTTGGATATATAGGGAGGAAAGATGTCATCTTACTAAGTTTATTTCATACTTTATGTGCTGTAAACTAGGTCCAGTGCAAAGCTCAGCTTAGACACCATCAATGAAGTCCTGGATGTGGGTCACAATTCCGTTAGTTGCCCGCCAACCCCACCCTGCAGAATATGGTCACAAAGATGCTCCAACAGAGCTTGGCACCTGGATCCTCTGGTTTCTCATTTGGTTTCACCTTCAGGAGCAGAGCAGTTATGGCATGTGCTGGACAAGCTGTTTAAATACTATTAGCAGTTTATCGAACCAGAGAAGGTTTCAGCTCTCAAAAATGTATATGCCCATTTTGAAACTCTTTCCTTTACTGATATTCATAGCAGCAATAGAAACTATATTTGGAAGATTTGCTTTCTTCCCTTGCCTAAACTTATTATAGCGTTGCCCGGACGACTCCCCATTGCAGTTCAGGCTGAAGTAGCGATGGGGACTACCTCTGGAAACGTAACAGGGTGACAACGGATGGCAATTGTACATGTATGAAGTGTCACACGGTGACCCATGCCACAGCAAAACCACCTTAACTGGACAGCAGGGAGCAAAGAAACTGGAGGAGAGGCCCTCTGTCGCTTCCACTCCCTATCCCTGATCCTTCAAAGCACGCACTAATGTGGTGGTACCTGCGGTGGGACTCCAGCAGGGACAGGTGGGCACACTGGAGTGTCACCAGCAGTGAGGCAGGGCCAGTGCACCTCCATACAGCCCCGGATGGGTTGGTGCTGTGTCCCCCCGCCAATGGCAGGGCTGGGCCTGGAAGGCTCTGCCACGGCTCCACGCAGGATGCACCCCTCAGAATCTTCTCAGACGTTGCACGAGGAGTCACAGACTCTCGCTCAGGTATTTAAAGAGCTCCTCCAGCCGGTGGTGTTTACAGTGGGGAGAGAAGGCAGACCTGCACACTGTGAGGGTTAGCTGGGGCCAAGTACAGGTGGGATGGCAGAAGTATTGCAGGGAAGGATCTACGGCAGCACCCCCGCGCTGCCCTTGCCTTCCCAGCTTATAAACCTCTCTGCTTTCCCTCTCCCCTTCCGTCTCTATCTGGTTTCTACTTGCTATCAGAGCAACCCTCAAATTTGCTCCCACACAGCTGATCTCACTGCCTCCCACACCCAGTCTGATCCCTTCATGCCACCCGGCCCCTCTCCTGACTTATCCCGTTGCTTCCCCCACCCACACAAACCCTGAGTCTTTCTCACCATCTCAGATGCTCTGCGCCCCCTCCCAGCTATCATCCTTGCTCTGCTTCTTTAAACCACTTCTCTCAGCCCCGAATCCAGTATCATGGTAGCCCATATGGTATCAGGTTTTGTGCCTAAACATCATCCTTATAAGACATCCACAAACTAGAAAATAAAGCCGGTTCTTATTAGGGTCTTGGTTTCCAGCGCACACAGCACAGGAGGAGTTAAAAAAAGCAATATTCTGAGGGAAGGGTGGAGCCACACTAAGGGCTTTTCAATGTTATGCAGCCTTGTGAAAATGTGATGTAGAGCTCAAACTATAAATGCCCACCGAATACAGCATTGTGTGCTATTAACCCATTAAAAAAAAATAAAAGTGATTCTGTTCTCTCTCTTTTTGTTTAGATATTAAGAAGAGCAGACAAGAATGGTAAGACTGATCATGTGTCTTCCCCCCTCCCTTTGGAAAAAAAATCCATCATTGATTCAGCATTTTAAGTCATGCTTTAAACATCCTAACAGGAAAACTAGCCACCCCTTATGTCATTTTGTGTTTTATATGGGTTTAATGCAATGTATTTTGTTGTGCACCGATTCATCCTATGGGTTCTTTGAGGGCAGATCTTGTGCTTTCACAATTTGGCATGTGTGTTTGATTTGCACTTTGGGCGCACGTGGGTGTTTTCTTAGTGACATGTTCACATGAAGGTTTGAAATACTTGTTAGTAACTCCAACTTATTACTTTTTAAAAACACCATAGGCTATATCCAGCAATCAGACTTGCTTCCTACATTTGGCAGTTACGTATTTGTTCAGCGTGTCAGTAGGTAGAATAAAGCCTTGACTTCAACTCACATATTTATAACACAAAAGTCATGAGTTTTTTATTTTCTTCTTAATCAAAAGCTTTTCCCTCGTGTCTACTGACAGTTTTTTCCTTCCACATATATTTTTTCTCTTATTTAAATTCCGTAAGTTGGAGCATAGTACTGTAAGGCTTCACAGATGCTCCAGTTTGGCCTCAGCAGGGGAAGGGCCCTGCTGTAAGGACTACAAGGGTAACCCCTGGATTTTTTTTCTGCTGGTATGCATAGTCATGGTCTCGAACCTGACTTTAACTCCTTTTCCCATCTCAGAATTGCTGCACAATTTTGAACAAGTTGCATTGTCGTTTTTGTGCCACATACCCCAGCAGAGAAATGAAGCCGCTACCATGTCCCTGTGTCACACAGAGTGTGAGATTCTGTATGTTTGAGGCTATGCAGGGCTTCTGTAGCTCTGCAGTTACCATAATGGTATTCATACGTAACTCATAACCAAATTTAGATCTTACAGGACGAGAAGGAAACACAAGCTTGCAATTATTTAGTACTGTGATACTGAAGTACGGGAAGAAGGGAGATGCAACTTCTTGCAGAAGCGTGGGCCAGACCTTGGTCTTTTCCTGGAGGCATTGAACAGGGTCAAACCCACAGCTCAGACAGGTTTAACCCTGGCAAGCAATTCCCAGCCAATCCTCAGAAAACGGGTATTATGCAGGTTTGATAAAATATACTTTCAGGTATTGTCCTGGTTTGAGGTAAAACAGAACCGTTTTTCTGTTCAGTAAGTTCCAAACCACGACAGGTATCTGAGGGCAAATGGGTACCATTGAGAAAATCAGAGAGAATAACTTTCAAGGAAGAACTGTTGGACAGCAAGGGGCTACCATACAGTCTGATGGTGTAGCTGAGCCTGTTGAATAACTGTTTCCTGTTGCCGAGAAGGCAATCCCACCCCACAGCACACCTCCACCTGTGTATTTCTGCCCCAGCCCATGTGCGGCAACTGGCATCTCCCACGAAACCACGGCAGGGGCCTTCAGGGAGCTCAGGAACCACAAAATCCATCACTGTGAGAAAATTTTGGTATTGTTCTTCTTATCTCCCTCAGTCAGTTTGCCAGTGGCTTGCAAGCGCAGTGATGGTGCAAGTTGAATCCCAAGGTGAGGGCTGGGATGGGGAGGAGAAGGATCTTCCCCTTCAGCAGTGCCTTTCCAGCTTAGCTACACGCCAACCACAGCCAAGCTCTGCTGGCGTCCCCTGCAGACTTCCTCGTGGTGTTCTGAACAGATGTTTATCTGTCTACCCTGAAGACTGATGAGAGTCAGAGCACATGGTGCATAGCAGTGGTCGTCACCCCCATGGAGTCAGAAAGAGCCCCCGCAGCTCCATGTCCCTGCCCTGGACTTTGAACTCATGCTCTGTCTCAGCTCTGGTGGATCTTCAGCACTTGGGTGGGTCAGGAAGGCTTCCAGTCCTCGCTGGGGTTACCCCACAGCTTATTACTTATACATTGCTATTAAAATAGGGGAAACAGCTCACACAATCAGTGACAAATTTGCTTGTTCCAGAACAATACGAAACCATATCAGCCCCAGAGGCTGTGGTCACCGGCATTCATACTTATATATGGATGCTTTACCACATATTATTGGGAGAAAAGTGGCTCAGTTCCATCACTTTAGTTCTATTCGTTTAAGTCCATGAACTTGAAATGGCTTCAGCTCTTACGTGCTTAATTGCATTTGCTCAACCGCCGATTGCCCATGGGACTTCCACTTTGCTGCNGCTCTTATGTGCTTAATTGCGTTTGCTCAACCGCCGATTGCCCACGGGACTTCCACTTTGCTGATCTAGCACTGCAGAGGTTCGTGCCACATTAATAGGGAGGGGATTTGTTTTAAGGCTGGGAAGTTAGGTACCTTCTCAGAAAGGTTATGGGATATGTGAACACTTATCTGACATGTTTACACTGTTGTCAACACAGATTATTAGCTTTTGTTAATGACTAGGATACTTACACTTTCAGTGTCACCCTACTGTAAACCAAATGTATTGGTTCACAGTAACAAATACTGTTACTGTCTGTGACATGGCCCTGTTAAGTTCTCCCATATACTTTTAACAGGACTCTCTCAGAGCTGCCGTATGCATTCTCTCTCTGAGATTAAAATACCCCCAAAAAATTTATCATCAAAAACCTTACTAGGTAGTTGCTTGACAGCAAGAAAAAAGTACATCCCAAAAAGTGGATCAAGCTGATAAGTAGGGGTGTTATAGGAGATAGCAGTCTTACTATGAATTTAGGGACTGTTGGACTTCACGTTAGCCTTCAGCAACATGGAAAGTCAACTATTTTGCAAAGACAACATAAAATAAGAGATCAAAAGAGCCACGAGATCCTGATGAATTGCCGTTACTCAAAAATACTACAATGTTTTATGACAGCTGGGTTTAATTGAGAAACTCCTTTATCAACAAGTTGTTCCCCTATTCAAAAGAAGCCGTACAAATGTTGTTTCTTTTGGGGTGGTGGTTTCTTTCTTTGCCAGCCCAGGTACCTATGTCATTCTGTTACCCTCCCGTTTCTGGAAATATCAGCTGTGCACAGCTTCTACAAGAGGATCAGCTTCATAAGCTCTATCTATAGTTCTTATTTCATGGCTGAGCAGCTCTGCTCTGTATGGAGCAGACCCACACTCCTCCTGTAACTGAAAAGGTCATGTGATTTTCTTAGAGGGAGAACAAGGCATAGGGAAGGAATATCACATTTCTAAGAAATATATGGTTCATAATATTTACAAAAGCAACAGAAAATCCTGAGGGAAAAAAAACAATTTCATAAAGGTGAGATGTTGCACATTGACCTTTCTGGAAAGGAGAAGTTTCAGGTTTGCCTGTCAAAATGAAATTTTGGTCAGGTTTACTTTACAAACGTCCATGCATTCCAAGGAGAGCATGTGGATTTCACACAGAACTGTTTTGGAAAAATTCCAGCTGAATGGAAAGTTCTTCATTTATTTCATTCCTTTTGCTATTTAAAACAAAATCAAAATAATGAAATTCCTCTCAAAAAATCTTGTCCCTAGCCTGCAAGGGAGGGCGTAAAGAAATATGGGAAACTGGAACTGCCAAATGCAGTATTTCCTAATCAAGATATTTTTTTACCTCTCTCATCTCACAGGCAATGGTGGTTGCCCCACCAATGTGTGACTGCAGCACCTGTATGTGCTTGTCTGCAAGAGGTGTTTCTCTTGTCTTCTGATATGCTAAGAGGGACGTGGGGCACCCCATTAGCCTTGCAGTGATTCACAATCAAGTGAAATTATATCCGTTGTTGGTAAAGGTCACCCAGGAACCTCTGCTAACCTTGCGGGTTTGACACATGCCCTATTAGTTTAGCCTCATGCTACAATTCTCTCCTGTTAGCACAGGAACAGAAATTCAAATATAGGCTATGTTGCAGAAATCCAATAATCACAACCAATCTGACTGTCAAAATGGAGAAGAAAAAAAGGTAATAATCTACTGAGAATGCAACTCTCAATCTTGCAAGAGTAACAGTCTTCCTTCAGCTGATGGAAGGTGCTTCAACACTGATGGTTCAACACTGACCAGAGTCAAGGAGTACCACAAAATAACTGGAGAGCAGTGCCCCGCCTTTGCCTGCATCAAGGTGGGGGTCATTTCTCTTCCCATCCTCCTGGGGAAGAAAAGGGTTGCTCTTCCCTTTTATCAGAGTCTATATACTTTATCATCTTCAGCTTTTTCTTGGGGGAAGCCGGGCTGCTGCAGATCTATTCTCTTATGACGGTGGAAAAAAATTNGGGGGTAGCCGGGCTGCTGCAGATCTATTCTCTTATGACAGTGGAAAAAAACGACTCTGAGCCCAGTGGCTTGGCTGTGGGCTGTTGAGTGTATGCACAAGCACAACAGCCACCCTTTAAGGCATGAGCCTCCTCTCCTGCTCTGGGAACATGGCATGCCCTGGTGTTTAAAACTCCCCGTAGCACTGTCCAGTGTGAAAACAGCCATCCAGTCAAACCTGGAGGGAGGAGGGAGTGACCGCCAGCCGTGTCCTCCAGAAGGAGGACCCCTCGGCTGTCTCTCTCCCCGACAAGTTTAGAACTGGTATTTGATTATGACCTTGTTCCAAACTTAGAGCTCCTGCCCCCAAACTCTTNTGGTGTTTAAAACTCCCCGTAGCACTGTCCAGTGTGAAAACAGCCATCCAGTCAAACCTGGAGGGAGGAGGGAGTGACCGCCAGCCGTGTCCTCCAGAAGGAGGACCCCTCGGCTGTCTCTCTCCCCAACAAGTTTAGAACTGGTATTTGATTATGGCCTTGTTCCAAATGTAGAGCTCCTGCCCCCAAACTCTCNCCCGACAAGTTTAGAACTGGTATTTGATTATGACCTTGTTCCAAACTTAGAGCTCCTGCCCCCAAACTCTCGGATCAGCTCCAAGCAGGAGCTCTAAAAAGGGCAAGTCTAATATGAGAGGTTTATGAAAGGTGATTTCTATATAGGTGCTGTCATTGATTTGCAAATTTAACTCAGCTGTTACGAAAAAGTACTGAGTATAAGCTATATCTCAAATATTCTGTAAAGTCCTAAGAGGAAGATATTTGAAAACATCATAGGTAATATCTGCTATAGAAGCAGAGATCTAAAAAAAAAAAGAAATCTTAACCGTAAGGAACACAGTAAAGAGTATGCTGCAGGCAGTCAAGAATGATTGCAACCAAATGAGGGGAAAATAAAAAATTGATGAAACAAAAAAAGAGTAGAGCTCCAGAGATAGCCAAACCTGAATATCAAACACCCAGCACAGACCAGCAACAAAATGTTAATGCCAGAACCAGCGCATTTATGTCTGGTTTCATTTTTTCTCTGACACTTCAAACAGGCACTCACTGAAAGCCTTTTTTCCCCTCCTAAAAATGTATCTTTTGTAATGTCATTGAACTAGAATCTGTAAAATGAAAAATACAGTCAGATGAGACTAATCTTCTCATTCTGTTGTATGTCTTCATTCAGCACCCCCTGATGTCCATGATACAGAGCAGGAGCATCACACTTTTAAATGCAGAATTCTAAAACTGTATAAAATAGCATGATAATACACGCAGTAGAAAAACTGTTGTTGATTGCAGTGATCTGAGGATTTCAGCCCAGCTCTAAAACCATGTGAACATTAGCCTGACAAAAAACTGTGGGTCATAAATAAAGGGTTCTTTAAAATAAGGCAAGTGCAGCAGTAGCATCCTATCACTTCCTTTGGTGTCAGTGGCCAAAGGGATTGATTCCCAGAGCATACACATTTGAGTCGCCCAACAAGATTTCCACAGAATAACCAAAAAGCCACCGAGCTGCCCCTGTACAATGATCAAGAGGAAATCTCAGCAGACTCACTCTAGAGTCAGTTTTGCAAAGATCAAAACAGGTGTTTTCATATTCATTATTTATTGACAGTGCCATTGCAGGACAAACACTGACTTTGTAGGTGAGTGTTGTACCTGCTGCATCTGCTCATTTGTCTCCAGGTGAGCTCTGGCGGGATGATAGCTGCCTCACTACACCAATCCTCAGACAGTGACTTCTCAGTGGCTCTAGCTTGTAGCCCAGAGTGCTAATTTATGCCATCCCAGAGGAGTTAGTGAATATGCCTGCAAGAGGCAGGGGAGGCACCTCAGGAAGGGGATCTCTTGAATCCCCCTGAAGTGAACTGTCAGGGTTGGCCTGGAGGCTCTTCGAAGATTGCCATTTAGGGGATTAAACTTTTTTCCGAGGAAAATTTTAGAGTTACACCAAAGCAAGGCATGCCAAGTCCCTGATTTCAGCATTTTTTCCTAGGCCAGTATCTCCTAATCTGGGGCCACAACATCCTGACATCTCATGAGGTGTTCAGCTAGCCCACAGCCTGCCCCCAGCAGCACTCCTCGCTGGCGGCTGCAGCGGTGCATGGGCTCTCCCCTCCACACACATGGACTGGCCAGATATGTCACAGCGTGACAGGGTGGCCCATCTCTTGTGTGCCCTTCCTTGAGAAAAACAGCTACGTGCAGGAATCCCTTGGGGAACCTCTATGATACCCAGAAGGGCCAGGTTTGAGCAGCCCACAGTGGTCACATTTGAGCTATACATTTACTGGATGACTTTCCAGAACATGTATTCTCAATGGGAGCCAGAGCACAGAAATTCTCTGAACTGCAGCATCACTGGTAAAATGGATTAGTAGGCAAAACCCCTGTAGCACAGCCTCCAGGAACTCTTGCCACACCACTGTTTGCTTCCTGACCATCTGGAACCACTGCAGACACCACCCTGGCTCCTGTTTCAGCACCCTGGCTCTGCCTGGGGTGGGATTCCCCATCCCACCTCCCTGGGTCCTTCAGGTGCTGCAGGGTGGACTCTGTGCTCCAGATTCCAAACGTTATTATTTCTATAAAGATAAAATGACTACTTTTAAACCTAAACCCTCTCCCTGTTAGCCTGGTCCCCTTGGAACCACTTGGTTGCTTACATGCACTAAGCTTTTGCAGCATAACAGCTGAAATAATGGCTCAAAATCATTATTTCTGGTTATATCAACACTCGATACAGATCAGAGCCAGTGAAAGCTCAGTGCATTTGCCCAGAATCTTTAAAGCTTCAGCCTATGTCTGTGCTTTTTCTCATGCAACTTCTTATGCCTGGGACCTAGTGCATATTAACAACATGCTTTTTGGCACACTGAAATTTATGATTTTGGCAGCTCTTTCTCAGTCTGATTCCAGCCTATGTGCCATATGCCAATAAATCAGGTGTTTTTCAACTTTTTGCATCTGGTTCAGTCCATCGGGGTCTGTTGCCGTGTGTCTCCCCCCACTACTTCGTTTTCTCTTTGAATAGGGGAATATCTTTTAGCACTCAAATGCTTTGATCCAAGTCCAGGTATGGACTATCAGTTCCTTCCAAAAAGGTAAGTCACGCAGCCGGTCCCTGGGAGCAGGACCTCCTCCCCTGGGAGGAGGACCTCCGTTTACGCTGCTTTCCCACTGTGTTTGCTTCAGCCATGCAGGGGACTGTGGCACTTTAAAGCTTTAAGTTCTCCAAAGGCAGCCAGATTTCAAAAAGCCATAAAGGGCCGTCACTGCTCCCAGGAGGGATTTAGGAAGGCAGCTCCCATTGAGAACTGTGAAGGCCTGGATGGGGCTATGTTTTTGTCCCTTGCCTTTCCCATGGCAGAATTGACTGCTTCATTTTGAGCGCTGTCATTTCCTAGTTCCTCTTGCACCTTCCTGGGGAATAAATACTTTCTGCCACAGGGCATTTTTCTATTTATTGGTTTCACTTGTTATCTCTTCTCCCTTTGCTAATTTTTGCCCTACAAGGGCATAGGATTGTGCTTACAGAACCCCAGACCCTAAATAACTTGACTGCCCTGGCAGTGTGCACGTTGCCAGCCTGGAGGCAGGCTGGGCACCATCTGGTTGGACTGGGACAGTGCCATGGGCTCTGCTTTCCATACTGCATCCCACCAAGGTGAACCCCAGGATGAGCTTTAGCCCAGTGGGGTTTTTCCCTCCAATTGCCATAAGCTCTTCCATGTGGCTCTTCCAACTGCCATAAGGCCTAGGGCTGCCATTCAGCCATACCAGCTCCATCCAATGTGGCTCCTGCTGTGGAAAGACTGCTTTGGTGGTCCTCCATGGAGCCCACAGGCATGTTTAACTGCTAGGAAAGGCTCACAGTCCTAACAAGAAGCCTGAAATAGGTGGGAGTGGAAGCTGTTTTGTTGCCTTCCAGCATTTGCTGGCATCTCTGCGAGATGTCCTGCTCCTCTACATCACCGTAACTTCCTTCAGTGGCTGCAGACTCACCATTTGCCACTGTCTTTGGGCACGTAGACTCCAAATATATGCGTGCTCTTGTTCATTATTTGCTTGATATCTTTTCACTCACTGAAGCCATCTGTCAACTCAAAAAGAGAGTATGTGTGTGGCTTTCCTTTGTCAGACGTGCTGTTGTCTACTGAAGTCATAAGCTATCCAAAATGTGTCCTGGAGGTTACTAGTGTTTCTGGTGTGGACTAGCTGGGGAATATCACTTGGGCCCATTTTACACATAAAAACATGTATTGAATAGACAGGTGAATTTTCCTGAAATGAATGTAAGAATGCAATTGTAGCCCAAAGGAAGGCTCCTCTAAAACACCATGTAAGTATATTTCTAAACTTGCAAGTGCTACATGGGGAGATTCATTTTATTATTTATATTTTTGTCTGCCAGTCAGGAGTGTTCTGGCTCCAAGGAGGGTGGGCAACTGTGCCTGTTTCTGAAGAAACCCTGCTTTGGAAAGACATCAGAGAAGACGCACAAAAGCAAGCAAGGCTTGCAAAGCAGCTTCTTTGAGATAACGTTGCCAAGGCAAACGCTGCTGAAGATTGATTTGTCTGAGGGATGCATGGCTTCAGAGAAGTTTGTCTTTCATGAATCATCTATCCCCTGTCGCTCTGCCAGTGACAAGGATTGAAGCATCTGTAATAAAGGTTTCTGCTCAGCTGCTCTGAAGCACTTAAATCGGACAGTATTTATCTGGGCACTCCGAGGGCAGCGAGGTGTGCCCCAGGGAGGCAGTGCTGAAGATATGTAATGCAGCCTTTAAAATAAAAGCCATTCTTGATGCTTGAAAAAAAAAGCTGGCTAGGCAAACGTGTCTTCAAGTAAACAGCACAAGGAGCACTTTTTAGGGGTTGGGTCTGAGCTTCATCTGAGCACTGAGGAAGCGCAGGGGTGGCCTGGGCCACCAGCAGCTGAGTCCCCACTGCACTAGCAAAGCAGTTACGCTCATACAAAATCAGAGAAATGCACTGGAGAATCAGAGCTTTTTTCAGTAAATGTAACTCTGTGAAGTCTGTAAGTAACCGAATAGGTTCAAATCTCCTTGGCTTTTGCCAGCAACAAGCTCAGCCACGTGTCAGTCAATGTCGATAACATTCAAAATGTTTTTGAGAATAAATAGCAATGAAGCAAAAAGCAATGTCTGCTCTTGGATGGTAAAATTTAAAGAAAATAGCTAAAGTGCCCGATCTGGCTGTTGACAGATCATTGATTTTCTGAATTGACGTGAAACCAATGATCCTGAAGAACAGAGATAAACTCACAGATGTTTCCGGTTTTGTGTCATACCCAGAGTGTTCTGTAAGTAAACTCATAATATGTTTATATCAGAAAAGTTGCCAAAAATCACCAGTTTCTTGAGTATGTGTATAACTTGCATGCAAATCACGCTTCCCAGCAAAGACTAAAGCTGCACAGGCAGTTTGATTAAACAATCAATTGTATCCATATAAGCCAAAGGAAGCATAGCTGTGAAAAGAAGCTCATATAAACACAGTCAATATTTGATATTCCTTCTCTGTAACCAGTGCCAAATGGCAGATGTTTTTTGATTCTCAATTAGGTAATCACGGCAGTTCTGTCAAAGAAAATTGCCTACCTTCAACACAGTATTGTGCCATCTTGGTTTTTAGCTCTTGCAGATCCTGACATTTTATTTTGATCATAATGATGATTATCCCCAGCTACAATCTGCCTTTTCATATTAAACATTTCAAAATGTTTTTGTTGAAGCAGACATTCAATTTGTCCAATTTTTAAATGTCTTGAAGATTACATATTTGAAGCCATGTTCAAGTCAAAGAAATTATGAAATAAGAACAAGACTGAGGAAATGCCTCAGCTCTACTTTTCAAATCTCTATGCTGTAGTACCATGTAGTTACAGGATTCAGATACTATCTTTATAATAGTTTCTTCACCACTATAAAATTAGGCCACAATATATTGTAGATTTATCTGGTGCTTAGGACATCGTAGTCTTATCCTCTATGGTTGTTTAGTGCCCTGTGAGTCATTCAGTATGTTACCGAAGGAAGAGAGAGAGTCATGAGAACTTAAATTTAGTGCTAACCAAGAGTTATGAAGGGTTAGGCTCTGAAGATATTATCTATCCTTCATGCAAGGGGTCAATCAGTTTAGATAAATTATTACTTAACTGCTGTTTAAACATTCCAACTTCTAAATAAAAGCAAAAGGTGGATTTTTTTCTTTGGCGTTTTCTTGCTGATTATCAATCTTGCAGTTAAAACTCACTCATATACATTAGTCAATGAGAAACAAATTGCCATAACTGTTTTAATGGAGTTAGAGATTTGCCTTATCCTGACCCATGCACTTCTGAAGTCATGTCCGTACAGCAAAGAGAAGAGGACACTTGTTCTTCAGGACGGAATCAAATGTCAGCTGTTATTGAGGCATCCCTGATGAAATCTCGTGGACTTCTGTGGGGTCAGCTTTCCATTTACAAACTTCTTTCTTTCACTTTTTTAACATCCTGCTGACAAGCATTAGTTGGTTTCTTGCATCACCTTCTATACAATGTCATTCAAAGCCCCATCCAGGCTCTAGTTCATTTCAGCAAACAGAATTATCTTACATTTCTTCTTTTAATTGATTCCTTCTTCTCAGCTTTGAATCATATACACAGGAACAAATTAGTTGTGCTGACTGTCACATGTTGTTTAAATAGTCATTGTGATATGATTAGAAGCCAGAGTTGAAGGAGTCTAATGCTGCTCGCATCCCAGGGTCCTGCTTTCAAAAACAGACAATAGCCTAAGTCTGCCTCTCCGTGGGTGGCACAGGCTGTCCAAATTGTGGTACATTTTATCCATTTCTGATGTCACTTATAAAAAAAAAAAAAAGAAAAGCATGGGAAGTCTACAGTACAGCACCTTCTCAGGGATTTTCAGGTATGCATAGATGAGATGAGATACAAATATGATCCCTTCTTCAATGAAATACTGTAGTATTTATTGGAATACCCTTTAGAAAGCATTGATGGTTGTGCAGAGTTTGATCTGACAAAAGGAGGGTAAAGGTTCAGTCTTAAGTGGTAGCATCGTGAAAATAACATATGAATTAATCTCTGCTTAACACACCTTAGCGCAAGGATTTTGCTTCATGTAGTCAAGGGCTTGCTATAATTAAAGCTAAAGGAAGAAACAGGTGAAACAGACTCCACTAAATAATGTAGTAGAGATTGTAATATGGACTTATTCCTCTTGAATTAATGTATAACCCATTACTTTTCTTCTAAATGTTATCATATGGTACTACCCCTCCCTCTGAGGCCCATTAGTCCTGTAGACACTTCCTAACTACATGAAGGTGTTATTGATGATGATCAGGACCCATGTGGTGATGACTGGTTTTTGTCCCAAACGCATGAGAACAGCAGATACTTAGAAGATAAAGTCAACTTCTTCATAGTTGGGCTTCACTGTGTGTTACATGGCCAATCCAAACTCCATCTGAAAATCCATCTGAGGATTTTGAATGAACTCTAATATATGTCCAACACCATTTTTTTCATTCCTAAATTTTTGTGTAATATCCAGACAAACTACATGCTGGAAAATAGAAATTCATTTTCTGTGCTGACCAAGAAAATGAGCTGAAATACTTTCCAGCAGAAGAGGACACAAAACTGGCTTCCTATTGCATGAAAGTTGAACTTTCTTTTATTTATTTTGTTAAGTCCACAGCAAGCATAGATCTTTTAGAGAAAGACATATTTTATGAGGAAAGAGAGAATCAAAATGCTGAAAATTGGTGCAGTGTATTGATTACTGTTCTTAGCTAGACAGGAGAGCCAGGACCATATCCCTACTGCTACTGAATTGCGCACTTGAGTCTCAGTCTCCCACGTGGGAGGCAGGGAGCAGAGGAAAGAAAGAGGAGGAAAAGGAAAGGGAAATAAGTAGATAGTTCTAGATAGCTGAAGAAATTTTAATTTAACTAAATGTTCTTTCAATGAATGTTTTCATTTCCCTGGATTTTCTCTGTCCCCCTCAGTCTTATGAGGTCACTGGTCTTCTGTGCAGAGGTGAGGACACTGGCAGGGAGCAAGTAGGGGAAGCATGGGGCACAATAGGGAGAAGCCACAGTGAATGGGATCAGGGCAAAGACAGGATTGTATTGATGAGTTTGTCAGTAGAGACTCACCAAAACCAACTATCTTTGCTCGAAAGATGAGAAGGAGAAAGAATACCAGAATTGCCAGGCAAACTGAGAACTGATACAACAGCTGATGTGTTTAACATCATGTTCTCTATGTGTCTTGATCAAATCTTAACAAACACTTAATCTGAAGAGCTAGTGTTTTTTAATAACTTCCTCTTCTACTGCATGAAATAAACAAGCAAAACCATAAATGAAACTAAGGCACTTTCCATTTCTTCATTGTTTCAGACGATGGAAAACTGTCCTTTGATGAATTCAAAGCATACTTTGCTGACGGAGTTCTGACTGGAGAAGAACTGCATGAACTTTTTCACACAATCGATACACAAAATACTGAGTAAGTGTCCCCTTCTTACAATCAGAGTGCTACTCCCTGTACCTGAGAATGGAAAAAAAAAGACATAAGGTTGATTTTGGAAAACAAGTCTAAGAAGAAAGATGCTTCAGGGAAGCTAGGCTGTGTCAAATGACTCTAAACCATACAAGTGAAGTGTTTCTAAACCTTGTAGAAATATCTACATGTTCCAATAAATGTGAGTTGGGTACTGAGAACACAGGGTGGAAACTGAATGCCTTTTGTGTTCTCCACCCTAGATGGTAAAGAAAAGGGTTTGTGGCTTCCTTGAGGCTTAAATATGAGTTCCTCAGTTCTTGACTCTTCTTCACTGATTCACTACCTGAGATGAATACTTGGAGCAGATGTTGAGCAGGGAAAAAATAAATGAAGCAATCATAGTAAAGCGCAGAAAAAGCCATCGTGTCTGGTGCTGGCATGGTTATTGTGTTGGTATTGTCACTTAGTCTGTTTGGACAGCCCCATGACTGTTTGGCTTAGCAAGGCCACAGGTTGAGGGTGTGAAGAACCTTACTGCTTTCAACACAGCCAAACTTGTGCCATTGCATGCTCTCTTAAGCTAACTTTTCCTTATCTATGGTGATTAAAGTGAATTGAAAACTGGATGAATGGCCAGGCCCAGAGGGTGGTGATCAATGGCACGAAGTCTAGTTGGAGGCCAATAACTAGTGTGGTACCCCAGGAGTCAATACTGTGTCCAGTCCTGCTTAACATCTTCATTAATGATTTGGATGATGGGGCACAGTGTACCATCAGCAAGTTTACTGATGACACAAAACTGAGAGGTGTGTCTGATGGGCCAGAAGGTCATGCTGCCATCCAGGGTGACCTGGGGAAATGAGCTGACAGGAACTTCATAAATTTCAACAAGAAGTGCAAAGTCCTGCACCTGAGGAAGAACAACCCCATGCATCAATATAAGCAGGGGGCCACCCAGCTGGAAAGCATCTTGGCAGAAAAGGACATGGGGGTCTTGGTGGACACCAAGTTGAACATGAGCCAACAGTGTGCTCTTGCCGCAAGGAAGGCAAAAGGTATTCTGGGTTGCATTAGGCAAAGTATTGCTAGCAGGCCAAGGCAGGTGATCCTTCACCTCTACTTAGCACTGGTAAGGTCACACCTGGAGTAGTATCCAGTTCTGGGCTCCTCAGTACAAGAGAGACATGGACACACTGTATAGAGTCCAACAATGGGCCACGAAGATGATTAAGTGACTGGGGCATCTCTCCTATAAGGAAAGGCTGAGGGAACTGTGACCGTTTAGCCTGGAGAAGAGAATATCTCAAGGGAGGGTGCAAAGAGGACAGAGGCAGGCTCTTTTCAATGATGCCCAGCGACAGGACTAGAGACAATGAGCACAAACTAAAACACAGGAAGTTCCCTCTGAGCATCAGGAAACACTTTTTTACCGTGAGGGTGGCCAAGCATTGGCACAGGTATTCCAGAGAGATAATGGAATCTCCATCCTTGGAAATATTGAAAAGCCATCTGGACATGGTTCTGGGCAACTGGGTCTGGTGGCCCTGCTTGAGCAGAGGGGGTTAGACCAGGTAACCTTCAGAGGTCCCTTCCAACTTCAACCACCCTGTGATTCTATGACTGAAGAAGAGAATGAATTTCCTTTTTATTTGCTTTCTGGCCATCAGCAGTTATTCACAGCATGTCTCCCATTTTTTGTTTATTAGGAGGGTGTTACTAAGCCAGTGGTTTTTAAATTGGACTATTCCTGGGGCAGAGAAGGGCCTGAGGAGAGGCTGTTTATTGCTTTTGCGAAGAGGTTATAAAGACATTGTGTAGCAGTCATGGCATGGATTGTGATTCTGTTTACAAGGAGCAAGTACATAGTAAGTCAGTGTTGCTTTTCTCAGCTGCATAGAGTAGAGCAACAAGTACTAAGATGCTATCACAGCCCTGCTCCCAGGTAGGAGCAGTGTAACAGAATCTTATCCAATGCCAAACTCCGTTGTGTCTCTGGGGTTTTTTACCTCCCACGGGAAAAGAACCCAACACGCTGTTATTTTGTATTTCATCTACTTCATAAACATCCAGACACTGCATCATGGTAAGATATTAGTAGCCTTGTTCCTCAGACACATGAATTTGGTCATCACCTTAATACTTTAGGACTCGCCCATTGCCCCAGGTAGCTCCAGACAGGCCTTTCCCCTTGGCCAGTTCTTCCTGACAGTGACTCTCCTATGGCTTTTTCTCCTTTGGATGTCTGTGTCACGGCATCACACCCCTCCTTGTTCCCCTCTTCCTCAGCTTTTACCACTCCTCCTACGCAAACACCCAGTTCTGTGACAGTTGTGTATCAGCCCCAAACGCAGACCCAAGCCGAGGCCCATCACCCTGGATGCCTGTTCAGTGACCAGGCGTGATGCTGGCCATTGACATGACAATTATCCTTGCAGCAGAAGGCCTGGAAGTCCAGCTGAGGGCTTTTTCAGGAACCATCTCAAAGCTCCTTCTTCTGAAGGAGCCTCACTGAAGGCCTTGTGTCCTTGGATGCTTGTCCATTTTTTCCACTGTTATCAGCTAGTCTAAAGAATATATTCTTTCTCCTCGCAAACTTTGCCTCCCTCCAATCTAGGTGGAATTCTTAAACGACTTCAGCTTTTCCAGAAAGTGTGAAGAAAGAAATCAATTGAAGTCTGAAATCTGATCAATGTTGTACAAGTGTATGCTAGGGAATATGTATCTCAGTTTATGATCATTTATGAACATATTCCAGGATGATAAACACCAAGATTTTAAAAAAGTTTCTAGGTTTTCATTAGCCAATATACAACTATTTTTTTTAAAAAAATCAATAATTAAATTAATGCAGATATTAACTATTTAAACTTGCTTATTTCAAGCCATTTAATATACAGTCTATATGCAGAACCACATTTCTTTTCTGTCTTAAGAGCTTGGTTGCTTTTTTTGCAAAGGTGTCTGAAGTACTTTTCATGAGCAGTGTTGTCTGTGTGATTATATGGAGCCATGAAATGCCTACAGTTAGGAATCCTCTTTTGGATCTGCTCTCTGCAGTCCTAAAAGCATTCACATAGGCACCTAATTCATATAAACAGAGGAATATATCCCCTAAGAGTAAATGCCTAAATAACTCTGTGGATCTATTTTTAGCTCTTATCTCACTTATGTTTCTGTAAATCAGGCATAATCTCCCCAGAATCACTAGATTTAAGCCAGCACAAAATGGAAGTATGGAATTGGACTCCTAATCCCAAGGCATCCAGTAGCCTTAGTAGTAATCCTAAAGCATCCAGTAGCCATCCTGTGTTGGAGACTCTTGGTACTAGAATGCAACAAAGACAGAGAAACAGGTTTCCCAGGTGTGTCGTTCTCCTTAACAGACAACACAGGAGAAGCATCAATGTGAACAGGTTATCTCTTATCATAAGAAAAGAAGAGAAGGCTGTCATTATTTCCCTAATTTCCCATATTTCCCTAATTTGTCAAAAGTAGTTACATGCTATAAACTCAAAGCAGAAGGTTGCAGAAATACTGCTAAATAAATAGGTAAAGTGTACAGAAGAAATAAGTGTAACATTTTCACTTCCTCAGGTTTCTTAAAATCAGTGGCAAAGACTGAGAAACAAATAAGATCTTGAACAAATACAATGCATGCAGTCTACCTAATCCTAGCAAAATTAATCACATGCTTCTCAGAACACCAAGGGAATTTTCTTAGCAGATTAAGAGTCTTCACAAAAAATTTTAACCCAGAGTCAAAGACTCATTTCAGAATCAAAGACACATTCATACAGCTTTGTACTTCCTCATGTGTACCACATATCTGCATGAGAGTGGTTTTATTTTCCCATGATTCCATTTGTCTGCATTTGTCGGGGAGCATCCTGATAAGGGCAAATACCCTCAAGGACTATGTAAGATTTCTAAGAAGAAAGATGGATGTTCTACATCTATTTTTTCTTTCTTTTTATTTGTAAAGCTATTTTTTTTTAATTTGTAAAATATTTTTATTTTCAGGTTTTTATTATTTTTTCTTTTTAGCAGAGAATATCTGGACCTAAAAATATGTAGAAAAGCGACAATAATACTACGTTTTTCCTCCTGGGAGATAGGCATACCTGAAGAATAGGTGCGACTTTGTCGAATGCTACAGTTATTAGCTGAGAACAGGTAAAGAAACTGGCACAGCAGCCATCTGAGAGATCATTCCCACTGTCCAGGAAAACACTGGCAAAAAGCAGAGCGCAAAAGTCACAGAGAATACCTACTGTGAAGGATCACATTTTCATGTATTTCAGGGAACTGAACAGGTGGAAGAATAAGAAAGCCGACTACATCACCTTTTCCAACCAGAAGAAAGGGTGCTTTCTATTGACTGGTTAACATTTGTTATAGAGTATAACCTAGATGTAGATAATAAGGAAACATGCTTAAAGCTTAGATTTAAAACAGCAACAAGAAGCTTTTTGAGTGTGTTTTTCCATGAAGTCTTTAACTGATAAAAGGCTTAGTGCCTGACTTTGCAGCTGAAAAGCGTTCTTCCCTGCTTGATCTTTCTCTAACAGAGGCAAATGCATTTTAAAAGCTTTCCCTTGGCACCTTTGAAAGCTTTTGAGAACCCTGCCTTCATGCAGGCAGCAAGATAGAGCATGCCAAATATCGGATATAGCAAAGAGAGACAGCATGGGCAGTATAATATAAATTCCTTGTTAGTACAGCTTTTCGGCAAAAATCACATGAAGCAGATATAATAAGGAGGTGAAAACTTTACTCACTGGCATTTGCTGAAAAGGGCAGATGATGTAAAATGTCTCAAATTAGCCAGCTGGCTAAGAAAAGCAGCAAAATGTTCATTGAACCTTGGGAAGTTTTGTAATGCAACCATTAGGAGAATCATGTACATATCAAACAATCCCCAAACCACCTATTTTGTGATGTTTTCATTTGCAAATTATGCAAGGGAATGAAATTAAAATCATGGTTTGTGCCTATAATTCCTAAGTAGTTTCTGTCTGTTTTTTAGTAGGGTAGGGTGAGAAATTCTGCTCAGTTTTGTGTCTAGTGGGAGAAGATTTGCACAGATTATATCGTCTCTCTTATCCAGTTAAAATACAGACTCTATGAAACTCTGGGCAAATCGTTTATCTTCTCTCTGCTTCACTTCACTGTTTACAAAATGCAGACTGTAGTTCCCTATCCCAGAAATATTTCATAAGCATTGAGATTATGCAGTGATTTACACGACACGTAAATGCCTAGGACAGAGATGACTAGGGAAGCATGCCATGATCTGCTAGGTCATTGCTTGGAGTATCTCAAGATTTCCTACCCAGCTTGCCACAAAAGCAGACTTTGGGTTGTTTCTGCCTGTATTAAATCTTTCAGCTCTGCCAGCATTCAAAACCTCAATGTCTGTGTGTGTGTGAGTCTCCGTACTTCAAAGCCAGAAGATAAAAAAGGAGAGGTGGCCTTGGGGTGATATCCATGGGCCACAAGCTCAGGAAATCTGAATTCTCTTCTCAGCTCTGCTGAAGAAATCTTTCAAAAAAAATATTCAAAGCATAAAAGACTTACACTGGCTTAACACTTTTAAGGGAACTAAATTAACCAGGTATTAAAACCCCCTGTTACATGGGTCCTAATGTCAGTCTTGCTGAAGAGAGATTTAGAAGATTATTAACTTTTAAAAAGACCGAGCCCAGCTAATGTAACACACCTGCAAAAGAGCAGAGAGGCTATGGAAGACTGCTAAAATGAGCAATTACCATTTTCAATGTGATAGCAGGGCAAATAATAGGGGGTTTAACTTCCCAGCAATTAAGGTCGTGTCTGCCTAACCAACTACGATCTCTGCATCTTGCTATTCGGTGCAGACAGGTGTTATCTTTTTACAAAGTAAAAGAAGAGTCAATTGGTACTGCAGTGACCAGAGTCACCAGGAAAAAAGATGAGTAGGAATTAGTTAGCACCACATAAAGTTCCCAAAAGATAGGTGGAATAGGAATTTGTTATGCCAGGATGAATTTATATTTACAATTTGTCTAGACCCTAAAGTACAGGTTATTCACCCAGGGCAGATCATCACTTTTACTCTAAATTTGCATTAGATCTTTCCTCAGTACATCATTTGGACATATATTTTGCAATTTTCGAATATACTTATGTTAGACTGGCTATTTTTTTCTTTCTATTTCATAAAATCTACATTACCTTTTTATAACATTTTAAACATTAAATAAATACCAGTAAAGATGCACCGTACAAATGGATTCCTTGATTGTTTAAACTGCCATTCCTTTTTCCTTTTGATACAGCCTGAAACAAATGTATAAATTAATATACATCAGGTACAAAGTAGATTAATAACGATGCTATCACTATCTAGACAACCAGATTAGGTGAAGAAGTGTGTCCATGCAAAAAGGAAGGGTTTTTTTCCCCATATTCGAGTACTGCTACAATGTTTTACCTTTCTTGAAGGTGTTTTAATACAAGAATTATATTTGTAAGAGCTGGCAATCAAAAAGATAAATTGTAAAGAATTAAACTTGTGGAAGGGTCTTCTCTTCACTGAACCATAAGCCAATATAATAGTTTTTTGGAAGTATTTCCCAGGGCCGACAAGGAGGGTGACAACACACAGCTCATGGAGGACATGGTCTGCAGGTCATCGCTGAAGTAATTTTGAAGCTGAAGACCCACATGCTTGGCTGTCTTGGAGTATCCTGGTTATTAACTCCTTGATGAAGTGAACGTGAAACACTCATTTTGGTTGGGTAGCAATTTGTACTATCACGGCACAAGTGTAACCCAATACACACAGCTCAAGGCAAAGGCTATCAGTGATAGATGCTCAAAGCCATCTGCAGACAGGAATCATAGAATGGTTTAGGTTGGAAGGGACCTTGAAGATCATCTAGTTCCAACCCCCCTGCCATGGGCAGGGACACCTCCCACCAGACCAGGTTGCTCAAAGCCCCATCCAGCCTGGCCTTGAACACCTCCAGGGATGGGGCTTCCACAACTTCCCTGGGCAACCTGTTCCAGTGCCTTACTACTCTCAAAGTGAAAAATATCTTCCTAATATCTAATCTAAATCTACCCTCTTCCAGTTCAAAGCCATTCCCCCTCGTCCTATCAGGACTTCACTAGGAGAAGTGAGCTGGTGATATTTTAAGTACTTTAACAAAATAAGCATCATTCCTACTACCTAGTTTGTATCTTAACATTTCTATGAGTGCTCATCTGGTTTCTAAATCCAATGCGTGCATATGTTCAGAGCAGCTGCCTGGGGGTTGTAATACTGCTGAAGAAACTATATAAACTCCCAATTATCCCAACTCAGAAACCCCCAACTTTTGGGGGGGTTAGCGCTCCCTAAACAATTAAGAGATTGCATAACCTGAACTTCTGCCCTTACTGAATGCTAAACGGCGTGCATGCAAGACAGTATTGCAGCACAATTCAGCTTCAGAGGAGGTAGTTCAGTGGTAATATAGCTGTTTGGCTTACATGTGTTATTGCCTGAATAGTTGTACTGGAAGTAGAGAAAAGTATCAGCAGCACAGGATTTTTTATACATGGAGAGAAGTATACAGGAAAAGTTTGAAATTTGTGGCTTATGGGGTGAATGCTTTTACAGCCCATTTCCTTGGTAAATCAGCCCCTGCCTAATTTTAATGTCAACTGTGATGAGCCCATGTTTCAGCAGAGCAAGAATCCTTGACATGGTTAATGGTTTAGTGAATAGGTTTTAGCAGTCATTGCAAATGTAAACCTCCCTTTTACTCTTATCCTTCTCCCTTCCCTCCCCCTACTCATAACTTTCATGGAAATTGGTTTTGCATAATGGCTTCCTCAGGGGAAAGGTGTCAGAAGATAATGAGAAGATTTGGCAAAGTTACAAATTAAGAGATATGCAGAGGATCTCGAGGGGATTCAGTCTGCAGCACTGCCGGAGAGATGGTGCGATAAATGCTTCACTGATTACTGACTCATCTGAGTCAGTGGGGAATCAGACTTGTTTTTCTCACTTTTCTCATTGGTGAAATGAAGTCCTCAGCCAGGACCTTAGTTACAGGTTAGGAGGGATGGTAGAACTATTGAGGCAGACCTGGGGCACCGGCAGCCTCCCAAAGGCAGGTATCCCATTAAGCCTTTGCATGTGGGACAAGTTAAACTATGCACAAGCCAGAGATGAGTTTGATGAGGACCTAACAGTCTTGGCCACCTGCAGCTCTGAGCTTGTGCTGGCCATTTGGGAGAGTGTGTCATGCTGCATGTGCTGCACATGTAGGGATGGCACTATGGAGAGATGTCTGCTCTTGCATGTGTATCTATCAGCACAGTGTCTAAGTCTCCCTTATAGTCAGTGAAGTCACCTAAGAAGTAATACTGCTCACCCCGGCTTCAGTGCTGTTGCCCAGATGTAACGCCTTTAAGATACTCCCACCTGAAATGACAGCCCAAGGTGGACAGGATAGCACAGGAGAAGCAGTTGGGACATTGGTGGTGGGAGAAATGCTAGAGCATCTGAAACAACACTAGATCCTTGTGTTATATCCAATTGCTCGGCCTCCTGCTAGCTCGTCCACGGAAAAGCCCCCAACTCCATTCAATACACTGGGGCTCCTTTGCTGGGCAGGGGACCTTGGACACCCAGTACCTGTATAGACATCTACATTTAGGACTCTGAGCCCCAAAGTGAATCCACCTGCCTCCCACCTGCCCAGGTCTTCATTAGCAGAGCCCTAGTTCATCCCTTGGGTCAAAAGAGAAATGTTGAGATCATCTGACTTAATAGTAAACTCCAAAAGGATGCCAATTTGATGTCTGAGAGCAAGAGGTTGGTTAGCATTAAGCTTCCCATTGTGGAAACCCATCCGACCGCATTAGCCTGCAACCCAGAACTGTGCACTGAAGCTAAAATGAAATGCATGTTGCATGGGACCACAGTGCTTCCTTCAGGACTCTGGCTGTAAAGGTAACGATGACAAATCCTCAGTAGTTTAACAGTAGTCTAAGGATAGTAATTATCTGTGCTTCAGATAGTTTGCTTTTGTTTCATTTGGAAGGCATATTTTAGTCTCATGCTATTGCTGATTTATCACGGTTCAACACAAGTGCACAGAAAAAAATAATGAACTTCTAAGTACCATGAGGAAAAAAAGAAATTTATTAAAAACAGCATGAGATACAAGACAGGCTCTTTAATTAGGTGAACTGCAGGTGAGTCAAAAGTGTTTTTTCTAGAAATGAATATTTGAATGCAAAAAATTGCAGGAGGGAAATAATACATTGGGTTTTGACCAGTTTTTAAAACTAGATCATTTAGGTTAAATAAGAATTTCAGGCACATGATGCAACTGACATCAAAAAGTGTGTTTGCTGCTACTTAAGAAACATAATTGCAGCTATTGGCTTTAACTGTCAGACTTTTCAAGACAGTAGCCACAGAAATCAGTTCGGAAATGAAGTACAGAGAAAAAGGCAAGATACTGATCAGAATGAGCTGATTATACAGTTTAGTATTTGGTGACTGAACAAAACAAGTTCACTGAGAATGATTTACACAGTCTTGATGCTGATGGATCCTCTGGTCAAACAGACAAGCTGCAAATAAAGTTGCTTGGAAATTTTCCATATGAATGGTTATTTTTAATGGGAATTTCATCTTTCTGCAGAAAAAAAAAAAAGAGAATCACTCACACTGGGAAAGGCAAATGGTAATGAGTAGTTTCAATTGCATTGACCTAAATGGAGCTGACCTAGAATGTTTCATGTCAGTTCATTTCTTCAGAAGGTAACACTGGCTTCCTAGCAGTGAGCTCATTGCTTAATGGTAGGTGTAGTTTGAGGGCCTAGTCCCTTCCATGATCTTGATTTCCCAGAGAACCACAGCAGTTCTGGCATCTTTATCAACGTGTATTTTCCAGGAGTTTAATAAACCAAAATAAACATTTTGTTTTGTGTAGCAATAAATAATTACATCTCAGCTTAAAGAAAAAATAATTTTGGGGAAAAAACGGAAGTTGAAACGGTGTCATCCTCTACAGGGTGAAAACTCTGAAATGTTCTCCTTTTGGCAAAAGAGCCACCATGTCGTTGCCTCTCATCTCCTCCTTTAGGTTGGTGTGATGCAGACTCTGATAAAAAATCATAGCTCTGAAGCCCTTGTACAGTTCTCTACAGATTTTAGCATGCACTGCAACTTTTAATAGTATTATTAAGACTTTTAGGAACACAGAGACTGTTCTAGCTGAGATGATAAGGGTGGCTGGTCGGCTATGTAGTCATTGCATCCCTGTGGATCATTGCCTAATGCAAAGGACTATGGGGTTTTCTTTTCAGACAAGTTGTTAGTCAGTAAAAAAACCTTCATTCTCTCCTGTAGTCCTGCCACATGCAGAGCAGCAAGTGACGATTCTGAAGTTATCACTTGGCCTGGAGCTAAACATAAGCAAACTAGGCAATTATTTAGCTCAGCTAAATGCGGGACGTTAAAACAGTCGTGACCCCACTGCCTGTATCAGAGCCCCGAAAGCCAAGCTGGCTGCTGCCTTTGAAAGGCCAGAGGGTGCACGGTCCAGCTAGCCCTGGGGTTGAGGAGCAGCAGTGTCCTCAGGGCAGTGAGAAGTTTGGCTTCCCAGGGACCAGCCCCTGGAGCTCTGTCCCACTTTTGCCCCTTCTTCCTCCTCTCCTTTTTCTGAGGGAAGAGGCCAACGCCTGGGCTTGTCCCAATTCTGCATCCTACTGATGGCAAAAGGCAGTTTTGCCTCCGCTGATAAGAAACCTGGAACAAACCTGAGTGAAAAGGTCTTTGCTGTTGGAAAGGAGCTGTGAAGCAGAATGTCCTTAAACTAGAAGCGCACACATAAGACTCCTTTGCACGACACCCTCTGTAGTGTTGGACCACGTACCTCGTTTTGCTGACTTGAAGTGGGATGGTATGCAGGCTTTCTCGTTGCAAAGAGCTTACAGCTTTTTGGCTGATATTATCCATGGATGACTATTCAGGTACCCTTGCACTATCCAAGTAACAATTCCTTTCGGTGACAAATTATATGCTTCTATTTAACCATAGAAGATACCAGCCTCAAACTTTCCCCCCTAAAACCAAATTTAGCAAAGAGATGTGCAAATGGGACCCAAAAGAGAGTGGGTTCAAGCCTCTGAAATAAATCCTTCTCGTATCTGAGAATGAGGAGAGATCTGAAGAAGAAAGCATTATCTTTCTCCAGCTATGATAGCCACGGCAATGAATTTCCTAAATTAAATTAGTTCATGAAGGCTTTCATATGCTTTAGATGCCAGAGTCTGTACTTTATATACATATATATATATATATTCCTGTACTGAAGATATGTCATTGCCTCTTCTTGTGGTCCAGGGAATATACATGGACCTTCTGCTGGTACCTCTGCCTAGAGGTGCCTTTCATCACAGAGAATGGTATGTGTCAGGTTGGTGGATGGGGCTGTGGATGGGTGGAATAGCTTTAACCTTCTCTCCTTTCGGGATGGCCCCAGTCCACAGCTGACTGGTAGGCAGAACTAGAGCGTGATCACAGCTGCTTTGCACTCCTACATTTTGGGCCACTTCCAGAAGGACAACAAATAGGCACTTTTGTCACAGTTCATCCAAGTGAATTTGCTTATGTTCCTGTCACTGAGCAACAGGTATGATCAACTTTGTAGTGATCAGGACTGCTCAGTGCAATATTTGTAAAAGTCCTTTAACAGAGGACCTCAGAGCGATGGAGCACCTCAGGGTGCTGGAGCACCTCTCCTATGAAGACAGGCTGAGAGAGCTGG
>RSEF01000002.1:136958252-136971649 GCA_003993805.1 Himantopus leucocephalus
CAAGGTCCCTTCCAACCTAAACCATTCTATGATTCTATGAACTCATGTTATTGGGTAGGGAACATTTTAGACATGAAGTCAGACATGTAAAAGGACTGCATTTCATGGTCAGAAAGCAAATTGAGAGCAGAAGTTTAAAAAATGATCATGCTGACATGACATGAATGCATTTGGCTGCGCTCTGTGCTTCATGTGCTTATCAGGAGTGGAGTGCTGGCGTCATCTGGATGTGAGTCATCCAGCAAATACTGCAAATAACATGTTCAGCGTTGCCAGATTATAGGTCTAAGCAGAAGCATCCTTGGCATATGTACCCACTGAAATGATGAACAGGTGCCCACCATAAACCTGAGTACTAAGTTGCAGAAACAGCCCTCTGCTGTGCACCCACTCCTGTACTATTAAATATATTCCAAACTTCTTTAATTGCTTCTGTAGCATCCAGCAGGGAGCTCAAAATTGTTTGTATACAGAAAAAGAATTTCTAGCTTCGTTCATGACTGTGTTTGAAGCAGCATGTTATTATTTATCAGAGAATGAAATAATCAGTGACACAAAATTATAGTTTCCCTGCCTAGAACAGCATCCCCTTCAAATAGGATGCCAAGAACAATGGAGCCTCAGATGGTATTTATAACAGAGAAGGAAATACTATGGGTATGTTAGACTGAAATCCATGCTCTTTATGTCATTTCTGTCACAGGCTTCCTGAAAGCTGCTGCACAAATCACTTTGGACAATAATTTTCTCATTATTCAGGTGCCCAGTTCTAACTGAAAATTAATTGAGCACCTAAATACTTTTCCATTTTTACTTATAGTCCATTTGCAGCCGCATCACTTCTGTCAATAGGACTAATGGCGATGTTCTGATGGCAGCAATGCTGAAAGCCTTACTTTATCACTACCATGCTGCTGAGGATACTGCAGAAGAACAATGACCAGGATGGATTTTAATATGAGATTTGAAAGGAGAGCATGAATTTGGCTAACAACGTGAAAGTCTGTTTTAAACACAGTTATCAAGCTGTAAATTACGAAATGCAGAAATGTCTTTTACAAAGAGAAGGCATTAGGGCAGATGATGTGAAAGGGCAGAAGATGCAGGGACAATGAACAAAAAGTAGGCATCACAACAGCAAACTCCTGTCATTTAACATCATCATATTCTGTCACTGCTTTCTGACTCAGGCAATTTTCCAGCTTTCAGGGTTTCAGTTTGCATTCAGGGAGGGAATGCTTGGACTGTTCCAAAAATGACTGCTGAACTGCAGAAGTGGTTGGTCAGACACATTCGATCATTGGTGCCATAGTGATCTGTGGTGAACAGTCTCAAGCAGTCGCAGACACTTTTTCCCATCACATAGTTTGTTGACCTAAGAGTTAAATTTCTCAGCTTTGGCACTGATTCTTACAGACGATGAATTTCATTATACCTGCCACCAAGATCACTGGAAAAATCAGATGCAAAACCCATTTGCAGCCATCCAGCTTGGTCCGTTCAAATAAAGATCAGGTCGCCTTTAATTAATAAAAATTGTGGGGGAAAAAATCTCATATACATCATCAATTAAAAGTGTTCAGATGTTTCTATAGCCCTGAGTACCCAAGTTTGTGACAACCGAGGATCCTGCGATTTCTGTCTGTTTCTCTCCCTTATGAAATAAAAGCCAGGTGTATGGACGTTGGCATTGGTGAAATTGACTTCAAGATAAAACACTGTGTCATCATTTTATTAAAAGGTCAATAAAAAAATCCCATTAAAAAGATAAGTGAAAAAATCCTAAGGGCAATCAGCCATTCAATATTCACCCTCCAGCAATATTCAAAAGGACATTCATGCTTTTAAGTTTCTTTAATAATCAGTTTCTTTTCTTCCTTGGAAGAAAGTCAATATACTAACTTTCAGAATTGAGCTGTAGGTCAAATGGTTTATCTTTTGCCTATTAAAGCCTCAGCGAGAAAATATCACTCAAGAGTTGACGAAGATGAAATCTGTTTGAAGTGAACAGTTTTTAATTGTATGGAATACTTGCATGCATTTATGTGTTTATATAATATTGGCGTGGGAATATGGCAATACAAGTATTCTTTTCACATCACCAATTTTGCTGAAGTTAGTACTGGTGAAACTGTTTGTATGGCCAGAAAGACTTAGAAGTTTTGCATGCTGATGGGCTGTGTCTGGTTTTATCCTCCTGCTGGAGGACAGTCTCTCCTGTGGAGCGCTACTGGCCAGTGGAGATTGCAAGCAGGAGAAATCTGTTGGCTTTTCCCCTCCTTTAGCATGGAGAGCTGAGCTCTCTGAGCCATGCTATCCAGCACAGCAGCCACAGAAGAGGAATGCAGGCAGAAAAGTGGGAAAAAACAATTTCTGATGTTTAGATGGATTTCTGCCAGCACTAGGACCACATGTGTAAAGCCCGAGGAACAGTGACTCTGCACCACGATGCACAAAGAGGAACTTCAAAGGGGGTTGTCGGTGAGTAGGAAGGTGCCAGTGGGAACATGATTCGGAAGGGAGGATGCGCCTGCAGCCAGCTACAGCCTTCGGCTTAGGACCAGACTCCCTCAGGCAGCAGAGCAAGGGCCAGGCACTCACATCTCCTGCCACAGCCCAGGCAGGGAGGCTTCATATCCCAGTCAGGCTAATCTTTGAGTCCTGCTATTTACCAATCCAAGAGAAAACTACTAAGCTCACTAACCTTCTATCCTCTTATCTTTCCAGCAATCTTGACACAGAAGAGCTGTGCGGTAAGTTCCTTTTTAGGCAAGAACATAATCTACGCCTGCAGCAGCCCTGTGCAAGTGAACATACCATGTGATAAGATATTTTTTTTCTATTTAATCTTTGTAGCTCAGACAGAAAATAACTTCCATTGAAAGATCTCCTGGGAGAATGCAGATGGCTTATAATCTCTTCAGACTCATCATCCATGAGAAATTAGTTTGAAAATGCAGAAATTAGTTTGAAAATATTTTTCCTAATCAATACTTTGTATTCTCTGAGTTTCAAGTTCTGTTCTGATATAAAGACAGATAGCTTGTATCTTATTTACCTTTCATGTGAGATATTTGTTTCTAGCTAATCACTTTTAAAGCTATAAGTCTTTTGGCAATTCTGATAAAGATTGTCATTTGAGTATCCCACTAGAGGAAAGTTAATTACTTTACTCTAACTTGATCCAGTCAGAACAGAAGTTTGACAAGTTCTGTCATCCTTCATCACAAAAAAACTTCCTGCAAGACCTAAAGCTTGGCCCAGTTACCCATTTCTGTGCCCTGTTCTGAGCTGTGAGTCATTTCCCCAAAACCCTGTTTGCTCTCCAGCTGATCTTGCAGCACCTGATTTAGCAGTGCTGCTTGCAACTGAAAACAACTCACAGAACATTTTCTGCAAGTCCTCCCACAAAGTGTCAAAAAAAAACTTGTCATAGCCAGCTTATTTCTAAGAGAAATATGGCAGCCTGATAAATTCTCCATTGGTCAACAATGTTGAGGACCTGTAAAAGCTGAAAATACCGTCAAGTTGAATGCTACCTTACTTTCTCACCCACTGAATGACCCTACCCATAGCCAAGAACCCACTAAGAGGCACCTCAGCCTGCGGCTTATAAATATATGACAGAGACTCAGCTGAAGTGAATTGGGCTGTGACGACTTCTGCTGGTTGAGAATCTGGCTGAAATTATATAAACCTGGCCAAGGAGGACAGGGGATTTTGTTCCACAAGGGATTTACTGCTGTTGGTGTTGTGCTGGAGGCTTATAGGTTTGTTTCACACCTGACCTAACTAGCTACCTCAGGATGGCCAGAGGGATGACGGGGGTCTTAGCCCGGCACTGGCTCTGTTTACTGTCTGTTTCAATTAAATATGGGCTGCTTCAGCTGCCTTTTAGATTTTTCATAGGTTGTCACTAGTGTGTTTCTCATCTGTGAAGCTGGTACTGAGTTTACTCGACACATGTTTATGGTAGTGATTATACAGTTCCCTCTGAGTTATCTCAGTTGTCCTCAGAAATGAAGCTTCACTTCCAGGATACTAATTCACAGTACGTTTTCATTCTAAATCATTTCATTCAACCTTTCAGCAGTACCAAGTTATGTCACAGTGCTCCTGAAACCTTATGTTTTCACAACTCCCCTTGAGAAGCTCATGCTGACCTCTTAAAGCCTCAAAGTATTGCAATTTATTATTTCAAAAATCTCCTGTGTAATCTTGTTCTTCCTGTCTGCCATTTAGCTATTGTTTTTCATGTTCTTCCAGGTGATCTGATGTCAAAATGCCTTGTCTAATACAGTCTCTAGCTTTAACATCATTTTCTTTCTTTCTTTTTCCATGCTTTCTCCTTCCTGTGCCTCCCTCTGTTGTATTTTACCCCATCAACCAAATGGGAACTCGGCTCATAATTTCCCAGGTTTGCCGCCTCCTCTTGCTGTAATCCCTCTGATTGAATTATGCTCCCTGATTTTACACCAGCTCTTTCTGTTAAAATGTCCTTTGCTTTGAGCAGATACACAAGGACATCCTGCAACTTACGCTGTTTCCATGATTTTTGTTAAAAGTATTTTGCATGCATCATATTTGTTGAAAATATAATCAGAGTACCTGGGACTAGAAGCTTATCTGGCCAACTCATGGTCTCTTTGTTTCTCAGAGAGAAACAACTGGTCTCAGCTGACCCCAACTCACAACAGCCCCCACTTGATCTTATGTCCTTTAAGGGCTTTACCAGAATTATTCATTTTTGTGTCAAAATAATCAGATTTAGTACATACACATGAAAATTTCATTTCCTACTAGTAACCATAAAGAGGCTATTAGACTGAAAATGCAGTTTAGAAAGAAAATGTAGATATCCTGAAAATACGTCTGTTTCAGCTCTCAGACTGATATTTAAAATTTTTGTCAATTTGGCAACTCATTTATTGAAAAAAATGTTTTGAAACAGAGATTTTTATATTTTAAGTACTCCAGGAATGATTTTGAGGGAAATAATACAAAATTTAAAAATAAAATCATCCCTTTCATTGTAACTCTTGTTCATTTTATATATTTATATAGTTAATAATATCATATCGGAATTCAAATTTGATAATATTGATATTTAATGAAATATTGATTTTTTTAAGACCATGAATAGGTGACGTGGGTTGTCGTCTTCTTTTAGGATATTTTTCCCAGCACTTAGGAGAGTATGAAAATGTTCTATCTGTCTTGGAAGACTTAAACATAACCATACTGAAGGCAATGGACAAAACAAAAAAAGTAAGTAAAAATTGCAAAATTTTCTTTCCATTGTATATTTTGTTTATTTGAACACGTAGCCAGTATTTTTCTTATCTAGATAAAGTTACTAATCTGTATTTAAGTTCTTCCACATATATATGTTTATAGCAAAAGTCCAGTAGGAAAAGGCTTGTCAAAATTGTTGAGTATCAAAGCTGTAAAGCTCTTTCTGCAAAGTATTACAGTTTGCATATAACCAAAATTGTCTTTGCAAATGATCTGAAGAATGTTCTTCATATTGTCATAACAAGAGAGGGTTCTGTGTCCCGTGCCAAATGTGGGTAAGTATTATCAGCATGTCAACATTTGAAAATAGTCTGAATATGAAAAAATAATCCAAGTTTTTTAAGTAGAAAACATGTTAGCAAAAGATGCTAATGACTTAAACTATATTAAATTAGGCAAGAGTCATCTGGAGACATACTGAGGTGTCGTTTTTATGTTACTGTTAAATGTAGATTCCAGGATAGTTTAAAAAGATGTAAAAGGGCTGTAATATCTCTCTCCATGTTCCCTGAAGCTGAACCCCAGTACTTTTATGATTGTAAAACCATCCTGTAGGCAGCATCTGTGTGTCCTGACTTAGTCCCAAATAACACCGGCCAATGTGAAGCACTTGAAAATATTGCTGATAGAAACAACAGAAGACATAAAAATTTGGGTTGAATGAAACATCCTGACCGATAACAAGATTTCATTTCCATTTCAGGCATTTTAAACAGAAGCAGCGCCCACAGAGTCAGCAAAGAGGAGGTGTTAGGGCTGTTGCCCATCAGTGCAATGAGGGGGCATTCAGCCTGCAGGCAGGAGACGTTTCTCAGGAGGAGAAGCTCAGTTTCTCCATCTGTCCATCTGACAGGGGGTGTCGCCATGCTGCAGGACACACTGGGCGGCCAATCCACTTGGCACTCCATTCATCATGGTCATAACTGCTTGTATGTTCAGACCTGTGTGTTCATAACATATCTCAGCTCAATGTCTGATCAAAAGTGCATCAAGACATTGGGTAATATGCTCCTGTTCTCTGGCTGAACAGTTAAATATTCTGTGCAAGGTGGAACAGCTTCAACAGGTGAGGGAAAGCACAAACCAGGGAAGGAAGTGAACCTAGATCCTCCAAACCCAACCCCAGGCCCGCACCACAAGGCTATTCACTGGAAGGTGAGCAGTCAACAACAGAAATTTCAGCCAAAGATTTTCAGTGAGATTCATGGAGGGAAAAATAACCTGATTTTTTTTCAGTCAGTCAATGGAGAGATCAATGGGGAGAAAGCTCTGCTTCTCTAGCGAAGCTGTTATCTTTGGCATTCAGGTGTTTGCAAGACTGCAGTACTCATACATTTTACATGAACTGCCAAAATAAAAACCTGAAAGTGTAGCTTATTTAGAGCTTGATCCAGTAAACTGAATGTCTCTCTGTTCATGCTGTGCATCTTCCACTCCTAATGAAGTGAATGTGTGCTGATTCACTGCCTCATTGGGCTGGACACTGAAAAGCAACAGATTAGTTTATTCCAGCTATGCATAATTAAAAAAAAAAAAAAAAACNATAAACTACTGCTGAAGGGCAAGACAACATCTGACAACTACTGGAATTAACCAAACACAGCATTTAAGAATTCAGAAGTAAATCACAGATGAGGAGTCCCAGAAGACTAATCAGAGTTGTAAGAAGTAACTAACTAGAAAATGGATAAGAAAATCAGGAATACTACTAAGTGTTTCATTTGTCTGCTCGAAGAACCCATCTAAAAAAAAATCAAGCCACAATTTCTTTAAATTTTATTTTCCTGACTGAAGATTCAAGCTTAATGGGTTTTCTGTCTTGCAGGAATATCCCAATTGACTATTTGTTAGAAGTGGCAGAACTAGAGCAAGGGTAACACTGGAAGAAATACTTTTAATTCCAATTAGTAGACACAGCGTGTGAACACAGTCAAACAAAACATGTGTCCTCAAATATTCTAACATAGAGCTTTCTACCAAGGACGTGCCCAGCAACTATGGCTTTGTATGGAAATCAAATTCTCAATTCAAACTTGAGATTATTTGCAACAGGAACTCAGTTCTCAGGAAACAGATAGGTTATATGACCTGACTACCTGATAAATCATTGGAGTGCCAATAATATAATTTCCATCTTAAATAGTCCAAGCTTTTGTTGAAGTCTAAAATCTGGAATATATCCACCTAATATTCACCCCCAGCAAGCTTGCCGACGACACCAATCTGTGTGGAGCTGTCGACATGCTGGAAGGAAGGGATGCCATCCAGAGGGACCTTGACAGGTGGGTCCATGCAAACCTCATGAAGTTCAACAAGGCCAAGTGCAAGGTCCTACACCTGGGTTGAGGCAATCCCAAGCACAAATACAGTCTGGATAGAGAATGGATTGAGAGCAGCCCTGAGGAGGACTTGGGGGTGTTGGTTGATGAGAAGCTCACCATGACTTGGCAATGTGCACTTGCAGACCAGAAAGCCAATCGTATCCTGGGCTTCACCCAGGCATAGCCAGCAGGTCAAGGGAGGTGATTCGGTCCCTCTGCTCTGGTGAGACCCCACCTGGGCTACTGCATCCAGCTCTGGAGCCCCCAACATAAAAAGGACCTGCTCGAGGAGGGCCAGAGAGATGATCAGGGGGCTGCAGCACCTCTACTGTGAAGACAGGCTGAGAGTTGGGGTTGTTCAGCCTGGAGAAGAGAATGCCTTCCAGTACTTAAAGGGGGCCTACAGGAAAGATGGGGAGGGACTCTTTATCAGGGATTGTAGTGATAGGACGAAGGGTAACCATTTTAAACTGAAAGAGGGTAGATTTAGATTAGATATTACGAATAAATTCTTTACTGTGAGGGTGGTGAGGCACTGGCCCAGGTTGCCCAGAGAAGCTGTGACTGCCAGGTGTTCAAGGTCAGGTTGGTGGGGCTTTGAGTAACCTGGGCTAGTGGAAGGTCTCCCTGCCCATGGCAGGGGGGTTGGAACTAGATGATCTTCAAGGTCCCTTCCAACCCAAACAGATGAGCAGATGCTCAGAAATGAGTGGTTTGGTGTTGAGTGATTGTTGGCATGTACGCAGAGCAAGGCTTGGGTTTCCCCTCCTAGTACAGAATAAAACTTTGTCATTGCTCTGCTGTTGCAGCCATCTAGTCCCTTGAGGAGTCACTGAGTAATGTGAGCATTTATTACTAACTTCCAAGCCATCATCTCGTTGGAAAACTCATATATAGAAAAAAAGTCCAGGGTTGAAGACCTACACTTTGAGAGCTACAAAGACATGGTGTATCTACAGTGGCTGAGTGAATTTGCAGTGACCAGGACCAAATTTCCAAGGACCAAATTCTCCTATTAAAAACCAAAACTAAAACTGCTGAGATTGAACCTGAACTCCACTCTGTAGAGCATGGGGCTGATTACAGACCCAGTCCTCAGGGTTGCTTTCCATCCCCTCTGACTTTTTGTGGGTTTGAGAAAGCTCAGTGCCTCTATCAGTCTCTGCTAAACTTTCCCAGAGTGCATGCCACTTCAGGTAGGCAGCTCATTCAGTCTTAAA
Source organism: Himantopus leucocephalus (assembly GCA_003993805.1). Classification (NCBI taxonomy): domain Eukaryota; kingdom Metazoa; phylum Chordata; class Aves; order Charadriiformes; family Recurvirostridae; genus Himantopus; species Himantopus leucocephalus. The sequence goes on from RSEF01000002.1 coordinate 136,967,089, forward strand.
TATTTGGGGGGAAAGAGGAGCAACTTGGTACTTCATTAATTTATTTATCCAGTTTACAGTCAGATAAACAATCACCACTCAGTCCTTCCTATAGAAAATCCCTGCTTTCATACCAATTCATGTTTCCCATACTCAGTAGGTACTTTGCACGAGAGGCAGCTGTGGAGCTGAAGCCCTAGAAAGATTGTTCAGCTTCAGTTTCCAAGGAAAACCCAGAGAATGAAGATGTGTCAGTCTTCAATGAAAAGCTGAACAGTAGATCAACGTCTGAAAAATCTAAACCCCTAATCTATAAACCCTAGTTATTCCAGATACAAGCAGAACTAGAAATTAAAACCCCCAAAAATGTAGTGTTTAATATACTTTTTGGCATATGTTAATCTAAGTTTGGTAACACCAAAGCATGTGGCATTATTTGACTTATACCTGTAAATCTACACAAGTGTGCACCAAGTAGCTTTTACATGAAATAGATTTGACTCTTCATGTTGTCTTGGTTTTTTTTTTTTTAAATCACATACATTAATAAACAAATACCTTAAGTTTTGTTTACAAATATTCCTAACCTGTTCGGCCTTTAGTCAGAAAGATTTCTCACCAAGAGCGACTGGATTTTGGCTTTGCTACAGGCTCTTTGATTTAAATCTAGATCAACCAAATTGTCCCCCATCACTCCAAATTATTTCCATGTGTAGATATTTTTAACCCAACAGATTAGCAGATAACTGACTCCTGCAAGGTAATTGCAGCATAGTTTCTGTGTACTTTATTGCCCTCTGTGGTTTGAAATCACAGCTTTCCCTAAACTGAGCTTTTCTCTGGTCTTCCAGTCCTGTGCTATCTGAAAATAAAAATATCAAGGCATCTAGGGGTCAAACCATTCCAGTCTTTTAGCATTTTCAAGAAACTTTGAAACCAAACTTCCTTCCACCATTTCGGGGTCAGATCCCTTCAACCTAAACAAAGTAGCACCTTACCCTTTTAGTGGTCTCCTTCAAACAAGTAGGGGTTTTCCCAGTTCTCAATGCTGTACAATGAGTGTGAGGGCAGCAGAATCCCGATTTCAGACTCTTTTACTAAGATAAAGTTACAGGGCAGCATATCAGATGGGAAGACAGGAAGCCCTCACTGGTGCAGGAATGGTTTATGCTCTGTTGCTTGATGGGAAGGTGCTAAGCTAAAAATGCAGAGAAACAGATATAGAAAGGAATATCTTTCAGCAGTGAAAAGACTGAGTTGCATTTGCAATCAACATACTTTTAATACAGAAAACATCCTACCAGAGGGTGCTGGGGGATCTACAGTCCTTTTGTTTTTGTGCTGGTCTCTTGTGTTTTATTTATCCTGACTCAAGGAAGGGAAACACATATCTGAGGATTTTTAGAGAGACTTACGGCATTTGGTATTTGATCATTTCTCTCCTTAGGATGGAGAGTCTGCATGAGTTGCTTATACAGGAGTGGTTAGCACAGATTAATCATTGGTGACAGTCATTTTTCTGGTACCTGCCAGGTTGTTATTTTCCTGATCAAAGTACAAGCTGGGATAGTTCTGTTTATCTTGTTCTTCATCTTATATACAGGAAGCATTAAAAATTAAAGTCAGCAAATCTTTACAAAAACATTGGAAGGCTTGTTCCTTTAAGCCTTTTTTTCCTGACATCTTTTATAACAAAACACAGAAGCATATTTAATGAAAATATTTCATCAAAATATTGAATCTTAACCTTTTTATTACCCAAATAAGCATAACACTTTCAGCAAGCTGCATTTTTATTCCATTCTGTAGCTTGCAGTCGCATACAAATACAAAGAAGAGAAACTTTGCAGCCCACAGCACAGAAAATAGTATCTGCCACTGAGTAATGATGCAGGTAGATAAAAATAGACCAGTTTTTTTTAAGGTGCTTGACATCTTGGTTCTGTTGACTTGTGAATACTGAGAATCAAAATCTTGCAGGGCAAAGAACACGTCTCCCTTAAGTCATCAAGCCATAAAATTGTTGCTATTTGTCAGCTATTCAGTAAGAACAAGTTTTGCTCTACCATTTTTATTTCTGGCATTGCTATAGTTTATTGTAAATGCAACCTGCTGGTGGTGGTGATCTATTCTGTACTCAGTAAACTAGCAAAAGCTCATTTAATCACCAAAATTGTCATTTTCATATGAAACGGAATTGACCATATAGAAGTGTTCAGCGGTTTAAACATAGGCACCTAGTGGCATTTTAGAAAACTTGGATTATTCAAGGATGTTCAGGATGTCTGCACAGGCCCGACACAAGCCTCTGGGAGACCCAGGGGCAAAAGGAGATATCGTTCTTGGGCAGCAGCTGGAAACCAGGTGGGTCTCTATATGGCACCGAACTCCAGTTAAGGTAATTGAATAGCTCTGAGGTTTCCAAAGGATTTTTCCCAAGGAACTCTCTTACAGAGGAAAAGCTGGCAATGGCTTACCCTGATCCGACAGTGCCTTTTATCAAAGTCACAACACCCAGTAGAAGTTCCCTTGTTTTCACTAGCTGAAGTGCACTCCCCTCTCCTCCTGCCTCCATCTTTCCCTTTTGCCAACAGCACGGTGTCATTTTCCAGCCAGGACGTATCCCCATGTGCCCCCACTGGCACCTACACGGTGAAGGCTGGCACCAGTGACCTGGGGGGAAGCAGGGACCATTCCAGATTATCTTAAACCCCCTGCTGCCCAGGGCAGTTTGTACTGCAGTGTTGGTGAAAGTCTAACCACAGCTGGCTGGTGGCCAAGTGACTGTGCCAAGGGGATTTCAGGACGGGACACGATTCCTGCTCCGCAGTTTCAGTGGCTGTTGGCTTGAGCCTCACCTAACGTATTAGTCTGTCACAGAGCTGATGATGGTCTTGATGTACAGGGTACCAGCTCTTAACTTGCTGGAGTAACAACTAAAGTTCAGGCTTTTTGCATTGGCACATCGGCAAAATGTTGGGAATTGGGAATTTGCTTTGCTCCTATGAAATCATTCATTTTTCTGCTTTGCTCAAAAAACCCCAAAGCTAAGTGGTGTCAATGCAGCCTGGTCATTACTGGAAAACTGGAAAACCTCTTGAATAGTCTAAAAATAGGAGCCAGTGAAAGTAAGAAAGAAGAATATAGGAGCTGAAAGAGTAACACAGGGACGTGCAATTTAGTTACTGGTGGTGCATTGATAGTAATTATGTAAATCACTGCACTCTGGAGGGTTGATATCCATTCTAAACCAGAATACCCATATTCTTTTAATTGCATATTTGAATAATAGTGAAAGAAGCAATTATGTAAATTATATCGCAAAACAAAATAACGGGGAAAAAAGCTAGACACCTATATGTTGATAACAGAGTTCCACAACTAATTTGAGCAAAAATGAAGCTTTAAATTGGTGGGGTTTTGTTGTTTTCTCAAAATCTGTGTTAAATTGGCTGGCACTACTTCTTGCACATGATTAGAATTTATTAACACTTTCCACAGAATCTAGGTTTGTTTTCTTTGAAGCGGCACTTTTTACAAATGCACCTTTTGCAGAATGAATTTAATGAATAGCTGCTGCCAAACAATAACTTAGGGCAGGTATTATTCAGTTTATCCTGATTACAAATTTTCATGCATTGGCTTTGAATCAAGTTCATTTGTTCCTTGCGTTCATCACTGGGTGTTTTTCAGGTCAGCATCAGTCTAAAATACCATAGCCGTCTCCCATCTTGATGTTTTAAAGTGGGAAAAATATCCAGATTCTGCTGGAAATGAAAAGCCAGAACAAAAAGGGGTTATAAATTTTATTATTCCCTATAAAGAAATAGAAGTCTGCTCAGGGTGAAGATTAAATAAACACTGGAGGTAGACACATATGGGTTCAAGACATAAAGAGCAGCAGTGGTACATACTGCAGCATGCAATGATTATTTTTAATATTGTAAGCCAACCGACAAAAATACTGCAATCTAATGTATTTCTTAACTGCACACAGTAAATTCTTCCTGTATGTTTGATTGCTTCCAGCTGTCTTTTAATGACAGTTAACTCTATTGCACTATTTTAATTGGACATATATTGTATCTCCTTCCATTACAGTGACTAGGGGGTTTGATTCTCATAATTATTTAGAAGATGTAAGATACTGATTAAAAGATCATAGCTGAAGAAGAGAGTTTCAGGAAGAGTGAGGACTTTCTGAATTCCACATCAGAAAACATCCTCTCAGAATATTTATCATCCAGCTAGTCAAGCAAACTGCAGACTTAGGATTTGTCTTTCTTGCATTAATGGTGTGTTTTCACATCCTATCAGCTATCCCGAAGTGCTTTCAGTGGCCAGGCACCACTTGCATGGATGTCATAAGTTAATACCATGGAGGGGAATGAGGATTGAAACATTTGTTGTGAATTCGTGCTTGTCACAGAAGGGAGGGAACAGCAGGGAAAGGAAAGAGGGAAAGGGAAGAGCAGAGCCAGAAAACCAATAAAAGATATGGCTGCCTACAGGTTAGGCATTACATGTCCTGCGCTGCCAGTTCCCAGCCTCAAGAATAAAAGTTGAATGGAGAAAAAAAAAA
>RSEF01000002.1:136980578-136996543 GCA_003993805.1 Himantopus leucocephalus
GAGAAGCACTGTGGTAGGACCCTGGGGGCAACAACAGGCTGACCACGGCAATGTCCGTGCAGTCGGGACCCTACAGCAGGTCTGCCATCTCCCTGCAGGAGGAAGATCCTATCGCCTAAGCTGTATCGGCCATGCCAGCATATTTAAGAGTCTTGACTGCATTTCTTTCACCTTCACCAGTGCTTTCAGGGGTGAAATTCAGAAAAGACACAGCACATGGTCCCTCCATGGGATGTACTTGAAAGGAATCACAGAGAGAGGCTTGCTATGCAGCAGAAGAGCTGACTCTTATTTTTATAGAAACTTGCATGTAAAGAAGATTAAGAAATGACAATCTAAGAAAAATATTAAGACAGAGAAAGCTTTAACGCACCCCACCAAGATGATTTTGCATTTTGAGCAGAAGGTGCTCAGGTTTTGAGCTGGTTCAATCTGCAGAGGATTCCTTTCTTCAAGTATCAGCATGATTTCAAAAGCAATGGCATTAATCGAGAATATAGTTTTCATTCTGTACTGGATTTTTATTTTATCTTAAAAAGAAAGAAAATAGTTCATATAGTCAAAATCATGCTTTTCTTTAGTTACACCTAAATGAACATTGAACAAGTTGCAGCACAATCTTTGAGAAGCAAAATAAATTGCAAGCTAAGCTAAACTTTTTTATAAAATAAATGAATACACTATGTTCCAGCATTTAGTAACATTTTATAAATGTTCATTATTTATATTTTCCAAAGGTTGGACTGAGGAAGACAGCCAGTGGATGACCCAGATAAACAGACTTCAAAAGCTGATTGACAGGCTGGAAAAGAAGGTATGTGTTTCTTTTCACCTGTTTGTTCTCTCACTTTCAGTAAAGCAACCCTTAAACCACAAATGCTTTCAATGTCCCAGTCGCAGTCTTTCCAATCAACAAGTGAAAATTCAACATCACCTAAGAAAGCTAACACTCATTAAATGTCTACATACTCCTTTCACCTTCTTTCCTATTTCATGAGAGCATGACATGGTTTTCCCACGCTCCCCTTTTCCCTTCCCATCACCACAGATCCAACTTTTCATAAAGAACTGAAAAGTCACATTACTTTATGACTGGAGGATGTTACTGTATTTAGTTATGTTTGTTTTGGGGAACATGGGACAAGCCTCTCTTTTTAGGATCTGATTTTTTTCTCTTCCTCTCCAAACTTTCCCACTAAAGCTTGACAGAAAATTTTGTTTCTTCTGTCCCCGTCAGAGAATACTAATTTATAAAGATTTAAACACTTTCCTAATAAGTACAGTTCAACCAAAAGCTGATGCAAATCCCACCTGGGAGCCGTGGGAGCTGCCCCAGCTCCAGGGCTGCACCAACCCCCAGAGCCCCAAGACCGCCTGCAGTTCCCACACCAAAGCAGAGCCCTCTGGGAGTCTGACGAATGACCTGCCGGATCCAACGATCCCAAGGCTTCCCAGGGCTTGTAAAAACTGGAGTTACGTCTCTCTGTACAGAAAATGTATATTTCTTTTGTTTTCATTTGGATTTTTTGCTACCCTAGGTTTTAAAAGTTGGTTTATGTCTGTCTTTTTTTTTCTTTTGAGAAGAGCAGAAGAAAAAGTAAGGTCATAAATTCCTGTGTTGTTCTCTACATAAAGTGTCCCTATTGAAGAACAGTCAATTTGTGCTAAGGGAATGGCTGAATTCAGTGGATCTTTTAGGTCCCAGGGAATTTCTTCCCCCTGGTCCACAAGAGGCAAGGTATTCCATTGAAGCGCCCTCAGACCCGGGAGTTGCTCCAGTCCCTCTGCGACCGGAGCTGCCCCTCCCTGCAGGTCGGTGCTCACCAGCGGCGAGGCTGTGCGGGTGCTCCAAAGACATGGATCCACACACACCAGCACAGGTGCCTTCACCAGAACCCACAAACAGACAGGCAGCACTCATGGGAACATCAACACGCAACAGCCTGATCCTCTCTCTTCCTTCTTTCCAGCTGGTGAGGGTGGATGTTCCCCTGTGGACATTATCATGGGCTTGATGTCCATCTAGTATTTGTGGCTGGACCCATGCCCCTTACCCAGGCATTGGCTCAGACCTTGGGTCCTGGCAGACAAGTGTCTCCTCCTACTCACCCGCTGGTCCAGCTTGAGTTCAGTAGCAAATTACATACCTAGAAAATAGTTAAGTAAGGGATTTAACAATAAGACACAATAAATGGTGGTGATCCGACACAGGGCTCAGCGAGACAAGCATGGTGACCTTTCTCTGCTGTTGCTCTCTTCGAAATGAACAAACCACCCCTGATTGCTTTCCACCTTTGGTCCCAATTTGGGACCAAAATTTGGTATTTCTGTTATCTCAGCCTTATTACTGATTAGCTGCATTACCGATACGCTCACCCCCGGCACTGCTGGCCTTGCAAGACTCTGCTCCCAAACAGGAGCCCAGTAGTCCCTTTGGTTACCCCTGGGGTCTGACAGTCTCTCGCATCGCTTCTCCTTACCCAGCTGTGAAATTCGGCCGTTCCTTGTGGCACTGTCTGTAACTTCTGTCAGCTTCTCGCTCTGTTGTTCCTTGCTATGCTCAGCAGCTCCTCATGGTCTGCTCAGTCCATTAAGCCTCTGGCCAGGGCACGCTCATCTGCTGGCACACGCCAGCTTTCTCCCAGAGGTCATTTCTGCACGAGAAAAGCAATTACACAGCAGTTGCCACGTTAATGACATTTTAGTAGCGACTTGATTTTTTTCTGAATAGCTATAAATTGGATTTTGAAATGTCAGAGTCCGTCATCAAACGTAGCTCTCGCTTTTGGTCCAGCTTTACTCCCAGCTCAGCGTGGGAGGCAGCAGCTCGCTGGCCTGTCACAGCAACCTCCCGACACGGACTGATGCCAAGAGTTTAAGGAAACTTAACGTTTAAAAGAATGTTACTGAAAAAAGGAACCCGGCATACAGCAATAACGCAATGCAAGCAGTGCAGAAAGCAGCCAACCATTTTGTAGTAAATAAACTCAGAACAAAGATGTTACAAAATGATCAAATCTGCTACAGATAAATGAGAACCTCAGTTTGAAAAGGAGCTCAGTGCCAAAGGGAAACACTGGGAGGGCATCGATCTTCCATAATTATCTCCTTATCAATATAAAACTTGATTAATAAAACATGGCAATTAGACAAACCTACTTTTGCCAATAGACAGACTGTATCCACCTTTGCCTAACTTTGCATCTGCTTGACTTTGTATCTCACGGCCAGGTCTAACTATGAGAGGTGAGAAGTTCACTGTTCCTGCAGCTTCTCCAGGACCACCTCCTCTGTTCTTCTCTTGGCACTTCTTTCTGGCCTCTGTGAACTAAAAAACCCAATTTACTAGGCATGCAACTTGTAAATCATAAAACTTCTGTCCTATAAAGTATCCTAAGGCGTATTAAAAAGACTGTGAGAATTCTTTTAACGATGTTCCCTCTTGTCCTCATTTTATTAGATCTTACACTTCGTTACAGTAGGAAGAGCTCCCTGTGATCCATGTTTAAACAGCATCTGGCCAAGCAGTGTCTGGGTCATGACTGGGACAGGCACATATTGCAAAAAGGATGTCGGTGCCTTTTAGCAGTAGGAGACTGTCAGCCCACCTACTCTGTTCCAAAGCAGTGTCAGGGAAAGGCAAAGTCAAGAAAAAGCAAAGCTGATCGCTTGAATGACCACGGACTTCAGACTGAAATGAATTAGACAGAAACATCAAGTGGTGACCAAGTGGTTGGTGACCGCTTCCCACCGGGGATGAGGCCATTACGTATGCCATCTCTCAGCCACCTTGTTTTTAGCCCAGATGATATTCCAGGTCAGCCCACCACATCCAACCAAGTGTTACGTTTCAGCTGTCTTTCAGCAGCTACTAAAACTTTTCTTTTAGACTTTGCCCTGAAGCAGATTAGAAGGATCACACAATCACACCAAGAGGCAATTTCAGAAGCTACCACTTCGCAGCTGAGGTGAGGTAGGACTGAGGAGGGGTGGTAAAGCCTCAGCTCTGGGCTGTGGCCTTGGTCAGTTTTCATTTCGGGCTGCATGAGTAGTGTCTGGCAGCAGCTCTCATCTCCGCATTGGGCTACTTCAGTGATGCTCAATGTTGAGTTAGCTGATGCCTGAGCACTCTTTCTGCACGGATGAGGACTATGTGCCAGTGCTCGCATGCTCCGAGGTCACAGCAAGCTGTCTGTGTAGACTTACCTCATCTGTGGAGTCATGCCCTCTCTAATGACATAATATTACTGAAGAACTTGTATAGGTTATTTTTAACTTCTTGAGGGGGCGAGGAAGTTATCCATCAGCAGTTCCTACTGGAAAACGACCTGGTGAATGGTTGATTTAGTGTTGTCTAACTCTTCTGCTGTCTTCTGTCAAAGGTGAATTTAACCATGAATCAGTCTCGTAAGTTGTCTTCCTTTCCTCAAGTTCTAAAGTTATATATACTGGAAAAAAATAGAATTCTTTTCTCGCTACCTTAAGAGAAAGTTTGCAGTACAACTTGAGTCATTCCTTTCCTTTCTTTTTTCCATACCTATCCCTAAAACAAATTGCACTGGAAGTATAGAGAAACCACAGGAACATGCATTTTCCCTCAGGGTTTTTAGCTGAAGGGTCTGACAAACGAGTTACTGAAGCTGATTGCTCCCTCCACCAGCCCCGGCCCCCATTTCATGTCTTTCTACACACATTCTGCAGGAGAGGTACAGCTTCACAGCAGTCACTGCGTGAACACCACTTCACTCCTGCTTTGCTCTGCCACCTGCTGCTGGTGGAGGTCCCCTGTTCACTGGGATCCTGCCTGCACACCTCTTGTTGGCTTTTCAGCCAGTACAGTATTTGTGCAGGCAAAAACGCCTCCTACCTGAGGTTAGCCAATCCTCACCCAGCTGCAAGTAGAAGAATTATTTTTTTTAAAAAAATCTTTGTTGCACAAGAATTGTTTGCAATGAGAAGCGAAGCAGCACTAGCAAGGACTGCATTTTGCTCCAGCTGCTTGTCGCAAATCGACCTGCTCTTTTTCAGCCATGTGGATATTTTTTCAGAATATCCGTATGGCACTGGGTTAGAGGGTACTGCACGTGCCTCGCATGTAAGTGATAATTTTGTGTGCATCACGAGATGGTGTTTGCATGAATCGCTGACTCCTGAAGTGCGGATCCAGCTTGCGCGTTACGCAAGCGTACTGCTGCCCCACACACGCATCTGTTTGCTGCTGCCCGGTCCATCCTCAGAAGTGCAGCAGTTCAGAAACCTGACTGGGAGCACGGTGCACATCTTTTTCAACGCTAGAAAACAGCCCCTTGCAACTATACCCCCTCTCCCTGAGAAGTTTTATTCTGTATAAAGTTTTATGATGGCTGATAGTTCAAGTTACCATCCTTGCTCACCTTCATAGGCCACTTGACAATTTGAGAAGGTATCTGTCTTTTCTGAATTAAGTCCAACATACATTTGTGAGCGAGCAGATTTGTTAGAAATGAAAAACTACCTGCTCAGCATTATAAATCTAAATTTACAGAACAGCCTGTGTTGGATTTAACCACCAAAATGTGCAAGACTCTGCAAACAATGCTTGTGTTTGACTTACAGCTAATAAAGAAGGGATTTAATTATAACTTCGGAAGATATAACAGAATCTAGCTATTGGAATAGCTTGTTAAAAAGGTAAGACCAGAATACAGCTGTAGTATCACCTCTTATGTTTCTATTTTCTTTTACAACTGCCTGAAAGGACCTAAAGCTTGAGCCATTTGAAGAGGAAGTTTTGGAAGAAAATGCAAAATCTGTAAGTGCTTTTCAAGATAAAGACTTTCGACATTTGATTTTCCATGCCAGCTATTGAGACAACAATCTCACCTGATCCCTTTCGTTAAAAAATAAAAATAAAAATTAAAAAATCACCATCCTCCATTTCCCCAGTGATAAGAATCCCTCGTAGTCAGCAGAATACATTGTGCAAGATGCAACACACCAACACTTAGAATATGTGGGAGAAAATTTTATATTAATTTTTGCATTTTTTTCAAAGGATACAATGAGCCAAAAACTTAGCTGACATGAGGAGTAAAAGGTGACATTTATAAGATTTACCGAATTTGGCAGCAGTATTTATGGGGTGACAGCTTCTCAGCTCCTGATCACCAAATGCTGCGTGCATGCCTCAAATCATGGTTGTACAGCCAGCCTCACTCCCTCCCGAAACTGCTACAGGAAGCCGTACCAGGAAAGATGGGGGAGCATCTAGTGTTAAGCAGTAATCAGTATTACCACTTAGAAAACCAAAGTCATAACCATAAATAAAGTTACTTTCCATTAAGTTCATGTCCCAAGATCAGTTTTTCAAACACACTAGCATTCCTAAATTCTGGGCTTTGAACCTAACAAAATGCAAATCAAATACACAGGAAAAAATAACCAAAATAGATGATCTGTCAAATTCCTTATTTCATCGCAGGAGTTGTATTAGATTTTTTCTTTTTTCAAATGAGATTATACAATATTGGTAGACAGGCTGCTTATGATGGAGGGATAATCCATGAGATAACAGTATCACTAATCAAGGCAGAAACAAGTCAAAAAGCTGTACAAGGGAGGAAGTTGTATTAATTAAAAAGCACGTGGTGCTTTTTTATATATTTCATTAGTAAAACTGACAAGCTTCAATGAATGAATCAATATGTGAACTACTTACATTAACTAGATGATAACCTCAATAATTCAGGATAAATAGGACTTCTGTGCTGCCAAGTGTTTCCACAGTCCTGTTACAAAGACTGTTCATTTTTTGCAGAAAAGTGGAGGAAAAAAACCCCTCTCTTCATCATTTAAAAGGGGCTACTTTAGGCATCTCATTCAGGTGTGAGTCAGAGCTCTGAAAGGTGAAAGACTACAAGAGCACCTCAAGGAAAGTAAGACTGCGTCCAATGCAGATTGTGAGAATATGTTCTTATCTCAAACTTCACCCCTGCTTACATAAAGATTAATCCAAGGAAACACGCTGACTTTATTGTTGAATATTCCAAAGATAAACATTTGCTTTGCACTCTTCTGAAAAGACTTTCTCATCCAGGTTTCGGACAACTCTCAGTTTCTCTAAGGTCAACACTCATTTTGGGTGTTTCCATTCTGTGCCTCAGCCTGATGAGATACAAGAGCTACACTCAGGTGTTTCTACTTCCCCACTCCAAAGCACTAAAACAGGGACCGCAAACTTCAAAGGAACTTTTGTGGGGTTTCTTTTGATGATTGTGTTTTTTATTGTTTTATGATAGACTTTTCAGAGTTTAAAGTACAAGGAATTCAGAGGATGATATGGCAGTAATATCGTAATGTTTTTGTATCAGCACATCATGATTGTTCAACGTCAAATGTCTGTGATAGAAGAAGAAATCGAGGAATTCCGCCTTGCTCTGAAGCAGTACGTGGAATCTGCTTCTGCTCAGGGTGGCTGCTTGCAGTAAGTACAATGTTATGGCCCCTGGGCTGAAGGAAGGGAGGTAGTCTGATTTCTTTAATAACCTCTCAGTGGAGCTGGATGAAGAGAGAATCTGTAACATCTTCTTTCCTGGCTGGTTATGCATGTGTGTAAGACAAAGCTTTTCAAAGACAACTAAAATCAGAAAAAGATGTCAAAGTGTATGTGTAGCCTTTAAGTAGTATCACAAAATGACCACACAGGCTATGCCAAAGATGCTAAACAATCTTTTAAGACTTCTCGGCTCTGCAGGTCATCAATTCACGCCTTTTGGAAGCTCGTAGGTTGGCTGACACTCTTTATTGGAAAATTCATTTGCCATTGCTATCCCTTCCCAGCTGGCAAGGGAGCAACTTACCAACTTGTCTGCCAGTTCTCTGTTTGGAAGCTTTCAAAATCTTCCCTTAAGGCTGTCATTTTAAAATTTTCATTCATAATAAAGAATGGGAAAAATTACAAAGCAAAATTTTCCATAAAACAGTGTATTTCTGCTTTTCTCCTTTTAGAATTAAATAAAACAACAGAACTGGGTGAAGAATAAATTTTAGTGACTCACCACTGTACTGAATTTCATAAATTAACATACGTGAGAAAGCTGCTACTGTACAAACTACAGACCATTATGAAATAAATATTTTTGTAATGTGTATACAATACACGATCTTCCTATATATTCAAATGCATCAAAGGCTGCCTATCACATCCCTAATTTATAAGCCTTGTTGCTATGAGATCATCACACCTAACGGTGATCGCATCAGTAGTGCTCACAGACCAGAAAAAGTAAGTTAAGCTGGAAGAAGAGTGACCTTTTTGCAGTGGTTCACTTGTAAAGGCAGACTGATGAGGAAAATAAAATTCTCTTGTGGTCCAAGAGCTGGAAAAAACAGAGAAGCCCCCCAGCTGCCTTCCAAAAACGAACATCCAACCAAACACTGTAGTGACCGCAAACTTGTCAGGAGGGAGAGCTTACACGACTTCAGAATGCAGCTGAACAAATGATGGCAAAAAATTACTTTCTTTCCCAAGTTTACAGGCATTTGGTAAGTCTGTAATGCCACCTACCGGTGGTTTTTCACTGCAGGTGTTCCTGACGTTGCCTTGTTTTTTCCAACAGTTCTTGGTATTTTTGCTATTTCACAATATACGTTTGTATACAGCTGGAGAAAACCAATAAATCATATGAAATTTCTTATTATACCATGAAATATAATCTGAGACCATTTTGCAAGCACATCAGTAGTAAGATCAGCAATCTCACACTTGGGGACTCAGAGAAATACATACATGTATTTTTGTGCTATACATCTAAACGCTGCTTTGAGTACCCAAATGCCCACGTACCCTACGTGCTATAAAGCTGTTATGCTCAGGATAATAAATGGGATGGTTCTGTGCAAAGGATCAGCGGATATTCTGCGGGTCATTTTTCACTCATGATAAATTGTTAGCTGAATGACATAAGGACAAGTAAATAATACCAAAAGGTATTATTTTAAAAGTGGATCTGGAGCAGACATCAGCATATCTGTCTTTATACTCCATTGCTATTTGCTTCCAAAGCACCTAAACTATGCCACTTTAATACAGCTCTTGTACAAAAGAATGACCTCCCACAGTGTAATTCTTCAATGGAACAGCACAAGTTACTCTACAAACTTCCTTGAACTGTTCTCTACGTGCAATATGCTGTATTAGCTGATTTTCCTTGAACCACAGTTGTTCAGATAAATTACGCTATTGGAGCAATATGAAAAATTAGTTTCTCAAATAAGAGTCCATCATAAGTGTACTAAGATAAAATATTAATAAATAAAAAGCCATAAACATACTCCATGAGTTAAAAAAAAAAAGCTTAGATAATTCACAGTATATTTCCCCAAATCACTTATTTGTTAAATTTATTAGTTGGGGGTTTTAATTTGTTTGTTTTTCCAAAAATCACTGCATTTGGTTCATACTCATAAGCAATTTGGAATAAGATGTGTATGTCCAATAACTTTGTCATGTTTGATTAAATTAGTTCTATCCTACAATTCTCAGTGTTTCCATACAGAAGATTCCAAGTGATTCCCGCTTCATTGTTTACGAGTTCTGGGAGAACAGCAATGCCTGGAATAGGTAAGTTTGGGGTTTTTTTTGTTTTGGGGTTGTTGGCTTTTTACTACAGAAAGTTTTGAAGGTCAGAGAGTAGTTGCATAGAAGGACTGAATACAAATTCCTTTAAATACTGCTAATCGATCTCTTGCTAAATATATAACAGTTAATACCTCAGAACAATACTTCAGTTGCCAAAGACTAGAACATACTGCAACATATAAACAAAAATGTCAGAAAGACACAGCTAGTGCGAACAGAACAGAACACGTCTGAAAGCGAACAGAGAAAGGCATGGCATCAGATGTGTGGCAGTTGGTCAGAGACAGAGCAATAAGGAAACAGCAGTATGACCATAGTTCAATGATGACAACGAAAGAAATGAATGAGGCGGGAGGTGTGCCATCCAGCAACACACTCAAGCATCCAAGCAGTCATAGGGAGACGTCCCAAAGCTTCCCAAATCCACATCACAAAACCCCATCTGACAGATTCCCAGAATGTCTGTTTTGGGCCCAAAATAGAAGTTATAGGGATTAAAAGTCCTACCAGCTGAGTTCTAGCCTGCAGCAGGCAGATGCCTAAGAAATTGAGTAGAGATGAAAAGATTTTCCTTAACTACTCTTACTATTAAAAAACCCCAAACAAAACCCACAATCCTAAATCTGTAGACAGAAACCATTCTGAAGGAAGGTGGAGAAGTCTCTTGAAGCTTAGTTTCTCTCCTTTTGAACAAAGCCCCAGTTCAAACTTTACTCTCAGAAAGACTCAAGAACACTGGTAAAACGTGAACACACTCGGAACAAGAACTGCTATACTGGGTCACAACCAAGAGATGAGCGTCGGGGTAACAGTTAAGCATACAGAAGAAAAAGTGTGTTTAATATAACATGCAAGAACTTCACAGCTTATCTGGTCTCCTCTTCCACTATCATAATTTTCTAAGTTTTGAAGCACAAAATCTCTGTTACAGCATTAAATGTAAAATTTCTGCTGCTCATAAAAATCTTTAGCCCCTTTAAAAAACTTCATTCTTATTCTTATTTTTTACAACTATTTAGCCACCTTCAGATGAATTACAGCAAGACCTTCCAAAGAAGTAACGTGGACTTCTTGGAAACTCCAGAGCTCATCACAACAATGGTAGTCCCTGGTAAATACTAACTTTTCCCATTCTTTGGTTTATTCCATGTGAAGAGTTCTGCTATATTAGTGTGTTCCATACGCAGGACCACTGCACAATATCACCCTTAGTCAGATTGTCTTTGGTAAAGTATGAAGGAGAAAAGGACTCCAAATGTTTTTATTTTAAGCACAGAAATGTAAAATGCATCAGCAAGAATAAGACCCACAATGCTTTATTTTATATAGTGGAAAGTTAGGTGAGCATACGCTATTTAAGAAAATATCTAGAATAAACAATACTATTTGTGACTAGTAAAACAGACCCTGTTTAAGATTTTCAGGCAAAAAAAACTGCTTGCTGATGAAGACTTCAACTTAATCATACTTACATTGACTGACACGAGTCTTAATTATTAATAATTTCTGTTTACTAAGCAATTTATTGTACATGCTCCCTGCTATGTTAAAACAGGGAAAAAACAATCTACTTTGAAAAAGCAAGGTGATAATGAGTCCAAATCACTATTTCTAATACAAACCAATGAGCACACAACATCTTCTTTCTCAGGGAAATGATAGTTAAAAGAGGCAGTGCAGGATGAAGCAAAGCAAGCATCAGGCCCCTATTTTCGGGGAGGAGACAGCAAGTTTCTCAGGCAACACAAATCTATTACAATGAAACCCTGTTTTCCCCTATGTCTGACTACAGACTAAATTTAAAATAATAAAACCCCATCTAGTAGAAAAAACAAATTACATAGTCCGATACCTGGTGTTTGTCCTTAAAAGAAACCAGCCAAGACATTTGCAGATCTCATGAGCCTGATCTGAACACACAATTATATGCCAGGGATTCCTGCGGTATCAGGAGATTGCACTTAATGAACCAAGAATCCCTTCAAATCTTGTATCTTACTGGGAAATTGCTGGATTTAACACAAACACGGCCTTTTCCCAAACTTCTTTGTGTCCAAGGGCTAGACTGGGTATGACCCAGGAGCGTTCCAGGGGAGTGACCCGGGAATGTTCACAGCTAAAGTACAATTAACATACAATAAAATGTAAACATCATTTATAAATGCCTAAATATAGAAGTGTCTGAAACGGGATTCAAAATGCTCCTTAAAGCATCGACTCTGCCCGCTAAGACGGATTTCAGTCTGCAGCGCTCTATCCTGGCAGACAGTTGCCATGGAAACAGCATTTCTCACTGTGCCCTCCTTGCTGGGGGGGGGGGCAATGGGAAGGAATGCATTCACAGTTATTTTCACAATTTTATAGATTATCTATTATTTAGAAATCTGTGCGGACATTTGAACTTTGGTTTCAGGCAAAGTACTTTGCGTATTTGATCTATACAAATCATATTTGTCTTTGAAAGACAGAAAATGTTCATGAAGTAAAAAACGATGGCTGCAGTGCTACCAGTATACTTTATGAAAGAATTTTATACGCCGCAAAGTGATACCACAGTAAAATCAGGAAGAAACCGAACCTGTCTGCAACTAGCACATAGATAGCCTATACTTTAAAAACAAATTTACCTTAGCTCAGACACACCTACAGCTTTTTACACATCTGGTTAACTAAGAACTGAAACAATTCTAAACTGTAATCTGAATCTGATTCAAAGATCACAACCCAACAGTCGTCACTCGGCTGATTAATTAAAATTAATAAGGATACACTTAGCTGGGTAAGAATGATTCAGGAAGACATGGGCTTTCAAGACTTGTTAGATCCAGTATTATCCTAAAGTGAATTCATTTACAATCAGTTAATAGGAACAAAAACCTATTACGATCACTTGCACACCTGTTAACTGACCGAGTTGCTTCAGGCCAACCTGTGCCAGGGGTGGCACAAATCACTCCGTTCATCTTCAGTGAATGCCTAATCTTTACGTAAGATCTGGAGCTGAGGACACTAGAGAACTTTTGGTGCAGAAAACAAAAGCTAGGGGAAAACCGTTGAACACTTATGACACGGTAATCCATGAAATAAACTGTTAGATTGGTATTTTTTTGGACAAAATTCATTAATCCACTGCTGTGTCAGAGACTACTAGGCCAAATTCAGGTAGGATTCGTAAGTACATTCTCAACATTCTTCCTCAAGAATAACATTTTTCAGAATAATGCCATAAATTGAACGATTTATGGACACATTCACAGAAGCAAGTTGTATTAATGAATTTAATCCTCAAATTGCATTGTGCAAAACCTACTGAGCCTGGAACACCCCTCCGGCTGAGGGGCCTTGGCATCTCAGATGCAGTCACAATTCCTTCCCTTCCTTCCTGTCTCTCTCCATAAATCATAGAATCATTGTCTAGGTTGGAAGGGACCTTGAAGATCATCAAGTCCAACCATCAACCTAACACTGACAAAACCACCACTAAACCATTTCCCTAAGGACCACGTCTGCCCGTCTTTTAAATACCTCCAGGGATGGCATAGAACCATAGAACTGTCTAATCCTGTGGTTCCTCTCTGCGCAAGGTTCAATTCCAACGGGGAGGGGCTGTGGGGGAGAATACAAATGTGTTTCACTCCAGCCCTGTCTATAACCTGGTGATTACAAATCTTCTTTTACGGTAATGACATTTTACAAGCCCATCAATTCTCTTACTTTTCGGGCAAAATGCTCTTAATCCCTTGAGTTGTTTAAAAAGAACAGCACCAGGTTTGAATAATGTCACCAGGAAAGAAAGTCATTACAGGCATCACAACCACCCAGGGGACACGGTGTTCAGCTAAAATACCGACGCACGCCGCAGGACAGGAGTGAGGATTTATGTGGTTTGCTCTCTGGGATCCGGGTGCTTAACTCTATGCAACCGCACCTATGACACGTTAATGCTTCCTTGGATGTCATCAAAAAGAGATATAAATTCTAGCGCTAAAGCCACCCCCCCACACACCAGTTATATTCAGCTCTCCTAGTATTTTAAGTATTCTTCCCCTGCCTGGAGAGGTTTTGTCCTCAAAAGTATGCAGTTTTCAAATAAAGTAACCTGCATATATAAATGAGTGTTTCTTTATATATGTTATAGCTATTTTACTTAGGATTTTTACAAGAGGTAGACAAAGAAATACTGTTTAACAACTAAAAAGATAAATTCTTCTCTCTTTCAGCATCGTGGTGGGTCCTCAATAACAACTAGAAGCTGTGGTTCCAAGTACTGTTAATGTCGCATTGTTTTTCATTACAGTGACATTCATATAGCAGTATACAGGTGTGCTGGGTTAGGAATTTATGATGTGATCCTGTGTTATCATGGATGTAATATTTTCCATTTTAAAATATGGAAAGCTGCACATTTATTACCTTCTCTTCTTCAGTGAAATGATGCATTCTAAAAGCTGAAATAAGACAACTATGCTAAACTGTTTATTGTGTATATTCAGACCAAACTGTCACAGATAAGTACATCTTGATTGGTATGACTAAATATTTGTGAAAAGTTTTAGTCTTATGTTAATAAACAATTATTACTTAATGCTACTGTTTTCTCCTTTTACAGAAGAAACAGGTGTGAACATGAGCACACATTTTCGTAAATGCGTTACGCTTCAGAGAAACTGTAAGTCATTGATTAGGAAAATAAACATAGGGACAACTTTTTGTGTCAGCTTCACTCATACAGGAAATTTTCTGCCCACGACAAGACAAGGCAGTACCATTGTCCCTTCACAGCCCCCAGCCCCTACCCTCGCAAGAGCAGACACATCAGCCTCTCTGCCAAGCCGCTTTGGGTCCACAGACTTAACATTTCACAACCAATTTGCTTTGAAATCTATGTCCCGAACACTCAGAAAATATTTTAATTAGATCACCAGCAGCTCACTGAAAAGTCATTAGAGAAACCACTGTTAGAGCATAGAGCCATAAACCTGGAAGCAGAAATACTTTCCTCCCTAAGAAATCTTGCTGTTGTCCTCTGCATCTGAGCAGTAGGTGTGAAAGGCAAGTGACTATTGCAACCTCACACCTCCATGACAGGCTGACAAGCTCTACACGCTAAATAGGATTTCTCTACTGTTATTTCAACTCAACCAGCACATTACCATACGTAGCTACAAGTAGGGAATTTAGACTACAAACGAGCAATCTTCATTGCAGTAAGGTTCCGTATTCCAGAAACCATGACCAGTATTGAACTCAAGTTTAAGAAAGGTTGAGGCACATTGAGGTACCTGCATGCAATCCTATTGTATCAATGGAGTTCTGAGACAAAATTAGTTACCTAAACAAAGGCATATAGTACCTGTGAGATGCTCTAGGGTACCCCAACTGGTCTCCAGCTCCCAGATGAAAAGGACATGAATTACCTACAGGCTGTGTGTCATTCATGCCAACCCCACGCAGCTGCTTCAGATATCCTACATGTCTCAGATGACACCAGATCTTACCTTTAGGCAACTGAATCAAACCCTTTGCCAATAAAGTCAATGGAGCTTCAGTTCTCTAAGCAAATGTGGATGTCAGAAAGTGATACCTACACAACGAAACTTAGGTGCACATGTTAAGAGACAAATTTCACCTTCAAATCTTCTTACAGTAACTCAGCAAAAGTGAATGCTTTTAATGATGAAGTCCAAAGCTTTCCCATATTGACACGATCTGTTCATTCTTAAAAAGGCACCCAAATAGACATATTACATTCACAAATGGCAGATCAGTGAAAGTTTAAAGGTTTTTGTCTTTAGCAAAGTAAAAGTAAAACTATATTCCTGAAGATGTGTCTGGCTTTTTTCCTATGCCAAGATGTCAGTCTAGTCTATGGCATGTTCTGTTTTTTCACTACTGATCTACCGACAAAGGAAGTACAGTGACATGTGACACTGCTACAGGGTAAATCCTTAAGTGAAAACTGACACACTGCACTGAGGCTTACAACATTTTTTCCTTTTCACTGGATAAAGTATATTAAAATTATTCTTAAAATAACCTGCCTTAGAATTTCATGTCAGTTAGGTGGTGGGGGGAGAAATTTTCTCCTAGGTCATATGTCCTTCTAACCATTATTCTCCTTTGTACATTACTAGTAAAAAAACATTTTGATGAATCATAAATTGTCTAGGTTGGAAGGGACCTTGAAGATCACTAACTGCAACCATCAACCTAACACTGCTAAAACCACCACTAAACCATGACCCTCAGCACCACATCTACCCATCTTTTAAATACCTCCAAGGATGGAGACTCCACTACCTTCCTGGGCAGCCTGTTCCAATGCTTAACAACACTTTCTGTGAAG
>RSEF01000002.1:136997543-137008418 GCA_003993805.1 Himantopus leucocephalus
AAAAAAATATTTTAAAAAAATTGAAGTTAATAATTAGTATAAACATGAGACAAATGTATAAAATGAGACAAAAAAGATTGCTTTCCCCTTCCCCACAACTTCTGTGTGCCTGAACATCAACTGGAGTTGTACATGAAGCATATCAGCAACACAAACACACTGTAAATCACCCCAGAAAAGTGGATCAGACAAAAGGCTTATCTATGCAACTTTATTTTCAAACCAACTTTTTATAGACTTTAGAAATGGGAGAAAAAAACCCCACCCAAACCCATCACAGATTAGTAGCAACCAGACTGGCTTCTGAAGAAAAAACAAACAAGCAAACAAAAAACCAAACAGAAGATAAGACACAGGTAGGCAGAAAAGCCATAACCAGCATTTACAAGCATCTGGAGAGACTGAAACACAGTCAACTATTTACCATATAGTATCAAATACTACAGGTAAAAATACAGAAAAGTCCTGTTAAGAAAACAGGTCTTGGATAGGAAGTGGCATGAACTACTTTTTTTTTTTGAGCGCAACAACAGCAAATTTATGCTATCTTGAAGAAAAAAAATGAACTGAACCATCAGAGCTTCTGTTTGTAAGGGTTCCAAATATTTTTGTTGTCCAAGATCCAAAGCAGGGATGCACAAGGATGTTTTTAAGTCACTTAAGACAGGCTAACACAAGGGAGAATATAGTGGCCGCAGGCCCCCGTGGAAGAGCAGATTTCAGCTTCGCCAGTCCTGAGCCCATGGCAAACCGGGGAGGGAAACGCTCAAGATCCTTCTCAGTTTAAGAATCCATGGAATGAAAACAATTCAACACAGCAACCTCTCCCAAGCTTATTACCACAACTATTTGGCACATAGTCGCTCCGGCTTTTATTTCATCGATAAGTTCAAGGCTCTTCAGGCAAGCAAGCAAGGAATGGGCATATTTAGTAGTTCATAGTTAACTACTTCGTATACTAAAAATTTGAAGTTATTAGCCTTGGACTTCAATAAATGATTTCATAAGTACATCCAAGAAGCCAACAAAATCTTCAGGGAAACAATGAGAGATCAACCTACTTTCAGTTTATGAAAAGCACTGAACAGAGCAGTATCTGCTGGAGGGGTGGTGAGGGAAATCACAGGCTGCTATCGAAGCTGACAAGCCCAAGTATTAAATTTAAGCCTGTAAGAAAGCACTCATCACTCCTTCACTCTGTTTTAAAGTGATGTCATAAGCTGGAGGGATACAAGAAACCCTGCCTGCCCTTCAGATCAAAAAAATCGTCACAAACCTTTGAAGCAGCATTGCTGTTCAGTGTTCGCTCGCTCTCTGCTACTTGGCCTACAAGCAATCTGGACCCGTACTTAATTTTAACTCACACAGGCAGCAGAAGGAAGATGGACACCTTGAGGGTCTCAGAATCGCATCCAACATACTTGGATTGTTTCCGATGAGAAACAAAATTAACTTACATGCAGCAACGCAATTCTGAAGTCATCACACAAACTGACGCTCTGTTACTTTAGCAAGTGAACTTCACCCCTTCAGTTTTTATATACCAGTTGCAGAAACCAACATCCTTAAGAAGTATCAGCTTAGAGGATTGTTCTGATTTTTTTCTGTTTCTGAGGAATTACATTCTGAGAAAATACAATATCCAGTCAAAAATTTTTAAGAAAAACAATACTTTGTAGTACTGTGATACGCTATTTTCAGTACAAGACTGCCACGTGCAAGAGAGGAGATATTAACAAACAAGATTACGAGATATTAACAAACAAAACAAACAGTCAAACCTCTACTTTGGCAACTGGAAACAATCTCAAGCCTACCAGATCACTGCAGAAAACAGGGTTGAGATGTGGATGATGGGAACAGCAGTGTCTTAGCTGTGAGTGGCAAAGTCAAGGCTGCTGCAGGGGGGGTTGGCCGTAAGCAGGCTGCCTAACTGCTCCTGCAGCGAGCAGCTGACGCACTTTCTGGCTAGGAGAAGAGGTAGCCATAAAACAAAACGCATGTCCAGCAGACGGAATACCAAACTCTATGTTAAGACATCCCTACAGTTCAATTCCAGCCTTGAGGTTGCTTTTCTGAAAGGCAACAGTAACATTACAGAACTTCTTGGCTTTGTCCTCTCCACTTCCAGTGTGACTTCTCATTCTATCAGCTGGGCACAGGGCAGCTGTACTAAGGAAAGACAAAATTCTATCTTGAAGGGTACTAGGAAGCGAAGAGACACAGACCCCAGCTTTTCAGCTTTCCACGATCCTGGAATACTTTAAGAATTGGCAACTATACCCTTCTACACATTTATAATAATATTCTATATCCTCCTTGTAAGTGACAACTCTTAGGATTTTGAAAGTTGGTTAAATGAGGTACGTGAGCACCTACAGGCACCGCCAGCCACTTCTCCAGCCTTGTACTGGAGCTGCTCAGCTTCCAGGTAAGCAGCCTCTCCGTTCCTGTCCTGCTGGCTCAGCAAATTGCAGATAGCAACTGAATAATGGCTGCTTTTCAGAGCGGTGCTGCAGCAAATAACATTTGCTATGGAGCAGAAAGCCGGAGGTATCTTGGCCCTGCAACCTTCATGCTTAAAGAAAAAGCGCATTTGGAAGAGCTCCAAAAAACAAACCAGCAAAAGCCATCAAAATTCTTTTTAAAGAAAAGTATATTTTGTGTGTGTGTGTCTGAAAAGGAAAATAAAGGCATTGTCTCAGTGTTTGCTGCTCATTAGCCCTTAATAAAAAGGTTTCAAAGCACATTAACATATGTACTTTGGTATGAGGGTTTTTTTCGGCAGCTCGAATTTCAGGCTAACTATAACATCTAAAACCAGCTCATAAAAGTCCATCATGTTGGATGTGACTGGATGGTAGGCAGGTTTCAGGTACAAACCTGGTGTTTGAGGACACATTTAAATGAGATACTGAATTTCCTGCTGCTGACATACCAGTTTACAGTTTTATATCAGTTGTTCTTAAAAAAAAAAAATCAATAGTAATTAGTTCAGCAAGATTAGCAGAGTGCCCTGCCATGGGGTACGTCTGACTCTAACCTACGATGCCCTCCTCACCCCAACAGGCCAGAGATGCAGTGGAAGATACTACATATTCAGCCCTTGAAATTCTTTGTGGTACTTGCATGCTTTCCTCCCTTGGTATTCAAAGGGCAGAAAACACTTGCAGCTTGCCTGGGTCAATAAGAAATTAGTTTCACTGGGGGTTTGTTTTGTTTATTTGTGCTTTGTTGTTTTTTTAAAAAAAATGATTATTTTGACCTGAGGGGCAGGAGGGGAAGAAGTTAGTGATCTGTGTCAGAGATCTGAGAAAACTGTTAAGAACTGAGAAAGCCTGAAACCGCCACACCCCCCCAAAAAAAGAAAAAAGTGCTGAATAAGCACCTTACTACAGGGACCAGAGCTGATAGTCCCACCCTTTGTCTATGTGAAACATTGGGTCTCAGCTGCAGCCCAACAAGGGAAGAGGAGGCTACTTTCAAACCAAGGCCTCTCTAATTTAAAGCTCAGGATGACATATTTGGCACAGTAGATAATTACAGGGATAAATCTATTAATGTACATTCAGGTGGTAGTTTGGAGCGCAAAGGGCTTCTTCCTCCTTCCTGTACCTCTCCAGCTCTACGCCAGTCAGGTGATGTTAAGCAAGGAAGCTCTGCAGAAAGGGGTTTGGAAGCCAACCCCATCTCCCCACAAGACTGCTTCTTCCCTCTATGCACTAGGGAGAGAGATAAAGACTACTCGTTAGCTAAAACGGCTGTTTAGCTCACATAGATCCTTTCACGAAGGATAACTGACAGAGCAAGGAAACTAGAGCTACATGGTCCATGTGACAGCTCTGCAAAATTTTGTTCTGCAGATATATTTTTATAAGTTTTGTATAGCAGTTTTGAAGTGCTCCCTAGTATGCTTGCTTGTGGACTGATCAAACAAGAGCTCCTCAACTTGTGAGGAGACACCTGATATTTAAGAAAGCTCTATGGCTCCTCCTCACTTTTTGGAGGAAGTCACTTATCTCAAGCGCCACACGCCACCACCGGTGCCAAACGAGTTACCAGGAGTTACAGACACACACTGAAGGCACAGCAGGACACAGCTACCAACTGAAAGGAGCATTTGCCGTCCACCTTGTTTCCAGGTCATGAGTTTTACCCTGGGTTCAAACAAAAATCACTGATCCAATGCATTTTCATTACTTTTTAAAATCTATGAAGACCTTTTTAAAAATAGATTGAAATGTACGCAAAAATACTAGTTACAGGACAAGGACTACTAAGAACTAAAACATTGACTTTGAACTAAGGTAGATTTCTGGATTTCTTTAAACTACAAAACTTAAGGAATAATGCCAATCCTACACAATTTGATTGGAAAAAAAAAACCAAACAAAAAACACCAAAAAAACCCCTGCTGTTTTTGAGGCCAGTATCTGTGCAATTCAAATGAAAGTGAACAGTCAACATCAGCTACAGCACTAACTGAAATACATTTTCATACCAAGGCGAAGAGGACCAGCCTTCCACAGGTTTAAATATTATTCAAAACAGACAGATGCTCACTCATAGCATTCTAGTTACATACATATGTAATAAAACTATGCAATTATATAAAAATCCTTAAGAAAGGGCCAACACACTGGAGCCAGTGAGATCAGGACTGTAATCTTACATTTTAAAGGCTACTGCTGGCAAAGCTACACTAATCTTATTTAGTCTTGATTCCTTCAGCTTTCTCCCCGCCTTGCTTTCTGCTCTGTAGTGTTTAACCGGAAAAAAAAAATATCTTAATGTATTTTGTAAACCTCCTGATTTGTATTTGCTAAGTAAAATTAAAAAAAAGAAAAAGACAAACTGCTTACTAAATATTCAGTATTGATCAACAAGATGATTTTCCTAAGTCTGTAAAAGAAAGTTAATACCATATCGCTAAGCCACGATGCTAGATTTGTAACCGCAGTATCTGACTGGCTTTAAAAAACAAAGCCAAAACCAGCTACGGCCTTGAAATGGGTTTGCAAGGACATCCTAGTGGTTTTGGACTTCAACTGCCGCCCTGCGCAGAGCCCCTGGCTGATTTAAACCCGGTGGGTGACGGCCGGGGGCAGGCGGGGACCAGCGGGCACCGCCGGGCGACCTCCACGGGAGACGAGAGGGAGACCCGCGCAGGTTCCTCCGCGTTCCGCCTCCGGCGGCCCCCCGCGCCCGGCCCGGCCGTGCGGAGCTCGGCATCGTCTGCTTAATCCTGCGCCTAATTAATGGGGGGGGGACGACACCGAACTCCCAACAATTACCTTGCAAGCTCCGACATGCGAGCGAGTTATAATAAGCAGACCGGTTCGGGCTTGTTCTGCCACTGCAAACAATTATTTTAATTTTTATATATATATATATATTCCCACACACACACACCTCCTGAGGAGCTCACGCCGGAGCGCGGCGCGGACCTCGGCCTACCCGGCCCTCAGCGGCGTTACCTGTTGTTCCCCAGCTCGGCCCCCGCCACCGGGGCAGGGCCTGGGCTCCCCCCCGACCCCCGCCGGCGGCTCCCGGCCCGACCCGACCCCGCCGTTACCCCCGGCCCCGCCGCAGCGGTAACTTCGCCCGCCGACAAAGGCGGAGGGAGCCCCCACCCCCCCCCGGCCGCAACCGGGCGGAGGCGCCGCGTCCCGCTAGCGGGCGCAGGGCCCGGGCCCCCCCCCCNCCCCCCCCCCGCCCCCTCAGCCGCGCCGAGCCCCTCCGGGCCTGCCCGCCCCCCCGCCGCCGCCAGCCCCGCGGCTCCCGGGCCGGCAGCTGCCCCCCCCACCCCACCGCCCGATACAGCTCCGGGGGTGGCGGTTCGGCGGCACTGGGAGAGCGGGGAGGGCGGCGGCAGCGAGCGCCTTACCTCGGGGGCTGCTGTCCGGCAGATAGGGCGGCGCGGTCGGGGTGACATTGCCGGAGCCGGGCGCGGAGAGCAGGGGGGAGCGCTCGTCCACCCCCTCGGCGGCCATGGCTGCGGCGCGGAGGGTCCTTCCCGCTGACCGGGCTCTCTGCGCGGGGCGGGGAGGCGGCGGGGCCGGGGAAGGGGAAGGAAGCGCAGAGGAAGGGGCTGGGATGAATGGGACCGGGGCGGGGGCGGGGGCTGGGCTAGGCGGGCCTGCCTCCCTCCGTCCCCCCGCCACGGGCTAATGAGCGGGGCGGGCCGGGCTCCCTCCAGCGGAGCAGGCGGGAGAGCGCCGCTGCGGTGGGCCGCGCCGGGGCCTCCCGGGCCGGGGAGCCTCCCTGCGGCCTGCCGCCAGCCGCAGCGCCGGCGGAGGAGGAGGAGGAGGAGGAGGAGGAGGAGGGTCGGCCGCGGGGGGGGGGCGCGGCCCGGCCCGGCCCGGCCCGCCCCTCGGTGCCCCGGGGAGCCGTTGCGGGCTCCCGCCTCCCCCGGGCAGCCCCGAGGTGGGGGGGAAGAGCCTCAGACCGTGGGGTGGTGCCCGTAGCAGGCAGCGGTAGGTGGAGGGCGGGTTCAGCAGGAGGCTGCGTGGCGGAGAAACGCCAACAACCTTCTTTTTTAAATTTATTTTTTTTTCAAAAATAATAAAAAAGTGCTTTTGATTGTATATTTTTTTTTGTCTGAAACGCTGTGGTTATAAATACCAATACTAGGGAAGTGCTATCGTTGATTTAACCGCTACCAGTGGCCTTTTCCAGGAGCGTGAGGATGCAGACCGGCAGTGAGGGGCTCGGCCGAGGCGGGACCCACTGGGGTGTGAAAATGGTGGTCACCCTTAAGGGCACGATAAACGTGGGGAGATAAATCTACGCGTTATCAAATCTGCTGCTCAACCGAGAAGTCTGTCCCCTGGTGTCACTGAGCTCTCCGAGGACGTAAGGACTTCATTTCCTTCTGCTAGACAGCCCACTCGGGCACCATCTGGAAGTCTCTGGCAAAGAGGGAAAATAGCCTTCCCTGATGGATTTTTCAGCCTATATTGAGATAAGGCAGATGTTTGTCACCCGTGTGCCGTGTCTTTTCGTTGTCCGTAGGTCAGAGATTGCCAGGCTGCGGTAATACCAGAAAACAAGCAGTTATTTTGTACACAGGCAGAGATGACAGCCAAGTGCCACCCGGCATCCCCACGGCGCTGTTACCCAGAGTCAACCCACTTCTGGAAGCGCGTTACGTGGCAGGTGTGCAAATGTTTTCATAAGAACTGGGTAAACATGAGATTGTGGCCAGAGAGTTCACAAGCTGATCACGTTCCTTCTTTAATAATACATTCTATAAAATAGTATTTCTTGTATCATGCTGAAAATTTTCTGCGGGAGCTGTTTTTCACCAAAAAATGTTTAATCCAAGAAATAAAACCGTTCTACAAAAACAGACTGATGCATTTGAGAGTCTATGAGAAATAATCAAATTATTAAATTAAATGGAGGCTGATGTATTTTATTTCTGTAAGATTTAAATTATTCATTTTTACTCTAATAATATGGAATTATTTAATAACTCTCACATGGAATTAATAAGGTATGGTAATATTGTGATGGCAAAACACAATGTTTTCATAGATTATTTTAATGTTTCCAAAACAGAAAGAAAAAAAGGTTTTCTTTTCAGGCAAATTTTGAAATATTGTTCATTCTTTCTCATTTGGGAGAAAATTGTGTTTTCGAACGTTGTTATCTCCTGCGAGAATAAAGACCGAATTTGAGTGAGCTCTGACGTTACCACGTAAGGAATAATGTGCTACAAGGCAGCTGGTTGCGTTACGCCCACTGTCTTCATCATGCAAGAAATGCAGTCATGCCACGTCAAACTGTTCTTCCCTTGGAAAATGTAGTAACTGTCTTGGAAGATGCTTTTTTTTGGTATAAATTACATTGAGCTTCCAGTTTTCAGTCAGCTTAAAAAGAACTCTCTCAAGCTCAAATCAATACTTAGAAGCTTTTTTTCTTTTTGTGAGGATTTTTAGGGCTCAAAGTGTTCTGTGCCCCCCAAATCCTTTGTCTTGATTAGGTACTGTGAGGCAGACTTTGGCAGGTCAAAAGTAGATCGTTAATATTACTAGTCAGGACGTATCTTCAGCACATCTTCAGCCCATAATCTTGCCCATTTTCAACAAGTACAGAGCCGTAGACTTTCTTTTGGAGTCCTGATGCAGGAACTGGCATTTGCAACCAGGTTTCTTTACCATTTTTCTTGTTTGGGGAGACAGAAAAGATTTTAGGTCTTGTTAAATCTGCCAAGTGAGCAGCAGTGAGTTCCATCAATGCCCGGTCCATCCCACTGCAATTACAGCAAATTGTCTGTGTGGGACCTCCGTCTCCACTGAACTGCTGTTCTGTGCCTCAGAAGAAGACTGAAAACCTTAAAATCACACCCAGGGGCCCGCAGGGAAAGCTATGTCACAGCTCAGTCTGACAGCTCAAGCCTGCACGTACAGCTGAGAATTACTGTTATTAAGCATCCCAGCACGCTGACCTATTCTGGGAAATATGATTGTCATCTAAATAAGTACCCATTTGGGATCAAAAAAAAATACGTGTTCCTCCAGCCCCTGTGACTTGACTTGTCAGAGTACTTTAAACCCTAGTCACCCGAGCTGCTAAATAGTCTAAATAGCAGAAATTAGGTAATAGTTCAGTCATCGGCCTCTTTTTTTCAGTATTTTGAGTCCGTGCATTTAAGGTAGCCAAAGGTCTACAGGACTTTCCAACTCACGCGTTGCAGCCTGACGTGTAGGTCTGCGAGCATTAGCTGAAGTGTCCACGTGAAGTTGGATGGACCCAGCTAGTAACAACAGCGGGTACCAAAAGGTGTAGTGGGAAACAAGGCGATGCGCTCGGCTGGTAACAAACCTCCTTTGGAAGTTACGTGGGCTGTAAAGTGAAGAAGTCAAACATTAGATGGGGGCAGGCTGAAGACAACTTAGTGAGGACTTGCCACTTTCTTCTTGCTCTTCTTCCTCTGGACACAAATGCCTTGTGATAGGTGTTTAATTACACTGCTGGGCAGTTTTCCTTTTATGAAAAACCTGCCTTGTCCAGCAGGGAGGATGCTCTGCCCTGAGCAGCCCTGCTTGTGACTGAACTACCCACAGGGTATACATCACTACGCCATGTTCGGTGCCATAGCGCAAGCCACAGTGGGTGACACATTGCGGTGGTTTTCTACACTTGGCTTCGTCGTCCCTCGGCTCCTTCGACCGGTGAGTCAAAGCGCACCTTGCGTGTGCCTCACTCTTGTACTGCGGTACCTGTTTATGCTGCCATACATACGCATGCCAACGCATCGTGGTTCCCAGCAATAAAGGCTGAACGATAACGACTGTGGATCCAACCACGTGCCCCCATGGAAAATGTTTCTGTAAGTGTGGGTAAACTGAAAACACGCTGCCACAGAGCTCTGAAAATGGCACGGGCAAATGAACCAACTATACCCCTGAGATCAGCCTTACAGAAGGTTTCGCAAGGTGTCTTCATCTGTGTCAGAGAATTGAATCACACACGTACCTCTCCATCCTGCCCCAAAGTTGGGTTGTTTCATATAAACTTATGTACCAAATAAATGAGGGCTGACCAAGGCAGCACATCAGTCACTAACAAGGCTTACATTAATAGAGACATAAAATGAACAGGGTATAAGATATTTTCTTCTACTATTTTTAATAATTTCCCATGCTTAGTGTGATCTTTTGAGAAGCTTGGTAATGCTCAAGTTTTATTTTTCTTTGTTTTGAAAGTATCATCCTCATTGTTTTTTTTATTTTTTTATTTTCCCTAGATAAAAGAAAGAATCAAACTAGTTTAGCATGAGACAAATGACTGCAAATGTTGAAGCTCATTGTCAAATGCAAAAGTATTTGTGTATCAATACTATAAACAATTACAACTCTTCGTTAATCTTGCCTGAGTGCAAAAAATATCTTAGGGAGTCTGTTCTGCAGACCTTTTTCAGGTAACCCTGTAAATTTATATGTTATATTTAAGAACAAATAACCTCTAATAATGATCTTCTATCTGTCTATTATTTTTATTTTTGTAATAATGCTTAGAGACTGCAAGCCTAAATCCATTGCGATAGGAGCTGTTCAAAGACACAGAGGAATACCGTGACCATTTAAAAGATAAAAAAGAGAAAAAAAAATCAGGCATAATACAGGTTATGCAAATTCACAGAACATCTCACTCTAGTGTAAGAAATGGAATACAGTTTTTCTCAAGTCCAGTCAAAGGGCTGTTTGCTAAACCAAGTTTCTTCCTAATGGCCAAAGGAAGAGGAAAGAAAAGCCTGGAATCATTTGTCTCGCACATGGCCCAGGCTCTGTGCCCCGCTGTGGCCTGAGCACAGTTTTCAGATGCTATGCAAAGAGTATAATAATCTATGTGGACAGAAATTAAAGTTGTGTGATATGTCTAAACCTTTTGATGGCAAAATCTTACCTGTGAACATCTGAAAACAATGAAAAGTCCATCTACTGCCAGTTTTGGTATTGAACAAGACAGTAAAAGCGACCAATACAAACATGCCTTAACAAGTTTGCAGAATTTTTGTCAGTTCAGTCCATTTTTGAAGGATCTGGCTGTGGTCTATGGTAACTGGTAAAATATCTGAATTTCTAGAGATGTCAGATGTTGAATATGGCCATGATGGGAAGGAGAACGTAAATTGCGACCAAAGCTTTCTGAGATTGTTTTCTGTGCCTTTGTATTAATGTCTGTTTTCCTGTGCTACTGAAATAAACTAATTTCTCTTCCATTACTTGGTGAGTATGTTGAATAAAAATAGAAAGAAAAGTGCTTATACTTACATTTTCTCAGGTCTGCTACAGAAGAAAGAGGCACAGTAAGATAACACAAGACCTAGCTTATTTTTTAAAACTGTAATACAGAGAGGTACATTAA
>RSEF01000002.1:137030466-137066827 GCA_003993805.1 Himantopus leucocephalus
GCACAGAGGTGAGGCTGACAGGTTGGTAGTTCCCAGGGTCCACATTTCTACCCTTTTTAAAAATGGGTGTAATGTTTCCCTTTATGCAGTCACCAGGGACTTCATCTGACCGCCATGACTTTTCAAATATCATGGGAGTAGCTTGGCAACTACATCAGCCAGTTCCCTCAGGACTCTGGGATGCATCTTGTCAGGTCCAATAGACTTCTGTATGTTCAGGTTCCTCAGGTGGTTGTGAACCCAGTCTTCTCTTATCGAGGGAGTGACTTTTCTCCCTCAGTACCTGCCCTGCGATCCATCCACTTGAGAGGTGTGGGAAGAGAGATTGCCAGTGAAGACTGAGGCAGAAAAGTTGTTGACTACAAGAAATGGTTTTTTTTTCTAATTTGCATTGCCTGAAGACTACAGGAGCCCTACTTATGGTCTAATATCCCATTGAATTAGAAAATTTAGGGAAAAAAAATGGATTTCAGGGACAAAATCTGAAAATCTAGGGTGTTTCTGATGCAGCACAGCAATAGCTGAGCTGACTCTAACCAGCCTCCTTTGGAGAATGGAGGGATTTTAGGCAGCCCTGGGCTTGGTGGGGGATGATTCACCCACTTGAAACATGTCTTTAAACCAAACCAAATTTTAAAATTAAGCGAAGAAGCACTAATAAATATTAGATGAACACTATTAAAGACTCCACCGGAACATGGCTGATTCTGCCCTGCAATTTTAATTTAAATTGGAGATCAGTTTTAGTTTAAGTTAATGATGAAGTCTCTTTTAACTTTAATGTATGGGGAACCATTTTAAAAAAAATAATTGGATGTAATATCCTTGGTTAATATTTTAAATAGGCTTGGTTTCTTCTGTGTGATCGATATTGATCAATATTAGGAAATGAACAGTTCTCATTTGCAATATTAGCAAGACAGTTGTGTAATCTGGCATAAGATTTGTGATTTGTGTGTTTGTATTGTTTCTCATATCTCAAATGGTTTCAAATTATGTTTGGATAGCTAAAGTCCAAGGATATTTTTTCCTGCAAAAAAGAAAAGGATAGCAATTTGCGTTTAAAAGTTATCACTGGTTACAGCAGCAGTTGCCCAGATGAATTATAGTTTAGGGTTAACAGAGATTGATGAAGTTAGTTTAAACCTCAGATTATCTTTAAGAATAAGGTCCTGGAGGAGCAAAACCCAGCAGCGGCCACTGTATGTTTGTGTGTAAGGGATTTGTAATGTTAGCTTCTGATTTCAACAGTTTTTAGTATCCAAAGGTTTGCCTCTGTTATAATTAAATGAAGGAATTTGGGGCCAAAATAAACAGGCACAACGTGAGGACACTCATGGGAAAACCTCAGAGATACCCTAGCTTATGTGAGAAGCTTCTCAGTTCCTTCAGCAGCTTGGAGCACAGGTGGCATAAAGCCACTCTTCTTTGTCTTGTGTGGTGCTTCCTGAAGGATAAGATAGAATCATTTCCATACATAGTAAATCAGTATGCCTGCATGTATAGGAACGATTTTACAAAATCGTCCTAAAGTTCACAGACAAAAAGTGTTATCTGGCACAGAGGTTAATATGTGGTTATTTCTTTGTGTACAAAACTTTCTTCCATCTCTGGACTTTTCTCAGAGATCTCCATCTAGAAACTAACCTGTGTTGACCTGTCTGAGCCCATGTGAGCACATTCTGAGCTATAGACCAAAAGCAGTATTTGTCTCCCAGTAGCTTTTGCATTTTTTTAGCCAGACCTCAATTTCTTTATTGATCTGTGTGAGTGCTATGGATTTAACAGGAGGTAGGCACTGAGTGACATTAGCAGCCAACGAATCTCCAGTGGGTACATTCAAATTCATGGTATTACAGGGGGTGTTGGGGAGAAGGGTGTCTGAGGAATATTTCTAGTAGAAAGCTCCTTCCATTTACTTTAGCCCAGTTTTTCAAGAAATGACTGACTTCAGAGACTGGTGAATATGGGCTTTTTTGAAGAGTTTTTACCAAAAACCGTACATTGTGACTGGACTATAGATGTCAAAAGCACATTAGGTTTTGAGTATAAAGGGAGTACAGGAGTGGGTATCCCTATGAAGGCTGAATCAGACACTATGTCCTCAATTCTAGCTGTTTTCCTTATCATGACACACGGACTAGGTAAATCCAAAATTCTCGTCTGACGAAATCAGTGACAATCAGTAGAGATTTGCTGTAGTCAGTGTTCTGTGAGGAAAGATCTTTATTAACTGACCCAAATATTGCAAAAGGTTGTCCATCTTCATCTAACATATTAGATAACATGGCACCTGGCTGTAGGAACATAAATGTTCTGTGTGTTTGCCCATTCCTCCTGTTGAAACTTCCTTGAGTGATTGCTGGGGTCTTAGTTGTCTGTTAATGATTTTATGAAAGAAGCCAGTACACCAAATCAGGAGAAGAAGAACCACGTGCATTTTTCATTTCCTATTCCCCTCCCTCCAGGTGGCCGATGGGGAGCCCTCTGCGGTCTGAAAGGTGTGACACCATTTCAGTGATTGTCACTGCTCAACTACTGCTGCAGCATCCTTAAGTGATTGCTATAATAAAACAACGCTTTGTGTGCATGGTGACCAACACTGGGAAACACTGTCATGTGTCTTGGTGAGTCCCATGCTGCCTTCTGACCATTTGCACCCAGTCCCTGCTAGACCAGCGTGTCGCTGAGGCCATGGCAGGTCCACTGATCGGTCAAGTTGTCCTTCAGCCCCAGAGATATGCTGAGTATCTCACCTGACTGACGAGTACAAAAACACATGCCTTGCTGATGCTGTCATTGCAGGAGATTTTGACATAATTAATCTTAAGGTTTTTTTGATTGTTTTTTTGTTCCATGGCAACAAATAAATTTGGATGTGCATTTGTTCCTTCCTATACAGCCTTCTCTGAAGACACTGAGTGGGATGGGCTCATTCTTCCCGTTTCTGAGTGCTCTTTTGAAGGATTATTCAGGACTGTGTCTTGTCACCTTCAAACACAGTGCTTGTCTTCTGGAGATGTGCCAGCGAAGCTAAGAAGAGTGCTGCATCACAGGGATGTTTAAAACTAGATAACTCAACAGCATGTAGATCCAGACATGGACACAGGGCCCAGACAGAGCAGCCTGGCAACTTTCCGGCGGTTATCAGGGAAATAGTGAGACACATGGGTCTATCACAAATCCAAAACACATTATGCTCATGAGAAATCTTTGATTTCATACAGTTGGTATAAAACAAAACAGTACACTGCAGCACAGGCTGTCTTATAGAGCACACATGAACAGTGAGCCCTGAAGGGTCTATGATGGGTGGTGATCATGCAGGTTGGGAGAAGATCAATAAAACAAGAGAAAAGCTAATAAAAATTATTTTCTTGAACTATTAGAATTAGTCTTTGTGTATGAGTGTAAGGACTAATGTGGTCTCCTGTCCAAAAAGGACAGTCTATCAATCTTATGCTTCAGATTTAGAGCAATGTTCTCACAGTAAGGTGGTATCAAACAGCTCCTGTTTGAAACTCTTCAGGCACTACCTCTGAAAATCTCCTCAGTTCACAAAAATGCTACAACAGCAGCTAAGATTGCCTGAAGGTCCCTCCCCAGTCACAGATGCCATGTGCACTTTTTCAAACTTGGACCTGCAATCCAGGGTCATTAAATAATTGAATTGAAAATTTCAAATCCAAACAAATTTCTACCTCCTTCCTGACAAATTTCTTCACTGGAAGTGTCCCATTAAAAAGACTTTCTATTTTAGAGACTTTCTGTTTAGCCACTGAAAAAAACAAAAATGAAACAAAAATTCTAAACAAGGCATAAAAAAATCTGGCACTTGATGTAATTCTTCATAAGGCACAACGGCCTCCAGTAATCATGAGATTTTTTTTTACATGGTGATTTGGATAGCCACAGTGTTTGAGGGAGGCTGGGTTACGTATGTCTTTGCCTGGATAACAAAGGAGGCAGTGGCAAGAGACCCTGCAAAATCCTGGCGTAGCAACAGAGCAAAATGAATGAGAAGAAAGGACTGAGAAAAAAGATGTGTTTGGTCTGCTAACATGTTCTTCAGGAGCTCAGCAGGTGCCACTCAGGTCAGCTTTTCGAAAACCAAGCAAAAAGTTCAACTTTCCTTTCTTCCAATGTGGGTTTCTTCAGGAATATGCCAGAAACTTTTTCTGAAGCATGAGTAAAATGGTACTATAATGAAATATTTTTTATTTCTTTAGAAACCTTACCTTTTCTAAAACTCCCCATTCCTAATTGCATTTTCAGACATATCAAGTAGCAAAATTTTAAGCCACCTAAACAGTGACAAATTTTATGGGTTTTTTTTCTGTGTTCTGAATTGAAAATGTGTACAGTAACAGTAAAAAGACAAATGCACTATAAAAGTAAGTGCATGTGATATGTTCAGGGCAGTTGGGTAATCTTATTTAAAAATAGCAGATGACAACTAAGACTCTAGATTTTTTCATCTATGCAGAGTGGTTCTATTAATATCCTTTATTAACCAAGTCATATAATAAGCAAATGTGTGTCATTTTTGTTTGGAACTGACGTCAGACTAAGAAACCATAATTACCTTTCTCTTTGTGTTCCCTCTTTTTCTTCTAGCCCAGCAACTTTCTTCCATTCTTTGGGGTTTTTCCTGTATTCCAAATATACTGAAAAACACGCCAAATGATTCAGACGACTCCTAGACTATACCATCTAAACCCTTGCATGCAAACGGATTGGGTTTGTCACTGTTGAAAAATCTACCTTTAATAGCTGATGTTTAGTTTTTTCATTTTTTCATACTTTCATTGTCACATAAGTCACTTCACCGTCACTATATGGTGTGACTACTTCTTTTAGTAACTACAGCATGTCCAATGTCCTTCAGTATTGGTATTTTCCCCACCTCCAGCAGCTTTTGAGCATTTCTTCTGATCCTAATATATTTAAAATTCTCTTTTGTATCATCTTATCAGCTGACCCTAGACAACTGCTTGTGTTCTTTTGTCTCCCTTATCTGTTTTCTATTATTCATAGCTTCTCATTTACATTAATTACTATGAACATCCTCTTTTTTTTCTGAACTGTTTTATATTATTCCGTAATTAATTCTTGGGGGTTTTTTACATTCCCTCCAAATCAAGTTGGTTGTTTTTTTGTGTTTTTTCCCCATGTGGCTCTCTTCTCAAATTGCAAGATTGTGACCAGACGACATTTTAAAACCAGTTTCTAATTCTTATTTGCAGTTGTTTGTTTAAATTCTTTAATTCCAGCTGATCTGAGTCATCTGCTTTTGAGATGCCAGTAACTTGGAAGCAAGTATGGCCATACAGAGCCTTTCTCTTCCTCATTTGTCCATTTTGCCTAAATAGGTTACAACCAATTATTTTAACATCTCAGTTATGCAGATATTCCTATAGGAACACCACTGAAATGGATTTTCCCATTCTAAATAAGAAGTTTTGCACTGATACAAAGGCAGTTGATACTCTCCTTCCTATCACTTAGCAAAAGGTCTGGGTCTACCATTTACAGCGGCCAATTCACTGCCCAAGTCTGCTCCCCAGTCAAAGCTCCCTGGAAGTGCAGTCACAGCAAGAAATTGTGGTTGCCTCCAGAGCTGCCCAGGTGGAAATTCAGCATCACCAAATTGATTCCTTTCCCATTTGGCACGTGGAAGTATCGGCCAATTTCTTAAACCCGGATGCCAGCTCAACTTAGTACAAATAAATTTCATCAGCTGACTGTAAATTAAATTTTTTTAATCATTAGAAATATTTGAATATGCTCCTGCCAATGTCAGAATTTCAGTTCTTATTCTTGCAAATACAGTAACTACCTTCGCCAGCTATTAACTACTAGTAGGCTTAAATTATCTGCATGAGGGTCTGCATACCTACTGGAAAGTGCTTAAGGACTTGAAAATCAAAGGCGGCTGAAAATTACAGCCATGGTAACATGTGAGTGCCTCCAAAGTGTTTAGAAATAGCTGTTCCTATCTATTACTTTCTTGTGGGCTGTGTAAAATAAACAGCTTGATTAGCTTTAGTTTGACTGTGTGAAGGATATATTTATTATTGAAAAAGAACTCCTTTTGAAGAAAGGAATTTTAACTTTCATTTTGAAAGGTCATTTTAAAGGGTCATTGTCTGGATTCACCAGAGACTAATGTTTGGGAGGCATTCACATGCCGCTATGGTAGGTGTTTCAAAAGACCCTAGCACAACAGAAATCTGGATATTGATAGCTGAACACTGAGCATTTGCCACTCAAATGACAAAAATAACTCCTGCTTCTCACTCGGGCCGTTTGCTCTGAGCTGGCAACAATCTCCACAGAGCTTCCCCCATCCTGGCTTTGGGGTCTGCTCCACTGCACTCTCCACCTCCTTTTGTCTCCTCCCTTGCACTTGAGCCTTGCACGCACTTGCCTTACTTTTCTTTATTTGGTCAGTAGCTGGTTTTTTTCTTAGCCACTGAAATTTCTAACCAGCTGCGTAGCACTTGCCAGAAAAAAGTTTGCTGCTTCAATTTATTTTCCTCCATCTCATAAAGGAATAACATAGCATTGCTCTTCTTAAATTGGAAATGGCATTTCTTTCTTTTGTTTATCCTAATGTCCCCTCTGTATTTCGGAGCTTTAATGAACAGTCTCTTTCTATTTCTGTTGGTCTCTTAGCATTTTCTTTATTATTAAAATTTTCTAAATATTGGCTTTTGCTTTTAAAAGGGAACTCGTGGAGTGACATTTTGTCATGCAACTGTACGCTGATCATCAATGTTTAATTAAAACCTGTCATTGAAAGGTGATGTCCTTCCTAAGGAATGAATTTACTTTCGCAGTGAAAGTCTAGAGGGGCAGTTCTCTCGCTGTCACAGATCGACTTAAAAGACCAGAGAGACACACAGGAAGACAACTAACAGTTCTGTGCATATTTATGGACTTGTTGTGCATGTGGTAAGTACTCTCCTGACAGCTAGTGTTAAATCCAATCAATCATCACTTAAATACATCACTGTGTATATTCACCTCACTCCTTCATTAGCATTCATTAGCAATTAATCAACACAGCAGTAGTCTCTGGAAAGTTCAACAATCCATAAGGTACATTTACATTAAAGATGAGCAAGTGAACATTTGTTCCACTTCAGCTAAGTCTTGTGTATTGTCATTTCTTCAAGGAGTGAAAGACATCGATCAAGCAAATGATTGATTGAATGATAGAAATAGCATGCCATCTATTTCCTCTGAAGAGCATTTTTCTTCAAACTAGAGGACAGTAGTTTTTCTCAGAAAAAAACTTTCAGTCTCCAGTTTCGCAGTATATGCTTTACCATACCGGTTAAAAATGTCTTCCTGCCTTAAATCCACTGACTTTTCAGATAAACTGTGTTGCTGCATGTCTTTCAGTTTGTAGAATAAGACCATGTTCTAGGGTATGGAGGTCCAGACATAAAATTAGATTTGTTTCGCTCATTCACTTCTTCAGCCAAAACAATTAATTAGTAGTATTTCCAAGGTACAGCCGGAGGAAAAAAAGTATATTAAGGGGTATAAAAAATACAGCCTTACCTTTTTGTTCTATTAGATTTAAGAAATAATACATCTTAACACTTTCAGAGAAGTTTACAACCCTGTGGAAAATTAACTAAACTAAGTTTAATTGAAGTAGTTGTTCAGCTCCGCTTGTGACATAAATATATACTGATAATGATATCTTTAGTGTTTATCTTAAGTACTCCTCAGACTTTATAGCAGTGAAATGATATAATCAGCTTTTAATTTGATTGTGTTTTGTGATATAAAATATGTATTTCAAAATAAGGATTTTCTAGCCTTAAAAGCGCAAATTAATGGAAAAGAGAATTTACCACCTTATACTCAATGAAATTGAAATATTTGCTTTAATAAAAATATGAAGTTATTGAGACACTAAGTAGACGTATATTTCTTTTTTAATTCTTTTGCTTTCGTGGAGCTGCATTTAGCAGTTATTACTGTGTTGTTAAAGTGATGAAATACCCGGTATGTAATATACATGCAGTGTTATGTGAACATTGAAAGTTTTATTTGTAATGCACTGATCATGGATTTGGGTTGTTACTTTATCCGGTGCAATATATCTCATCATTTGTTTCATGATTTTTTTTCAATTAACTTCACATACAAATGCTATCTCTTTCCTAGCTATGATTTGATATATCTTTGGACTGAAATGACTGGGTGTATGACACTGACCTCGCTGTGGCATACCTCAGACTTATTAAGCCATTTCATAGTACAACTCATCTCCAATTCTCTCTGTGGCAACTCTCTTCCTTGTATACATGTTTGTTTGTTTGTTTGTTTGTTTTAACATACATCCTTGTTTTTTTAAATATCTTTTCTTTGTTGTACCAATACTTCAAGGCAAAAGTTTGTTAAAGTTGAAATAACCTCAAAGTGAAGTACTGTGAATACGTTTAAATGGTGATTTATATGCCTTACATGTGTAGTGCAGGGGTGAGAGAAGAGCGAGATTTGTTTTCCATATTGCAGAAATGGAGAGAGTTCATGGTCATTCTGTTTAATGAAAGATTTTGACATTCTGTTTCACTATAATTTGAAATGAACACTTCCATCTTTGAAATTCTTCGTATCCTTCGTAGGACTATTTAGACCTGTAGACGCTGAAAGCTCACATCAAGGAAAAATCATGTGTTATGGGAAATCTGGTGGGTCATATCTGGTACCTGGATACCTGCAGAACCCTGCTGGAAATAAAGCCTTCTCTACAAAAATACGTTGATGTGATCAGTCTGAATTCTTCAGCATTTAAACACAATAAAATACTAAGCATATTTATTCCCAGGATTTTTAATTAAAGCTAAGACTACTCACCCCCACCCTTCCTCTTTGCTTGATTAGCTTCTCAGAGATGGGTTGGCTGGATTCATGGAGGTAGGGATAGCAGCAACCTTTGCTAGAGAGATAGTAAACAAAACAGTGTGGATTCCATTATGGGTTTATGTGCCCACTCCTGCCGTCTTTATCAAAAGGCTCTGACCTAGCACAAATATACACATTGCTCCTCTCTTTCCCCAGGCAGCCTGTCTTCTGTGCAGGAAAGGCAACATTTTACCTTTACGTTCACAAAATGGTTCTTTAAACTTCATTTTCCGTATGACTTTGATTCAAAATTTTCTCCCATTTAAAAACAATCCCCCAAACGCACACATTTTATTTTACACGTAAGCACTGAAATTTGTTAAATTAAATCTTTATTTTGCAGAGGGAAACCCAGCAGTGATTTTTACTTTTTAAACTCCTTTTCTATTTCTAGGAAACTTCAATGAACCATTTTATGGCATGATGATAGTGCAATGGGAAGAACTTTTATTCAAGACGATTAGACAACCACTAACATAAGGCACTACTGAATTT
Organism: Himantopus leucocephalus; assembly: GCA_003993805.1. Lineage (NCBI taxonomy): Eukaryota > Metazoa > Chordata > Aves > Charadriiformes > Recurvirostridae > Himantopus > Himantopus leucocephalus. The sequence goes on from RSEF01000002.1 coordinate 137,039,890, forward strand.
CTCAACCCTACGGGCAACAGAAATGGCAGAGCAGATTTTAGGGAAATTTTACACATTAGTACATAAACAGTCTGTCAAGAAATCGCACCCTTCAGATGTCTGCCTCTGACAGTCTTCAAGACATTAAAAAAATCATAAATGTGATTTGCAATAGAGACATTTACTAGCCTTAATATACAGAGACTGTCATCACTAAGCAAATCCAGGAATGTCAAGTGAAGATTATTAGAGTCTGAAATGCCGGTACAGCAGAATGGCACGTGTGGATCTATGTTAACCAAAAAGATCGTGAACTTCTCTACACGGTGACTGGTTTGATCTTTAGCCCACAGCCCCTTGTAGTGTGGCCCTACATGCTTTGACAATGTGTAGACATAACTGTAAAAAGGAAATGCCGGGGTCTATGAAAAGGGTCAGTAAAATAAGAAAACTGGAGCTTTGTGGAATTTAACATGAATTATTAAAAGGAAGGAAACACTGGCAAGGAGAAGAAACAATTGAAAGGAGGGCCAAGGGAAGGAGAGAAACAGTACCAAAAGATGTGCAGAGGTTGCAGTGAGCTGACAGCCTCAGTCCAAACATCTGTGGACCTCCTTTTGAATTACAAGGGTCCCAGGGGGAACCAAGAAACACCATGGAGCTGGAGCCTAAATCACGTACCCAGATGTAGAGATGCTCTGTCTCTTGGCTCTGCAGTTGCACTAGTTGTCTTGGAATCAGCCTTTTTGGGGCTGACTCTGAGGTCTCAGGAGCCAGTGTTATCAAACTGGTACCTTTCAGGTCATTACAGTCAATAATTCCTTTTTAAGTATCAAAAAGAAAAGAAAACAAAGTGAGATGATTAAAAAGCCAATTAGCAGATCAAAGTATGAGAAGCCAAGTCCTGGAGGGGAAAAAGAATGCATGTATGGTAATTTAGGCAGTAAGGAAGATAATTAGAACAGGATAGTGATAATGGGATAAGCTGGGGATCAAAAACTGTAGACTTGATTGGAAATAAAGGAGAAGAAAATTAGGGGAAATTCTAATGACTCTTTGCAGAAAACAATTAACCATATAAATATTAGAAAGAAAACTTGTCTAGAAAGCACCCTGACCTCTTTGTAAGCAGAACAGTGATCCACAATTCTTAAAAAAACTTTATTTTGACTCTTCTTCCCCGAAAAGCACTTCAGTCTCTCTGCTGCGAATAGCTTTTGGGATGGGGAGATGGCTATGGAAGACAAAAATGAAGCAGCCAATAAGGGATTAAAGACAGAAAGGCAGGCTTTCCCATCTCATCCCTCCTCCTTATCTTTTTCGGAGTTTTACTTCTCTTTTTCAGCAAAGGCCTCAGAGTTTTGATGTTGAACTTTGAGTCCTGATTCACTTTCTAAACTTTGTTTCCCTTGACTTCCTTCCAAATTTTTTATTCCTCTCCAGTTCTCATAGCACTAGCTTTCTCTGATGAGGTTTGATCTCGGCCAAAATTTCTGTTGGCCTTTTCTCCCTGTGTTGTGAGTGCACACACACCCCCGGCCCCGTGCCTGCCTGAACTCCTGATCTTATCCCTGTTGTTGTCCATTTGATCAAAATATGTTATTCAGGGACTTACTGCAGATGGGGCAAGAATGAGGAGAAACAGAAAACTTTCTTTTTTTGTGAGGTTTCCAAAAAAGACCACCCTCGAGCTTTGGCTCCAAATGCCTCACAGCATTGTAAGTCCACAGATTTCTGTGTTCTCCTTCACAAAGTCCTGTGAGCCTTTAAACAGAAAGACCCCTAACAGTTTGCTCCCCATGGCTCTGTCAAAGCAACAACATGCTTACATAAATATTGTTCAGCTCTAACCCTTTCCATGTGCTTATACCACAGGAAGTTCACTTTCTTCTAAAGAGCCTGAACATGAGTGGGGGTACGGATGAGTTTGAGTCTGTGAAGTATGAATTACCCTTTTAGAGGCAGCTGGGACTCAAGAGAGAATGAAGGGTTTGCAATTTAACAAGTAAGAACAGGAAGGAACAGAGCTGTGGAGAAAAAGAAATAAATCAGAGGTGTAAATAGAATAAACACCTCCTTTCTATTACCTAAGGATCTTCCTAAATAATTTCAGCAAGGAATATTATAGTCACAGGACAAAGAACATGGTCATTAATGCCAGCACTGTATCTTGTCAACAATACAGAAAAAGAAAGGATCTTCTCTGAAGAGCAAGTTGTAAAGAAAAAATAACATTCAACATGAGATTCCCCGGAATGAATAACATCGAACAATACCTCTCTTGAGTGTTCACCCACTGCTTCAGTGATAAACAGGGATAAAAGGTGAAGATGCTATACCTCTGTGACCTTAAGAAGCTCTGGGTGGCAACTCCTTATTTACCTGCAGGTAGAGAGCATGAAGAAGAGGAACTGGGAAATAATGCCTCCCATTTTATTTAGAGTACCTCTTACCTCCCTGTTTGGTAACTCACTTCAGGGAATGGAAAGGTGCAATTGGACCAGAAGAAGGAAGTAAATACCTAGTTTCAGCCCAAATTCTTCCTACTCTCTCAAGGCACAGTAGCTGGGCTTGAGAACATTGTGTCACTGACCCATATCTTTCTTTTCTCTCAGGAGACAACTCTCTTGTCATCTCTTCTCCTTGTGGAGAGGAGGAGACATATTTCTGATTGCTAGGAGGGCAGGAAAGAAAAGAAAAGAAAGAAATTATCATGTCTAGTCTCTCACAACCATCCCGTTTACTCCAGGTTAAAAACCACAGTGATGCTCTTAAATAGTGATTAATGACAATTCTGAGTCAGTCAATCGCTATAAATGGGTCTGTAACATAAAAACAAATGACCTAAAAAACATAAGAGGTGGAAATGTTGGGGGTGGGAAATGGAGGGAGAAGGAAGGAGAGAGTCTGCCTGACTGGTGGTTTCAACAGCCTTTGGCCCAACGAGAGACGGTGTCAGTCAGCTATTCCAGGGTTCTGAAAGCCCATCTCCCCTATTCAGAGGAAAAATACAATATGTACTGATGACACAACTCATACACTCAGAACACTCTCCACCATTCTCTAAATTCACACATTTGTCGGAAGTATACAGTAGGATGCTTCACAGTTTTGTGTTGCTCTGTTTAAGCATTTCTGGAGAAGATATTTGGTTTCAGATCTTGGAGACATCCGTCTTGTTCTCCACTCCAAGAAACCTCAGACATTCTGCCATTACATGACTTGATTCTAGTTCATGTGCCCCATAAACGATCTGCTTACCGTACTTTAGGGTTGTTTAGAAGACATAGCAATACTTTTGTTCTTTTCCAAGTAGTTTAGATTTATCTTAGTTTTAGCCGTTTTTAAGCTACACGCGTAGCCTAACCCACTTATTTAGACCCCTGTTATAACGAGAGGAGAGAGCAAAGCATGTCCAAGGGTGTTTCATCCTACCTATCTTATGTATCAAGACCAAAAATAGTTGTATAGATCTACTTGGTAGTTGTATACTTTAGTAATGCTCTTTCTGGGGAATGGGAAAAAATATTGAAACAACGTGACAGTTTCCTACTTCACACAAACAACTCTTTGTCAGGGTTTGGCATGGGTCTCTGCTTTTCTTGGGGCAAATTTACATGTGGAACATCAGTCCCTGGTCTTTGTTTGACCTTTTCTTTGTTCTGTTTTTTGACAAGTGACCAAATCTCAATATTCTTGTCTATGAGAGTTATCTTCTTGCTCTTTTTTTTCGCTCTTTATCTTATACTTCCATTTAGCTCTGCTTTTTCTTTATCTATATTTTTATTTTATATTAGCATGGGCTTCTATTGTGTTCTAGAAACTCTTTCAATTATACTTACTATCCCATGTGTTTCCAGCCCTTGAAAGAAATGTTTTATTTCCTGAAATAATTACCACCTTTGTTTCACCTTTACATTGGTTTATGTACATTTACCCCCTCCTTCTCCTGGGAATGTTACCTCATACTGCCCCTCGGGGATCAACATGCCCAGATTTTTTTCTCACTTTCTCGATATGGTCCATGAGGAGAAAATTGGGATCTCTCTCTTACAGCTGCACTTAATCAGATATAGCTCCCTTTTGGAAATTTGCAATGCTAACTTTCTTGCTTTAAATTTTTCTTTTGAAAAATCTTGACATCCACTAATAATGGATGAAAACTACCCGACTTTTCCAGAAAGTTCTGGTGGTTTGACTCGTCCCCTCCATAGGATTATATTTCCTTCATGCAGATTCTGTGATCCTGAGTCATTCCCTCTGAGAACACTTAGAGAAAATGGGTTGTGGTGGATGTCGACCCCCACACAATGTTGTTTGTCTAACACAGCAGTTTGCGTGCGTTCAGTACAAAGCTGAGAACTGAAGCACTCGGAAAACAGGAGATGCAGAGTTAAGCTGAAAGCCCAACTTTGAGATTTTTGCCTGCTGTGAGGGGGCTTTATTTGATTACGTTGTTTGTTTGTGCATTTATTTTTGGAGAAGGATGAGCTGTCCATTGTTTTACTTCATTATGAGAACTGAACTATTGTTGAGGAGCCCTAGAGTGTGGGATGGGCTCTTATTTGGGTTCCTAAAAGAAAACAAAATTAATTAAACTATAACTCTTTCTAGTTGGTTTATGGCTTAAAAGATAGTGCCTTTTTATTGTTATGCATTCTTTAGTAATTATTACCACTTGTAGTATAGTGCAGACTGGAAACCCTGCCTTTAATAGAGCAGAGATGTTCAGTTCATATCCCTCAGTTATTATATCTTTTTATTGTAGCAAGGCTGTGATCTAAGTGCCCTTGGCGTAACTCACAAACATCACGAACAATACCTTAAAAGTGGAACTGTATAATTCAGCGTTGCTTAACAGCAGCAGGACATGCATTACCATTTTCCTTCGTTTTGCATCCCTATGTGCATTAGGCTGTGTTAAAATCCACATTGCTCAAGTGAACCCAGCTCGCCAACTGGTCTGAGTTGTTCTGCACATCTGATTACTGCATTGGAAGACCCTGCAGAAACTGTGCCAGAGGCTGAGAAAAAGTGTCCATTCTTCTTTATGGGGCCTGATAGCATAGAAAATGATTGATTTTCCCAGGACCTTTTGGGTTGTGGTACTGGAAATCACAGCTGCCAGGGCTGGCCCTGGCTCTGCCCACCGGTATGGTACAGCTAAACACACTACTGTTTTCTCTCTGAAATCCTTAATGTTAACCTGGCTTAAGTTATCATCTAAATTTCAGCTAATAATGTTTTTCTGTGCAGTTATTCTTTGTTCTTACGCCTTGTAGAGAAACATATTGAAAACAGCTCCTCATGCGAAGCCCTTGAATTCATACTTGAAAATCTGATTGAGCAGATTTAGCACTGAAAGGCAAACGCTGGAGCACTTAGAAGCGCACGTCTCAACTTTATCTCAAAAATAAGGAGTTACCAACTGGAGACTACACTCTGGGTTTTGTACAACTTGAAGCTACGTATTTGTTCAGGCCATCCTGGGACTCAGGGGAATGACAATGCAATGTAGTATGAGCTTCTCAAGCTTGAAGACCACTTAGCTACAGAGACTAGTTCTCTTTATTCTGCCTACTGCCAACAGCAGGGAATGAAAGAAAAAGGTTTGGGATCAAAGAACAGCTGGAAGAGACACTGCATTTCAAAAATAGAATTGTCATAACTTTAAGATATAAGTACACAAATAATTAGCCAAACAATTTGTAATGATAGTGTTGAAGCTGCATGTAGATTTCAAGGTAATTGCGGGTGGCAGTGGAATACTCTGATTCTATGTAGCCAAACCCTCAGAGAGACTCAACATTTTAAAATGTTTAATTCAGGCCCTGTACTTACTATGAAACGACTAAAATTTATGTGAGGTCAAATTCACTGCTTCTACATCTAATAATACTCCTGTGAGCTGTAATATAGAATTGCATGCAACTGCTCATATACTGAAACACATGCCACTTTTTTGTAAAATCAGCGCTTAGGAAAGATTTAATATATTTATTATTTTAAAAGTTAAAGTAAAGTAAGACTATGGCTTTGAAATATGTCAAATTTTACTTTTATTAAAATGTCTTTGCACATGGAAGATTTTTTTGAAGAACTGCCATATTTTTATTATTAAACTCCTACTTTAACATGACATTTTCCTTATTTTTTTACCAGATGATAAATATCTGTTGTGTTTCTTTATTTTTCTTGAGTATATTGCTTTTGTCTCCCTGGTCTTGTGCAGTGCAATTTTAATTTTGGATATGAAATAGATGCTTAAAATGTCATGTAATATTTGCTTACACTTTTCAAATTGTTCTTAAAAGGACTAGGAATTGCAAGATAGCGTGTGAGGCAAATTATTAAGGATAAGCGTATTAATAAATTCTTATTTGGGACATATCTTTATAAAAAGGAAGATTCAGAAAAAAATCTCAGTAAACCTATCCTAGCAAGACCATATTTAAAAACCTACATTTATGTTTTAATTGTTCTGGTCAAGATATCAGATCATAGGTTATCTGGGAATGCCACAAATCTTTCAAATGCAAATTTAAATGCATTTTAAAAAGCAAAAATCCATCTAAAGATGGATATACCTTAATTTTCCTCTGACCAGAGAGCACAGACACCACCTCTGACTTAGCAGATGCAGTTTCATAATAATTTTTAATGAAACTTTACATTTTGATGATATTTCCTTTATCTTGGACTGTCACTGCAGAATGTCCAAGGGTGCATTTTGAAACCCTTTCATAAGGTGTTTTGATGGGGCGAATCTTTAAAGGTTTGGATGTCTGCAGTTATTTCTTAATGTACTGATGCATCACTTAACTTATTCTGCTAATTTTAATGGGAAATGCGGTGGATCCGTCATAGCCAAAGACTCTGGCAACTTCTGATCAGGCTTGCACACATCATCATACATAGAAGAAAATTTTATATTTCACTGAAATAATTTGTTATGATTATAATGGAGAATTTGTTTCATGAAGATGTTCAATTTGCTGAAGTCTTAAGGGATTCTGAAAAGTCTGAAATTTTTTAGAAATTGCTTAATGATATGCCATGCCATTCTGTGTAGTTAGGATTGATCTCTGTATTTCTAAAAAACTTCTTAGCACAGTTAATTTGTTTTACTCTATGGCCTTTTTACAAGTTATTGAAACTTAACGGCTGAAAAATCAGTTCTAAATTGTACCTGATTCATGCCATTTAGTTTTTCAGTCTTATGATATTTTTGGTTTATTATCAAAACACTATCCGTCTCATCTAGTCTTATTCTAATGATCTTTGCATGTTTTCTCAGGTAAAGTCAAAGCTAATCCCCCTCTTTGTATTGAAAGGTACTTGCATTTAGAAAATACTTTCATGGCCTTCCTGCTAATTTTATGGGTTGCTTCTTTAAGAAGAGAATTGAGATGTTTTTATTGATATTTTCATTTTTTCCCTCTGAAAAATTGATTTTAATGTGGAGTCCTACTTAAAAATCAATGACACAACCTGACTCAGGGTTTGACACTGAAAATCTATACTATTCTCAGTGGACATGAGTTTCATAAGCTTAGAATCTGAAGACACATTATACAAAAGGCAAAAATTCTCCCCTGGGGTAAAATGTCAACTAAATTACAGTGCATCTCAACAAATCAGTCTAATTGGCACTGTTTCAATACAGAGGGTGCTTATATCCAGGTAAAATATATATACATATATAAATGTGTCTGTGTTTTCAGAAATAATATCTATGAAATCCTCCAAAATGTAGGTTATGAATGATTTCTACACTTGTTTATACTTTAGACTCAATTTATCTGTGACATATCACTCCCTAGCATTGTCTCATGGTGATATTAGAAAAATTTGGATGTTCACAATAAAGACTGATAAGATGCAATTAATTAAAAATAGGATTTAATTAAGAGTACAGAGTAGATTGAATAGGTAGCCTGATATGGAAATGTTGAGAAGACAGGTTTTCAGTTCCCTGGGATCCTGGAACCATCTTCAGATAGGAGTAGCTGGGGTAGGAAAGAAAGGGGAAAAGGGAAATAGCCTAACAAGGATTATGGTGAATTTTGATCAGTTTATGGAAAATATCACGTGATGACTCTGAAAGTTCCTCTCCATTTCACGTTTCTATATCTTCCCCTGAGCCCTGCACAAGACCAATGACATTTAAATGACATTTAAAGGTATCTCAGTGATATTTAAAAGTATGAAATTCAAAAGCAATAAAAGCTAATATTTTTCTATCTTGTATGTATTTGGCTTCAAGGAACTGTTGCCGAAGTTTTGCCAAAAAAAGTTTTAAGAGAAAAATATGGTTGCTCTGAAACACGGGTTGACTCTTGCGATGCATTGTAAAATTTTTCTTACATCTTGGAGCAGATATTATGCCTTGCTTGTCAGAGTTTAAATCAGTATCGTGGTTTTTACACTTTCTTTGAGGTATCTCCTTTAAGGCCGCCACCAAAATGAATTATTTGATTAGAACGATTTTGGATATTATCCACTGTGGTCAGGCCTTTTTCTTAACTAAGAAACAGTTGTTTGCAGTCATATATTCTTGCTGGAAGCTTCATAGGTCTGTGAATAGTACTGGTCTCTCTCATTAAATCACCAATTAAAAGAACAGTTCAAAGAGAATACTATGACAATTGTTTTCTGAATGTCAAGAATTGAATATACTAATGTAGACTGAGTACATGAGGCAAGAGTTCGATCAGACAGTTGCCGTCTAGATGGCATAGATCATCCAGAAAACAGATACCATTCCATAATTAGCAAACNCTTTTTCTTAACTAAGAAACAGTTGTTTGCAGTCATATATTCTTCATATGCTGGAAGCTTCATAGGTCTGTGAATAGTACTGGTCTCTCATTAAATCATCAATTAAAAGAACAGTTCAAAGAGAATACTATGAAAATTGTTTTCTGAATGTCAAGAATTGAATATACTAACGTAGACTGAGTACATGAGGCAAGAGTTCGATCAGACAGCTGCCGTCTAGATGGCATAGATCATCCAGAAAACAGATACCTTTCAGTAATTAGCAAAGATCAAAACTTGAGTTGGTTGCCTATGATAAAATGGGCTTTTATATTGGATCTTTGAGGTTCTGAGGTTTTTTGAGAAAGATTTCAAGACACTAGCCAAATTAGGAGGCTCCAGCACTTCCAAGGCTCCCATGGCTTATTGTGAAAACAACTGCATTGTTAGGGAGACACCATTAATGGACAGAAAGAGAAACATCCAGCTGATACCATCTATGCTCAATGCAGAGAATGGAGAGTACCAGTTCTTGTGGCCTCTCCTTGAACCGAGTTGCTGGCCAGGTCACTTCAGGATGAATTTACAATTTCCTCTTTTTATAAAATAAGGATATTTTTATTTTCTTTCTTCAACAAGGATTTTGAGATTGAATCAAATTATACTTCTGAATTGATTTGTAATATTCAAGTGAAAGTCAGAACACGAACATGTATGATGTGTTTAAGCAGAAGGTGATAAACAGATATTGAGTAAAAAATAGCACCCTGCTAATATTTTATTGTTATTATTTGCATCAGTATTTTGAAAATGCTATTTAAAATATTTATGGGATACAGAAAATGTCATTCTACAGACAAAAAAAAAAAGACAATGAAAATCTAGAACGAATGACAGAGCCATGATGACAAATGAAGAAAAATTCAAGTGGTTACAGAAAAGCATCATTTATGAGCTAACAGAAGACTGAATCACTGTAGTGCATATAAATATGGTGCAACAATGATTTTGATGACTCTCTATCACAACTCTGTGATACAAAGTATGAAATAAAATAAAAAAGGGCATGGGGCCAAAGATAAGTCAGTTTACATTACGCTATTAATGAAAAATAAGGAACAGCATGGAAACAGACAAATCTTGCAGGATAGGAAAATGACAACTTTGGGCTCGTCTTTAATCACCTGAAAGATTTATCACTACCTTTGCCTACTGAAGCTGTAGGCAATTTTTCTGTTGTCTGTCTGGTACCTCAAGTTATTATACAAAGAAAAGGCAGCAGATACGCAGCAAAGATGGAACTGAGGAGGAGACTGAAGAGACAATATCCCAGAGATGACCACTGTGACCATGTTAGTTCAAATATGCCAGTCCTCATGTTTGTGGCAGCCCTTTACTCAAAGCTTATTTGGGTTTGTCTAAAATAGGCACATTGATTTTCGAACATCGATAATAGGTAATGTTCCCTCAACAGAAGCTCATTCTCAAGAGATAGTCTGTTAATACAGTTTTCTGATGAGTAATGAAAAGTGCATTCCTTGTTACTGTAACAAGGCAGCACCCATTTTCATGAGTTTCAGCAGTGATTTCGGATAATAGTTGGGACTGGGCTGGATGTGCAGACACAAATGACTCTCATGGGAGCATATCTCCAAAGTTTCTCTATTGGAGGGTCTTCCTTTTATGCCTTTTGTGATCTTTTTTTCCATTTCCTTGCGATGATGACCTGAATGTGATCAGAAGACAGCTGCCATACAGGACAATATTTACTCAAACTGTGAATACTGTTTCTTCCTGATCTCTTCTGCCATGTCAACCAATACAGGCTTGTCAGTTCTCCACCACCAGTTTCAGCACAACTTTTCGTTCTGTTTATCCGTCATAAAAAGATTCAGATTTTTTCCCAAATTTCCGTTTCCTGATGGTTTAAACTACCTCCTTCCTGAAAGTTTCTTTTTTTACCCAAGGGTTCCAAATTCTTGCCTTATGGATGCTTTTGGGCCATCCAAGAACACAGCAGACATCACCAGGTCCAGAATAGGCACTCTATTGCACCATTCAGGTCACCTTGCTTAACTGCAAACTTCATAGAGATGTGTGCTCACTTCTGGACCCTGTGTTCACAGTTCCAACCATCTTCTGTCATGGATTGTTTCTTTTGGCTTTGGAGCCAGGTCTGCCAACTATGCTAATGTATGAGTGCATATACAAGATCCATAGATGTCCAGTCACCTGATGCTCAAAATTAGTCTTCAAACTCCAGTCTACAATTTCTGAGGTACATTCACAGATAGGATATGAAGAAAAAATTAGAGCACATCAGTGCTGAATTATCCTGAATCCACAGCAACCTCCACACATTGTTATAAATTTGGAAGGCAACACACGTTGGTGTAAAATAACAGTGTCCCAAATCCCTGGTCTAACCATCCAGAGTTTTAGCCAGCATAATGCTGAGTAAATGGGATAACGTGTGATCAGAGGATCCTCAATTGTATCTATCATCTGATATATAAATACCTGTGGAAATAAAAGCTTTTGCAAAAGCAGACTCCTGGATAGATTGGTGTGTCCTGATCGGGGTAGAAGATTCCCATCTCCCCAAGACTGTATAATACTTAGGTTCCTTTTATTGTCTCTGAATTGGGAAGTTCTTCAATTATTTGAAGACAGGGTTAGAGAGAAGGTGAAGCTGGACAGGCTGCCCAGGGAGTCTGTGAAATCTCTGTTAAGTTCTCCAGAACTTAAAAACGTTACTGGACAAGGCCCTGGGCAACCAGATCCAGCTGTGATGTTAGCCCTGCTATGAGCAGGAGGTAGGACGTGGTGACCTCCAAAAGTGGCCACAGATCTCTGTCCCACTGTAAGGCAAACATCCACCTTTTGAAAACTGGCAACCAGCTGTTTCCATTGCTGTCTCTGGGCTCAGCTGTGAGGGTCCTACAAATGCAGTGGTACTGCTTCGTGTCACATTAGCAGGTCTCACCCTGTCTCCTTGCAGAGATCAATCACCGACCCTTCTACCCAAGCCAAGAGGCAGAGAAGCATAAAGTTGTGCAGAAATCCAGTGCCAGAACAGAAAACCACACTGAACCACTATTTTTGTCTCCCACTGGAAACGAATGTGAGCTGTTCTGCTGAATTCGTTTTTGATGGGAACTCAGACTGAGCTGGAACAATTTTGGCCCCAGCTAAATGGAGAAACGTTTGATTCCAGTCGCTGTCTGCAGGGCTGAAGAGACCTAAAGACTTCCAGAACAGTTAGAAATAAGAGGTTATTAAATAGATCCTTTCTGATACGCTTCCTCAGTAATCCACGCATGGATGAAGAGAGGTGTGTGGGGGTCACTACAAGCGTAATTTGATTGACTGTCTGTGATTGCTGTAGCACACAAAAAATCTTTTCTTGCTTAAAAAAACCCTCATGCTACTTTTTGAAAATCTCCCTTTGAACTTCTTACCTACTGCGATTTACGTTCTCACAGACAGCATAGAGGTGCTCATATTCGATGTATCCTTTCATTCACATCCGCCCCTCCCCTTGCTCTGCGGCCCCCTTTTCTAAAACTGCAAGTGGAATCATTTCCTTTATTCTGAGATAAAATGATTTATAATCAATTAATAAGCATTGCTGAGGCTTTTGTTTGCCTGAAGCATCATTTCCTATTCAGTTTTTGCATCTGAACTATTCAGCATTGCCTTTTGGTTCTCTCTGAAAATACTCTTGAGAAGCCATGCTTATCAGCCAAGAAGCATCCAACAGCAAAGCATGTGCATTTATAAAAAGACTATCACTTTTGTGCTAACTTTGATTGCCAGTTTCTACACTTAAAATGAAAATGAAGCTGGTGGTAAAGCCACACTGCTAGATATCTGAATTCATTACACTGAATTATGTGAATTTCCTTTCTTTCCTTCAATTCCCTCAAGTGGCATAGATTAATTTATAGAGTGTATGTGTTTTTAACATCTGCAAAGTTCTCATGTGGATTGATGTACTGAGAATAAAACTTAAAGCAGCCATTACGAGGGTAGTGCAAACATTATTCCCCTTAATGATTTTTGCACACCTGTATTTTTGAATGTCATTTTGGGAAGTGGGAGTGGAATAGGGGTAATTAGAGAAGTTACTTTACTGACACAGTAGGAGATGTATAATTGCACAGGCCACAAAGCATAAAAAGCCATGTTGAATGTGAGGACTGATTTTCCAAAGAGATTTGTGCGGAGCCATTTTGAATTCACAAAATTTGCTCTCCACAATAAATGACTCGGAATACTTGTTGTTCTGAGCACCTGATTTACATTAGCAATCCGTTACTTAGAGGCACAAGCACTGTGACTTGTGTCCAAAAGCTGGGTTTGTACACAGATTTTCCTCATTAAAATGGGAGTTACTTGTTTTGAAATTTTTGTCCTGAAATGCCTACAACCAAAGTCCAGTGTGTTTGAAAACATATTTAATGCACCCCACTCTCGTCACTCCATCGTTTCTTGGTGTCTTTAAACAAACTGGGAGAGTGGTAATAGTTTACTCCTTTCATCCTTTGATCACCTGTCAAAATGACAGCAACACCAACCTGTGTAATGATTTCTGGCTATCAGTGACTTAACCAGAAGCAAACACCATGTTCCATAGATCACGTTGTGATTTAACTTCACATTCTTCAAATTCCCCAATCTATTTTTCAGATGGTTAAAATTAGGGAGAAGGAGCTTGTTCTCCATAGAAGATGTTTCTGTAGAGTTCAAAGAGAAGCCTTTAAAAAATTAGTAGTGAATCACAGAATAATTCAGGTCGGAAGGGACCTCTGGAGGTCAGCTTGTCCCATCTCCTTCTCAAAGCAGGGCTAACATCAAAGCTGGGTCAGGTTGCATGGGAAACTGTCCGGTCAAGTTTTGAAAGTCTCCATAGACATCTCCACCGCCTCTCTGGGCAGCCTGTCCCTTTGCTTAACCACTATTGTTATGGAAACCTTTTTTGTATATCCAGACAGTATTTTCCCTGCCAAAAAGTGCAACTGTTGCTTCTTGCCTTTTGCTGTGCGCCCCTGAGAAAAGTCTGACTTCATCTTCTCTGTAAACACCCATTAGGTAGTGGAAGATGCTAATTAGATCCATCCTTTGCCTTGTCTTCCCTAGACCAAACACTCCTCAGTCTCTCCTCATACACCATGTGCTCCAGCCCCCAGCCATATTAGCGACACTCGACTTGCTTTAGCTTACTGATGTTTCTTGTACTAAGAGGTTCAAAACTGGGCAAAGTGCTTCTTGCAAGTAGTGAACAGAGGGGAACGATCATTCCCCTCGACCTTCTGGCACCAGAAAGCTGTGCTAATGCAGCCCAGATTGTTGTAAGGCTCCACTGCCTCAAGGCCTCATTGCTGACATATTCAACCTGTTGTCCACCAGGACCAGCAGATCTTTCTCTGCAGAGCTGTTGCCTAACCTTGCAACCTGCCAACGTGGAGTGTCGCACAGGGTTATTCCATCCCAGGAGGATGACTGTGCCTTTGGCTTTGTTGAAGCTGGGTTCCTCACCACCCACCGCCTCAGCGTATTGTTAACTCCCTCCCAGTTTGAGGTCATCCACAAACTTGATGGATGTCACCCAAGGTGTTGAAAAAGCTGATGGAACAATACCAGCCCCAGTATCAAATCCCATTGCAAGTGTCTGCTTAGGCTCCAAACTGTTGGCAAAGATGCCAGATGGATCAGATGGATCCTGTCTCTCCCCAGAAATCTTTGTTCCTTGAAGAGGGTCTGCTGGAAAGACAAGCCAAAGCCCTGCCTGCGACACCAGCAGAGCAGCCAGGTGCTGATGCATAGGTTGCCTTTGCTCCTGCCCTTTGACAGACATGACTGTTCGGGTCCTTGTTCCTGCCCCCTTCACTCCTCTAGAGACCTGTTGTCAACAAAAGTGTCTCCCTTGGCAGCTTTCCTTAGTTCTAGATCCCTTAGATCCTGAAATTTTGATCTCGCTGAAAGGTCAGACACTCCAGCTCATATCAGATGTTGTCAACGACAGTAAAATACGCATCATCTGTAATTTTTTTTCCATTAACAATAGACTTTTTAACACACTCAGATGCTATCTTAAGAGAAACTAGTTAGTGTAATATTTGCTTCTACCTATGCAGACCAATAACATGCAAAATGTGTATTATTTTATTAAGGCTCAAACATCTTTTCTGTTAGTTCTGACTACTGTGTATTTTACCCATAGTTCAATAACATTAGTAGTACCTTAAATAAGTAATTAGGTAGAAGAATGTTTCATTATAACTATAAAATGAGGAAAATTCCTTTTCAGGATCAGAAGTCTCCTGTGAAAAAGAAATCACTGGGTTGTAGGGTAGACTCCTTTGTTTAAAATCAGACAAGCACTGACTGCTCTGCTGGGCACAGCACTGAGGAGCATACTGAAAGGACCAGACCTGCCCTGACAGAAGACCTTTGCCAATATGTACATTTCTCTTTGTTAAAGTGGGATTATTTGTGGGTAGATTAGACCCCTTGGATTCATTTCACCAAAAGAGTAGAGAGCAAACCCTAGCAGTGAAGTTTGCTGAGACTCATCCTGACTGTAGTGGCTCAGGAGAGCTCCTCATCTAAGCTCCCCATCCTTCCCGCGATGCCAGAGGCACAGGAACCCTGTCCTTCACATGGTCACTTGATGTCCCATGATATACCTCCACGCCCCCAAGCACACCAGGGCGAACCGAAGCTGGAGGCAATCAGTCGGAGGGGGGAGGTTACACCGGCTGTGAAACGGTGCCTGCTGCGCAACACTGCTGGCGGCCGCTCTGTGTTCCCTGCCTTGCTTCCTGCTCGGTGGTTTTCACAGGGGAAAATTGCTTTTTCTGAAATACAATGGAAATTTTTGTGGGGAAATGTTCTATTTTTAACCAGACCTAGTCCTTCCTTACCAACTCATTAGAGGCAGCCTCAGCCACATACACCTGTGCCGAGGCAGATTAAAAGGATACCATTCTAATCTAATAGCACTTTTTCAATTACTTTCTGTAGCTGTAAATGGCAGTTGGACTACAGCATGTTCTTCTCAAGAGATCTGACTTAAATTACATTCATATATCATATATCGGCTCTTCAGGTTAGCTCGAGATTTAAAAACTACATCAGCAATCATGTCATTTAACTAAATCAAATTATCTTCCCTAGATTTGGAGTAAGGGACAGCTTTAAACTCATGCAAAATGAAAAATGAAACAAAACAAAATCAGACTGTAAACTTGGCTTTCTGTGGTTAAAATACATTCCCTATACAACTTCAATAAATAAATACTATGTAACTAACAATCTGAATGGGTATACAAGAAGCTATGCTTCCATATTGAACTCAGGAGCTTAATTTATCTCATCGTTCAGAATCTAGGCCTTTTTAATGAGTTTTGGGAGGCTCATTTACACTGTTGCCTTACAAATATTTTTTGCTCTTTCAAAGTCATCTGGCCTTCCCTTTTTCTCTCTTCTATCTTGATTTAATATAGCATAATTCCACTCTCAATCTTTCAAGTAACAGTGTGTATCAAATAATTATCTGAGAGTCTTCATGCTGTCTTTAAAAATATTCATTCTTCCCATCTGTTACTAAGTGCTTTAATCACTTTCTTTCCTTGTCGTGGCCATTGCAACCCTGCCGGTGTGTTTCATGCTACGTGGATATGGTTGGGCGTGGGGTAATTTGATGATGAGTGGGGATTGATAGAATTACTTCTGTTACTTCTTTTAAAAATACAAGCAATGAAACAATAGAAACCTGTATACACCTATTGATCCTGCGTGTGGAGATACCTAGGCTAACTGAGATAGCTTGCTGGGGTACCATAAGGGAGCTTGCCACAGATACAGTGAACAGGGAGTAACTGGAACTCAGTAGTCACGATGCACTGCTTTGAAGCCACATAAAACTTATTAAAGTCCATGTAGGGCCTCTGTTCTATGCTGTACTGAGGTGTAGGTGCCCTTGATGCAGATGGAAGAGGAAGGACAAAAAAAGCTAAACCACCAGTTTTTGGCAGAGGGAATGAAACCCTGGTTTCTCTGTCCCTCTCCCTTTCACACTAACTAACAGATCTAGAAATATCACACCTCTTCCCTTTACTTTTTTCCCAGCCCACTGAACTTCTCCTTACTCCCTGCAAGGTAGCATAGCTACAGCAGAGGGATGGTGCGTGTTGCCATCCACCACTGAACAGCATCAGTGATGCTCATGCTGGGGCTGACCTCTTTCCTCTGGGCTCTACACTGAAGCCTGAAGACAAATGGGAAGAAAAGGGATACCCCTTCCACCAAGGTAGTTGATAGCCAAATCTGCTGAGCATACCTCGAGGGTGACTCATTTCTAAATCCAGTGGAGGCAGAACAGGGAGGGAGATGCGTGGCTACTCAGTACTAACAAGGGTCAAGAGCTCTAACTTCTCTTGGGGCAACTTCAGACAAGTTCAATGACAAACCAGAGACTTTATAGAGGCTTTAGTCTTCCCAGGAATGAGCAGAAGCTGGGCAAAGAGTTTGAGGACCACATTTTTATCCTATTTAGGGGGTTAAGTGTGACGTGAGCACTCTGACCTCTACAGATCCTCCAGGTCCTTCTGGACAGGGTCTGAACCAACAGTGAATCCATACAGTGAAGGAAACTAATTTTAAAAGGGAAAATCATCCTGTAAGTTCCTGCAGTTAAGAAGGCTCCTAACACTCCATTTTGGCTTTTCTCTTCTCTGCCATAATAAAAGCTTTTGTTATGCCATAACAACATGGAACAGTTTCAGTGGGAGGAACTGAGACCTCATGTATCATGGGACGGTACTGAACAAATCTGAACCAGTGGTCTTAGGTAGCTGATCTTAAGTAGAAGCTGTTTAACGTAGTCTTTGCCTTTTTTCACAGAGACATTTGCAGCGAGGAACAGATACTAAAAAGCAGTGATTCATTCAAGGTAGACCAGGGACGCACATCTTTTGTGTTTCCTCATCTACACAGCTTTATGAGCTACACATTTTCTGCCTTTCTCTTTCCACATTCAGTCTCCAACCATTTACATGCCACTGTAGGCAATGTGCCAGATTGGCACTTAAAACATGAAAAATTAGAAAAGGGGACAGAGAGACACAAACAAAAGGTAGGCCTGCAGCACTCACATCTCTGTGTCCTTTCCTGACAAGCACACTTCCATTCGTGTTGGGGTGCCAGTTCTATCAAACTTCTGTCTTGTATCAATTTTTAGCAGCATGGATAATTTATTGCATCTAGGATGATAGAAAACCAGCTTTATACATCATTCAGCTTGCAAAAGATGTGTAGCTTCAGTTCCTTAATGGTGTCATTTTGGCTGAATGCTATTAACAGATTACCCCTGCCTAGGGCAGTGGAGCATGTGCAGCAGAAAGATAACCTTGTGTTCGTAATTTAATATTAACTGTTTTCTCCATAGTACCTCTTTCCAGTACATTAACAACAAACCAATATGGCCTTGTCCCCTGCGGTCGTATTCTTCAGCAAAAAATGGATTACATGATAGCAAGTTCCTGAAGATTTCCAATGAAGTATTACAAATCACTCAACGCCTGCTCTGCAGAAATGAAAAATAAACAGGCTTAGATTCAATCAAATTTAATTCCTCCAATTTAGCTTTACCGCACTTCAAAGGGTGCTCTTATTAATGTCTTGGTGAAAAAATGTAACAGTAATTTTTCCCCCTTCTTATACTGAAAGCCTCCAGTTGTGTTCAACATATAGCGAGATCAAGAAAATGTTGGGTTTTTTTTTTTTTTGTGAATACTCTGACACAGTTTGATATAAAAGTGTAAGCCATTTACAGAAAACTCTTTATGGAATTTTTATCCTATTCCGTTCCCGGGAGCTAAATTTATATCCTGCATTAGCTATCATAGCACTAGAGTATTAGTCTTCTTGCAAGCAGTTCAGGGCAGTCTGAGGGCCCTATCACTCTCTACCACTCACATACACAGGCATTATGGGTTTATCTCATCTTCTGCAGCAAGTGCTAGGCCCAATTCATTCCTTTAGGCTACTTTACTAATAACCTATTCCTTATCAGGGCCTCTCCACCTCAGCTTGTGATCAAAGACCCAATTAATGGAATGGAGAAAGGTGAAGCATTCAAATAATGGAGACAGCTGTTTTTCTCTGTTAGAGAAAATCCATTTGTATTGTTATCGCAAGCTCCAAGTTCTGCAGCTCCTGTTTAATTCAGTCTCCCTCCATTTCTGCTGATGATAAAAAAGTCACAATGAACTCAGAAGAGAATGGCAGAAATATCACCGTGTTTCAACTCAGCCTGGGTGTTATCAACTTGAAAGTGAAAATACAAGCAGATAAGAAGAGGAAATGTCCAACAAAGACCATATCAAATTTTCAAAAAAATGTACTTTCATGCTGCATTCTTTAGTCACCTTTCTGAATGTTTCCCAGATCCTGATATAAACTCCCTATGTCGGCTGCCTGAATCAGAGGAGCAGAGGGTGATAATATCATGGGTTCCACCTCAATTGAAAAGTAATTAAAAAGGGAGAGTAATCATAATTGGCTGGCACGAACATTGTCAGTGAACTGCAGCTTCTTCTGAGCCTGGGTGTCCGGGAGCCCACAGCTAAGCGGTGTTTACGTGGCCATCGCCGCTGGATAAGGTTAGTTCCCTCATCTGATAGCAAAGGGGCTGTGCCACGCTCAAGTCCGGTGTTAAACCTCCTCCTTAACAGGCTCCTAGGTGTAAATCTGCCCAGACTATTGCCAACGAAACCCTACCCACTCTACGTGACAGCAGTTCATTTCATAAACATCTAAAGGCCACATTACCATTTTCTCCCTCACCCCTTTGTAATCATGTTGTTACACTGTCACGTACGGGAATAAACGGACAGAACACTGTGATTACATTTAATTGAACTACGTAAGACTTGCAGGTTTAAAGTACAACAGTGAAAACCAATTATACGTTGTTATGCATTGGTATATAAGGATGTGTCTACCAGATACGGTCCGTGTGCTTGAGTGTGCGAGTGCGCAAGGAAAACCCTGCTCCATTTCGCAGAAGTTATTGCTTTTCTTATATGCAAAGCAAGCGTTACTTAGAGATTGTGAGACTACGCGCACACTAGGGGATGGTTTGGGGTTTTTTTTGATTACTTGGGAAACCTTTGGATCTGGTGCTTCAGAAGTAAGGACTGAAAAATCCTGCGTTTCAATTCTCCGTTGAGTGCGGACAATGAGCACAATAAACAGACACAAAGCTACAGTGTATGCGATGAGTTAAGACAGCAAAGCCTTTCCCAGGCTGATTGTTCGCAGGGGATCACAGAATCTGTGTTAGGCTGAATAAGGAGAAATGCATTATGCATTTGCATGTATGATGAACGTTTAAAAGAGGACTGTGTGGAAACAAAGAATAATTCATAATAAACATGGAATGGTGAACATTTCAGACCCAGCTGTAGTTTTGAATCTTCACAGGCACCAAATATTACCGTTTTAACATAGAAGTTTTACATTTCATATCAAGCAAGCCAGCTGAATAATATTATTTGTATATTTGTGTGTATATATATATGAGGAGTTTCCTCATCCTCTCACCCTGTTATTAAACCCATATCCAACAAATAAAGAAAATAAAAAGCTGCACTCAAAACAATATCATACACAAAATCTATGACTATCAATAATTTCCCATTGGAATAGTAAAATGTATGGATTCAAACATAATTTTTGGTATGTCTGTGAAATGGAAAACACAAAGAATGATGAAAACCAACATTAGCGGTCTTTCATCAGCAATAAATTCATAATTCTGCTCCACCTGTAGACGTCGCTGATATAATGTACCAAAAGGGAATGCAGCTGTGAACTCTTTTTTTCCATACTTCAGCAGTCTCCGTACAATGAAACCAGTCTTGAGGAATTATTCAAGGGTCTGAGAAAAATCTTAATGAAGGTATACTCCTAATAAAGGCAAACCAGAATCATACTTAGTATGTATTGGGCAACCTTAGGGCGGTCTTGTAAGATGTGAAGTGACTTAAGGGTGGTCTCTTGCATTGGTCTCCCTAGATAATAAAACACTAATGACAACTCATGGTGCTGAATAGCACAATTGTAATTAAAATTATGCAACCTGCCTGTAGCTCCCACCCCAGCTCCCTGAAACTAAATAAGCAATAAGCCCGGTAAAGGGACAAACCTAGCAAAAAAAAAAAAAAAAAGATTGAGGGGAGCAAAAAACCTGAATAATTTTCCAATAGCCACATATACAGGATCCTGGTTTCGGTGAGAAGGATGAGGGGGGTGATCTTATTCTTACCAAATATTTGAAGAAAAGTGAATAAACGCTCCTCTGCTCTCAGTTATAACACTGCAGCTGTGGGCTTCTGAAAGAACGTATCTCGTGACAGTATACGAGCTTCCAGGGTGAAATTTTCTCTCTGCGTTGAATATCTACAAATATTTTTGTATCCCTAATACATTTTTTCTAACTCAGTCAAAGGATTGTACTATCTAACCAATTTCTTTAAAGAGTTCTTAACAGAGAATAATAATTAAATTTTATGCTAGCTAGCGAATCTTCACGTACCCATCTTTACTCTGTGAAGCATGGGCATTTTTTTTTTCTCTACGCTGCTATGGCATAGCATGACAGCGAATTGTGGTTTGAGCAGTGAGATGGCCCGCCTGCTTGCCCAGTTCAGGAGGACGTTCGATCTCCTCCTCTGGCATCACTCAGAGAGGCTGAGCTGAAGGATCGCTACACTCAGATGTACCAGATAAATAAAGATGTTCTCTCTCCTCTAAGGGAGTCTGGAAATAATGCAGCGGAGTTAATGGAGTTACACTAATATACAACTAATAGCAAGAAAACACGTTAGCCTGGGGTTATATTCTCAGATTGGGCAGCCTATCAGCCATAGTAAAACCTTCATGAAAACTTCTGATGGGAATTTATTTTCCAAATGCCCATTTGCAGTTTTATAGCACCAACTTTGGCTGGCTTCTGCTCCCATTTCCATTCCTGCAGCTGCAGCAGCCTCTACATATTTACAGCAGAGAGCACAATGTGACCTTTGTCTTTTCAAGCATTTGGCCAAGGAGGTCGTGCAGCTGCAGATGGATCCAGGTGCTGAGGCCGGCAGCCAGGAGCGGCTTGGACATCGATGGAAGTGACAGCCTTCACACCTGGTCAGCTGAGCTCTTGGGGTCTCTGTGGCAAAGCAAACATCCACTGCCACCACCCTGTCACCCTCTTCTGACCTCTGTGCTCAAGCATTCTCTGAACTCGGGGCATTTTTTTTTCTAGAATTGCCCTTCTTTTTAATTTTGAGTATTACATTCAATGACTGTTATGGGGAGAGCTAAGACGTGAAGAGCTAGAGCAGAGCTTATGTTGAAGAAGATTCCCCTGTAGCTTTGATGTTTTAAGCTGCTGTTGTTCTCAACTGTACTATTAGGAGAATACCAGTCTGCAAATTGTGAGACAGAGTAGCTGCCACAATAAAATCCCAACATTTGATAAATATTGCAGCTTAGCATTGGCTGGCTGACACCACTGATTTGCTCTTCTGTAAGCAGAAAATTATTCAGGTGTCCGATACTGTACTTGGATAAGACTCTGAAATTTTAAGCCCCTTTGTAATTGAACAAATGAAATAAAATCCCCAAATCCTTCTATGAAAAAAATAGAATATCCATAATTTATGAACTTCTTTATAAACTTATGAACTATGCTCAAACACAGCTTTTCCTTTAGATTTCAAGAAGACATAATAAAAAAGCCAAGACTGAACAAAAAAGTTTTGTTATTGGTAAGTTATAGGTGTATTGAGACTTTTTAATAGGAACTTTGGGACCACCATAAGAATTATAGGGGTGGGCCTGATAAATGAAGAGTGTTCAGGGGTTTACAGTTGGATTCTTTCCCCTTTCTTTGCACTCCTGCTTACACCTAGTCCGTGAGGAATAAAAATAAGGCAGATTAAAAAAATAAATATCAGCTTAAAATATCAAGTCTTGGAATAATATTTAGTTCTGTTCTACCTTTTCATAGCTTAATTCCCTACTTGAAAAATGTTGAAAGTCTTTACAGTTGAATGGATATTTGTGGAGATTTTGGTATTTGGGTACTTGTTTGCTAGTTTTTATAATAAAATATCATCCATCGTTCTTGACTTCACATAAAGATTCACCCCTGAAGAGCAGAAATCACCATGGGGCATGCAAGTGGCCTCAGTCCCTATATTCCCAGTTACAGTGGAGGGGTGGGTGGTCTCGCACCCTTCTCTGCTAAGACCTTTGCCAAAGCCTTTCGACATGCCATGCTTCTTTCAGGGCTACCATCCTCCTTATGGCTGTAATCAGAGTCTAAGGGCTGGCTTGATCCTTAAGAACCTGGCTTTACGCTCAGTAAAGTGCCTTTTCATTGGGCTTAAAGTGACAGAAGCCTTAGAGGTTTTTCCTTCCTGTCCACTATGTCATGACAGACAAATGAGGTTAAACAGGAGCAAGACTTTGCCAGTCCAAAGTGCTACTTTCATACTCTTCCTTCCCCATAAGGGGTTGAAAAGATGGAGTCTAAGGACAGGGAAGGGCTGTACCTGAGACAAGGGCTACACAGTGGGAATTCTGTAGCCTTTATCAAACACCTGGCATGCAAAATTGATAATGTTTCAGTCTGGCGCTTAAATCCATCCCTATGCCTGTCTTCATTCATCAGCACCTCCTCATCAAGAAGTTTTATGAAATATTCCATTTTTTCCTTCTTTGAGTAATC
The DNA here is from genome assembly GCA_003993805.1 of Himantopus leucocephalus. NCBI lineage: Eukaryota > Metazoa > Chordata > Aves > Charadriiformes > Recurvirostridae > Himantopus > Himantopus leucocephalus. Next base: position 137,063,426 of record RSEF01000002.1, read on the forward strand.
TTTTTGACTTGTGCTTTTAATATTTAATAATTACCCACACATGATTTAACCCTGCTACAAATGAGATTTCAAGTCAGCATCTGCTCTAACTTCATGTTACTCAGAGACTTCAAGTTACTGATGACATACATATGTGATTTGTTTTGCCAAGTCTGCATACTCCACCAGCACGGCTTCAGAAGTAACTTCCACTCCCTCCCTCCTCTCTCCCTTTCACACACATTTGTTCACAACGTACTTGGTTAGTCCCTTCCCTCATTTTTTCTCGTTCAGGCAGCAAAAATGGCTTTTTCTGCTTGATAAGAACTTTTATACCCAGCCCGGCAGTTTTGAGACGGATGATGTTTTTTATTTATTATTATTACTATTGTCTGAATACCTGAAGACAGAATGGTTGCCTCATTCACACAAAATACTGGACAAAATTCTGATCCTGTTGAAATCACTGAGGGTCTCAGCACCGACTTCAGTTAGGACACGCTTTCCTCATCATCTTTGTGACGGACTGCACAATGTTGGGTTCTGGTTTTCCAAAAATAATGTTGTTTGTTTCCCTGTTTTGTCTTAATCAAAGCAAACTATTGAAACAACTCACCAGGAAGCCCCCAGTCACAGGGACAATGAAAGGTGAATTTATCTTAACTGGTAAGAGGAATTTCCCTGATATTGCCTATTCACTGCACACTAAGGACAAGCCTTAGGTGAATCAGCCCCTCCTGTGCTTTGTTCAACTGGTGATATGTGCCACAAAATCAATAAATCAAGATAAACAGGAAAAAAAACCCAACGTCCCCCCTTTTCTATATTCTTCCATGGAAAGGAAAAGCAGACTCGAGAATAAAAATTGTTGTCACTCTCCGGTCATCCAAAAATATCTCCCAAAACACAAGACGTGTCAAGTGGTTAATACCTTTTGAACTTTCTTTTGAGCTTTCCTCTGCAGTTAGGGCCCTCTGAGCCTGCAACGTAGCGGCTGACAGTGATTAAGTTTCTGTATGCACACACAGTTCAAACTGCACTTAGAAAAGCCACATTTGGTCATTGTTTACTTAAGTTTAGAGCAACAAATACAGATGCGTGGATTTGAATGTACACCTGGCATTAATCAGCTGCTGCTGCTGCTATTTCACAGCTGCCTCCAAGCAAGGCAAAATGTTGGAGTGGAAATACGATTTCAGAATAACCAGAAATCTTTAAGGGACCTACATGGAGGAGGGGGACCTCCCTAACAGCTTTTGCTTCCAGCTTGTTTCAGCCGTCAGAGAGTTTTTTGTGTTCAATCCCTCCTTATATAAAGAGATCTGCAGTTTTTCAGCTGAAGTGTGTGTGTATATAAGTATGTACGTATGTACGTATGTGTATACACACACTTCAAGAATCTGCACAGATATTGCCTAAAACTGGAAATGACCCACACTTGCTGCGACCAGGGGCCAAGGAGACCTGGAGAGGCAGGATCAGTAACACGGCAGCGGTGCCCACCTTTTCTAACCCATTTTGGGAGATTTCCAGTGCCGGAGGTGCAATACTGCCTTCATCAATCAGCTCCAGGTTTAACGGACCTGAGAGGTTAAAACCCCCCAAAATTCTAATCCTTAACATAATCTCATTTGATTCAATTCAACTCATTTCTCCCTGTTGCTGCCAGACACAGACAGCAACAGATTCAGAGGCTGGGAGGACGGGAGCCAGCCCCGGCTGCCGCGGGGAGAGGAGCGGGCACCCCGGCAGCCCCGCGCGAGGCTCTCCATCGCGGACCCCCGCAACAGCACAGCCAGAGCGAACACAGCAGGCTGCCGCCTAAGTGGGTCACCTCTTGGAGGTGCGTGCTACCTGGGCTCCCAGCACCTTCGCAGCCTGCCCGCCACTGCCAGATGGAGTTTGGGATGCTTGGCTTTCAGCTGCGAGCCCCAGTGGGGATTTCCCACCTTTGCAATGCCTTTCTCTCTCAGCCGTGAAAGATTCCTGCGCTGAGTTCAGCAGAAACACGCAGGCTGAGAAGGTCCTTCCTGCAGTAAGGACCCTTCCTTCCAGAAACTCTTTTTCCTCTGCTATAAAGTAGCCAGTTTGTTTGTTTTTTAAGTTTTCAGATGTGTTGCAACACCAGGCGTATCTGAGGGGGCAGTGCTGTAGATTCAGGCTCATTAAGCAGCAGCAGTTGTTGATCATCAGCTGCATAAGGTATGGTAGGATGTAAGGGGAGGGAAAACAGGCATTTGTCAGTGACAGTTTTTGCTAACGAGGCCTGACATATGTATTTATCTGTTCTCTGGTTAGATGGTGAACAATGTGTGAGTTTTGATGAATTTGGAATATTTCTGACAATAGCTAGGAAATTAAAACTGAATTTAAAAAGACAGCAGAAGAAACACAACTCAGTTCCTGAAGGTCTTCAGTCTGAGGTTGAAGAGAATAAATTCTAGTCAAGACGGTCATATATATCTCACTTAGTCAGCATACTTACCTCATCCAAGGGTAAGGGATGTTTACCTAGATCTCTTCATCTAGATTACAATCTGGATAGATCGTATCTGCCAGATACATAAAGATAGATGCTACATCGTCGTCTTTCATTTTGTGATCATTCTACACTTTTATTATTTATTTTTGTGTGCTAGAAAAACTTACCACTTTCAGAAACAAGAGCAATATATCAATTACTGTGCACAGATAATTTAACACAAGTGAAAATCCCCCATTCCTCTTTGCCCCTCGGAGAGCGTCTACACGCAGGCACCAAATGGACTGTGGCGCAGAGCAGACAAATGCAAGATCACTGCCAGCTAGAAAAGTGTAGCACCAAGCTGTGCGAGGAGCACGAGGTGTTGCCAGTCCTGAGCTCTGCCCGTGGCTGCAGCCAGAGTGTCATTTAAAGCCCTTTCGCATAGGTCTATGTGACACTGGAGGTATTCCTACCCCAGCTGAGCTCACTAGCTTTGGACCCAGGTGACTGGGACCGTGGCTGGGGAGGGGAAGAGGGGATCAATGAGCGAGCTCTTCACACTGAAAAGTTATCAGTGCACAGTAACTGTGGTGATGCACAGGGCAAACACTCTCGGCAGGTCCCCATCCCAGCTACGCAGCTCCTCGCGTGCTGCAAGGAGGGCAGGGGGCTCAGACCCACTGTTGGAGGGCACTGGAGACCACAGGCGCTGGCATGGCCACCAGCCTGGCCACCCCAGCAGCCCTGCCTGCCTCTTCGTCGCACCAGGGCTTAGCCATCCTTTTCCACTTGCACTTGGCTCCAGGAGGGCCGGTGAGCTCATTACAGCACAGTCTGACGGCAGCCTGACCCCTCCGGAGATGCTGCCCAGGCACTGCATCCTCCAGGGTGGGCATCTTCCCTGTGGAAGGAGACACGTTTGACAGTGGAGCCATCATTTACCCTCTTTAGTGTCTTCT
>RSEF01000002.1:137066927-137088153 GCA_003993805.1 Himantopus leucocephalus
ACCAGGACTCCCAGGTCCCTTTCCACACAGCTGTTCTCCAGGACGTCAGCCCCTACCTGTACTGATGATGATTTCTGCATCTCAAATTAACAGTCACTTAAAAATTTCAGACCACTGCTGCCCCATGAGAGCAGTCTGAGCTGTGGACTGCAGTCTCACTTTTCCCACAGAAACATGGCCTGTCTGCTGCATGATGGCATGGCTTCAGCACAAAAGCTGGAAAAATTCTTCTTCAACACCCTATGGCTTAAAGTTTATGTGGTCTCCTCGCCGAGAGACAGTGTTAAGTTTGTCCTCATACAGGCTGGGGACGGAAATGAAGTCATGTCTCCCTTTTCATGGATGACTGTCCTACCTCCTTGGCTATTCTAGAAAGGCAAAGGGCTGCAAAACCAGTGTGCAATGGTCTTTAAAGTATAACCAGGGTCTCTCCCATGATTTTTACAGCATGAATTTGTTGACGAACATGAGACATGCTGCAAGAACATTTAATCCCCTCCTTGCCCCTTCCTTAGTGTCCTGGTTTGGTTGGTTTGGCTTTTGACTGGTTTGAGGGGTGAGCGAGGCAGCCAGCTGTTCTGACTTGACATTCAGAAAATAACCCACATGCAGAACGCCAAGTCCCTATGGAGTCTCTATAGGATCAGCTAGCAGCCCAGCACCATGGTTTCTGGATTCCAACTTTAAATTTTGGACCTTCAGGTTCTACGTATGTCCTGCTTTACCCGCTTACCTACCCTACTGGCCCAAACCATGAGTGCCACTTGCTGACAGAGACAGGTTTGGAGTCATCTGCAAACACTTTCATGTTTGGTTTCATGAAAATTGTGGAAACGAAACATCACTTTCTCATTGTAAATCATCACTTGGGTTTAAAAGAAGAATTGACTTCCAGGATAGTTTTCTGAAAACCTTTCAGCTCATCTGTCTTGTTTTTGCATTACAGTAGAGGAAATGCATCCACATGCTCACATCTCAAATCAGAGATGGTAAAAGCTTATGCCATTCCAAGTCTGTCACCTTATCTAGCCATGCACCATATTATTCCTTCCTCTTTTTACATACTGCACCCACCCACACAAAAATTTTGTACAGCCCTCAGTTTCAAAAAGGTAACACTGTGTTTCCCCAGAACTACTACTCAAGACACATAAAATACTTTGGGGAAACTAATCTAACAAACAGTGTTGTCTTCAGATGTACATACAGAGTCTACTATTATTTATATTATGTGACAAATTAAGCCAAGTAAAATAATAGTAGTTAACCAAACACATTCTGTTCCACAATCTAACATAATACGCATAACAGCAAATCTCAACAAAGTTCCTGTCTTGGGCTGGTTTTGTATTTAAAATCATGCATATGAAAGGAAACAATTAACATGCTTATATCTCATCAGTTTCTGATAATTAATATGAGCTCTCAGGGCTTTATGGATTGCTGGTTTGATAATTCACTAGCAGCTGAAGTAATAGAGGTTATGGTGGAAAGATGGCCTCATAGCTGCCTTGCAGAGTGCACTAAATGATTGAACCCAAAGAATAATAGGGATGGAAATTGCTGTGTTCATTCATGGATAATATATGACAGGAGTAAGGCAAGCAGCAAGTTAGCAGATGACTCAGCCAAGCATCTATGACTGAACAAAGTGTGATTCTAACCTTCTGTCATTGAAAATATATTTAATGGAAACATTATCATTCTGATATATTGCTTGCTAAGATAAGACATGTTTATAGTACAGTTTCCCTGTGATGCTACTATAGGACTAGATTTTGGCACACTTGCTCTTGCTGAATTGTACTTCGCCCCAAAATAAATCTACTCTTCCTGGAGCAAGAGACTATTCAAAAAGAGCAAGTGAGCCAGAAGCTGGTCCAAAGTCAGCTGGAGCCAAATATCACCAGATAAATATAAAGGATCCTATTAATTTTTAATATGCAGAGAGGAAGATCTCTATAAACACTGAGGACCACATGTAAGGTTCTTCCTTTGTTACGACTTTTTCAGCCTAAAACTAGAGCACTGGACAACATAATTTATTTTTTTAATTAACAAATATGAACGGCCACATGCCTCAGATGCAGATCAAAGAAGCGGGATGCTGAAGGCATGGATTAAGGTTAGCTGCCTTTTCCCTGCATCTGGGAGAGCTCAGTTTGTAACATATTTATTGATAAGAGCACTCAGGTGTTCAGCAGTGGAATAGAGCACAAAGTCTGGAGTGTTGTATTAAAGTGAAACTTGCTGAAGGGAGGGGAAGGAGGATGAAAATGGAGCAAGATAATCTCTAGAGCCCATTATACATGTCTGCTGGTCAGGGATGGCTTGCAGCAACTCTGCAGTACTGTGCAGCAGGACCCTGCCAACAGAATTCATGCTGAAAACATATGTTCTTCTGCTCAAACCAGCTTTCACTACATCTGGAAACCAAGAGTTAGAGGGGGAGGGAAAAAATAAGGCGGCAGCAGCATATGTAATTCTCTTCTAAGAGAAACCATTCATTTGTTCATGAAAGAAATCTTTCTCCTTGTATCACCAGCAGAAATTCTCACAAAGTTCTGGAATGGATATTTAAAAGCTGGGCTAGGAAAGCAAAAAAAAAAAAAAAAAAGGTAAGGAAAGGGAATGTAGGTAATGGCAGACATTTATGACTTTTTTTTCTGAAGTAAAGTTACATCTCTATATCAAGAGCAATCTTGTTTAGCAAAAGAGCAATCTTATTTAGCAAAAAGTAGAGAACTTGGCAAAAACAATGTTTAAAATGACTGCAAGACTTGTAAAAACCCCAAAATAACTCTGTTTTGCTGTCAAAAGCCTGGGAAACACAAAACAGATGTTTCACCCAGCCTCACTTACTCAGCCAGATCTCTCCTTGCTATGCCGGCAGCTGTACCACATGTCTTTTCTGAGAAAGAAATAGTGCTTTCCTCTGGCACTTCTGCATCATTCTGACTGACCAGCCGGACACTGTTGTCAGATGAAGACAGCTTCTGTCATCCTTCCTGCTACCCAAGTCTGCAGAATCTCCCCGGGACTGAGCAGCTCTGTGCTTTGAGAAAAACAAGCATTAGGTACAAATTTCAGCAAGCTGTGGTTCCTCGGGCAGTGGTCGGGGCCACTGAAGTCGGAAAGCACTACTCGCTGTAATGGGTGGTGGCAGCAGAGCTCTGGGTTTGCACCCTGAACAATGCGCACATTATTAGAGCTAATGGCAGCTACGTGTACACGTAATAATATAGCCTTGAGACTGCAGCTTGGGAATGCCACAAGAGCAGATTGTTTTATTTTTGTTCATGGGAGAAAGTATGGTGAGTAACAGGAAAATTACTTGAGCAGAGACTGCAGTATCCCTGCTGGGTTGCTTAAGGAGGGAGGGGTAAGATCCAGGACTTTTAACGGATATTTTGGGGCATTTAAAGACATTATGTTGACCTCTGGATCCTCCATTTAGCTGCTACCTCACCCTGGAGACACATAATGCCTCTAGTTCAGCATTTCGGGATGTTCGGCTCACTGGCCGGGTGATGGGGACACACATCTGCATAAGCAGAGGTGGATGTTTCACCCTGGATTCATCCTCTCCTCTCCTGAGTCCTCTAACAAGCAGTTACTGGTGGTGGGGCTCCCCATCCCTATCCTCCATGTGACAGAGCTGATTTAAGCATTTTGCTCTTAGCAAGTTGTGTCTGTGAATCCTCAGTGCTCTTCAGAATCGGGGATTTAGCATTGACTCTCTCTGGGAGTACTTCCTTGGAAAAACGCACGGTTACTTTGTGTAGGCAGATTGCTGCCTCGCACCTGGACATCTGTGGGTCCCATTCCTGGACATGAAGCTTAGTCTGGGAGGGAAGTCTCAGAATCTGATGCTCAAAATCTACAGAGTGCAACGCTAAGTGAGGCTGTGGCTCTAGCCTGAGGCTACTGGTTTAATGATGCATTTCCATCATGGAGCTCCCTTTGCTGGATAACGGATGGTTGCATTTCAGTTGACCAAATATAACATTATTATTTTGAAATCGAGATGGAAATCTTAATATATAATCAAGAAAAAGGTACTGTCACCACAACAAAGAAGAGGCCAATTATCTAAAATGATCTGAATATTAATATAATTTACAAATCATTCTGGAAGGACAGGCATGGGGAAGAGAAAAGCTATGGCCTTACATACCCTCAGCTCCTAAATTCACTATAAGGTAGAGGGAGTTAGACCTCTGGCAGCCTCTTAAAATGATCAAAGAAGAAAAGGATGCTCTCCACCTTGCAGTGGGAGGGGGGGCCTCTAAAGCAGATCAGATTAACAAGACACCCTTATAAGCTTTTATTAACAGAATGACACTAAGCAAGATTTGGGAATAGCGAGGGATTTTAACTATACAAAAGGGAAACAATATAGCAAAACCCAGACTGTTCAGCCACTCCTCAAGAGACAATTTTTGATAAGGAAGATGGAAGAGTAAAATCTTTTCCTAGTTTTGATCCTAACCAACAGAGAAGGAGGGGCTGAGAATGCAAAAGTAAAAAGCAATTTGTGTGACAGTGAACACGCAATGACAAAGTTTATGATGTTCATAACGAGAATTTAAAAAAATGAAATGCAAGAAGGCAAACTTCAGTAACCACGAAGGACTGATAAGCAAAGTCTCATGGAAGGCACTTTAAGGAAAAGATAAACAAGCGGGCAGCATCTCAAAGAATCAGAGGAAAAAATCAGCTGTAGAAAGATACAAATTTAGGAAAATCATGAGCTCTTCATAGATCTCAAACTCAAGAGGTAATGTAGGAAGTAAACAGTAGGTTAGATTACTAAAAATGGGTATAAAAGAATAACTCAAGCATGTAAGAACAGAGGACAAAAAGAAATCACTCTACAAGTACATTTCTAGTAAGGAAAAGACTGGTGGAGAGGGAAACATTACAGATGAAGGTCAAAGTGTTTAACGCTTTTTTTTCATCTATTGTCCCTATAGCAGTGATCAGGTGGTTAACATCATTAATTCCAAGGACAAAAGACCATAATAGGAAAAGAACAAGCCAGATAGGAATTAGGTAGGCTCACATTTTCAATTGCCTGAGCTTCCCTGCCTGACATAAGGATGTCTCTGGCTTGTCAGCAGTTATCACTGAGGCCTTGCGGGGAGCAGCTGGGGTACCAGCAGTCTGGAAAAGGTCAGGGGAAAGGAAGGGGCAATAAAAAACCAGAGAAAGCAGAGTCAGAGGATCACAGAGCCGTCAGCTTAAATGCGGTCTCAGGAAAATTCTTCACAAATACGCAAACAAACTTCTGGGGAGGAACTGGAAGGTGAAAAGGTTAGCATCCAGCTTGGATCTACCAAGTACAAATCATTTGAAATAAGGGGAGAAGCCGTAGATAGCAGCTATCTTTGCTTTAATCAGGTTTTGACAGCTGCGCACGGCTCGCAATCCCATAAGCAAGCAATATAGTCTATAGGCTGTTTGCAAGCTGTTCTGGTACCTGTACCCACAGAGCAGTTGGCAAAGGTTGGCTTTCAAAGTGAAAGGATGCTTTGGACAGGATGATGTGGGACGCTAGAGCCAGTTTTCCCCAATGCTGTCACTAACTATCTGGACGATGGGAAAGGAGACATTCTAGATAAATTAGCTGATGATACTGCTGGGATGAGCTGCAAGTACATTGCAGGATCGCGTTAGAATTCAAAGTGCCCTTGGGAAAGCAGTGAAATGGCCTGGGAAACACACAGGATGAATTTCCACAGTGAAAATGCAAGTTGCCACACTTTGACAGGATTGATCACAAATCTGAGGTTGGTGAGAACAAAATTAAGTCGCAAATCTGTGTCATGAAAAAGGCAAACACTGTGTGGGGTATATAAAAAACAGTATCACAGAGAGAGACTTGGAGAAATACTATTTATTTGTTCCTCGGCATAGATACAGCTGTAATTTGAGACGTATGTGGACAAATTTGAGAATGTCCAAAGGAAAGCAACAAGAGGTCTAAAAAAGCATGACCTTGGAGGAAATAGTGAAGGAATTAGCTTGGTGTGGTCTCAAGAAAAATAGACAGGGGGAGGGGATGGTAACAACCTTTTAGTACTTAAAGGCTGCTGTGAAGAGGAAAGGCATAACGTGCCCTCTGCATCTACAGGGGATAGGTCAAGAAGTGGTGGAGTTCAACTGCCGCAAAGGAAGTGTATAAAAATTTTCTGAGGCATTAGGGAAAACTTTCTAATGGTACAATTAGGGAAGCACTAGAATAGATTGCCTGGGGAAGTTGTGGAGTCTCCATCACTGGCGGTCTCAACAATTTAGGCTAACATCTGTCGGGAACAACACACATATAACTGAACTGGCTGGGGGCCAGGGAAGTGACTACATGACCTCCTGAAGTCCCTTCTAGACCTGGTTTTCTCTGGCTCTATTCATTCAAGAGCCTCCCTCCCCAACAATGCTGTGCGCTTTTGGTTTGAACCATTTGACATGCTGTTTGACTACTATCCCAATTTCTTTGCAGTCCTATATATTAAACTGTGTGCTTGCAGATAATTCATAGCTTATCTGAAAAATGACTAATGTTTCACTTAGAGTTCCTCCAGCAAACATTAGAGTTGCATCTGCAGCCATCTTGTATCTCTGTGTTTTCAGAAGTTTAAATTTAGGTACTCCTCAGGGCAGCCCCAAATCCTAAACCCTGTGGTATGAGAGAGGAGAGGGGCTGGAACTTAAACCATGTGAAGCAGCAAGAAGCAGAGTGACAGGCTGGCAAGCTGCTGTGTGCCACATGGGAGAAGAGGCAGGCTGAGCTCTTACAACTTTCCCCCTCCTCCCTTGAAAGACAGAAATATCTAATTTCCCACTTACAAGGGGGAACTGGAGGATCAAGACAGATCTATCTTCCCTCCCCAGCCCACCCCACCCCAAGGCCAATGGCTGTTCAGAGGAGACAGTGGTTACCTGGCAGTGACCTGAGCACAGCCTGAGATCTTCAGGGTTAGGTCTGCACCCTGCTTGGTTCTCCAGATCTGGGAAAATAGTACCGGGAGAATCTGTCAAATCAAAACCAGAGCAGGGGAGTAGGGAAGAGGTAAAGAAGGATTCTTTATACTGACCCCTTGTTTTTTATGATCCCAAATTTGGATTACTAGACTTTCCCAGTATCCTCATGAGACATACCAAACAGCAACAACATTCTCAGAAATAATCAGCCTTTAAAGTGCTTAGAAAATACCTGACTTTTAAACAGAAAAGAGAGGTGTTAATTGGACCTTTTACCTTAATTGATATTTTCAACTGAGATGGAAGTACTCTGCCGAGGTGGATAGGGTCAGAAACCTGTTTCCATCAGCATTCCTCTCCTGCGATGTGGAGCGAGCATGCCAGTTCTCACCTCTTTCCCAGAAACCTCAGCACTGGGCTTGACTCATGCTTCATCTGGTTTTGGCTTGTGGCACTGACACCCCTGCAGTGAGAGGTGGCAGACAGAAGGACCTGAGATGTGTTGTCCAACTAGCTGATTTTCTAGCTTGCATATAAGGGGAGGGAGGAAAGATGTTCACATATATATGGAGGAAGTATAGCTCAGACATTTTTGGAGAGCCAGGGGCTCTGCAAAGCCCATAAACACACAGACCAAGAGAACGGATGGCTGACAGTGACCTCCCCAACTGTTCTTAAACTGATCACCTCTCCTAGGATTTTACTTTTCCACTATGTGTCCATCCTTTTTTCACACCAGCTGAGCCAGTCTGCTCTCAACCAGTTCCTGTGGTAGCTCCAGACTCCTCATTCTTTATTCTTCACTCATCTTTCCCCTAATGGCCTCTGCTTGCAGCAAGCATTCATGCTTGCCAGCTCACTGAAGGAAAAACTTGAGCTCTCTGAATTTCGTGGTGTCTTCAGAACATAAAAATCCAAAATAATTCTGTCTGTCCCCTCAGGCACTCACATTTGGTTGAAAGCAACTCTGACAAATTACGTTTATATGCAAGGAGAGATTGCTGTTCATGGTTGGCTCTGAACTGGCTTGGACGTCAGTGGCATATGACTCCTACTCCAGTAGAGCTTTAATTTGTTTAATAGATGAGTGAGCCTGTCTGGACACAGTCCTGGGTGACTGGCTGTTGGTGGCCCTGCTGGAGCAGGGGGATTAGACCACATGGCCACCAGATCACCTCCAGAGGTCCCTTCCAACCTCACACATTCTGTGATTCTGTGTGATTCTGTGACATTTAATTCCCGAGCCTGCACCTCCTGAAAGAGCCTGTTTCTTTCTTGACTAATGTTTCAGGTGTCACTCTCCCACCTTGCGCATTAGACAGGGCAAATAACAGTTGACTGCAAGCCCCGGTAAAATCGTGCAGCCCCCAAACCAGGTTTGCTTGGTTCTCCCATAGTTGTTGCTACATGGGACCATGTATTCAAATCTCCCCAAATGCTGATCGCTACCCCTGCTCCACACCCCTATGAGGCACACCCAAGTGCAGGATAAGCAAACAGGTTTTAGGCAATTTAGAGCATTTAAGAACTGCAGAGGGTTTTCAGACTCGGTGACAGCGGAGCTGCCAGTCGTGCTACCACCCCATATTTGCAGCTATGCATTACAAAGACAAGGGGCGGTCACACAGAAAGTGGTGTCTGCGCCTTACTCTAAACCTGCTGTTCTCTTGGTGGCATCAGTGCTGTATTTAGGTCACTTTTTGAAAAGGACAAATTAGGCCTTGGGGCAGAATTGGATCTTTTGACTCTGTAGCCAGATTCTGTTCTCACTCTGGAGTAAATAGATGGTGATGGCTTTAGTTGGTTGAAGATAACAGGGATAACAGGGATGCACCTGCAGCATTTGTGTGTATCACAATGGAAAGCAGAATCTGATCTTTTAATAGAAAAAATAATCAGAAGTCTTCATTCACACTGTTTCCTCAAGCTTCATTATCAGACAAAAACATGAGCAAGAGTAATAATTTCTTTTTTTTTCTCATTTCACTGAAAAAAATGTCCCCAAAGTCTGCCCCCAGAGCTCTCTACCAGGTTACATTCATTCCTCAGTAAAGAAAGACTTTCATTTGCACTGAGGTCTTTTTGGTACCATTAGAAGGAATCTGTTGCAGAATTCAGTGTAATAGCACAAAACACTTCCAGTGGCAAAACTTCCCCAGGGAGAGGAGTTTGCTAGAAACTTGACCAGCCAATATACAACCGAAGTTATGTCAAATTCTATCTATAAAATACCAGTTAGTGGTAGTGTACAAATACAAATATCTCTTTTTTTCCCCCCTCATTTTGTTGTTTTCTTCATCTGTGTGGTTTAATCACAACTTTGAGGAGCTTTATGATCCTTTCTTTTTTTTGGTACACTCAGATGTATAGCTGTACTTGGAGAATAAACAATATATCACACCCCATGCAGCTGGAATCATTGTCCTGCTCCCATCACAGAAGGTCTGTGTAACTTTGTATCCCTCAAAATACTGTCAAGAAATTCTGCAACAAACATTAGCCATGGTGGGAGGTTTTCAAACAGTATGTCTTGAAGGTGATCTTTCTTAAACAGCCCTTGCATGAGCTCAAGGCAAATCCTAATGATGCTGGTAAAAAACCCTATCAAGCAAGTACTGTGATTTGGTGGAATATTTAGACACATGGCTAATATGAGACCCTCCTGCCAGAGCAGCCCATTCCCATGGGCTGGCCGTATCATCTGTCCCCTTATCCGGTGCCTGCCTGATGCCTCTCCCCTTTCTCCTCCACCTCCAATTCGTCTGGGGTCATCAGTGGCACCAACTACCTTTTCACCAAGAAATGTGAGCAATATCTGAACAACTTTTTTCATAGCTTAGGTACTGCTCAAAAGCGTGGCTTATTTTCCCAGAAAACTGAGAAAGGACCTTTTCCCTTAGGTTTCTCTGTTAAATCTATGGGAAACGAAAGTCAGCTGTCTGGCCAGATTTTGTGGCTGTGCTCTTTCCCTTACCCAAGAGCAAGAGTGGGAGATTTTGGAGCTGTCTGTCTTCTTCTCAGGTGATATTTGCAGGCATGCCCTTGCACTCATTGGGCAGTAAAGAATATTGTTTGTCACAAAATGTAAGTTAATGACACTACCTAAGACAGAGCTAAAGGGAATTGTCCAATAAAACATTTGTGATTTTTTGTTAGCGAAATAGCAGGCCACCAAACCTTGAATCTACCTGTGGGAAAAAGTCAGTTTTGTCGAGCCTCATTTGAGCAATGGCTTTAAGCAACAGCAACAGTAAGTGACTGCTCACATCCCGTCTTTTCAAAACAAAATGGGTTGTGATTTTGAGATGACCCTTTGTTTTCAAAAGGGGAGTTATTTCATACTCTTAAAGGATTTTAAAAATATAAATATTTAAGACAGAACCAAAACATTCTGAAATATTACTAAAATGAACTTTTTTTATGATGATGGCCAGAAATTTGGTTTGCCCAATTGGTTTGCAGTAAACATGTGAGATTTTTAAATATTTGTGGCACAAACGGGACAAAAAAGCTTACAGATGACATATGCATGCAGATGAAAGAGAAAATGAACAAGGAGATGCTGGTATGTTCTTGTTTCAGTATTTGTTGTTATTCCAGTGTGAACTAAGGAGGAGAATGGGATAACTTATCCTTAGAGGCATGTATAAGAGACATATGGGATGGGGCTTTGAGCAACCTGGTCTAGTGGGAGGTGTCCCTGCCCGTGGCAGGGGGGTTGGAACTAGATGATCTTCAAGGTCCCTTCCAACCTAAACCATTCTATGATTCTATATGAAAACCCTATTGATTTTTAGTATCTAGTGTGTCCGTCACTCACAAAGTCCTTTCTTTTTAAGGACAGCATACATTTTAATGCTAGAGCTTCCTTCAGTGGACTCCAGTTAGATATCTTCTCTTAATCATTCTAAGGTACTTACAGGGGGATTTTTTCTTAACCTTGGAATGAAGGAAGTTACTTGCCTTTAAAAAATGTACCCTGGAACACTTTGATTTTTCACAGTAACAACCCTTCTTTTCACTCAGTCTGGATCTGTGTCCTGTGAGTGGGCTCTAGCAAGTCTGAGAGCAGATAGCTGCTTTTCTAACATGTCAGCAGCATATGTACATGTCAATCCATGTTCCACAGGAAATAAGCTAACATCATCATTTTAGTGAGGAGTTCCTGTGATTTTCAGTTTCCATATTAACAGGAAAAATAAGACTCCTTGGGAAGTTTATGGCCTGAAGAGTGACAAATACTTACAATGCACACAGACATGGTTCCCAGACAGCCTCTACTGCAGTAGAGCTCTCCAGCCCACATGGCTTGCATCAGGCTCTGGAGCCAGCAAAACAGGCTGGAGGCTAGTCCTTGGTATGAGGAGGGGGAAAAAGGACTGGAAATAAAAGGGATGAAAGCCTTCCCCAGCAGTCTGCTGAGTGGAAACCTCTGCCTTCTACTGAGGAAGGGTTTCCAAGTGGACGTCATCCAAGAACGCTTTGCTTCCCCGGCGTGGTCTGTACCCCAGTTTCACGGCGCGAGCAGTGCCCGTGCCTGTGAACAGCTGTCCCTTCGCCTGGCTCCATCTGCGAACCCTCTGGAGCCTACTCCTCCGCTCCTGCCGTGCTCGGCAGCTCCTCGTTGGCTTCGGCATGGCAGGGCGGATGGTGGTGCCTTGTCCTACCTACTCACAAGCTTGTCTAAAACATACCCGTGTGACACCATCTCCACGCCGGTTTGCGGTGCAGGAGCTTGCTCGCTGCCTTCAGCCGGCACTGAGCAGCAAAGCATTATCAAAGCAACGTGGAGGAGGTCAACCTGTGTAGGGAAGGCTCGGTCAGCCATGTACGTGAGCAAACTGCACTCCCAGGCAGTGCTTTAGAAAAGCAAGGACCCATTCCTCTGAACACTCTTATGCCATTCCTGTCAAATCAGATGTTTCTTCCAAAAATAACGGGCCAGCGACAGTCAAACTCATGAAAACTGGGCGTGGAGTCAGCGGCTAGAAAGAAACTGTTGCCTTCCACAGCACACGTGGCCAAAATGAAGACAGGTCCGTATAAACAGAGGTGGCCCATCTGACAACTCATCTTACATTAGGCTGTCCAGGGTATGATGCACGGCTGAAAAATACTCTGAGTCAGCCATATGGGGTTTCAGCACGTAACAACATCGGTTTAGCTGTTCACGGAGAGGCGAGAGCAGCAAGCATTTGCATTTATGCAAATGCCAAGGTACACCTGACACTTTCACATCTCTGTTTCTGGGTGGCCCTGAGGCTTTTCAGGAGGGCTTTCCTGGAGGTCTGTCATCATATGAAATTATCAAAAGCCTGGTTCATGTAAGGGAGGATTCTGGTGAAAGAGTTGGTGATTTTCTCCCTCGCTGTTCCCTGGGACTGGCCGGCTGCTCCCAGAGCTGTAACGAAGGTGTTTATCTCCAGGTGTTGAACGGCCACTGTGAACATACTATACATTCTCTGGCTTATATTAAAGCACACATGTATTGTCAGTTTATATTTATGTATTTCATAACATAAGTGCATGTGTTTCATTGCAGTGTGAAGTGTAATTTTAAGATATTACGGATGTGGAAGTGCACCCAGCATGACACACGACCCTCCAGACATGCCACAACAGTGTACAACTTCATCTGCCGAGCCTGGGAGACCTGCGGGTGCAGGTGAGCAGGAGTGAGGGACAGGTGTCCCTCAGGAGAGGGACCAGGAGAAAGGCACCATCACTCCCTGGACCTGGCAGGTCCAGGAAACACTGCCGAGCCCTCCAGAGTCCTGCAGAGTCTTTACTTACTGTCCTTTTCCTGCATTTCAAAAAGTAACTGTATTTACAAAATAACAGCTTTTTCTTTCTCTCTGGTTTTCTCCAAAACTTCTTAGCTGCGCTCTGTTTCTGGCTCACATTTTAAATGTGCTTTGGCAGCAAGAAGAGCCTCAGCTTCTTTAATTTATTACCTCTGTTTATGGAATATGGATGTTGGGCCAACTTTACTTCTTACACTAAGTGAATCAGTGCAAATGCAATCACTTTTGGACATCCACTGTATAAAATACGCATATTTAGATGATCAAATAAGTGTTCCCATATGCATGTTGGCTGGTATTTCGTGCTGGTATAGCGTTCTTGTTTTTCTTATGTGGTGTCCTTTGTCTTTTTTCCTTCCCTTTTTGACTGTGTTTGGTCATTCACTCAGGGAAAAAAAAAAATTGCTTGTACCTTAAAAGAAATACTGTCTATTCAGCATATGGCATTTATAGATCTTCGGAAATTCTTCTGGGAGGCGTGCTTCAGATTAGTGGTCTTTCTCCTTCGGGGATGGTTTTAATTTGTTAGCACTTTAGATCTGTAGTCTTGAGGTAGCTCCTTTTTCAGTCAATAAAATGGTTAGTGAAATGAGGGTAAAATATTATAATTGTGTTCTTCAAATCAGATTTTTATGTGGGGTTTTTTCCTCCTGGTATGTAAATCTGTCATTCGGAGAGGATTTTTTCCTGTTTTCTTTTAATCTTCGGCGCATGTGCCAAGAATGATGATTTTAACCATGAATTACCACAGTGACTCAAAGCCAAACTGCTGGGAGGCCGCTACCCTGGGATGAAAAGGGAGCCAAAAGCGGCCCGGCTTTGACTCCAGCGTTTCCGACCGAAGTCTGCCACCCTGTCTACGGCTCTCACCTCTGCTCGCAGCACATCGGTACCACATGCACAACTCGGGGCTCAAAGTCAGCCAGATTAGTAAAGACAAAGATATACTTGAACCACACCAGCTGCTGGCTTCCTGCAAAGCAAGGGCTCTGTCGTAGCCAATGTGGTTGGTCCATTTATCCACCTTTACTCACCACTGATGCCTGCCCAAAGCCCTTAGCCTGGACACTTTGGAGTGAAAGGACATACCAATGCCACCAAACCCAGGCCAGCAGCAGCCAGCCATGGCAACACCGTCACAGAGACAACTGAAGACAGAGTCAACAAAAGGCCTCTAATCCACCATGTCTACACATTAAAGTCTTTGTCCAACAGAAACTTTTGAAAACAGCATTATCTATATGGAGCAAATGAGAAGGGAAACGCAGGGTGACACCGTGATTTATTGCAGTAACCAGGAAAGCAGGTGTCTTCAGGACCTCGGGACTCCATCCCCATCCCAAGACAGGATCAGTTATATCTCGCCAGTCGGGCAGATGTTTGTGTAGCCTGACCCTAACATCCCTCTTGTCACAGGGATTTCACACCCTCCCAGCTAGTCTTTCCTGGGGCTCCAATATCCTTCCCAGGAAAAAGCTTTTCCCAATACCTAACCTAAAGCATTGCTATATTTTCAGCCCATAATTTCTTTTTCCCTTGCACATAGACATGGAGAACAGACTATTTTCTTTGTTCTGCAGCAGCTTTTTACACACTATATGTCAGCATTGCCAGCGGTCACCTTTCTTAGCCCGTTTACTATGGACTTGACGTCTATGTGAAGACCAGTCTACACGGTGAGTTCCTTGACAGAGAGACAATATGCAACTTGTGGGACAAACCATACCAACAGGGCAGAAGACGTAGATGACCAAAGAGGATGCTGAAAGGCAATCTAAGATGCCTTAGGTGTGCAACAGGCCAGAACTATTTCTGTCATAGTCTTTGTGTCTATGTGTGTGCCTGCACAGTTTGGGGCTGGTTTTTTGAATTTTACAAACGGTGAATTCATTTCTGTTGCACTAAAAAACCTGCAAATGGATATCCACTTTTTTCTCTTCCCTAAAGTATTTGTGTAAATAAAACTGAGAGTAATATTTTGCATCAGTCAGTAGATTCAGTGGTAAATTGCTTTGTAACTTGACCATTATGATTTGGAAATGAACAAATTACTTAGCAAGCATCCAGGCCCCGCTGGGGATGGGTGGCAGAAAACCAGCTGCAGAGGAACGGCAGAGGAAGATGCTTGTCCCTATCAGCACCTCCCCACAGGTAATCAAGAATGCATCCTGGGGCTGGGGCTTGTGATTCAAGTGTCCCAGTTACTGCTTGAAGCATCTGGGCCAATTGCAAGAGGATGATTTGCAAGACATCTAAAGTTTCACATGAGCAAAGTCAAAAGCACCATGCTGAGTAAATTATAAACATGCCTAAAAACACAATAATGAAAAAAAAGCAAACACGCAAACTCAAACATCTTCCTTTCTCTTGAAAACCTATACTGATCACAAGCTCCTTAAGAAAGTGAAGTTATGATTTTGTCCAAGAAAAAAGGCTTCTGTTTGAAGTTAAAACCATTATTAGCTTTATTATTTTTTTAAATAAAAGAAAAAAAACCTGAAGCGAGGTGCAATTGAATTGCATTTCATAACATATAGGAAGTTTCCCCATTTCGCTTGACAGGAACAGAATAGGCTGGAAGCAAAGGGGTATGTTAACAACTCAGCATATCTCCCCCTTTGGAACTAGTATTAGCCTATCATATCACTAAAAAATAATAAATCTTTGCAAAAGGCAACAGTTGCTTTCACAGTCCGGCGGCAAACCCTGTCTGGCACTATTGGAAAAGTAAAAAAGGCAACATACTCTAAATTACATTGTTAAAACACCTACAGCCTAGTTCATTTTCATATGCTTTCCATATGTAAGCCCTTAGCAATAGACAGCCACTCAGAAGCTCTCTTGTTCTGTGTGTGCGTGTGAGAAAGAACGAGCGAGAGAAGGTGAACATGGAGCTCTGTGTTTTTATTTTGACATCTCCAAGTGGAAAATACTGCAAAACCTAACTGGCGTGAAAATAATTAAACTGGATAAATAAATGAATAAATATAATAGCAAGTTTTCACATCTAAAAATTCCTGAAAAGTTTTTAGTTTTATCAACCCCCTTCCACACCCACCAGAGCATATGGCCCTCTGTTTGTGCAAATCAGCAGTCTTTGCTTAAAGTGGATGTTTCTATTAACACTGTGACTAATTACTGAAAACAAACATGTGTAAGTATGATCTCTGCTAACTGCCTCTGTCAACCCATCTTTTTCTTCTTGTTATTCATTCGAAGGGATTAAGATTGCTTGCAAAAGTACAGTAGACCTCCGCTTAGCCCATTAACTGGCATGAATAAACAAAGCCCATCAACCACAATTGACGTCAGGCTTCAAGAAATGTTTTTTTACAGTAGTTTGGAAAAAAAAAAAAACAACAAACCCAACATAAAAAGTTTTAGAGAACGTTAAAACACCGAACGTAAAGAGCTTTAACGCTGGACGTAAAGGGCTGCTTTGGGAGCGGGTGTTGAGAGGACAGCTATAGACACTGCGGCGCAGGAGCTCAGATGGGTGGCAGACACTTTGCGCTGAGGGTAACCGGCGTTGTCTCAGGATGCGAGTCTGGACATACGTGCACGCAGAAGGGGCATCCAGAGAAACTTTAATGTCAGTCTTTCTTGTGGTTTGCTCCCATCCAGAAATAAAAACAAAAAGAAAAAAAAAAGACTCAAAGCATCCATTTGGTCTTTGTAAGATACAAAGATGAAAAGATGCAAGCAGATTTTTCTGCCGAGCGTCCTACAAAAGCCAGATTTATCTGCTGCCATGGCAGCCTCACAGGAGTGGGACACAGCAGCCCACATGGCTCCTTGTCTTGTTGCCTGCTTGGGAGTGGAGGAGAAAGGAGAGAGCCAGGCTCCTTTGGAGCATGTGTGGTTCTTATCAGAGTAAAAAAAAAAAAGAAAGAAAAAAAAGTGTCTTACAGCTCGAATGCGTGTGCTCCTCACAGCCCCCGTTTCTGGGCTGGCTGTGGCCCTGGAGAACCTGGTGGGCTCTGAGCTGCTGCAGCTGGTGGTGAAACCAGGTCTCAGTGGACTTCTTTCTCATACACACACTGACTGCCCCGAAAGGAGCCCGCTCTACAGGAGGGAGATAGAAGTAGTAACCGCCTTTACGCAGCCGTGCTGCCCACCTGTCTGACTCAACAGCTGTGGTGGTGGTTTTGGCAGTGTTAGGTTATTCTGGGATCTTTGGAGAAGTGGTGGCGAATTCAAAACCTCTGCCAGAAGGGAAGGAAACCTGATGAAATTTGGGTCAGGAGGTTACCTGTTTGCTGCTTTATACAGCTTGTATGCTTTATACACCTTCTCCAAGGTGTATCCAGCAGGGTTAGGTCGCCCTTACAAGCTGAGCAAAGAGGAGCTGAAAAGTAAGCTCAAGCTTTGAGTTTCGTACACCTTGCTGTGGGATTCTATGATTCTAAGAGCTGTGGGATGGGGTCTCAGCGCATTTTACCTCAAGTTGTACATAATGTAAAACCAAACTGCATGCTAGAAAATCGCACGAGTCTACATCTGCTGATTTTTCCGAGCACATAGTATGGTTGGGAGCCAATCCCCTGTCATTTCTCATCCCTTGCACTTTACTCAGGGTGTTTCCTTTATAAAACAACTTGCCTTTGGGTTTAATGATTTCTAAGGAAACATAACTCTGTCACTGCACTCTGGTGTTTAATTCCTCCTTTGTCATTAGTGTCTGCCCGGCGCAGCCCAGGGACGCCAGCGTGCTCACTGAACTGTGCATGCCCTTTCTGTACTCTTTGGGTTCGTGCCCATGCCTGGGAGCTGGTGTTTGATCTAGACTGAACAAGATGGCCTTAGCCTTCAAAGCCAGCGTGTTTACATTCCTCTCCTCTATCTAGCCTCTTTTTTTTCGAGTGCCCCCGAGATAGGTGTCTTGCTGTTAGAATAAATACTTACCTTGTGCGTTGCGCTTTCCTGTGGTGGCCTCAGCATGCTTTTGCAGAGGTGGAAGCACTGTTACCTCCATTTTATGGATGGAAAAATGGCAGCACAGCACTCAGACCTGCAGGGCAAAGCAATGGTGGCAGAAACAGCCAAGAAAAAACCACAGGTCTCCACTCACCCAGCCCAACGTAGCCCAGCCTGGTTCAGGCCCACCTAGTGAACTGTAGCACCTCTGCTTCCCTTCCAGCGACCCCTGCCTCAGTGGGTCCTTCTCTCCCCCACAAATGAAGCTTTGTGGTGCAGGAAGGCTGGGGGAGGCAGAAAAAATGGACAGCACAGCAAGTGGTATGCAGAAATGGAAAGGCCTTACCTAGAAGAGGATAGATTTAGATTAGATATTAGGAAGAAATTTTTCACTATGCGGGTGGTGAGGCACTGGAACAGGTTGCCCAGAGAAGTTGTGGATGCCCCATCCCTGGAGGTGTTCAAGGCCAGGCTGGATGGGGCTTTGGGCAACCTGGTCTGGTGGGAGGTGTCCCTGCCTATGGCAGGGGTGTTGGAACTAGATGGTCTTTAAGGTTCCTCCCAACCTAAACCATTTTCTATGATTCACTTTAGTGCAACGAGGGGTGAAGCAAGCCAGGCAGATGTGCTGTCCTGCCTGCTCTGTGCGTCTCACCGGAGGAGAGCTAGGTCAGGTGATAAGGTCCTGTGAACAAGACTGGTGAAGCGAAGATGTAGAAGGGGTTGGGGGGAAAACCCTTCTGAGAACAGGGGGTGAATGGGATCGGTGCTCAGCTGCCTCTGTCTCCCTCCACACGATGTTGCTTTGGCTGTAGGAGGGTAACAGCAAAATCCACTGCCAGTGGTGACCCATTCAGACCCAAAATTCACTCTCTCCCCAGGATGGCCACTGCATGGCAGGGATGAGTGCTCTGGCTGGGTGCAATGGGGGAAAGCGCTCTCTGCCTCTTCTTGAGCTCAGTACTGGCACTGACCTCACATGGTAAGACTACAGCCATGTAAAGGAAAACCCAGTGATTTGGTGGCTGCTGTTTGTTCCTACTGCTGTGCCCAATACCTACGAGAAAATTCAGCCCCAAACATGGTGCATACATCACACGAATTAACAGTCTGAGAGCTGGAATAACTAGTGGAGAAACCTAAGGGAGCTACGGGAACAGTGAAGCATCCCACAGCAAGGTGTACAAAACTCAAAGCTGGAGTTTACTTTTCAGCTCCTCTTTGGTCAGCTTGGAAGGGCAACTTAACCCTGCTGGATACACCTCGGAGAAGGGGAGATAAAGCAGCAAACCGGTAACTTCCTGACTCAAATCTCATCAGGTTTTCTTCCCTTCTGGCAAATGTTTTGAATTTGCCACCACTTCTCTGAAGATCCCAAAATCCCAAAAGCAGCAAAGCACCCTGGTTTTGGCTGCATCTCACCCTGAGCCAGAGAAGAGAAGAGCAGTAACGAGTGCTGATGCTGCGCCCTCAGGTTGCTCCGTTAACACAGGATCAGGCATTTCCGATCTGTGGGCTGGGGGGAAAAAGAAACGAGTGAAAATGGTAAAAAGCCTACATCTTACCTGCCCCACAGCTCACGAAGTCAGGCACCGCAGTATCACACTAGGAAATAAAAGGCAGAACCTCTCAGTCGTCGAAGTCAGCATTTCCGAACGCGTGGCAGAGGCTGACAATATTTTCCGCTCTCTGAAGCCTGGGGTTTGAAAGCTGACAACTCTGCGCCCAAATTCCCTTTCCACTTTAAATGGCATTTAATGGCAGTATAACTGGAAGGGTGAAAAATCAGCTCTCGCTTGGCAATGGCCCTTCCAGGGTCAAGGCCACGGCCCCTGCTGAGACACAGAGGAGCTCCCGGTTTCAGCGCAGCGGTTCACAAACACTGGGCTTCCCCGAGAACAACTCTTACAGCAACTCTAAACACCAAAATGCTCTCATTTGGTACAGATTTTGTACAGAGCGTACTGATGATAAGAGAAATGAATCAAATTACTAGAAGGCGGGTAAGAACCTCAAGAGGGGGCTTAGTTCAGTGCTGGAGTTCTGACATTAAAAAAAGTAAAAACTCATTTTGAGTGTCTTCATGATGCATTTATTTATGCCACTGTGCCTCCTCTTTACCTTACACCAACTTTCTACATGAACAAGACATACCTCTCTTTGCTTAACAAGGTGAAGAGCTGATGCTCTGCATCAGGGTCTTAGGGACATTTGGTTGTATGTATGATTCTGCTGCAAATCCAAACTGAAATAAGATCCTTCTAATATGTGTTGAAGCATTAAATAGGCTTTGTAACGCACACGCTTCCTCTCCTCTTTTGGGGAGTGCAGGGGGCGGGGAATAATGCTAATTCCATTACGAAATCCCAATTTAAATGTCTTTGGAGTAAAGGTCATTATTTAATGTCTTAAAAAATACTGTGCACCTAAAAACAAGAAGCAAGAGAATTTACGTGAGTGCAGGGAGAATAGTTTACTCTGGCAAAACACCGATGTTTGAATGCGATCAGCAGCGTCCGCACACTCCCAGAAGTTCCTGAGAGCAGCCCGTGGTACAGAGCTAGGACCAAATACTGGATATAAATGGAAATCGCGTTGATGGTGTTCTCCTCCTGCTAGGGCGGTCTTAATTTCTATAACAGTCACGCTATAGATGGATTTACTTCTGGAGACAGCATAGTTAACTAAGCCTTGCATGTACCAGGGAGTACCCTTGGGAACTGCACTGGACGAAGGCTGTAAAAGTTACTGCTCAGTCTACACCTCTGGGAAGGTGCTTCCCTTTCTTAATGTGTATTCCCATTAAGTTAAAAATAGAAATAGATGCCTCGGACGATTTTGTGTAAAAGCTCAAGTGCAGAGGAACCATTAAAAATAGATACGGCTTATGACAGCCATTAATCTAGGCATTAGTTTGAAGGCAAAGCACATCTCTGATGCAAGTTCTTAAGTATCAGCATTTTGGGGGTTTTCTTATGACGTCTCCCCCAGCCACAAATAACAAACAGATCTGAGTTAGCTGAGTGTGGCCATAGCCGAACACTCAGCAGAGATCCCCTCAAGAAACTGACACCAAAGTTGTCCTGTCTCATCCAGAAGCTGGAAAAAATGAGATTACATGATCCTGTGATCCATGGCAGCACTTCAAGTGACATTTTCCTGCGCTGGGGCGAGTGACTCACAAAGTACCATTCACAGAGGGAACGTCAGGAATGAAGTTCCACGGAGAAGGTAGGAATACAGATTTTTAACATTTTTATTACACAGTAAAGAATACAACAATACCTGAATCATACTTTAAAAGATTCACAGGTTGACAGACCATACATTACAGTCCAACTAAAGAAAAAAAAGGATAAACAAGAAACCACAGTTCAGACATAGTAGACTTAAAAGCTCAAGAGTATGCTGACAAAAGCACAATGCCTAGACCCCACCCCCCCTCAGTGTTAGTCTACCATTAACTTGTGGTACATGTCTGAATTCAGTATTGCACAACAACTTTTCTTTTTTTTTTTTTT
>RSEF01000002.1:137098863-137128863 GCA_003993805.1 Himantopus leucocephalus
AAAAAAAAAAACAAAAAAACAACCAAAAAAACCCAGCTTGAGTTAACAGGTAATCCGGAGACGCACTGCCCTAAGTGTTTGGAGTTTGGCATAATTAGCAGCTGAAGAGGAACTAATTATAAAAACTTAACAGACAAACATAACTCTCAAATAAGTATCACTGTCATCTCCCCTCAGAATTAACCAAGCACCTGTAAGCACAAACTGAGCAAACTTGAGTTCTCTCCATAGGT
This sequence comes from Himantopus leucocephalus, assembly GCA_003993805.1. Taxonomy (NCBI): domain Eukaryota; kingdom Metazoa; phylum Chordata; class Aves; order Charadriiformes; family Recurvirostridae; genus Himantopus; species Himantopus leucocephalus. The sequence continues at coordinate 137,099,097 of RSEF01000002.1, forward strand.
TAACTAAAGCCTGCATTTTTCACCTCAAAACAGCCACCCTGATGTGCCACTCATGACCACAGGGGTGAAAAGCTGCAGGACCAGGACATTAGACTTTATTTCTAGGTCCAGGAGGCTTGTATCCTCCCTGAGGATGCGCAGCCCTGAAAGCATCCGTAACCCTATGAGACACATTTCATTAGAATGTGATTAAAATAATTGTTTGTCTTTTTTTTTTAAACTCCTGTTTCCAAGAAGTGAACAACCTCATAAGCAGTTCTGCTGGACAAGTAGTAAAGATGTCAGCTATGACTGTTCAGGAGTTAATTACAGCACACAAACTCTCTACGCATTCCTTTGGATGCGCGTTTGCTTGTGGAAGAATGGGCTGTATGTATTGGCACGTAAGTACTTCCTCTGTCCTGCCTACACTATACCACTTCACTGAACAGATTTAATTTGCAGTTTCCTCCAAAGGCATTCACCTTTGGAATTTTGGTTTTAACAATAGGAGTCTCCTGTACATATACACACACAAAATGACAGCTCTTTAATGGTGCTAAGTCAGACAGATGCCCTTTCTATGAACATAGTGCAGGAAAAACGTCCTTGAGTATCTCAGATACAAAACGCCAATAAATTGAATTTATGTCTCATTTAATCTACAATGGAACAGTTAGTACTTAAAGGGTACATACACTTCCCCTAGTCCCTTTCTTCCTGAGAAACTTTCAGATGCTGAAAATCAATTCCTTTTGTCTCCTTGTTATTCATCTGCTACACATTAAGGAGAAACTCTGGGCATTCAGTGATCCCACAATGGTCTTTCATCTCCAGAGAAGCCTGGTATGAATTAAAATCTTACGCTCCCTCAAATTATGGATGGATACTGCAGCATGCCACTGACTTATCTGCTCATGATTTTTGCCAGTTTTCTCAGCACGCTGCAGCTAGCTCATCTGCAGCTTTCTACTCCAGTGACTCTTTTACAACGCTGCCCATCCAGCCCATGAAAAGCGCTTTGACACTAGCGTACGCAAATAAACGTCCCCACACAACAGGTACCGCTATCTACTCTTTTTCTCAACTCCCTGTAATTTAGAATTTCTATTTAAAAGTAGTTCTATTACAGCCAAGATCCTACTACAAGAACAATAAATACTTCACGAGAGTAATGTTCTTTCATTTCAGTGGCCTTGAGAGATGAAGACTATACACAAACATCTGACATGACATCATTGCTTTGTCATGTCTTTTTTTAAGGGCAGTTTTAACTTAGGACGTTGTTTTTCTGTAACGGGCCTAAGATTTAACTGCTAGCTAGACTGCTGCAGCACTGGTCAAACACTTGCTGCTCTTTCACTCCCAGCTAGTTGTGCTGCTGGATGTCCCGCACCACAGCAATTCAAGGCTTCCACTCTCAGGTCTGAAAGTAAATCAAGGCTTAACATACTTATTCTTGGTTTACTCTTTGTTGCCTTTCCAGTCTATTTTTCTCCCTTCCAAATGCTCTTTGCCCACTCCTCATCTCTCAGATATTCCCTGCAGCCAAAGCAACACATTCAAAATAAGGAAACACTTGCACAAAATCTACATTCACATTCTGTCCTACAGGAACCACCATCTTTTGCTAATCGCTTCTACATCCAATACTTTCCCCAGACAAGCTTTTAAGCCACCTCGCTCTACAAGCTCTTAAATGAGTCATTTCTTTGTTTAAATTAGATTGCAGTGTGAAATTTTTTCCACCAAGCAATCTTGTTATCTATTCAATATGGTAGTTTGAAGAGCTGTAAAATAAAGCTACTGAAAAGCTTCATTAGAACAGAAATGTGTGCACTATATGTAACCCTGAACAGCAGTTAAAAGGTGAGACTGCAGCTTGAGTTCACTCGCTATTTTGAGCTCAGATTACAACACAGCCAAGAAAATTCGGAACTCAGCTTGCGCCTGAAATACGTGTCCAAAGCTACCGTGCAGTTAATAGCGAGCGCTGAACTCCGATGTCGCATGAATGGCCTGTGCCAGTTAGGTTCAAGCTAGCCCAGATACACCTCTGGGGTGCTGCCGCAGGTGATGCCTGCCCAGCAAAGACCTTACCTCGCTCGAATCCTCCTGCTGATTGATAACAGCTAGTGCATCCTCTGCAGCCTGGCGCTTGGCTTCGGCAACAGTGCGCTCCATCTTAGCTCTCTCTGAAGTGATCATGTCGTGAGCTTTCCGCTCTGCCTCCGACACTGCCTTCTGCAACTCGGCCATCGCCTGACGCTTTACTTCATTGACAGCTTCCTCTACAAAGGAGGGGAGAAATCCTCATCAGCACAGGACGTTTGGCACCGAGCTACGTAGGACTGATGCGTGAAAAGCAGCGGAGACACTATTATATTGAGAATCTTCATTTTGAGAAGAAGGACACGGAGGAACCTGATTCTTCAAGACTCTTCAAGACCACCCAGGTACTTCTTTACTTCCCCATCACCAAAAGCTCTCACAAGTCTCTAACGCTTGTGATGGTTCTAACGCTATTTTGGTTCACGGTCAGTACTGCTTTAAGTACAGACATTTCAGATCTCTGGTGTGTTATTTTTGAAACCTTTTTCAATGTTTCACTTGGAAAATTGGGTTTGCAGCACACCAGATTGATGAATATCTTTGGCGAGAATTATTATTTAAAACACAGTATTACAGACTTTTTCAAAAATGTATCTTTAAGCTCTGGAAATTAAGACAGGATTTATAGTCATTAACAATTTTTTCCCATATGTTAACGAATAAATACACGATGTTAAAAAAACCCCAAGAGTTTATTTAAAATTTTTAAATCGCTGGTCTAATGTCTTTCCCTGGACATATAATTTTACGAGCCAAAATTAAAATTTGTTTATGAACATTCATTTGACCTCTTGATCTCGCCTTCAAACCCGTGTTTACACTGTGAAGACTTGACTTCCTGGCTCCGCTGAGCTCTCGAGCACGCCACAGCCAGCAAGGTTTGGGTGCACAATTAACACTGAGCAGGGGCACGCCGCTTCATTAAATTCAAACCTTCATGCTTCATGAAAAATAACTAAGTCAGTGTGAGCTGTTTCTTCGGCACATACTAGCATCATATCTTTTATTCCGGAAAACATGGATTGTCACAAATTAGTTATTTGGGGTTTGATGTAGGAAGAGTGAAAAGATTTTACTAATGAACAGTCTTTTAATTGACAACTAAAACAAGTAATTTCTTTTTTTTTTTTTAATTAACTGCTCTAATTAACAAGGAAACCATCCTCCCCCTGAATTAGTTTATCTAATTTTCATCTTTATTCAAAGCAAAATGACAATGATTAATTGAAAATTTAATAAGCAGTAATTATTAACTTGGCAAACCTAGTACCAATTAACACTCTATTAAAACTAATTATGACATGTTTCATTCAAGTGTTTGCACTTAATTGTTTCATCCACTTAAAAACCACCTTAATTAAATGTTCTGTTTAATTAAAAACATAGATTTCTAATAAAAATGTTTTACTGTAGATTAAAATCTAAGTATTACAACTGTGTTACGGGTTTGAGTTTTAGTCCATGTATTTCGCCCATGTATTTGCGTGCATGCGCGCGCACACAGACCTAACGCTTACATACGGATACTAAGTCAGTAACTCTCTTGAGGTTTTGCGTCTCATAGCTCGGCATTTTTATTTAAAAAAATAATGACTACATGAAGTCTCCATTTTCAGTTATTACGAAAATTACAATAAAGACTTAACTTTAAGCCATGTACTGAGTAAAACTGAATTAATTAAAATGAAAGAAGAGTTCTGTTACTCTGTGTGTGTGTGTGTGTTATGTGTGTGCATGTCTGCGAGAGACGTTTCAAATCAAGTTTTCGAGGGAGGGGAATTTAGAGATAAAAGTTATGCCTTTATTTTTATGAGACTGAAAATATGCCCTTATATTACCCTACCATAAATGTTGTTTAGGGGAAAGCCTCAGGAGAGGAAAAAATCATACCCTTCAACCATACAGCCAAGGCTTAATTTACTTTGAATATTCAAGGTGAATTAAAATTCTATCTAAGTGGCAATACAGGACAATAATTTTTGCTTACGATCAAAGCTGCAGCTAGACTAATTGTATATGCAAATCAGGCAATTTATATTTAAATTATGCATTCCTATTCTAGTCCCACAGGCACACACAGATCAGCAAAGGGAATTGGTAGGACATTTGCAAGGTGCTTGAATATTTATTACCAACTGCAAACATTCACTGATCGTGAGAAAAGAAATATACACAGGCAAACATACAGTTGCAATTTTATTACCATTTTCGTAAAAATGAGGGAACTTAAATACAGACGTTTTGTGTCTGTGAACTGCAGTTATTAACAAAGAGGATTTCTTTGAGAAAATCTGTATTCTTGCTGATATTTGCTATGAATAGAAATTATCTTTGTGTGGCATGATGCACTTTCATTACATCATATAAATTTAGTTTTACATTGAGGTGCTGCAGTGGTTAGAAGTGACAGTTTAAACTATTATACTACACAGAAGCAAAATACTCCAACATTTTACAGAGACTTCTAATTTTATAGTTTTTCATGCTACATAATCTACTTCTTTTCAGTCCAAATATAGAAACTGAACCTTATCTTCTAACTTCTGCATAGTGTTTTCTGCAAAGCTTCTGAGAGTGTGAAGATGCTAGAAGTGCTTACAAGGCCATATGCCTGACTGATACTTTTCAGTTGGTATAAACTAGGGATTGGACTTTAGCATTTCAATTAACTTTGGCAAAAGAATTTGTGTTGTGCTATACTAAGCGTGAAAACAAATTATTAAAATATGTTGGGTTTTTTGGTCACTATGTACCACCACTATTTCAGTATTGTAGATAGACAAATAGACAGATAGACAAAACTTCCTATCGCTGATTTGCTGCACATATTCTTAAAATAAATGTTTCTAGTACCTACAGATATTTTACAGACATAGAATGCAGGCATCATAGTTTCAGGTAACAACAAAAACTGTAATATCTGTGCAGGAAAAGTTATGGGTGACAGTGAAGAAGAATTTTATTTGCCTTGACAATGCTGATCTATGAAGACCAAGAATGATACCAGTACTCTTCCCTTCTATGCTTTTCCAGAGAAAGGAAGAGTGATTAGATTCCAATATCAGAAAGCATAAATTCGGAAGTTTTTAAAACCAAATACCTAAGATGTATGTATCTGCATCGTCAATTTTCCCACTAATGCTAAGCATTCTTGGCATAAATTCACTCTGTCTTTTTAGGGATGCAATTGAAATCTTCCTTCCCTTTCAGTAGTGCTAATTCATGAGAGAAGCTCCAGGGAGCAAAGAGCCCGTGTGGAACAGGCATTACTCAGAGATCCTTGGAGCTGCCTCAGGAGAGGTGCTCAACTCATCATTCACTGCTGTATATAACCCAACACGATGATTTACCAGCCAGCTCCTGGCCACCTCCCTCACATCATGGGCACACTCAGTCCACACGATGAAAAAGGAAAGGTGGTGTGCAAGGGTGCAGTCCTGTGCCACCATGACTCAGTTGAGTGCCACTCAGACTGACCATGGCAAAGAAGGCATTGGGAGTCGGTGACATGACTTATCTCAGCTTCATACTCCAAAATGCACAATCTCTTTCTCAGGACTCCCCTGGAGAATGTGCAGGGTCTTTACTGTCTTTGTATGACAAAGTATGGTCATCCCACACCTGTTTGGTAACTCCAGAGTTTAACTCCAGTAAGGAACTGGAGTAACTGTCCAGAACTGCCATGAAGAGTAGGCCTTGCTGTGTGATAGGAAATGGCTGGAAGACAGTTTCCTCATGACACAGAAAGAAGCCAAGGCAGCAGGCCACAGTGCTCCTGGGATCCCCCCAGTAGCTAATGAAGAAAAATAGGTATTTCCAGAGAACAAGTCATCTAACCTATGATCTGACTGATCCTCTTCACACGCCTGCCTCTCTCTTGACTGCTGAGGGACACCAAGAACTTGGTTGGGACTATTCATCTACATACCCACAATTCAATTAGATGAATCAGGACACTGACAACTTTCTACTGATGTATGAAACTGAATTGGGTTCACATGGCTTTAATTCACAAGGTGCTCCTTACTATGTGCTCGCTCCAACGATCACAAAAGCAGATATATTGGTATATTTAAAGAACTGTGCTGGAGTCTATCACTCTCCAAAGTTTAAAGTGAATCCCTTTTTCACAGAATTTTGAGGTTGCTTATTAACTGTTTTTATGCCAAATTCTTTTAGTTCAATGGATTCAGCATACCACTCAGACTTTTATACTTGATTCAGCTGTCTACACGTTGGTCTTTATGGACATTTCAGATACCAAGATATCCACACTAGGCCAGCAGAAATGACTTGTGAGAGATTTGCAGCCTCCTTTACTGCCAGCTGCAGCCCAGCCAGGAAACTACAGAGCATCTCAAATGGCACTAGAGACCTATTCTTGCAGAGCTGAATTGCACCTTTACTGCCGTGAACTGATTACAAAATTGAGGAGACCTCCAACTTCAGTGCACCCTCCTGAAAATGAAGGCCCATGATTTATGAAAAGCAGTATGCTTTCTGATGTTTTATGACTCTTGGTAACAGATACAGGTGCGCATGCTGTAGAGAGTCGGACTTTTTTTATTCTCCAATTCACAGGCATGCTCAGTTAATGCAGGAAATCTGATTTAAACCCACATCACCATGAATATAAGAGACTAGAAATAGGGCCAAAGGAAAAGCTTTGTTTCAAAGGAACTGATGACATATTATGTTCACAAGATGACATGTCACAGCTCCTTTACACTACCATTTGTGGATACATGCAATGTGAATGCACAACCAATTTTATAACTCAGGCCAAAAGCTTCAATTAACTTGTATTTCTAGCTGATGAAGAAACTTTTTTTCTACTATTGTACTGAATCTAGGAGTCATAAATGACCTGATATGCCAAACAATATCAAAACCTAGATTTTGCAAGAAGAATAAAGTTCCTGAAATTCAACCGAATAATGCTCCTCTTACTGAGATTTTCTGGGACTGCAAATTTTTTTCTTATTTTTCATTTAAGACGTTAACATAAATATGGCAAAACAAATCATAAAAATACTTCTGGGTTCACAAGAGCATTGAATTACAAAGGCTACAACTTTCCTTGGACACAAGAAAAAGTTGTAGATTATTTTGTTGTTTTTTATATAAACCACAGCAGTTCCAAAAATAGTAATTTACATATTGACAAATGTAGAGTTTACATGATAAACCCACATCACACAAACAATACAACTTCTTGTCTGACGCAAAAATATGCCAGCAGAACATTTTTACACATATGTTCTGTATCTAGTTTAAAATATACCAAAGAGCAGCAAGCAGTTACGGGAGATTTGATCAGAAAGCATCGAAACTGCTGCATATTTGCCATTTAATCATTAACTCCTGCTCACACAGCTGCAGTAGACTTCATGGTTATACAGGTGTTCAAAAGGGGGGGCGGTATATGAGTGTATATATAGAAGCTCAACTACGTCACTGGAGTTCAAGAGCTACCTCCTGGCCCCTCTGAAAACAAGGAAACTGATATCAATGTCAAAAGAGCGAAGGTTTAGCTCCAGCAGCGCAACAGGATCCTCACCAGGAAACTCCTGTGCTCAGGCAGTGTTTGAAAGTGTTGAAGAAAACTCTGTACAACCACAACATCTGCCCATGGTGCTTTTCAAGCTCAGGGAAGACGCTGTCAATGCCCGTGCAACCACCCAGAGCAGCTGCGGAGATGTGATCTTGCTTACCCGCAAGTTTATGAGCACAGACTTCACTGGGGGCTGACGGGCACAAAATCTTTTTAAAATTAAGAATGGTTACATTGCAGAGCTGGAGGTTTTTCTTTAACAGGTACACTTAGGTTTTTTCCCTCCATTGGGAATTCTGACCTTAACTAGGTAAGAACCTTGAAGCTTAAAAAAAAAATCCCACACAACCTTTTTTTTTTAAATTGCTAACAGGCTGAAACTTTAGCGTATCAAGTTTCAGCCTGAAACCATCATAACCCCAGAAAATAGGGATCCTTAATGGCAGTACTGATATCCCCCTAACTATAGCAGGAGATGCTTCTATTATAAAGATTATTTCATGTCCTGATCAGTTCCAGTTTAAGATTATTAAGCACAATTTCTTCTTGTTACTCGTAAGCCCCCCCTCTCCTTTTTTTTCATTCCTCACATCAGTGCATTAACAACTGCACACAGCTGCCAGAAGACTAAGCTGGTGTTTTTAAACAGTTCTTACCAGCTTTCTTCCAGATCTCCTCTGGCACGTATCCAGACGCAGGCCTGTGAAGGAATTCCCGATGCGATTCTGCAGAAGGGGGGTGGGTGCGGAGGAAAAAAGAGAGAACATCATAAGCAATGCCTGCTTGTTGAGAACAAGGCTTAGAGAAATACCTTTTCCCTTTACTTATCGCTCAGACAAAAATTCACGCGAAGTTTTTCTTTACTTAAAATAAAACGGGTGCCGTGGCCGTAGCTCACGAATGTCACATAGACCAGATCAATGTTTAGGACTCGAACGTCTCATCTTAAGCCAAGCTGAGACTAGTTGGCTTTATTTTTATTTTACAGCGTTTCAAGTCAACTCTATTTGACAGTTTCCACACTTTTAAGGCTGGCTTTGCGAGACCAGCTGAGGGAGTGACGTGCTTCATCCTTTGTCATTATGTTTATGAAAAGGAAGAAGAAAGAGGGCAACAGTCTGGCGCTTGGCACTTCTGCTCTGTGAAAACAGAACGGCTACTGATGCGCAGAGATAAAAGCCAAGATGTCATTCCAGTGATCAAATAAGCTGTCCACAGAAAAAGAAAGGGGTGTTTCTACATGTTCAGAGCTACGCTTTCCTATATCTGAGCCCATGTTGGCAACTGTAGCTGCACGTGTTGGAAAAACAGAACCTTGAACTTTAGGTTAAGCCCCTAAATACATATGCTGCCAAACAACCTCACTGGAGCTGAAGCTCGTAATTCACCCATATATTTCAATCACATTTTGACAGCTCTTCCCCCCCCACTTCTCTTTTTTTAACGGGTTTAACCTCTGGGCCTGAGCCTAAGAGCTCTGAAATCAGCAAGATCCCTTCCACGCGGACTTCAAAGACGCAAGATCAGACAGTACAGAAAGAAACTTCACTTTGGCCTGAAATTTAGCAAACAGATTCTCAGCAGATGAAAAGCTGCTCTTTTCAAATACAATTCAAAACTATTAACTATTTTTCAAAGTAATAGAGGAGAAATTAAAAAAAAAAACACAACCAAAAAAACCCCTGCCAACCTAAAGCTGAGTTCACTGCCATGATTACTATCGCCTGTGTGATAGAGTTCAATTGCCAAAATAAAATAACTTGATTTATTACATTAGAGAGGTTTGCGTCTTTTTTAGAGATATTGCTAGAAATTAAGCATCCTGTTTGATGTCTGAGTTTGAAACATAACAAAAGTACACATGCCATTCTTTGAATATTAGTCTTTACTAAATACATTAATTTTTGTATTTTAAAGTTATTATTTGATAACTTGGTCAAAAAAGTAGTATTTTTAAGAAAAAGGTTGAATCATCAGGTTTTGCACATCATTTTTTACACCACCATACATATGCATGCAGTGCTGTTAGGAGGCTTCAGAAACTTAAAATGCATTTAAAAGATGATGTTTAATATTACAGACAGCTAACAAAGGTGGAAATGACAGGGGCCGTTTCAGCTACGCAGAGAGTAGGGAATCCCAATCTCTGCACACTGTTCCACAGATGCAGTTTCTAACACGTGAAATCTGCAGACACCAACGGGATGGACTGAATCCTCCCATCTGACAGGCAGCTGAGTGGATTTCCCCAGCTCTTCTGTTTGTCACTAAAGTCTAGGATGAAATAAAATGGATTTTTGTAGGCAGAATTTCACACCTCTCGAGCATAAAATGATGGGGTGCGTATGCAAGATTCGGCAAAACAGCTAACTATTTACATTGGTTTAATCAATTTGATAGAGGACTTCAGACCTGATGCTGAAAATGGGAAAATTCTCTGTATCACTTGCCTCGAATGATTCTGGAGACAACAAATATCATTGTGTACACTTTTCTCATCCCTTGGAGACTTTTAGACTTACAGGCACAGTGCCAGTTCAGTCACAGACAGGCGGCAGCAGAAAACATTGCTTGAAAGCTCAGGAAAACTAAAGGTGAAAAATTAAAACGCTCCTATTTGCTCTTCCTGGAATACCTGCAGGAAAAGACCCAACCAGACTCCAAATGGGACAAAACAAGGGGCTCGTTGCATTCGTGTCTTGTACTTTGTGCTGAGTTTTCCTGTCTGCTGTTTAAGGTACCATCCACTGCAAGGGGATCATAACCTTGATTTAAGCCCTTTACCATGGTGCTTAGTATTAAAAATAGAGATGTGGAGCTGATTTTTTGGTACACATGACTTTCCAAAAATGGAATTCAATGACATAAATGACCAGATTGCCAGCTAATTGTTAAAATTTCCAAAACATAAACATCAATCAAGCTCTTATTCCAACCACAAATTATTTACATGAGGAATGAGATCCTCTGCAAGAAGAATTAAATCAAGAGCTTGTGAAAGACTTTCCCATAGTTTGGAATGGCGCACAAAAAAAGACAAGAAGCACTTATGAAGATAATAAAAAACATATTTTCCAAGCAAGAAAAATATTATTAACGCAGCTATTGTTTAGTCAGCCGTGATGAGTCCATGAAAACAATCTTCTTTTTGGGGCTAAACTACAGGACATGACCAGAGGATGTAAGTCTCATATTACTATTATTTTTAAGGTAAGGTGTCCTTCAGATTAAGAATCACAAAATTTCCTCACCAAAACTAAAACACGAAAGATCTTAACTTGGACATTTAGCAAATGCAAACCAAAGTGAAGTGAACTCAAACACTATTAAGTCCCTAAAATACTAAATGTAAGACCAACTGCAAAAAGCCATAATGAAGAAAACGCATTATATTAACTGAGTGACTACAGCACCTAGAAGTCAAAGTAAATTCTGCCTGGAATGAAACGGAATGAAATCAGACAAAATTAGGAATAACCTGAAGTGACAAGGCAGCTCATAAAGAAAAGGATAATGGAAAAGATTTCACATGTCAGACATAATACAAAGGTTTGTTAATGGTGAAAATGAAACAATGTTATTATGCAGAACAACAGGATATACACTACTGAATTTACTTGAAATCCACAGCAAGGCATGGTTTGAAAGTGTGTTGATAATCAGTCCGGTTCCTACCGAATAGGTGAAAAAGTGCAATAAGGAAAATAAAAAGCATATATATATATATATATATATGACAGCAATCAGTACTTGTCTGTGAAGAGCTTAAATGAAGTAAAAATAAAACAGATTTTTGAAATAAAAAATGTTTTTGGAATTTTCTATTTTAATATGAAATAAAACTTTTCAGCAAGAAAGTTGTTGGGCTGGACCATAAGAATACACATTAGGAAAAGACACAAAAATTGGTCTCGGTTTCAGCCCTCACATTCTATTGAGCAGCAGGGAACAGCATAATATATTATTTTGTCAAATATATAGAAAAAGTACTATTTTTAGTCTATCCTGGATATTTTTTTTTAATAAGAAAGAAAACATTCACCAAAAAAAAACCCTATTGTCACAATATGGTTCCATATGGGCCTTGGTGTATTTCAAGAATGTATTCAACCATAAGAATCATCAACAGTTAATTGATCAACCAGGGTTCTGGATTAATGAGTAGAAATATCTGTAGACAGCTTATTTTTGGTGGGTTTAAGATAAAGAGAATAGGTGCTGAAAGTACTGAAAGAGAGATGTGGAGAGTTGTAAGAGCAGAAATAAATATGGGTCTGAGAAGTTATACTGAGACAAAAAGTTAGGACCAAATAAAGGATATGAACTCTCACATGATAGTAAGAACCAAACCCAAGAAAATAGAATAGAAATACTTAAAAGGAAAAGATGTGTTCAAAACTGTCAAAAAGCCTAATCCGTATTTGGAAAGAAGTCACAATACAAAAAGAATGGAGGTTTTTGTCAATGACAATGACATCCAAGCCTATAATAACAAAATATTAAGACATGGACATGAACGTATCTTTTGAGGATCTTTTAGAATTCATTGTATTTATTAAAATATTGGCAGTGCCTAACAATACCCTATATGCCATAGTGAACATTAGGGCTCAAAAATAATAAAAGCTGCATATAACCAGAGCTGAGCCATAGATTATTTCATATATGAAATATATATGCTTTTATATGTATATTTATATTTTTTTCATATTTCATATTCAAGTTTTGCTTCATTCTACCGCATAACATATGTAACACCATTGGTGGGACACAGACAACAAACAAAAAACTTCTCAGAGCAACAAATGTCAAATATTCAGTCTTGTTTGTAAGAGTCAAGCTCAAAAGTGTGCCACTCCACCAATTAATGAAATACATACATACAAATCTTAAGAAGTGTAATACTGAATGACACTACCTTGCTAACCTTGTTGGGGGGCATGAGTTTCAAGTATTTTTACGCACATCTTTGCCCTCTAATACATTTTTGTGGCTATTACAACACTCCTTGAACACATGTGAAATTGCGTTAAAAATATAGTTGTGTTCTCATTTAAAAAGAATAAGAAAAGGAAAACCACACAGGTACTGTATTACTGAATAATCCTCCACCAAGATCAAGTCAGGACCAAACAATGAGAATACAAACGTGCAATGTTTCTGCAGCTGTAGCCCTATCTAACAGCACGCCATCCAGTACGCCACAATCCAGTCCAAACCTCCTGTGCAGCCAGTGGATTAAGAGCAATACTTAATGTCATCAGTGACCAGTATTACAGAGGCTTTATGTTCTAGAATTACAAGTTCTAAATGTTACTGTGGTATTCACAGCATTCCCGTTTATCTCATGTTGAGACTATCATGCATATCACAGCAACGCTGATTACCTGCAAATGGCAAAGGAAAGATTTTATAATCTCAGCATGAACAGACATATATCGGCAGGAATGCCCTGGCTAACACTGAAAGTACGAGGGTAAACAACCTTTGATAAAATATAAACTAGGTCTGAAAGGGTTAACATTTAAAATGTATTAAGAAATGGCTAACCTATGTGTTTTTGACAAAATCATACAGTTCTGAGAATCCTGCCTTCCTGGGGCAAATCCTGCAGGTATTGGCACTCTTCAGTCGGAGATTTCAAACTCTATTTTGTAAGATTTCCATTCAGATAAATTCAACAGACAGAAAATATCAACATTACAGCAGACCTTCTGATGTGTGCCTACACCACTTATCTAGAGCCACAGCTGCACTCAGTAAGGTTATAGATCTTGTTTATAACCCACGATGCTGAAGAACCCTCATCTTTAATTTATCCGACTGTGTGTATTTCAGTATACAATGTCTGATACGTGTAATTATTCACTATTAGGATGAAAGTTGCAGTCCTGCTGCAGTATGTAGTACTCAAATTCTTCAGCAGAAATGGAGGAGTCGGATGATGTATTATTCACTTCATAGACCATCACAGTTCATCAAGTGAATATATATAAAGTCTAAGTCATTTTTAGACTTTCATAAACATGTATTATTCAGACTGAAAAGAATGGACCCATCTTACCTTCAACACACTCTCAGAGAATAATGAGAGCTTGTAACCTGTTGTAGCTGGCTAATGCATGTATTGGATTACACTGCATTAAAATGAATTATCAAATATTTCATTTGATTCCTTAATTAAAAATATCAACAGAAACCTATCGATCAGATACTGTGAACTGTCAAGCTCAACATGATTTACAGGGATGTCAAATTAAAAGAAGCACAAAAATCTTTGGTAGAAAAAAACGGTCTGCTTGTTCAAAATGACGACCGGAATTTTCTTCAATTTCTTTTGGACTCAAAACTATCTATGCTAAATTTCAGCTCAGAGATCTTCAGCAACAGCTATCTATGAAGACCGTGGCATAATGTTTATAGTGAGAACTTATCACTTCAGTGATGATATTTTAATCGTAAAGAAAAAGAAACAAAGGCACAGACAATGTAGCCATATGGTCCCCTTATTTTTTCCTCTTGCTAGTGGAGATGACAAGATGGATTTAAAGGGTGGATTACCTCCTTAAAATAAATACAAAGGGGAATCACTGACATTTAGAATCCCTGCAGCAAAAAACAATATTTACTCGTTGTGGCACTTTAATTAAAATACTGAAGGAATTTTTCAACACCTTTCTCCTCATTTCAAAACTAAAATAAAAGGCCCTACGCAGAACAGCGTCTCAAGGCTCACAGACACTGCTTCAATTTTATTATACCTCTGAATGTTAGAAGTTTTCATTTTGTTAACTAGGTTACTACCAGATTTGAGGAAATATAAGGATTACCTTTCCATAGACTCCAAAGTCAGTATTTTCTGCATCATATAGCAAAACATAAAAGCATTTCTTGTCAGTATTTACGACTGACATGGATGCTACACCACTGAAGTGATCCAAGTTTCATGTCCATGAGTCTAGGGAAGTAGTTTTTAAAGCCAAATAACCAAAACACACATGTTGAAATTGAAATGGACTCATTCCAACCAGTTCATTTGTATCCATAGTACTGCACAATGACTGGTGTGTCCAATGCAGAAGGCTATTGCCATATAATGTCTTTTTAAGCTAACAGACTTTACTGTTTCCCAGAATTCATCTTGACAAATGCACAAACAAAATGATAATATAGGCATCTAATTGTATGTTTGATCTCCACTTTATCTTTTGTTGCTGTTGTTGTGGTTATGACTGTTTTTCTTGGATTGTACTAGTATCTATAAAGTTTTGATGAATGTCTTGAGTTCCAGTTTCTTTGGGGAAATCATTAAAACTCAGTTTCCTTTCTATTTTTTTACCGACTAACTATGCTTACAAGCACCATGGCCTCGCTCTTTTTGCATCATAGGCTTACTAGAGAAGGGTACCACTTCTTTTGATCTAGGGGCTTCCTCACAAGTGTTCTTCCCGAAGCTGCAGATGTGATCGACATTTCAGATGCCATATTTATGAGTCTTTCTTTACATTACATTTAACTCTATTCGTACAAGCCATTACCTGAATGCTTCTTTCTGAGAAGGGCTCCTCTAGGGACTAGACTTAGTAGTGAAGTTGGGAACAGCATTTCCATAACCATTCCTTTCACTGACTGAAGCTAATTTATAGAGCTATTGGCTCAGATCATTCGACACAAACAAGAAAAAAGGTATGTTTGTTATCAAGAGGCACTAAATATTACAGTAAAAATTCTAGAGATTTACCAAGAGGAAGATGAAGAGAGCATTAGATTTGTCTTTCTGTTTTTCTAAGTTGTAGATTTTATAAGTTATTCTTAAGGGCAAAAGGAAAACACAGCTTTAAATAAAATATAGTTGCAAAATAATGCACACATTCAATTCTACTAATGACCACAGTTTATGATGGTTTTACATAGATGGCATTCAATATGGACGAGTTATTTTTTTAAAGATAAATATTAGACAAGCAATCACAGTTTGCTGTTCTCTTCAAAAGACCAGAGAACAATAAAAAGGTGTCACCAAGATGTGTTTCTTTACCACACCTGCCATAAAAGTGAGGGGATGGGGGTAGAAGCAGGCCAACATATTAATAAATTATAGAAAGCCCACAAAATAAAAGCTTGTTTCTACACAGCAGAGTCATCTTGGAGTAGTTGTGTGAGGCATCGTGTGAGCATGACTGTGAAGGTCTGCAGACCATGAACGTCCAACTGCTTGGTCTGTTCCTCGTAAGTGGAGCACCTTGAGCTGAGTTCTGAGCGGCTCCATGTAACTACACAGCGAGTAGTATCCAAAACTAGCTCAGACACACCTGAACGAGCTGCAGCAGTGGACACATCACGCATGCATGGCTGTGTGCATCCCAGATGTTTTTTCTTTCTTATGCAGAAACCAAGTACAGCTAAGAAGCGCCCATGTCCCCCTTCATTTCCTTAGAAAGACAACTTCCAAGTGAAGTCATTCGAGTGGAGAAGGTGAAAGCCCCTCACAGTGCTAACAATCCAGAAGCACCTACAGATTTCCTTAACCAAGCAGGCAAGGGAGGGAGACAGAAGGGAGAGAAAGCCAGTGCACATCGCACCGCTCTGCCAGCCTGGCCTCCCGCCCCACTGCTCTCAGACATTGCTGAATGGGAAGCAAATTACTAAGCATCACCCAAAACCCCAAGCCATTCCACATGTAAACATGACTATTAGGGCACAAGAGTTACAGTTAATTCAGTAGTCAGCAGAGAGGAATATTTCATCGTTATCACAGAAGAAGAATCAGAACAAATATGAACTTCATCTAGCGCTTAGCTGAGCTGAAAGAGGACTGGTAAACAATTTTTAATGAGGATACTGTACCTAGTGTAACTGGATCTGGATTCACTGGACTCTGCTGTCTGGAATGACTACTGCTGCTGTTACCGCCTTTTTTTAAATCTTCCGCATCACTGTACCGCCGTATCCAGTAATTAAGCTCCTCACGGTCCGCTTCTTGACATCGCCGTAGTACAGTGAGAGATCGCCTAGTTTTTTCCACCATGTCCATTATACAGTTTAACAGCTATTCACAGTGGTGGATGGAGCAGAGAAACAAAAAAGAACATTTTATTCATAAAACGACAGAAAAATAAATAAAACATAAATGTGCTGAGTGCCTGGGTTTTAATAATGAAGGAGTCTCTTCCTGTTATCTCAAATACTGCCAAAAAATTCTAGTCTTAAGAATGACAATCCCTTCTTCTTTAACTGGTGATCCTAAATGGTACAGATACGGATTTCTGGGGGAAAGGGCCAAGACAAGGACGAAAAGACTGAACAGATTGTAGTACCACCACTAGTATCACATGGCACCACAGAGGCCAGGAGATCTGGTCCAGAACCGATGCCTACAAATGTTATAAGAGCTAATAAATTCAAAGAACCAATCCAATACGTCCCAGATCCAGGGTTTATAGAGCAGAGTCCATTCCCCTTTTGGCAGCCTGTAATAATGAGGATACTGCAGTTGGCACTTAACAGCAAGGCCTGGTATGAACTACCTAATGGGGAACATCAGGCCGTCTGATTTAATCAGCAACGCTTGCAAAATTTGTCCTGGGATTCAGATTTGTTTGAAAAGAAAAATTTTAGATTCCTATCTTAGAAGGGCTCCTTTCAGGCAATTATACATGAGTACGTTCAGCCCTTACATGATCAAGGTGTTTCCATTCTTCTGCCCATTCTCTGTCTGTTAGCCTGTGATCAATCATTTCTTCTTGACGTGTGCCATGCAACCCTGCCAAAAAGAGCAAATCATGTTTACAATGTTGGGAGTCCGGGGTGACAGGGGAAAGAGCCTGTCAGACAAACCATACATTATCTGGTATAGTATCAGGAATGCCACCACAAAAATAAACAGATGCTTAAAGACTTTGCTCTAAGTTCTGTTTAGCACTTCTCCCCACACAAGATGCTGTTCTACTAAAATGTAATGTCTTCAATTCTGCAAGTTCTGTAGGTTGCAAGATGACCTCTCAAAAATGGACATAACCCTTTCTGAGTATATAGAACTGTTATGTATATATATATAAACACATATAATACCTTATATAATTTTTCATTTGCACTACTTGAAGAAGTCCGCAAGACAATTATTTGGTAACTCAATGTATCGAATACTAGCTGTACTTCAGAGAGTTGAAAAAATATTAGTATAAACTCAACGTTATTTCACTAAATGCAGTAATTACTACCATGTCAACAGAGCATCATTAAGGGTTCATCCCTTCGCAGATGTTTAAACAACATGTGGTTAAAATGTAGCACATATATCAGAGCAGCTGACAACATGATACAAGCAAGCCAGTATTTATTATCAACACTCAAGAGGAACCGACACTTGCTCTTTGTTTAGCCTCCTCTACACAGACGCTGAATATTTGTAAATGGTCCTCTTTCATTGGAGATTTGTTTAAAACAAGGAAGAATAGCAAGTGCAGATGTGACAGAAGCAAGCCAGGCAAATCCAGGAGCACCACACATCCCATTAAACCAAAACGTGCTGCACGGGCAGCCCTGCGCGTGGTGTGGTTGGTGCTTCTGCTGTTCTCATCCTCTGCAGACATCCCCCCGCCGCAGTGCACTCCTGAGATGCCACACACGAAATGCTTCTCCAAAGGCTGATCGCTTTCCCCTAGTCTGAGCTGAAACTGAGCTATATCAATGTTGTTATCGTCACAAATGTGGCATTAGAAGAAAAATAAAAGGCTCCACCTATCCTTGCCTGCCAGACACCTGAGTGTCCGTGTCATCTAGGCAGCTGTGAAAGCATGGGTTCCTCCTCCTTCTGACTTGCTGCGGTGTAGCAAAGACACGATTCAATCCACTTTTATAAATATAAATCTGAAATAAGGCCATTAGAAGAAGCTAGGTGGACAAGCAACTATAAAGGGTACATCTGAATGGCAGGTATATTTAAATAGCAAAAAAAACCCAACCCCTTGTTCACAATACAGAATGTAATTACAAGGATAACAGAAACCTAAAAAAACAATGCAGAAAATCAACATGCCTTACCCATAGGTCTGTTTCTGTCCCTGAGGTCCCTGTGATTGGGGTGTCTGTATGAGTCCCTGTAGTGGTGGGCAATGGCCATATCATCCAAACGATAATGCTGAGGTGGAGGTGGGGTGGGATGAGGCAGACCATTGGGCTGATAAGATAAGCCATTATTTGGACTGTACCGCTGGCCTGGGCTAATAGTGCAGGGCCGCTTGCTTGGATGCTCTGAGTGCAAAGGCTCTCTGTCAAAGCCATTTTCTTTGGTTCTGAAAAACAAAGCAAAGGAATTTTAATTCCCTTAGTGAGCGGAGCTGCTCAGGAACATGCACACCCACCTACACGTGCAGCTTCGGGAACTAAAGCTTGTTCTTTCACTTTGCTCCGAGTGTGTGGCATTGCAGAACATTTCATAACACTGCTCATTCAAAATATACAAAGGACACATTCTCCTTGTCTAACTATCCCTGTAACTTGAGAAATACTAGCAGGGTGAGCCTTACGATGGAGCGGCTTGAAGAGCTGCACTGGAGAGCGAGCAGCATTCACTGAAATCACCCGCTGATGGGATGGATACGCACGTAATTGCTGAGCTGAAACAAACAACTGATACATGAAGCTAGAGGCCGAGACAGTCCTACTTTCAGTAGTGCTATAGTATATAGTGATTAGGGGGAATTCGCAGTTAAAGAAATGTGGAGTTTTTTCAAGAGGATAGCATATAGTCTTAAGGCAGTACGTGTCATTGTGCTGAAGGTCGGTTATACGTAACGCCAGGATGAGTTTCCATCAAGATCAGTGACATCTTTGAGATCACACTAAGACTTCGGGCAAGAATTACTCAGGATGATAAGAAATGCTTCTTTCAGAGATTTTTGTACCATCTGGGCTATTTCAGTCAAAGGTGCTGTGCCTGTCGTTAATTTTGCAGGAAGACATGGTTAGACTCAAGTCTTCAACATACAAGATTTCCCCTCCACTACTCTTAGACAGGGGTTTTATGGTCAGGCAACTTTGAAGAGTTATCAGGGAGAAGGGCAGATTTTTACTTTATAGATACTCAATTCAATTCATAATCAGCTATTTAAAAGAAGTCTCTACTTTGCACCTCTACCTGAGAACCTGGAATTCACACTGAATTCATTTTCCATTAAAATAAAAAAAAGCAAGGCTAGAGTTACTTTAACTCCTTTTAGGGAAGCTTCGTTTCACTGAAGTACGGGGGGGGGGGGGGGGGGNGGGGGGGGGGGGGGGGGGGGGGTTACCACCGGAATAAACAAAACTTACAAAATATTAGCTTTGAACAGAAAGATTATTAGATACAAATATTGTAAACTGTTGAGATTGCGTCTCTCCCTCCAAAAACCTTCATTAAACAGCTGATACATTCCAGCCTTTTTTAAAGAGAACTTTCTCCTCTGTGATTTATGGATGGCATAATACCTCCTCCTAATAATAAACACAAATTTTTGTCACTTTGACAGGAAGGTACATTTGATTTAATTTTCTTGTCTGCCTGCTGTTAAAACCCACCGCCCTTCAGCAAACCCTCCCCCAGAAACCAAGCAACCTCCAGGGACTGTCTGTGGAGAAACACTCAATGTATTAATTGTTGCCCCTCAATAGGTTCTCCTTTAATGTCAACGAGAGGAAGGCTGAAACCAAATCTTTGCCAATATCCACAGGGACAGAAGATCAAAGTAAGATCTTGCAATTACCAGCAGGAAATGAAAAGATGGGTTGCACCATTTTCAGAAGGAGCAAAGATTTTCCAGGGACGTCACCACAATCACTAATGCCAGAGAAGCTGCAGGTATATATATTTTACTATACCTTAACTTGGCAACGAGGGGAGAATCTTTTACCAATATGGCAGGGCAGCTGTTCTAATTTTGGGCAGAGGTATAAAAAACATACTTAGTTGAAGTGGAGTATGTACCTTGTTCCAAAGCAAACACAGAATGGCTGTGAAAACTCCTAATCAGGAAAACCCGAGGACCATCATATATTTTTAATGACTTTTGGCATGATGGAACTGCTTGCAATAACTCCCAATGGGTAATGATGTTTTTGACAGCTCTCCAAGACAAGTTTTGTATTTAGTTGCTGGTGTGTGTTTCCTTTGCACATATCTACTCAAATTCTATATCCAGGTCTTTCGATTGTAAAAATAATATGCAAGCAAAATATGGCCTTTCCTGTATGTACGAGCCAAGCTATTCATTTGCCAAAGTTCTTTAGCAGTACAGTTAGAAAGATCTCCAACAAAGATGGGGGGGGAAATCAGAAACAGTAAATAATTAAATAACTACATTGACTGTTTTGATCATTCAGTGTAGGAAAAGCAAACCAGAAAACTGTGACAAGTAGGAATCCAGTTTTCCCTTTCCGATCTATAATCAGATGTTAAAATCATATATTTTCATACAAATATCCATATTTGCACCTTACTGTACAGGTACATCTGTGTCTTCTTAAGGAATGCTTTATACTTAATTAACTTAACTGGAATGAACTCCATGAGTTTGGAAAACGCACCAGCATATCCATTTTTGTCTAGAAACCTGAGTTCAACTAACATAGAAATTAACATTACCATTGAAAACACATTTACTGAAATGAAATTCCTGTTTTTGCTATTGTACTGAATAATGGCCGTTGGGTGTTTTCTGTGTGTTGAAATCTTAATTCTACAATTTGTTGTTATATTTTCTGCACTGGCCAAATTAATAACTTAGCAGAATACCAGAATGAGGGTGTATATAAACTCATTTAGTGGTTTTGACCATATAAAGTACATAAAAAGGTAACAATTTTTAAAGTCTCATCAGAACAGGAATCACTGGCAAATTTACTGTATCTGAATATACTGAATATAGTGATAAAACACAGATAGTCGAGTACCGAAGAGGGCCATAATTCAGATGCCCTGAACTCAAACTACTATTCTGCTTCTGATCTCAGTCCTACTCATTCTTTCGGGTCCCCTTGGGACAACAGCATTTCCCCAGGTGCCTGAGGAAACACTCTTGTTTCACAGTAACTGGCAGACCCATATGAGTACTAGTTCCAAATCCAAAACCTGCACAATTTTCATCCGATTTAATCTGATTTTTATCTGATCCATCTGATTTTGCAAAGCAAGAACAAGCCGTAGAGAGGAAATAACATTAAATGTGTAGGAAGCTTAACTGACATGTTTTCTTATTTTTCTTTTTCTTGCTCTTGTAGGTCACATTTTCCTTGACGTGCACATAAATCGGCACCGTCATTTTGAAAATTGGCAATATGATAAAGATGAGGTCCTTCAGCTATAAACATGCAGGGAGTCGTTTTACTTGGTGCCATGATTTACTCAGATTAAAGATACCAGAATAGATCCTAGTCATTATTCTGTACCCATTCAACACACTTTATGTTGTTTGTAAGTCACCGTTTCAGTTTTAAATTATTGCAATTTATGGATAATTTCCTGTGTAGGAAATCTGAGCATGCAAAACTGCCTTGGCTGGAAAATTAAGTTTCACCTGATCAAGAGTATTACACCAATTTCAAAGAACACTGAAGTCAGCTTGCAAGAAGGAGGCAAAGCTGTTCATCTGTTATTTGTGCAAGATGCTTTGATTTAAATTGGACTTCCACCAATAAAGTCTTGATGACCAAAGATGTAATAATGCTTTGTTGAGTAAAATACTTATTTTGTTTATAATACTGCCTTAATTAAACGGTTAATATTTCCTTGCTAACAGTTCATATTAAGAAAATTTGTTTAAAATTCCTCATAATTATCCATGGCTTATAAGAGGCATCACTATAAGAGCTGTGAGCATCCTTCACCTTATTGAGATGCGTAGGAACTTCTTAAAATAAAAAGATTTGCCTAACAGAATTATCAAAATTTGTCCCTGTTTCCAGCTACCTTCAACATGAATTCATCGCCAGGGGTGCCAAGGGTACAGCAAGCCAGCAGTACTATCTAAAGTCACAAAACAATCATAGCCACTTCTGTTTTGTGGAGATATCCTAACAGATTTTTTTTCTTACAAATGCCCTATATCCACTTTGTAGGCAGCTGTCATAAATACAGTCACTGCATGGCATGCTCATGTGCCGTACAGCCCTTCCCAGCAAGCTCAAAGGATGACTAATTAACAAAAAGTCTTTTGTACTTAGTGTATTTAAAATCATGTTATTTATAACTGAGCATTCATTTACCAAAATAAAAACTCACATTGGTCCAAGTTCCTTTGCTTTACTACAGTAGAATGTAAACTCCAAAAGTTGTAAACAAAATATAGTGAATACTTTGTTCATGACATGTCATGAACAAATTACCAAAATGTGTTGTCTCCTCAGGTGTCAGTTTTTCTCTCTTGCAGTGACTGATAGTTCCCAGTGTTATTACAGAAACAGATTGATCTTTTTAATGAGCTAGTTTAATAGACTCCAAAATCTCACCGTGGCTGCTCATCCGTGTCAGACCATATGCACCAAGAAAACATTCAGTAAAACACGAAGCTCTGCTGTCAGATTGCTCTATAAAACCTCACATACAGTAGATTTGGATATGCAGATAAATAACCGGAATTGGAAAACGCATATGCAAAAGAGGTTCTGAACTTATAAAGTTACTGTATGTGGATTTTTTTTTAACAAAAAAAATCACGGGGTGGATATGGTTATGTACCACACATGTTCCACTTCCTTCGCCTAATTCCTTATTTCATTTTACCTCTATTGGAATCAACGGTATGCGGTTACCCATGCCCAAAAGAAAAATGTAAATATGGAAGAATGTGTGTATATTTATTTCTAATATATACGTGTCTGTATCATATACACACACACCTATATATGAGATACATATATATATTATATACACATTATATACAATATGTGTGTGTGTATATATCTGTATCTCTCATATCCCTGGGGAAGTGGAAAACATACCACAATTTAATTTAGTGAGAGACGTACCTCCAAACAAAATTATTCCAACTGCATTTAGTTCCCCTAGAAAGATGTTGCCTTTTAGCCATTGTTTTCCATATTCTGGCAACAAGAGTCACATCCCTCCTCTTAAAGGACGCCTCTTATCTTCTGCTTTATTTCTACTAGTACATTTGAAAACTGCTTAGATATCTAAACAAAATGTATATTTATTTCCAGATGTTTCCTCATGCTCCTCTGTAAACAATTAAAATTAATAGTGTAACAAGTATAAAGCCAGACAAGTATTTGGTTTCAATACTCACTCAGTCTAGGCATGCTCTGACTCTTGAGGACAATTTTTTGTGGTCGATTTACTTACACTATCCAAATTAAAAGGTATGCAAACTCCCATTCTGTAAATTTAAGAATCTTTCCAACAGGATCTTGTTCTTTTTACTAAATCTGTAGTACAAATGGTTCTTGAGTCCACGAGACAAACTCCACTGAACTTGGTTCAGCCAAAACTACCGTATGAGTTTTTCCTGTATAGCTTTAATCATAGTCAATGGAGAAACAGGTGTGACTGACCAGTGACAGGGTAGTTTAATACTGCAAAAAACAACTTAATTTTTAAGCTCAGGGCACCATCCAATGGGTGAGCTGGGCAGTGTTTCCAGGTCTTTCATGACAGCAAAGAATTGCAGGGTCAAAAAAGAAAGGATGTTTTTTTCTGAACCGCCACTTCCCCAGAACTGAGGAGCCTGATTTCAAGCAGCGATCGACAGAGGCTGCTGGTTGATAGCTTTGGCACCTCCGAGTGCGCAGGCCAGTGGGACACTCTGCATTACAGCTCCTCCTTGGACCCCAGGAATTCAAACGCAGCGTCTTACCCACAGCACTGGAAGTTAAACTGTCTACTCCTCGCCCCAAAAGCTGCATTACTACGTGGAGAAGAACTGAAGCCTCCCCAAGCTGGACGGAGCCTAAAAGAGACTTCAGTTGTGAAGGCAAAGGCACTGGCTCGTGAGCAGAGACTTCTGAGTTTCAAGAGCACCTACGTTTTAACTAAAAAGAAACACTGACAAAAAGAATCCATAAACCAGACTTAAATCCCTCAAGATGAAGGCTGACTTTAAAATCCAGTATTCTTCTGATCTGCAGTCCCCTTATGGGCTACTCCTATGTCCTTTTTGCTGTAAGACCAATACAGAATCTTTTCATTACTAAGCTCTTGTACCAGGCTTTACTCGCACCACCCATCCCCTCCCTCCCATGACTGAAGTTACCATAGGTGGGACTGTACCTACTACAAAATAACCAAAATTCAACACTGTCAAACTGGGTGTCAAAGAGGGGAAGTATTATTCCACAGTGCTAAGGAAGGAAAACAAAGGAAACATTTTATTGCCCGTTTTTCCTTTGTGACCCTATGGGAGAAATACCACTCTCTGTTAGCAGGGAAAACAGTGAGCGAGGGCTGTCAGGAGAAGGCACTTCCCTCTTCTCTGTATTCTCTGCCAAGAAAGACCTCATGGCTTATGAGATACTTCAATGTATGTCTATCTACTTGTAGGAAAAATACTGTGTCTGCTACTGACACTGGGCTACAACATGCTGATACTTAACTTATTCACAAGATGCACAAGATTTTAAGAACCCTTTTTTACAGACGTTTTGGTACACCACTCTGCAAAGACTGAGGATATGCAGCAGAACTGCCCCAGGGAGCTAAATCTCAGCTTTGGAAATGTTATCTCCTTGCACAGTGTAAGTGACTACATGGAAAATGTCTGAAAATTAATCATCTTTCTTGGATGCAGTTAGCAGGTTTGTGTTAACACCGATGGCTGTTTCAGTTTGGCGTAGTTGTCAGGAAAAAATGGTGAAAAGAGGATACATGGAAAAGGGCTCCTCTGCTGTTACCTTTTTATTTTCTTGCTGGTCCATAGGGATTTCCCTGAAACACAATCTAAAGCAAGTCAATTTCAAATACCTTCACATTTTTGTCTACCTAATGGCTATGTTACTTTAATTTTTACTGTTCACTTCTGGCTATCAGTAGCTTAAAGTTTTACTATTCAGACATTTTCAAGGTCTTGCCTCTACATCATAAACATCTCACTTTCATATACACTGAAATACTTGGTGTTGAATTTTTGTCTACCACCATCACAAACTTTGTTTTCTGCATAGGCTTTGTGCTATCATGGCCTGTCCCTACACAAAAATGTCACCTGTACAAACTTGTAAGCCTTCTCGACTTTGCAAATCATCTTTTTCATTTAAAAGACACCTAGAACACTTTCCATGCCTTGTGCATGCAGGTAGCAGCATTTGGCAGAACAGTGTTATAAAAGTTCTCCACACTATAAAATCCATGGCAAACAAAACTAAGAAAAATCCAACATTTGGGCCTCACAAAGGTAATATTTATATGCTAGCTGAATTTCTAACACTATCACAGGAAGACAGCTAAAAATAAATAACCACAAGAGTCATTTAATTGTAACACTAAACAAAGAACTTTATTTAAATAAGAAAAAGAGAAAAGTGTTCCATATCTCAAGCTATGGTAATTTGCACATGCACACTCGCTCGCCCTGTTTCTGCACGGACTCTTTCTCAGCTCAACAATAAAATAGATTTCAGTGAACATTTTTCCTGTTTGGAAGAAATATCCTTATGCATTTTGTGTATGTGGAGATGGAACCATGGCACAGCAGAAGGAGTCAAAGCCCTGACTGCTCTCCGGAGCTTGCCTTTTACTTCCCAATACGAGTGCCTAGCCACTTTCCCCGTATTTACTGTTTAACCCAACAAAACCTCAAATACAAAGGACTTGCATATGGAGCTGGAGTGATCTGCTGCTCATCACTTTATGCTGCACAGAAATACTATGCGCCAAAAAGTTAGTATGGTACTGGCTGGTCAGTTTTATTTCTATGTAGGTATCACCATGGTGTGTCCCCAGGCTGCCTGAGTCAATGTATGAATATAGATATTACACACACACACGCATATGCACACACACACAAAGGTCATTTGGCCATTGCACAGCTATAACGAGGGCAGGGCCTGCACCCAAGGAACACCATCCCAGTTCCCCCCAGGCACTCACCCACACGCTCTCCCCTTGCTAGCGGAGCTCGGCACGTTCGACCCACGGGACATTTCTGAGCGGGCTGCGGAAGGCGCGGCGGTGCTCACCTGTCTGGAGTTCGCCTCTTCCCGTTTTCGTTCACATCGAGAAGCAGCTCTGAGGAGTCAACAGGTGAGGTGGTGCTGGCATCCAGAAGCAGCTGTTCGTGCTGGGCGAGGTACTGGGCTGGGTTCTGCTTGGCTAGCCTGGCACAGTGCAGCAGCTCCCGCTGCAGCAGGGGCAGATTGGCCTGCAAGAGCATCGCACACGTTAAGGGGGTGACTTGCAGGCAGTTTCAACAGAGACGAAGCAGGAAAAATCTCAAATCAAAAGGCAAGCTGGCTCTGGGATGAACCTGTTGCAAGCATCCTCAACTAGGTTTGTCATGGTTAGCTGCTGGAAAGCAGGCAGCTTCTTCACAGGGTCAGGTCATGGCTGTGGTACATATGCACCGAAGGATGGGAGTTTACTTAGGAAAATGGTAAACAAAACTGGAAACACTGACAAACCAGGTTTGAGTTCCACATCTTTAAAAGCAGAAAAAGCACTGCTCTGACTTTCTCTCCTTTCTTACTATCCAAAATCTGAGTTCCTATGGAGGAGTGGTTTTCAACAAGTGACAAACTTTCTTCAGTATTTCTTTCCCATTCAGACTGCAGTTAGTACTTAGAAATTGTTTGAAACCATAGGACCTACGGCTCTATCGGTAGCCTCAGTCACCACCCTTCAACGGCCTTGAGGAGAACAGGATTGCCCTCAGCTTTCCCATTACACTTGCAGTTATGTATTATGGTAAAGATTACAACAAAATCTCATGTTCCAGAGCTTCAGTTAATCACTCGGAAGGCTACAACCCTTCTCCTAGCCAGACGTACCAGAAATATTTTTAACCTTCCTCTCAGGGCCTCAATGGGACTTGGGTCATGGGCTGGAGAATACCAGGACTCAGACACAGAGAACTGAAAACGCTCATTGATCCGCGGGTGGCACATTTTGCTCATCTACTGGGGTCATACTTCGTCACACTTCTTGCCAGATTTGGGACCAAGGTGGAACTGTATGACCTCCCCATCAGAGGAGACAGTTACACATCCTGAAAAACATCATCCTTTCTTTGCAGCATATGCATATATCGATATGAAGATAGTCCAGTCATTTCTTACCTACTTATTTGTGCCATACGGTGATGTGCCCTGACCTCTCGTGTTCCATGCCTAGTGCACAATGATTTGTTGCACGGGGATTTTCGAGTATTGGATTAAATTTCATAACCTTTAGTAACTAGAGATAAGACAAAGAACTCCAATAGCAAAAAAAAACCCAGCGATTGCTATCACTTATTCATCTTGGGATGGGAGGACAGCCAATTGTGGAACATGAAGTCTTTTCAGACTTCCACAGAACACAGATATTTTGTGAAAGTACCAAAGAAATACCTTCTTTCGGTTATTATCTGTCACATTTTTGTCCAAGGCTACCAGGTAACTGAGAGAGATACTGAATGCTTTTGTGAGCAGGGTTTTTCACTTGTTTTAATTTGATTGTTATCTTTTAAAAGCTTACACAGAATCAAAGTCAAGACATCCAACCACCTAAACTGCCATTCATGGCAGAAAATGATTGGAGAGGTTTACATATATTTACAAATAAATAGCTGGGGGAAAAAATATGATCAGTGATAGTGATACATACTTGGAAGATGTATCATCACATCTCAGCATTCCTGTGAGGTAGAAATGCGAAGTCCCCACTTTGCAATGCAGAAATCAAGGAAAAACGCCACATTTGCTTTCCTTATCTGTTACCACAAACAAAAGGGACCTATTTCACACATGGACACTCCTGGCTCCTGGAGACAACCAAATTTTGAACTAGCTAGCAAAAACCTTGATTTATTTCACTTGTTTTCCCTCTCCTAAAGAAATGTTCATTCTTGCTCTTTAACCACAAACATGGAGATTTGCAGTTACAGGCATCCTTTATTCTAAATGGATTGAACACATTTTCTGTGCACAGAACAGACATGTACGACTTTTAATGTATTTATTAAACATGGATCTACCAAGTTTCTTAATGTTTTAGAATTTATTACAGAAGACTCTGAATTCCATGCCTTATAATTTAGAACAGGACTTTTGGGTTTATAATGGCATCACGCAACGTTTGGACAAAAACTTAAACTCAAAGTGGAGAAAAGCAGTATTTGAAAGCGTTTAAGTTCAACACAGCTACTATCAATCTGCTCAAGACATTATGCTAAACAATCTTTATCAAACCATATAGTAAAAAATAATTGGCTTATTGAAAGAAAAAGAATCAGGACCTCTCTATGGCTAGGTGAAGTGTGGAGACTGCTTCTGGTCACCATGGCCCCGATACACAACAAGAACCAGTTTTTTGGAAGCTGGATGCAGAATGAAGCACCGACATTCTCCCTACTGTTAGCAGGGAGAGATCAGGCTCCTAAGGCAACTGAAGTACGCTCATACAGACTCTGAAACCAAAATGGCCTTGGACACAAAGCCTTATGCAGAGCTTCAGCTCTTACAGCAGAGGCAGTTTTGTCAACGTGCAGTGGCACATTTCTCCCAGCATCGCTGCTGGTGCCTGCAGACAGACTTCTACACCTCTACATGTGAGGGATACAACCAGTTCTTGACCAGAAGCCAGGTATATACATCAGAAAAACACTGACTGCAAACAAACGTGATACTACTGGCTTACAGCGCCCTAAGAAGTTGCACGTCAGTGTCTGGAATATGTTCCTACTCTTGTTTTGGACTGGACCTTATATTCTTCAAGATTTAGGTAGTTTCTTAGCCTTCCCCATCACTTTTATAATCACAGATAGGAAGAGGAGAACAATTTTTTTTACCCAGCTGTCAGACCTGCTTTCCACTTTGAAATGAACTGTTGTAGCTGGAAAAGAAAACATTATCTCTGCACCTGCAAAAGAAGCTGCAGCTCCAAAAGGCTGTTTTATCATTTCAGTGCTCACTCCAGGCAATTAGTTAATAATTTTCTAT
>RSEF01000002.1:137133863-137159800 GCA_003993805.1 Himantopus leucocephalus
GAACGGACAGTTCCCGTGAATAGCCAGAAAGGGTTCCTATACTAAATATTCAAATATAGTTCCATGCACTAAGCTATGGAAAGAAGCCCTTAAACGTTCTTCATTTTCCTGACTCTCTTAAAAAGAAAAACTGTAACACACATCTGTGACCTAGCAAGAATACGGTTTTAAATACTTTCCAGATCACTGAACTGTGCAATACCTTTAAAAATGGGATGACAAAAGGTCGCAGTGGGAAGTTAGTAGCTTCTTGCAGTTTGGAATGAAATTCTTCAATTGTCAAAGTAGAATTCTGTTGAGAAAAAAAATTCTGTCTCGGTGACAAAATAATGAAAACACTTAGCAAGAGAAACAGTAACCAAAGCACTCTGAAATTGCTTAATAACTCGTTCCTGATATTGATAAGAGGATAAAGAAAAGCATGCTGCATATTAAATTATTGCCTTATTAAAATACTCAAAGAAAACCACGAGCATCTCAGACATTCAGTGCCTGTTGCTTAGAGTACAGTTTAAGCTCTCAGGTGCTAAGCATGGAAATGTTTTCACATTTCAAGCATCAGTTAAAGCTGCTTTTCTCAACATTTTTTTTTTGTTTTCTACTGGAGCCTCTTGTAATTTTGTTCCCAGTGCAGAAGTGGTAATTAACATGCACACACACCAAAAAAAAAAAAATAATCACATTTTCAAAGGCATGTTCCACATTGTTTGAAGAAGCAGCCCACACTTTGCCTCTTGTACTTACAAAGAGGTTTGTTTACTATGTTCTAAGCTATGTAGGAAAGTCATGACTTTGCAGCTGAGGGCATAATCATGAAGACCACATGCTGCACAGGGTTGACCAAAGGAATAAGTGATATGTGGACATTCCCAAGGAAAAGATCCTAATTGACTCCTCAGAGCTCAGATGGAGGTAGAATTGTAACTGTAATTAACAAGCCCTTGATCTGAAAATCAAGGGCAGGTAGATGCTCTTAGTTTCTTTTCTAGTTCTCCTTTCCACAGAGAACCATGTGACAAGGAAAACCACATTAAACAGGCATTTTGGATATGGAAGCAAACGGAGAGTAGGACGTACTGAAGTTACGCTGCCTACATTAAACTTCCTTTTGACACAGACTCAAGTGAAGGGGCACCCATTGCCGTCAGGTAGGGTTTTGTGAAGATACAGGCGGAAGACACCTGAGCCCTAGTACTAAACAGTGCTGGCAGTCTTAGCTCCAAATGAAGTCAATGGCAAAGGCAGCTGCTTAGAACAAATGTAAATTAAAGCACCACAACAGCATTTTTCCTGGTACGTCTAATTATTGCTCACAGAGATACACGGGAGACAACAATGTCTGGCAGAGAGAGGACTTTACTGGGAATAAAAAGAATCCTGGGCCAGATTCACAACAGTTTGCCTGTAAAATAGCAGCCCAACATGACAGATGTAGGTAAGAAAAAGCTGACATTTTCATTCAGCCATAATAACATGAAGATAACCTTATAAATAAGGTGACTTAAGTAGCAGCAATGCACCGTCAGGTCCCTTATTGTTGGGTTCAATGAATACTGAGAAAAGGTCTTCCACTGTGAAACCACGGTCCAAACATATATTAAGCTCATCCTTTTAACCAGTGTTCTGCGACTCTATACGTAGGGCACTATCCTTTCCCCAGCCAACTAAACTAGGCAAGCCAAACCATATTTTACTACATCATATAATTTAAGGTAAGTTTGCATTAGGAGTGCTGCCAGTATAGAACGAAAACCCTTTCACATCATTACAGCGTACTACTATACTGGCAAAAAAAGTCAAGTCTATATCTGGTTGAGAATAGCTGCCACTCATGGGCAGCTCGTCAAATTACTTATGTTAGCTCCAGCAGCAAGAGCCAGCACTTCATTCCTGCATGTTTGGTATGCTTAAAGTATGATATATGCGGTGTATGTGACCCACTCTTTTATATAATAAACATGTCAAGCATAAAAGAGGGAAAAAGATCACAGTTATTACAGCGTTGTTTTTTTGCTTACCACAAGTCCTAGCACAAGGGTACGCACTCTCTCCCCAATCTCTGGTGAAATGTCATTGCCAAACTGCTGTAAGGTTGTAAGAAATCTCTTCAGTTTGCTGAGTTGCCTAGCTCCACAAGCTGGCGGTAACTGCTGGTTAGCCAGAGAAGAGGAAGAGGAAGAGGATGGCCCATTGCTAAAGCCATTAGGAGGAGATGGAGCTCCATTTAACGCTGTTGGTGAATGGCTAGTGCCATTGGTTACTGAAAGAAAAAGAGAGAAGGGAGAANGGGGGGGGGGGGGGGGGGGAGGAGTGAGAGAGAAAGAAGACAGAGGGGAAAATCCATCAGCTTATGTTTTCTGTGCTTGACCTCAAAATTAATTAAGACGCACAATCAAAGATAATTAGCCTTTTGACAAAGCGACACTTTGCAGTTTATATCTATTTCCCAGTAGCTGGTACTGAATGGTGTACGGATTGGACGTAACAGCAGCTGCCTCTCACACAGCCCCCCCAAAGTGCTCCTGGACCTGAAAAGCATCATTTGAATACCAGCCTTTTGTCAGAGGATTTCAAAAAGACAGAGAGGGAAACAGAGAGAGAAAGAGCATGACTGCATGTATGACTGAAGACAAAATTTGCTCTTTGGGGTAGAAAAAAATGTGCAGACATATTTCACGAAGCCTCAGTTTATCTCTGAATATTTTTACTTGTGTTTTGTACAAACAACTGACAGCTGTGTTTATAAAACAGGACTTTCACGTTTTAACCTTACACCACCCAATGAGAAGGTTATTTTTTCTGATACGGTTACCCTAGCTGCTAACATATGGAGCACACAAAGTTGTTTGTGCAGGTACAAATGGTGCCGTGCTCACTGTGGCCTGAAGTCTTGCAGCTAGGGCATGAAACTAGACTTCGGAAGACTTCTCAGAGACCACAAGCAAATCACTCAGCTTTCACGTGCCAATATCGTATCTCTAAAAAGGATAGGAAAGCATTCCCCTCCTGTTGCAAGGTGGCTGTGAGAATAACTATCTGATGTACTAAGCGTTCAAAATTTATGGCAACAAGATTCACGCAGACATAGTGAAGACAACAACAGACAGTTTTTGGCAGTGGCTTCAGTTTGATTCTTATCCACACTCCAGAAGAGAGCAGAGAATCAAACTGAGGACATCCTTTTCCACCCAGGTTACTTGCAACAGCAACAGCCAAACACACTCTGTTGAGGTTGTTTGAGTCTGACTCGCCAAAATGACAAGAATGGCAAGAAAAAGGATGGCTCCCTAAAAAATGTGAATGTACCGACTGGTGCACTGGCAGGTGTGGGCACACAGCACACGACTCAGCTCAGCAGCAGCCATGCTCAGCTGGTCATTGCTCTCAAGAAATCTGCTGATTTCTTTTTGGGAAGTCAATCAGAACCCATCCCAAAAAAACGTCAAAAATCAGCAACTTGTCTACAATCAAAAATGCATAGGAGTATTAGTCTAAATTGCTTCCTATTTAAAAGCATAACCATTGCCAGCTAGCGACTTAAAGAACTTTCAATGTTTCCTAATGGCTGACCTCTGAAGCTAAACATCCCTTTCTCTTTGTCACTTGCTCCAGCAGTCATCTTTATTTTTAGACAGCGAGTCCTTTTTGAGGGTGGACACCTATTACTAGATTTAAATCCCTACCCTATTACCAGTTTTTGGTTGTCTATTCTAGCTGCGTGGGCTAGGAAGGATAAGATGTGGAAAAAGCAAGAAGCTGGCCTCAGCAACTTCAGCTCCACGTGCAGCTCCAAGCCATGCTCTCTGCGCGCCGCAGTAGAGTGAGATATCTGAGTAAACAAATACATCGTGATTGCAAGGAACTTGCATAGCCAAAAGTCACCATACCATAAACTTAGTAAATGAGGACTGGGAAGAATAAGAGTATGTCCTGCTCTATCCTGATACAACCCAACAACTCAGTCACTGGTAAGGGGCTGCTCTAGGTGGAGGGTCCTGGGCTATGATCAAGAAAGCACAGGACAGCAGAGTTCATTACCCAGCATAGGTATGTGGAGGAGAAGGTTAGGTAAAATTTCTCCCGCAAAAGAAATAGAGAAATACTCCCCAAATGCAGCTTCTGTATCTTTTTTTTTTTTTCAATAGCCTACCCTATACTAATTTATATCTCTTTCTTTATAATGTCTGAATTTGCCAAGTGGCAAAGATCTATGTCATTTCTAAAATAAACCCATGTTATTAATAAAAGAGAATTTAGCATTTAAAATTTCAAACTAATGAATGTCAAGAGCTTTTAATCATCTAAACCAAAGAAAACAAGCATACTCTTGACCAGAAAACAAGTATGATCTTCCTGGCCTACAGGCATTCCTGCTGTAGTAATAATAAATGTAACAGACACTCCAACAGAAATGACTGTTTACTGTACAAGCTGGAACGGCTAAGGCCAAACTCCAAAATCTGACAGGATAAAAGGCAATTCAAATGAGACTTTTTTAGACTTTTAGTCTTCGTATAAACAGCCTCAAAAATCCAGCTATGGTTCACACACCTTCCATAGTGCTGAACGCAATCATCAAATAAACAAACATTCAGAAATCATGTGAGTACACTCAGGATTGTAAGAGTGATTAAAGAAGAACATTGTCCTATTCCTTTTATGATTGCCAAAAATTACCCTGAATTGTGCAAAGTGCATCACACCGGAAAGCTTAATCTTTAAGAGCCCCCATCCTGCAAAAACCTAGAAACAATTTAACTTTAGACCAGAACAGCTCCTAGGATAATTCAGGTGCTGGAGTTAAGCAAAACAGACAGATCTTTGAAGGATCGGGGTCACTGGGTTAAATTTGAGTTTATGCGAATAGCTGGCACAAACCCTCCTCACTGTTTTAAGTTCAATGTAAATTGTCAGGACAGGGTTCCCTGGGATACGTACGACAAAGGCCTCCAGCTGGCCTTCTGCATAGAGGTGAATTTTAAATAAGGCATTTAACAGACAGAAAGGGACTAAACAGACATAGGCAAGACAAATAGAAAATGCTGCCTTCATTCTGGTTAGGCATATGTATTCTACTGTTCTAAAAATGTTTTATTTAAAATGTGAAATGTAAACACATTCTCATGTTTATACTATTACAAGGCAGTATAAAAGAGACCAAAAAAATTGCAGCTAAATCTTGGTAAGAGAAATGTGGATCATTTCATGGCTGTGAAAAGAATAGTCCAGACAACATGCCAGATTCAAATCTCAGTCACACTGATATGAATGCAGAGTAATTCCATCAAGACTAGTACCGTTTCTTGTGTGTTTACATCAATAAACTGAGACAGAGATGCAGCCCCAAGTGATTTAGAGAAGTGGTCACAGACTAGAAATCTCAAGATAAAACAATAAAAGGCCTTTATTTTTGGTTTTATATCAATATTAACTAGACATTATATAGCACTTAAATTAGAATTTTTCATTCAATCATAAGTGGCATGAAGATAAGTACTTTCTTAGCTCCACTTTAAAAACATAAAAAAAAACCCTGAGGAATTACTACCGAAGTTTCTATACAAAAGGGAACAGGATCCTTTGAACAAAACAGGAATGGCATAGAAGAGGAGAGGAAAGTTTTCTATACTTCTCACAGAAAGACTGATTTGAGCATTAAGTACATGGGAAACCAGTGCTTACTGTTCTTTGACACTGCGGCCAAGCTGTCAATGAATTAACAACACAACTCTGACCTGAATGACTTAATGCCTTAAAGACGCATTGTTATGTTGTTGTTGCATAATGCGTTGTGATGTTAGTTTTTTGCTTAATTACTTTATCGCAGTACAACCAAATGCTGCTCCTGCCACGTCATGCAGGTTTCCCTTCACATATTTTGGTTTCTTACATGCAGAATAGAAAGAATATGGAAGAAAAGGAATAAAAGAAGTCTAATTACACGTTGTGGGCGTGAATGAACTGGTTCTTGGAGCTCCTTGGGTAGTGGGAGGAGGTGGCATGGTTGGAGGCGTCAGCCTGGATTGTGTCTTCACATCCACAGGTGAGTCTGGCATTGTGGAATGCTTCTCAGTGCGATCTGCAACACACACCACAGGAACACACCAGTTTATTTCCCCCAAGCACACCCTCTCCGACAAAAACCTAAAAGCTAATACAAGAAGTGAGCCATTTCAGCATCTGCTGCAAAAGATTACACCTGATTATATACTCCAGTGTGCTCTTCCCAAATTACATCATCTAAACCTTACTTAAGAAGGTGTAACACAGATGGTAAGACCTCATTTGTAGCGGTACAGCATTATCTTTTGTTTTCATTTCTAGCATGTACAGATGCTACCTCCCAAGCACTCCTGGAGCTGCAATAATTCCATCTCCCTTCAAGGCTCTCACGTTAGCCAGGAGGAAAAAACAGACGAAGAGACAGGAAGGTAATAAATCCCCTTACGACAGCTCTTCCAGAACTAAAACCTGAAGCTCTTTAGTACAGGTGAGATATTGGGTGGGATATTGGTTGAAGCCAGCTCTTTTCATGTCTCTTCTTTGTAACACCTGCTGCCCTCTTCATCACTTCTCTTTGTAATCATGGAGAGATACTTACGTTAAATACTGCACGCCTCCTGGATCACTTTACCACCCTGCCCTTGGTATTCGTACTTTCACCAGCAAAATAAATGCAACATGCCAAAATGGTAAGTCAATCGTCACACATACATACCATTGTTTTTAAAAAAGCATCTAAGTTTGTGCCTTTACACATTAAGAACAACTTTAATGTTCAAAACCTGCAAGATAAGTAGAAACATACCTCCCCAAGAAAACAAAACAAACAAAAGCCAAAACCAGGCAGAAAACCTAACAGTTCTCTTGCAACTTAAGGTCTAAAGATGCAAGATATTTGATATAGAAGCTAGAGAAGCATCTTCTTTTTCCAACATCTTTTTGGACACCTCTATGTTAAAATTTTAAAAATATCCACCCAAACCCTTATGTTTCATTTATCGCGAATGGGCAAAACGTGGCATTTACCAACTGAAATACAAAATTAAGGCTTCCTTACTCATGCCAGGAGTTTAGCAAGCCACCTTGAGTAAAGATGAGTAAGATCAAGTTTAGATTTTGATGGGCATAAGTTAAATTCTTCCATCCCTTCGGGCCGGGGGGGGGTGTTACATATTTTATACAGTGCCCTACACAAGTCTTCCTGAGCTCCATTAAACTATTTTGCAAAGCAAGTGTTGCTGCCAATGGGTAAGCATGTTAAGTCTGTGGTTTTAATTCAAGACAATAGCAAAGTCTGTCACGTTCTACAAATTCCATCACTCCACTTTGCAACGTGCTTTCCTTGTTCTTACTAACAACATACAAACTTCAACCAAAGAATCAAATGTGAAATTTGCCCTGAGACACACAAAGAGAAATTAAATTCAACGCACATATCTAACAAGGGAAGAGTATGTTTAAACGAGCCTCAAAACACTAAATTATCAGAACACTTAATTATCAGAAAGTAAAAAAAAAAAAACAAACCCCACGCCCCAAAACCACCTAACAACAACCCCCCCTCCCCAAAGATGAACATCGCATAATAGATACCAATATTTAGCTGCCTGAAACTGAGGAAGTATGTCTCAGAGATGCAGTGTGTCTGTCAGGTACTGCAATTATAGAAGTCATCTTCACCCTTTGTAGACGTGCCTACAGATGATGTTTCAGTTCTCAAGGAAAAGGAGTCATTCATATAGAATTTAGAGACAAGTTTGGGGAAGATGAGCAGTGAAACACCCCCAGGATGAGGGGAATACAGATACACTATATAGGAACTGTAGTGTTGATCTAATGTTAGTAAACCTCAGCTGTGCAGGGAACAGTACCCGAAATTATTAGCTTAAATATTAAGGCTGCTAAACGAACAGGTGAGGTTTGATTTGCAAATCAAGCATCAGTAAATTATTACATGCTGGAAAACAAAAGCAGGTTTTTAAACATATTCCTTACAAATTTCCTTTTCATATCACTATACTAAAACAGTTAAATCTGTATCTTCAACAAGCTATTCCTTTAACATAAAGAACTATGAAAACTCGCCTTGAAATGTTAATTGCTTCCTTAATAGCCGAATTCATCTTGCACTCACCTCAACCAACCTCAGCAACAAGGGAATAAATAGCTTTCAGCTCATGTTGCAACAGAGGGAAAGAGGCACAGCAGTGAGCCCAAGCCCTCCTAAATAAAGGCAAATATTTCTGCCATGCCAAGAAAGGAGAGAGAAAGGGAGGCTTGCCAGAGCTGGTGGGGAGATAACAGTGGGAACTGCTGGTCCATCTGGTTTTCATTCTGCTAACACTCACATTGAACTGTTAAGGAAGGCAGTCCAGGTACACAGATTTGAAGCATGTGGGAGCGCAGACACAGGCACAGAGGAGATGGAGGTGGGTGGAAGGAGTGAGAGAAATCGAACTCCTCTAACAGTCTGCTGCTCACAGCGAGCAGGCACAGCCTGTATCCTCCAATTCAGCTGTTGATAAGTAAAAGCGATCCCGAGCCTGCAACCAACCGCACGGCTCCTGCTCCCCTCCCTTGCTGCATTTCGGAGTTCAGGTTTGAGCGAAACTCGCTCAGATTGGAGGGGGGCGGCTTTCCCAAAAAGCTGGCAATGTTTTGTTACTTAAATTGAACACAGTCGTGGGAAATAGTGCATTGGTTTTGCCCTCCAATTTCAGATTGCCATTCTACCGCGATCCAATTGGGTTTTACTCCCTCGAACGGTGTCTGCCACTCGGTTTGCAGATTGCTGAAATTATCCACAGACCCCTGCACTTCTCATATAAATCTAATGACATTAGGCTTGATTTTCCTAATTCCCTTTCTTTAGACCTCTTGGGGGTACAAAAAAGCCTCTACAGGCCACTTACCTTTGCTTAACCTCTCTCTCCCTCTTGCAAAGCCCTAAACCCCACTCTGCTACTGTATGATCGCAGGCAGACAGATTTATCTCTGGTTGTCTGTAAGTTCCCTAGCCCTGCCTTCTGTAAGGAGATATAAGGCTCCTTTCAGGCACACCTCAAAACACTTCTAACCAGGGTACAAGATTATCTCTGTCAGAGCAGAGTCCCCGGAGGTGTGTGTGTGTGTGTGAGGGTGAGGGGTAAGGGGCTTTTGAAGAAGTACAATGCAAAATGCAAAGCTCTTCCATGTGCTTGGAAGACACCACCACCAACACACCGCCCAGGAGAACAGCCTGCTCTATTGCAGCCTTTACAGTCCACTTTCCCACCCTCTTTAATAGCAAAACTCCTGCAGGAGTCATTCTGCTCTTACCGCTACTATTACCTGCTACTATTTACTAGCCTCTATAGCTGGTTCCCTGACCTCCAAGGGAGCTATGGGCCTGTGAGCACCTGCCCACAGCAGCTCTGCACCCACCTATGTCCCACCACCCACAACCCCAGAGAACCTCAGCAGCTCTGTTTTTAAGAGTAAGATCCTCTCGGGGGATGGAGTGGTGATGGAGCACAAAGCAGAGCCACTGCTCACCAGTTCTTGTGATCTGAACTCCTAAAGCTTGTAGTGTCTGATACTTACCCTAGAACTCCAGCTTCTACAAATCATCATTTATTTTTTTTTAATCAAAAAAAAAACCCCAACAACCAACACTTTCTACTCTAATTGTTGAAAAATAGTCTTTTCTAGATGATATGAAAGCTAAAGGCAAAACCCTATTTAAATCGTATTCACGAGCCAAGTTTCCCCTAAAGCGTGTTATTCCACGAGGGCTTTTATGCATAGATATTTTTCAGACAAACACTCTGTGGATATTCTGCTATCTGTACATTCAGAGGTGATGAGGGTTTGGGAGGGGAAGAAAGAATCCCTTAAGAGGAAAAGCTGTATTTTTAACATGTGAAATCCTGCCAGTGTAAGATTTCATGTACATTTGCTCCAGTTTTATAATACAGGAGCATATACCTTGAACTTTGCCTGAAATTTGGAAGCACTTTAAGGAAACCCATGTCTTAAAACTGCTTAATTTCTTGAATTCAAAAACATTTTTATGCTTTCGTGTCAAACAAACTCCCCATTTGCAAAGCTAGTTCTGATTAATTTTTTTCTGTTGAACTCTGGTATTTCAAATAATAATCCTGAATTAGCAGGGACACAACAGAAAGTTTCATACAAGCAGCATCCCACATTTCAGAGCACAGCCTGTGTATACAGAGAGCCTGTGTATACTTCCTTCAGGTGCAAAGAATTCTACCACCAAATCTCTCTGAACAGTGACAGATTTGCACTCCTTATCCCAGTTCGGATCAAATGGGGCTGAAACCAGAGGTCCTCCAAACCGGAGGGAAAAGGAGACATCTGCAATTCATTCTGCAGTGTTCACTGCAATCAATTCAGGATGGAGATAGATGGTGAAATAATGGTCTAGTCCTAATCCATACACACAACCCTCTGGTGCAGTGAGAGACTTAGAATAAATTCAGAAAATATGTTTCAAGTATGCAGAGATCTATTGCATTTGCTTTGGATTATATTTTTTATTTAAAAAAAAAACCCAAACATTTTGAAATATACATTCTTGAATCTCTTTTACAGCGCAGAGTGAAGAACTGTGCTTTTACCACAGAAGTATTTTCTCCATTTTAAATTAAAGAATGTTGTAAAACCAACTTTAAATTATGATATTTCTTCTGTGGATTTCTTGGTTCATGATACTATACTGTTCTTGTCATTCATTCAGTTTTTTATGGGAGGAGTTATTTTTATCACTATATTTAGCTGTTAGGTGAACACTGATATTTACCATAAGCACAGCCAGCTTCTGAAGACAAATAGGGAAGAGACAAAGTAAAATATGCAGGAGCAGGGGCAGAGAGAGATGTGCATGTATTCAAACTGATTTACTTCCTGTATCCTAAAAGATTTAGTCCATTTTTAAAACAAGGCGGTCTTTCATATATGGCAACATTTCAGCTCACATGGCACCCTTCCAAGTCTAACGCATCAAGGAAAGCTGATGTATGGAACAAAATATGGAATATATAAATACTTTACTGATACCATTTCAATAGCCAATTCAATGTCAAGCATTTTGAGGAGTGGTGTGTTTTCAATTTCCTTTTTTAAATGAAAAAAAGTATGGTATAATACGCTGTGGCATTTATTTTACTTTTAGTTAGTGCAAACAGTTCCAGATGTATATTCAGGCATGAAAGATTCTTAAAAGACGCTCTGTATTGATTGCACAGTACTTACTACTTCTGTGCCAACACGTTAAAAATAAAAATAAAAACTGCCTAATTAAAAGAGTCCATTGTCTTGTTTCCTTTAAACTCACAGAAAGTACAAACCCTGCATATGACACATGGGATCAGAACCCACCCCCGCCACCCAGATTATATGAATTGAGACCTAAATCTGTGCGATGTAATACTGATGATGGCTACCTAGATGGCATTGGACTAATTTTGATGATTTTGAGAGGGATGGCATAGAATTTGCAAGCAGGTAACTACAGGTTGTGAGTCACAGCAGTGACGAACTGGGAGATAGAAACCCAAAAGTCCACCTATGAGGACAAATTACATAGCTCTTCCATCCATAATGCTATCACGATACATTCAGTAAAGAACCTTCCCTCCTTCATATTTGGCCAAGCCACGCAGCAATGTTACAAGGCAGCGTTTGTGGAGACCCACAACTCCTGACTCCCAGACTTGCCACTACACAGGGTAGGACAATATTACAAGGTATCTGCCTCAGTTGAAAGGACATGTTCAAGAATGTCCGGTATAAGCCTGATCTATATGGTAAAGCCTACCCACCCCATGCACTGCACGCATGGTAAAAACTGGAAGTCCTATGATGCAGCCACAAAACACAACATTTGGACAACACCACTGCAGACCCTCTCCCAGCTAAGCATTCCTCGGACT
This sequence comes from Himantopus leucocephalus, assembly GCA_003993805.1. Taxonomy (NCBI): domain Eukaryota; kingdom Metazoa; phylum Chordata; class Aves; order Charadriiformes; family Recurvirostridae; genus Himantopus; species Himantopus leucocephalus. Next base: position 137,145,803 of record RSEF01000002.1, read on the forward strand.
TGTTTGAGACCGGTCGAGTCTTCATTCCGAGTCTTCATTCCATTCGTCTCTTGGCCCTTTTGACTTTTGCTTCATGAATAAACAAGGACGTAAACACAATGGATGTTTTTGTGCTATAAACAACTGATCTCAGACAGGCATAATATAGACACAACTTTCTGTCAGCACCAGATGCAGTCACGTTATTGGCCTAGAAAGAAAACATCACCCAGTTTCCAGTTCTGCAGTGGAGAACTTTTACTCCCCTAGGTGATTTGAAGAAGGGCAGTATCAGAAAGCAGCTCAGACACTCAGACTCCATCTTTTGTCACAAAACATTACCCTGCAAGCTTTATCCACCCAGCATGAGAATGCATGTGTGGCAAGCGATGGATGTGCACAGCAAAGTTTTCAAGATGACATAACATTTCATTGCCTTTTTAGCACGTCGGGGATGAAGTTCACGCACTGAAGATGACCCTTTTGCAAGAGCAGTATCACAACTTTGCTGCAGTCTTATCTTGGTTCTCCTCTGCTCAGAGAGTTGAATGTTTCATATCACCAGCTATTCTTGAGAACAAATGAAAGCATGCTCAGTTTACCCATTTCTTCTCATTTAATATGCAGGAGCTAGAAGAAATTCTGCATCCTGGGGGTTCACTGAAGTTATCTCAGGCTAAGCTATCAAAGCTTTCTTCAGATGTGCTAAAAAAAGGCTTGAGAATCATGCAATCTCCACTCTGTCTCCCAAAAGCTGAAAGGGATTTTTGCGCTACTGTTTCCCCGTTTTGGTAGGAAGAGCTTGTGGATCATGTAAACTAGCTGAAAGACAGACAATGCTTTGCGTCATGTTCTTCATCCATAATGGTACCTTGACTGGTCCTACCACCATTATGACAACCAACTGAAAAAGCAGAAGCACTCTCTTTTGTTTCAGTTCTCTACGGTGAGAGGTGCTGACTGGCAAAAAAACAGGTCCCACACTCATGGCTGAGCAGCTGAAGGCCAGATAGTTACACATATTATAAAACAAGCAATGCATGAGTTCAGCCTCAGAGTTGAGACAAAAATGTTATGGCTTGGCTTTGCTTGGACATATTATTATCTCCTGAAGGAAATAAACTTGTCTTACCATATAATTTCATTTAAAAAGAGGAAAAAAAATAGAAAAATAATCTTTTTCCTCTCATTTTACAATCTGACATGTTTTGACAGTTTCAAAACTATCATAAATTCACTTTCAGTCATTTAATAATTAAAAACTGACTCCTACCAGAATTGGACCTTCTTTTTTTAACCACCTCTTTTCTCCTTCCCCCTTCCTGGCTTTGTAAATTTTAACACGTACAATCACTAGAACTTATAAAGCAATGCAGGGGAGACGAACACATTCTAGATCTAGATCTACTACTGCCATAACGGTTTATGGAATACTTTAGCAAGAACAGACAAGCGAAATAATAAGGGCCACATTGTGGCAGCTGCCCTAAGTTTCCGTAAGACTCCAGAAAATAAAGTCTACAAGTTCCCTTGTCATGTCTGAATACATACCAGTTGGCCTGTAACAAAGGCGAAGACAATGTGGATTTATTCTAAATATCCCACCAAGCATCTTGAAAATGCCTCTATGTATGCATAACTAGCGCAGTCAATAAGCAAACAGACCCACAATCATTATTGAAATATTGTTTTCCGCTTTATATTGTTTCCAGGTCCTTTTCCACTTCATTTTGTTGACAAGTTACCAAACTAAGAACTGTGTGTTTTGAGTGGTTTTCTTTCACGTCACAGGAACTATTACTGCTATTCCAAAACCAGCTCACTGAAAGGGGAGACCCAAGTGAAGTGAAGAAGAGGCGCCCACCACCTCCAGCACGAAGAACTGAAGAACAATCAGACTGACCACTCCCTGGCCACCCCTACAAGCTACGGAGGTGACAACCCCTCCACATAAGCAACTATTCCCTTCACTTGCCCTGTACTTATAGAGGAAAGCACTGGGGTGGTTTTGGATGTGGCTTCCCAAAGGCTCCCTGACCAGTAATTTGTCTCCTTTTTGTACCATCTTCTCTGGACGACCTACCCTTGTCCGAATTGCCTGTTACTTGACAAACTACAGATGAAGTCAGACTGATATCCAAGAAACTCAAATGCCATCAGCATCAAATTGGTATTGTTTGCACGCTCTTACGTACTCAACCACACATAGCACACATCCTTCCCACCAGAAGTAAGAACATTTTCTCTCCCAACGCCAAGTAAAATTTCCAAACTTGCTCTCCAGAAGCATATTTATGTTTTTAACCCAAACTTTGTACAGTCCTAAATTAACAGTAAATAGTTTGTTACACACATCTAGAAGTCTGAAGCAAAATAAGTATGAACTCCTTTATTTTTAATGCACTTACACAAAGTGTAAAGCATAGCTGTACCCATTTTAGGAAAGTCCTAAGAGAGTACTGACACCAGTATTACATTAGATTTAATTAGAACCGACGTCTCCAATACAGACTAGATAAAATAATCTAAAATAACTTATTTAGATTCAGGGCAACTTTAGGTATTAAATTACCCTGCCAGCAAAAAAGTTATTATGGCTGTACTTTTAAAAGACATCACTTATATTTACAAAACATGCCAGAAGTCCTTTAAGCTCAAAAAGAATCAAACACGGGTGTAGGAGGTTATATTTTCCATGGTTATACTTCTGAGAAGATGACATAGGGACTACCAAGAAGGTAATGGGTATACATCTGGCTTTGCTTGTTTTTAAACTGTGGAATTTGTCATGGACAAGTCAAGAACCTCTAAGGTGTGGAGTGGTGCTGGCCAGTGTGGGCCAGGCCGCTCCTCAGCTCATGGATCAAGCTCCCAAATCCCTGCTCTATCAGACTGCACAGTTTTAGCCATCCAAGAATCCAATTCCTCCCTGTGGTGTTTCAAACGATGATAAGTTTGTTGTTAGGCCAAATGTGTAAGCTTGGGGAGTGAGACCTTACCTATACGACAGAAAGCACAGGTGGCCAAACTCCCTCCCAACAACAAGTACCACTCCAGTCCAAGGAAGGCCGCTAATTTCTCCCATCTAAGGCAGACAGCTAAATTAGCAGACTAGACTCCCCATATTATCAGTGAAAAGAAGAGTTAGAGCCTCTAATTTATTAATTCCTAAGGCTGCTAAGCCAGATGGTATAAATATTCCCGTGTAGGTCTAGGACCTTTGTGCCTCGTGAGAACCAGAGGCATTCAGAGTGCTCTAGCAGTGTGGCCGGTGTACATGAGAACCTGTGCTCCTCAGTCACCAGCCATACTAACTCCTTGCTTTCCATTCAGCCAGCCAAGACAGGTATTAATCCACCAACGAAAAATATGTACTGAAACATATTTCCCCAAAACCCCTCACTCGGGTGCTGCCACTGTTACTTAGTGCCACTACCACCAACAGAAAAGTGAAACTATAGGCTTCTCCCCTGTCTCGGTATTATACACTGACAATCTTCAAGTAGTGCAATTTATTACCCTAATCAGTACTTTGGCATTTGTCGAAATACAGACTATCATTTCACATCATCAGATGATGCCATTAAAGACATCTTGTGTTTACATGACTGACTGTCTAGACAGAGTGTGAGAAAATACTCATTATTAGTTACAAGTCAGCTCCTCCTTGATGCTGCATGTCACACCAAATGTCTTTTATTTTGGGCACTGGATCACACCTGAAAGCAGCAGTGGGGAGGTGGGAGTTGGGAAAGAGATTCTCAGAAACTTCACATGAAATTAAGACCCTCCATCTCAAATACCTTCATAGATGAGTTAAGATTACTTATTGACAAATAAACTCACAAGCAAAACAAATGTTACCATTAGCAAAAACAAAAGCATAGTTTAAATCAATTGTGTGGCCTAATATATCACTTGCATACTTAAATGGTAACATGACATGATATAAGCATGTAAAGGAAGAGAGAGGCAGAAACTTGTGCATGTCACACAAAATCAGACTAACAAATGCAAAACCAGATTAAAATCCCTTCTGGAGCCAATGAATTCACACAAATTCACACTGGCACAGAAATCAGGTTAGCTCACCCAGGAAGAGAGGTGCTGCGTTAGCTTGGCAGTCCCCAGCCCCAGAAACACTCAGGAATATGTCCCTAACTATAGACACTGAAAACAGCTGTAGGTAAACTAATGAGACCACTCACAGGGCATACAATTACACGCAACGTTTCTAGAACTTAATGCATCACAGCGGTCTTAGTCTTGCACAATAAAACTTAAAACTTCCTTCTTTTAAAGTAGCTTCCCTTTGTTTTTAATTTTAATATCAAACAACAAAAAAACCCCACCCCCAACAGAAAAGAAAATCATACAGCTGAATCCCGAATTGAAAAAAATTAGCAATTATTACAGAAACCACTGAAAACATAAGCAAAATATTAGAACAATTTTAGGTATCATAGCATTGCCATGCTTGACAGTTGTACAAACCATGCTTAATTTCATGCCCAGCACATTCAAATAAATGTATTTTTCCCCCCAACAAATACATAAAACCAAAGGGTTTTATATTTATAGAACCTCATTTTCATCAAGCCAGCTAAACCAGCTATTCCAACACAGCAATTTAATATTGACCTATGTGGATCAGTACAGCTCCCATGGCCTACTTCTACATATGTGCATATATGTGTGCATGCACGTGTATGTGCACGCACATTCATACACGTATTTAATCAAGTTTTACTTATTGAATTTGGTATATCAAAATACTTACTGTGATTTTTTATTTTTTTTTTCATTCTGCTGTAGAAAATTGCAAGAAAGAAATAGTCTTCAATTACACTGAAGCGAGTGTTAAATGGGAGGGGAGACTGCAGGGCGAGAAGTCAGGGACCAGAGAGAAACCACTCAATGCTACAAGTGCAAGAGAAATATTGACAAAGTAAAGACCTCTGATGCGTTTGAACTCTAAATGTTCAATGTGGATGCACTTAACCCTTGGTAGTACCGTACATTTTCTTGTACATGAGAAGAATCTCATGTACATGAAAAGAATCTTATGAACAGTAGATTTAACTCTCTCCATGCTATGGGAACACCCTACATTTGGCTTTGGGTCTACTTGGATATATACATTTTGCTTCACTGGGAAGCGGATTAATCAGAAGAGGAGCCATTTTTATGAGAAAGAGAAGAATATTCAACAGGAGGAAAGAAACTCTGCAGCAGGGCAGAGGGTGGTTGAGAGGGCAGACCCTTCCTTTAGGGTGGCAGTAGCCCCAGGATGCACCTTCAGCATTCGGCAGGCCGGACCTGAGTGCCGGAGAAACACTGCCTGGCTGGGAGCATGCCTTGGCGAACAGTCGTTGGAAATTTTTCCAGGTGGCTGCTGACCACCAGAGGGAGCCGATATTGTGGAGACGCACAGGGAAAAACTCCCTTTCCGTGCGGAAAATTCAAAATAAATGGCACCGTACTCAGAAAGTTAAAGGAAGATGCTTTAAGGAAAGTTCTTTCCAGTATCAGAAGTTAGCCTTGGCCATGCGATATAGGAAGGAAAGCTTATGATACTGTGTATACATCAGTATGTACTATTCTGTTTCCACAGTACGAAACATAGTATTAACGATTTGTCACTAAGTTTTGGCTATAAACATTTCTTCCTCAAAAGAAGAACTGGATAGTACTGGCTGCAACAGAAGACCATTTTCAGTGCCTCCTATTGTCACCTATCTGCCTCAGCCAAACAAGTCAGATGTTCCCCCCGCCCTTCACTTACAACTCCACACCAAATCCTGTTTTGGAGATGGGCTTTCTGTATGAAATACTCAAAAATTGCAGCAGGCAGCACATCAAACAGCAGCACACCAACAATCACACACTATAGCCAGTCATAGGAACCCAGATCGTGCTCACACAACTATAGCCATGTAATGATAAGTGAATTTGAAAATAACCCACCAAAATTTAACACCTTTTTTCCCCCAAAAAAAATGCAGAGAACCAAACAAAAACTGAGTTTTTCTTCACACCTATTATCAGTCAAAGAGATCAAATGGCAAGCAGGGCAAAAATAAAAGAGAAAAAAAAAAATACCGGAGCGGCTCACATAGATCTTTATAAACATCCTTCTGGCACCACATACGCATTAAGAAAGCTAAATCCTAATGGCAGAGACAACTCAAAAGCATAGAGAGTCAGTGACTGCACTGGGATGTCCTGTGAGGACATATTTCTTTATGGTCTTCACTTGGAATACAAGATGTAAAACACATCAGTAGTTGTCTGGTAGGCTTTAAATTGCTTGGGATATGAAGAAATAAAGAACTGCTGAACTGCAACACCTATCCAAGGCAAATTCTGGAATTATGAAAGGAAAATTTTAAAAAGGGGAACATAGGAGTACCTGGACAAAATGCTCAACAGTCAACAAGAATAATTGTCCCCAAATGAGTTCCTATCCATTATCTTTTTCACAATTACTGCAACAGAGCAAGTAGCTCCAGTAACTGTGCATACAAATGACCTATTAGAAACTTAACAGGTCATTTCCAAAGGTGATTATGAGCGCTGACTTACAGAGCTACTCGGTTTTGCACATAATTCTGTTCAATGCCAACAATCTGCACAAAATTAAGATAAAACGTGTTTCCAGAAGACTAAGTGGAAATAAACTTTCAGAAACTAAAACCATTGCTTCAGAAGTTACGAGGTGGTGAACACTGATGAATCAAATGCAGTCACTTTCATAACTGAAATGTTAAAATTTTGCTTTTGCCTGTGCTCTGGTGTCAGGAGAATGGAAAGAAGAGGAGGCAGTAATTGCATGTTAGAGTTCTTACAATGCCACATGATAAAATTAAATGATGACTGTAACAGCGAAAAGTCCGTGGTTAGATAGAAGGGATAAAAAACATAGTAGGTTATCAAAGTGGACATCTGCTATAGATCACAGTATGAACAGCAGAAACATGTGAGTAGATAAAGACACCTCAACCAATTCTTTAGAAGAGTTCTTGCAACAAAAGGATGCTTTTCATCACAACAGTCCTTATTGGCCCTGTTTCTTAATGGGTAGCTGTTTGTGCCTTTATTATAAGTGAACACACAATAGGCTTTGTATTAGAAAATATTAGAAAATAATTCAGAACCACCATTTAAGGAGAGCAATAAAGGACAGGAGCGTAGATGTGCAGTTTCCTCAGTTGCTGAGGTTGTTAAGAAGCAGTAGGAGACACAGAAACAGATCCTGGCACTCCCACAGTGAATGGCTTGGGCACATTGTAAAGTTAACTGCGGAAACCAGGATCGGTTGACTTAAAACATGCAGGGAAAAAAAGCAAGAACAAGCATACCAAGCTACATTAATCAGAGGAAACAAAAGAAATAGCAGCTTTCATTCATATCAAATAGATAAATGAGAAAACAAAACTATAAAAATCTTTGATCTTAATTGAAACGAAAAAAGATTGCGACAACTTACAAATAGCTACAATATTGGCATAGCTTGGGTTTAAATCTGCCTCAATGGCTGAAAAAGAAATGGGTGAGGGGGGAACCAAACTTGGACAAAAAACCACCCTGATTCTGGAAATGTGTATGCGATTTTTTACAGGAAGGAGTGAAACAGAAAATGGGATTCTGACACTGATTGTTCTTCCCTCACTTTCTGTTCTAGCACAAAAAGACAGAAAAAAGGAGGTGAAACAAACACACTGAGGTACTATTACACCATTCAGTCAGGCCTGGGATCTCAGGAGGCTATTGACATACCTTCCTTTCCTCCAGCGACCCCAAACCCTGACAAGAATGGGGACAAGAAACGGTATGACCTCCTTGGTTCTGCAGAGAGCCAGCAGCGTTCTTATTTATTACTCCCCCACTACTTCTGTTTCTTTTTCTTATTGTTTAAAAAAATCTATCTTTCTCTTTTTTTTACCATCTCAAATGTAGACTTTGAACACATGCTCTGCATCATGTTCTGTCATACTGGAATAACTCCTCAAAACGCTGAACTTCACTTGTGATTATTTATCTAAAAGCTTTGTTTTCTTTTAAACTATGTGTATTTTGTTGGACTGTACTTACCAATAGCTAAACTCCCAAGCCTTGAACTTGCCATCTCAAAGAAGATGCAAAAAAGTCCAAGTAGAGTTTACTGTTGGTTTGTAATGAGAGTAAAATGATAAATCTCTGTACCGAAAGCCAGCTGCTTCATTCTTAACTCTGATCCCCCCCCCCCCTTTTCTTTTGCATTCTAGCTAGCATACAGCTGTAATAAATGTGGCTCTTCTCACAAGCCGTGCAGATGTTAACAGTTCTGTAGGACATCAAGAAACATTTCAAGAATCTTGTAAGTGCTGACTAAACTTGCTTGAATTACCCACACTACCTCCTCCACATTCCTATTCAGTAACATTAGCCTTCCTGAATGTATCAAGAAAAAAAAATTAGCATTTAAGCCAAGACATTAATATCTAGGTCTAAATGCACTATCAATAAACAAGGAATGTTCTTAAGCCATCAGACAACAGATACTCAGATAGCGAACCAAAAGAAGTCAATTTATTCTTGTCAAGATGACTAATGCAGTTTTCATTTCTTATCTATGCAAGAGTGGCTAAATGACTGCCTGAAAATATGTATTTATAAAAGTCACGGCTGGATGTATTTGAACGAAAGGATCAGAACTACAGCAAGATCTTTTCTTTTCTAGTAATCAAGTGGATTAATACTAAATTAGAGTGAAGGAGTTCAAAGTGCTACCTAGTACATTTTTATGAAAGTTACATTAGCATGACAGTCATATGCATTAAAGATTAAGCTAAAGCCTCAAATGGCAGTTGGTTCTGGGCAGAAGCAAGAGTCCAGCTGTGCAGGTAGAGGACTAGATACCAAATGTATTCATTAAGCAGGTCTGTACTAGAGAAGCTGTTTTAATATTCCTCCCCCTTCAAGCAGCAAGCTTAGTCTCCTTTTTTGGGGTAGGACTTTCAAAACACCTGAAGCAGTTTAGAAGCACAGTCACCAACAAAGGCAAATGTGACTAGTACTCATGTATTACTCCACATGCTTGAAAATCCCACATCAAATACCCTACCCTGTATGTAAACTTCACACTTTCAACACCTACTGGAAGGAGGGCTGCAGAGCGATTCACAGCACTGAGCCATAAAAGGATCACAATCTTTGACAAGTTCAGAAACAAAATGTGCAGTCGAGAGTTTCTACGGTGCGGTTTTGGAGATTGTCTCCAGTCAAGTGTCAATCTCTGCAGAGTTTCAAAGAGGACAGGGTAGGGAGAAATAAAACGAACATATCAGTACATTTCCTGCAAGGGATCGATAAAAAGACCTCACTCCTACAAAGACTAACATACCTGCTCAACTTCAGATACTTATCCTATTAAGGTAGCACACTTGAAATTAAAATAAAGTCTTTGAAGAGGCAGGGCCCAAATAATTTACCATGAAACGTGGAATTCAGGGTATTGTTTGTTCTTTAATGTAGCAATACAGGAAATCTGAATATAAAGCAGAATTGCAATGTGCTATTTTTTAAACGCTTCATGACACTGCTTTTAGAGTAATTCCATCAAAACATCATAAGAAGTGCATTTAAGCATTTCGAGATAAGCAAAAAGACAATAGACTACAACCTTAAAAAGAAGTTAATGTAATATTAAGAGAAGCTATGCAATTAGCTAGTCCAAAACCTCAACCTGTCTTTAAGCTTCCCTGAACAAAATAAATCAGGAGGAGAGAGCAAGAAGAAAAGAACTAAAAAAAAAAAAANAAGAAAACCCACATGAGCCAGAGTCCCTCACTGCTGTTATTCCTCCCTGAGCGGAAATGCTCAGTTCAGTCATGGCTTAGGAGGCATAAACATCATTGAAATTCAAAGGCAGCTCCGAGAAAGAGGACGCCTCAATTGGTATGCAAGTAGTGTTTTCTCGCCCTGAATACATTATGAACTTGCAGCATGCTAATATGCCATGCTATCATAAGCACCAGATGGAACAGTAGGCAGTATATGTCCCATCAAACCTCAGGAAGATGTATTAATGTTCCTGCTCTTTTTTTTTTCTCCCTTTCCCCTCCCCCTTCCCTACTACAACCCTTCAGCTGTGTCCCTAGACTGGCACATTTCTTAGCATCAGTCACCTGCTCCTGCAGCACAGTTCTCCAGGGTTGCCTCATCTTCACCAGGTGGTGCCAAGCATCTTTTCAATCTTTTTTATCGCAGAAGGTAAAGGCCACAAGACGTGTCAGGCTGTGCTTACTGAAGGGTACCGAGTACAAAAGATAACATCATGAGATAAATGATAGATGAAGAAAGACTTTGGGTTTAAAGCTAGCACAATTGTTTTAAATTATGTATAAGTAGCATGGCACAAATTTCCCCCTAAGTACTATCGACAAATGAAGAACTGGGGGACAGTGGTGAAGGGTAAGATTTTCTGTGTAACCAAATAAAACAGGAAACTGGATTAAAGATCTTTGAACTGAATTCCCTTTTTTTTTTTTTTTCTCTCAGAGAAGACATACAGAATTCAACAACCGTGTACAGGGTAAGGCACGGGGTTTAATTTTAAATCCGAGTATGAAAATGGCGCACAGGCAGATTAGTTTACAGGACTTTGATTATATTTTTTTTTAATTAGAGATATGACATTCTCTGACTTTTATGATTAAAGAATTGTTTGGACCTGTACGTATGACTCTAAAGAAGTGTAGTTTTTTAATACCGCTTTGCATCATTAATGAATTCAGTCCCAAGCAGGTTTTATATGACTGAAGAGAAATGCAATGTAGTATTCCATAGGAAAATATGTGCATACGTATACAAAACTAAAACATAGATGTTCTGGTATCACCTGACTTTTTCCAATCTATTCATAGAAATATGCCTCCTGTTGAAATATATAGTTTGCAAGAAAATTTATTTTCCTTTTTTTAACTCCTCCTGGGCCCTCCAAAAGATAAAATGAGGTCCTCAAGACTGAAAATGAAGAGTGTGCATTCAAACCACAAGGAAGAAATACCTGAGCTTTTTGCATTTGAAGCTTTAATCTTCAAGTGTTTTTAAACACGTTTGTTTTTCAGAAAAAAAATCACATCAGTAAACATTTTGCTAATTTCTTGTATTTTAGAAACCACCTGCTGATTTACAAACAGCTCTCACTATGCATGTAAATCTATTCTTTTCCTAACAACATTAGCCTTCTCATAAACACAGTCTAATTCTGCAAGATTATGAGCATTCACAACTCACGAACTTTTCTGGGAATCAACATTGCTCAAAACCTCACAAGAGCTAGTTAGGCGGGTTATCTGTTGCCTGTGTAAGAAGGATTTTTTTCCAAGTATTAAAGGTCTGGTTGACAGGGATTTCTGCGCCCCCCCTCCCCCCCTCCCCCCCCCCCATTCTAACTAAAATAAAAAATAATTATCTTTTTCTTTCAAAGCACTTTACGACTGTTATTCACAAATAACAGGCATTATTCCAGCATCTATTAAGTCTAGATAGACTCTAATGCAAGGATGTCTTAAGGACTGAGTCAGAAATGAGACCAATTTTTTTTCCCTTTTCTCTTCCTACTGAATATTGGGGGGCTTGTTTTGTTTCTTAATATATAGCCTTTAAGGGTAATTTGCTAGATTATGATTTACATTGTGCAAATAAGTCTATTTAAGTCCATTATCCTGCATTATAAAGTAATTTCTGACACCTAAACAGCACTCAATTTAATTACAACATACTGAAACAGTACAGCTCACTCCCAAAGGAACCTGTTTGGATCAGAAGATGATGATATATGCTAGCTGCTGATCATCTTTCACCATGAGATCCGCAACCAACTGTTCTAAAGAATGGTATTAGAACATCTGCATCATCATATTATTTTGTGGCAAAAATCCCTCCAAAACCTAGCAATTGCATGCAACAATGTGTGCATATCCCAGACGTGGAAGCAGATATATTTAAAAAACAGTAGCTTTACTGTAATGACCAAAGGACACCAAAAAAAAAAAGGCTTTGATTTTGATTTAGCAAGCATCAATTTCTGCAGCAGAATCCCCATTGGGTAATTCATCAAGGCACCTATTCTATATCTAGTATGGCAAGACAGCAAAGACACTTACAGCCTCCAAAAAGAAAAACGCTTGTGACAAAACTATTAAGCATTCCTGGTGATTAAGTAATAGACACTCATTCTTTCAAGACTGTCTTGAACCAATGCCCCAGACAAAACTGCGCAATCATATTTGCTGTGTCAGGATGAAATCAAGGCATCATGATTTTCTGTATTCCTTCAAGAAAAAGCAAGTTATTCAGCAGCATCCACACAGCTCTTTCTGAAAGAATATAGAAGTTAACTAAGGAAAGAGTATATCATTTCTCTTGTGGCTCTACGGAGGGATGCTGGTCGATACCTGAAATGTTAGTAGTATTTTTATCTTTGGAGCTTTTACAGACTCTCAAGAGCAGTTTGACGCAAAAGCTTTAAGGAAGCATAAACTAAAGAATTCCATTTCTGCTGGTCTCTGAAGATGAAATACCATTGGCTTTACTTTCTCAAAATGAAAGGAATTGGAAATTACTACCCTACCAATTGACATGTCAGAGGAAGAAGCCTGGCTGGTCAGCTGTCCTGAGAAGCAACCGTGCAAGTCCAACCTTTATTCCACAAGACGTGGTTCTGCCTATGCAGAGGAGTCTGAAGAGGGCAAAGAAAGATGGCAACACGGGCTCTCCCTCAGAGAGCACAGAATTTGCTATACATGCTCTGAAGACTCTGCTTTCATACCAAGCTCTCAATGAAAGCTTCATGCACAAATTCAACTCCTGTGCAGCAGCCTTGCTTATTAAATATGGAAAACCCAAATACAGATTTGCTTTTACAACCACAGAGAATAATGTAGAGAAAGATGTAAGGAAATTAACACAACAAAAAGAAGAGCATTCTTCAAAATACTTTAAAAATTTAACAAGAGAGACAACAAACAGTATTCCCAGAGAGGCCACCATCTTGCGTCTCCTCCATTTGCAAGGGGAAAATAAAGTGCTCACATTGACCATTAGGAATTCAGAAAAATAAAATATACACTCGTTATGGCACAGATCCCCTTTAAAAATGGCAAAGGACCCTGCCTTTTTTTCTGAAGATGCAATGCAGTCTAATGGCGATCTCAGTGTAAAATAATCAAATATTGACCTTAATAAAGTAATTTAAATTACTTCCAAGATCTAATACGAATAAGATCGACAATAGCTTGCTCTCTTTCAGAAGCGTACAGTGAGGAGATCCTGCAGCGCCTTGGAAGGATGAACTCAACCAATGTAGACCACTTGAATTCCAGAAACTGGGTTTTATTGCTGCCCTCCCTCTACCAGCGGAGAAATAAAAACTAAAACCACCAAGTCCAAAGACACAGAAAACTCTGTTGCAAACCAGTTTCCGAGAAGAAAACTGATGACTTTCAAAGCTCTTCAATGACAGTGCCATCTGACCTCACTGGACATCTAATTATACCCTTTCTTTTATAGACATAACCACGGCTGCTTTAATGAGCATCTTTCAGCTTTCTTTACCGTGTTAGTAACTCTTCAAGTCCTTATGGTTTGCTCAGTATTTCTTGGTGTGTACTTTCAAAAGTGATACAAACCCTGATTACCTCTCAAAAAGAACAGGGTTATCGCATTCCTGTTTTTAAAAGATCATTTTTGTACACTGTGCTGTTTATAGTTTAACAGTAAAAAATAACGTACCTTGCACAGTTCCAAGCAAAGGAAGTAGCCAAAAGAAACAATAACACTGTCCATAGAAAATGACCTCTTCTAAACTTCAGTTAGCTAACTTTCTCCTAACCAGAATACAAATAAGTGTGTGAAAAGCTAGCAGATATAATTATGCAATCAACAATTATGTGGTGAAATGGACTGGAAAAATAAAATTAAAACAATAAATGTTAATTTGTATTTGCTAACCACGAATGATGTGGCTGGTGC
>RSEF01000002.1:137159900-137200375 GCA_003993805.1 Himantopus leucocephalus
AAAAAAAAAAAGAAAAATAATATTTAAAAAAAAACAACCACCCAACAGCACAGAGAAATAAATTCAGCTTTAGTATGTGGAAGCACAGCTCCATAGGTTACCATGGGAAGGAGGTGAAGCCCTTTCAGTCAAGCACTGAGCTGGACAATTCTGCTCCTCTACCGGCACACAAAGGCAAAGTTCATTCTGCAAGTTACAGATCAAGTAACAATTCCAGATCAGGTTCAATGAATAATTAATTTTAGGTGCCCAGAAGCTCAACGCTGCTGAAATTTCCCCCTGAAACAGAACACAAAAGCCAGTGTCATGGACTGCTCTGCTCTCCCATTCAGTGCACAGGTGTGATGTACCTTGGACCGGGTATCCGAAACAGCTAACGGACCCAGCAGGAACAAAGAATCGTCATACAGGCTGAAGGGACCTCGGGAGATCAGCTAGTCCAAGCCCTTCTGCCTCAAAGCATGTGCAGTTAGATCAGGTTGCCAGGGGTTTGTCCAGCACGTTTTTTTCATGTCTCCAATAACGGAAATACCATGACCTCTCTGGACAACTTGTTTCAGTGTCTGACCATCCTTACGGTGAAGAATTTTTTCCTTGGGATTTGTCATAGTCCTTTACTTGTGCCTGTTGCCTCTCATCCTATCACTGTGCACCTCTGCGAAGAGTTTGGCTCCATCCATCTTCCCTACACCCTCCCATTAGGTAGCTGTAGACAGCTCATGACAGAAAGGATGATATAAAGTTAGTTATATTTAACTAGGAACTGCCTACAGCTCACCAACAGGGAAATACTGGAGACAGGATGCTTTACTCCTGCCTTTCAAGAGCCTCAGTAACTTGGAGACATGGGATCCACAGCACTACTCCCTCCTCCAGAAAAGATGTCCATGTCCTCACCTCCAGGAGATTGGCAAGTAGAACTGGTTTGTGTAAGACATAGCCAGGCGAAACGGAAGAGGTGAGCTTTGATTTTATTCAAGTCTTTTGAGTGGAAGCCTCACTCTGGAAGTGAAAGACATGAATTCAAATCCTCCTTCTGCTTGCTCAAGCTCAGGTCTACTACATACTCCCTCGGTGGGAGGGAAAGCTACCACCCCGCAGCAGCCTATTCCAGATGGGAGTCATCTCCATTACTCTTGTCCTGCCCAAGGACCAAGCAGGAAACAGTTCAGGAGATCAACAGCAGCGAGGTGGAAGCAGCTCCTGCGCTTTGTCTGGTGACTCTTGCATACAAGAGGCTGAAAGAACAGATGTACATCACAAAATGCAATGTAGTGCAGAGACGACTGAGCTCCTGGAGAGTTGAGCCAGTGAATATAGATAGCATGGTACAGCACGGCAAGGGCTTCACCAGCTTCGCAGATGAACTGCGTGAATGTGGAGTTAGCATAGCGCGATATTGAATGAAATCAGCCTTGCCAAGCGGGCCAATATGGCTAGACTGTGTCTGCGTACAAGTACAAACCTAAGAGCTGCTATGCCCTATGGATTTCCCAATTTAATCTCTACTCGCCTCAGTATCGCTGGCTCTGTGTACTGTTTTACACCACACACATTTCTGGGAACAAAAAGTAAGCCTGCACTTGCGAAGAGACCAACACTTCTAAATACGCGTGGGACATCCTCTGAGACTACCTACCAGATCCAACTGTGCCAATGACTCAGATACAGAAATGCCTCAATTATAAAAAGACATAGGTGTGATCTCAGCACTGGCCTGCTTAACCCTGACGATACCGAGACAGATCTTAGCATGCATGGATGCAGCTCGACATGCTTGGGAAACTTTAAAGCTGTAACAGGAATGCATCTGGAATGAGGAGAGAGTTGCAGCATGCAATTGCAGATTTGGAAACCAGCTAACACTTCAAGTGCCGAAGTCATCTTGTGCACTTAGCTTTAGTCTCTTGACCTGGTAGCAAGGGTTTTTTTAATCGCATATATACAAATCACATTGATTTGTAAGCTATGATGATCGTGCCCTAAACATACTAGTGTGGATTCCAAAATCTTCAAATCAAGACATGATCGGTGCTGAACACCCTAAGCACACCAAGGAAGTACCAGCCCTGAGAAACTGATTTGTTTGTTTCTCTCCAGCTAAGGGTCTGAACTGAAAAGCACTAAATCTCCACAGGGAAAGTGTTTGGGACCCTGCTTAAATATATATATATGAACAGCTATTTCTGCAGCATGACCTGCATCCCATGGTTACTTTCCATGCATACGCAGCAAGATGCCATTCACAGCCATGGGTTGAAAATAAGAGCAATAATGTCATGCAGACTTTGGAATTTATTACTGCCATAAAAGAAGAAGAAACTTCAATACTTTGAAAAGCAAGTCATTACACCTCGTCTCCCAAACCCTACGACAGGTATCTGAAGAACTTTGTGGTCCGCGGCTGTCTTAGGGAAAAAGCTTTTCGCTCCTATCCAAATCCTGGAGAAGATAAAGTCATTATGTAGGATGACTAGAATAATGATGCAAGGTTAACACTCGGACTTAAGTATTTCCAGACACATTTTCCCTGTTTGGCAGGAAACTTGTTTTGTAAGACCCAGAATTGTCCTAATATAACAGCATAGCAACTGCAACTTAAAACAGAACAAGTCGGTTAATGGACTGTTAGGACACTTTTGCTGTATAACAGCATTTAGACGCATGTATTTAAAAAACAGGTGGATAATCCAAATGTTCAGTTACCAGGACACTAACAGTTATGTCCATGGCAATTTTGTTTCTGTTCTTTAAACAAATCATCACTTGCAAGCACTAATGTTAAAACCAGAAAGCCAGTCTAGTACACAGTGGCTATAAATGCCAAATCAATTTTCAGCAGATAATAAAGTCCATGTTTTACAATCAGCAATGCACTGTTTTACTACCCAAAATGTAAGCTAATAATATATAGCTCTGCTAAATGGAAAATGCAGATATGCTGTTAAGAAACGGGCTGGCTGTGAGATGATGGATCATTTCTGCTGGGACCTTCTTAAAGCTATGTGCAAATGTTTTGAAAATATCACATGATGTGGCCATGTGTTAAAAATTACAGCCAGTTAAGTTCTCTGCTAAGAAAAATATGTGGGCAATTTATGAAATGCACTCCAGGATGGAGATATCTTAAGTAAAACCAGATTTTGAAAACAAACCCATTTTTTTTGAAACATGAACTTAAAAAAAAAAAAAGTTGCAGCCACATCTGGAGAGCAGAAGTAAAGAAAGGGTGGTCTGACCTAATACCAGGCCATCTTCTGAAAGAGCAGCATTATTTCTGGGCTACAATGACTGTGATCACTGATTGTCCTTTTAAGGAAACCATGCCGAATACTGCCATGGGCAATAATAAAGCATTTTGTAGGCCAACATCTGTTCTTTGAAAGTACTATAAAATGACTGATAGATTTGTAATGTTTCATAAATAAAGTCTGGAATAAACAGTTCTTTAAAAAAAAAAAAACAAAACCCAAACCAAACCAAAACAAACCAACAACACAACACATTCACAGTAATCAGCCAAACCAGTGTACGGTATTAGATTTGAACACTGTTCCCCCAGCATCAATTATTTAGAGATAAGCACTTCCTAGAGTTCACTACGTAGAACGACAAAATGGTTAACTTGGTTACTGCAAGCTGCATGTTAACGGGACTGACTTTCCAGACACTTTTCTCAGAGTTGCAGTAGTGCCTTAACAGAGACCTGAATTGCTTTTACGGCGTTTCATTAGCAAGCCTCGCTGCTGTCGCTTTGCCCTGACAGGGACACGAGGAGGTGAGCGGCCAGTCACAACTATAACAGTATGAGCAGTTCGTCTTTGAAGGGCAAATTTATTTTGTGTAAAAGTGTTATCGCTACACATAAACCAGAACCCATCTTTATTACTTCCTGTTCTTTCCCCAAAAGAAGAAGGACTTCAGATGTCAGAATTACTACAGGGATGCTTCTGAAATCAAGACTTCACACATACACAAAAGGCACTGACATAATATCAGATTACATAAAAATACACATCCTTTTAATCTCCTGAACATAATGTGCTTACTTTTAAAACACAAAATCTGCCCCAGATGGCTAATAATGCCCATTTGAAAAAACCCAACACCACAATATTAAAGGGCTAAAATATGCTGTGAACAGATTGAGAGGCAGTTCATCCTAGAGGAGAGTAAAAAAGTGCAGATGGGTGTCAAAAATAGCCAAGTGTCAGATCTGTTCAAGTATCTCCATTCTGGCACATGCTCCCAGTCACAGCTGTTAGTGTATTCTCTGTATCCAAGTGCAAGGTTTTCTAACACTCCGAGCTGACATTAAAACACACTTCTTGCTTGCTACTGCTTTAAGAGAATGCTGGAAATTAAAGATTTATTTAATGGTAAAGCTTAACGAGTATTGATAAGGGTATACGTACTCGACTGTAGCTCATGCCATTTTGATTAAAGATGCATGAAATTTTAACCAGCAGGTAGATTAAGTAATTTAAATGCCAAAGGCTTAATAGGTTTTCAAAAACCTCCACTCTAGGCATTCCAACACTGTTTGCCAACAGCCCCAAATAATGCACACAAGGATCAAAAGTGATAAGATTGTGTCATTTCAGTACATTTAAATATCTTAATAAAACACAGAAACAGCAAACTGCACGAGAAGATGAGTTTCATACAAATATAAGGGAAATGTCAGTGCATTCAAATTATGCAGAATACGCAGTTTTCCAAATTAATGAATTACCATGATATTTCTAATGAAGACCGCTTCCCAGGAATGTAATGCATGCAAATCAAATTTGACGTTTAAAGGGTTAAATTGACCTTTCATAGTCCTCAGTTGTTATCTATGCAAATTAATTTGCCCATATTTCAACCATATAAATCCTCTTAGCCCTGTGCTTTGAGCAAACAGAGCCCACTTTCTTGTTACAACCAGAGGATGAGTAAACATACCAGCAGTAGGGTATGACCGTGTACAAAAATCCTAAAAGGAAAACATTCTTCCAACAACTGGCAATACCTACATGCAACTGTGGTTGCAGCAAACTGGCAGATACTGTTTCAAAACACCATCTGCGAGGTGTACAGACTCTCTGTGATCAAGCGTAGCCTCTTCTGCCTGTCCTACCCAAATAATCCACAAGAACCAGCCAGCTGTAGGATCTCTAGCCCTGTCTTTTTTTATCCAGAGACACAGGCTGCTATAATCAGGCACATGGCTTTCTTCAGTCCTTACCAAAGGGGGAAAAAAAAACCCAAACAAAACACACTAAATTCAATCCACTCGGTCTTGGTCAGGCATCTCACAAAACCCCTCAGACAAATCAGCCGGCATAGAAGCACCGTTTTCATTGGCAATAACACTTATCAATTAGACAAGCGATCGTAAGATCCAAGGATAATATTTTCCTGAGGAAACCGACCTATTAAAATTTCCAGCTCCACAGCAATTCCTCTAATTCAGCAGATTTTTTTATTGTTTTATTTTGAATCAACATATTTCAATGATCTGCCTGGTGACAGTTAAGGACTACGATTTAGGACAACGCTGGAATAATTTGTTTCATAAATCTCCTTCACTTCTCAAACATAAACAGCTTTTCACAGAGATAATTTCAGCTGATGGGTGAACACTGTGAATGATCTCTACCGATCAAATGTTTGCAGATTCAAGGTACAGCTGACAGTCATGAAAGCCAGCCCGAAGCTGTATTTCTCTTCGCTAAAAATGATCCCCCGTGCAGAGACCCGCACCCACAAAGCCGGTGACTTTCTGCTATTTCTATCCCTTTTCATTGAAACATCCAGTCCTGCTCTAAGTATCATCTCTGGCAGTTCCCTCGCACAAATTCCCCTCCCCCAAACATATACACAACAGAATTAGCATCCACGATCGCTCCGTACCCGTATCAGCTTGCAAATCACCCTCTATATTAAAAGGAAAAAAAAAAAAAAAAAAAAAAAAAAAAANAAAAAAAGAAAGAAAAAAAATACTATCAAAAAACAATTAGCGTTTCCTCATTTAAAACCGAAAGAGCTGCAATAATTTCAACTCACCAGGCATCCTTGGATAAAATATACCACACTGTAAATGGCTCTCTCCTAAAAGCAAGCTTATTTAGGGCTCAGTGCCTCCTGTTCTGGAATGAACAGAGAGAAGCGAGGAGGGCCATCAGAACTGGCTGTGGCAGCGTAGCTGGAGGCAGGATGCTGGGCGCGTGCGTTTGCCAGGCAAAGACAGATGGAGAGCTGACACTCTGTATTGCACTTGGAGCAGAAATGTGAATGATGACAGGAGCACATGTGGCCTTGAACCCAGCCCTGTCTCTTCAGGCAGAACAATGACAGGGATGTGTGTGCAAATTATCACAACCCCGGCTCCCCTCAGCTGACTCCTTTTACTCTACCTTTCACACCAAGTTCCAGATGACCAAAGAATAGAAAGTAAAATGCAGAGTGATAAGCCAAACACTGAATTATTCATTTTTTTCTTTAAAAGTTAACCCTTTCTTCTGCTGACAGCAATTAAAGAAAAAAGCATCGCTTCGAATCAGCTCTCCTCCAAAAGTGGAAACAAATTCATTCTTTATTTTAACAGCCATAATTTTGCACTCCATAGGACTACGTTTGTTTATTTAGCTGGAAACACAAAACGTGCACGAGGATATACGAGAGGGTCCCCCCTCCTCTTCCTCCCCTCCCCACACTTCTGTCATTATTATGCGGTTTTACTGTAGTGAACGGAGTATCAAAATCACTCCCTTTCTCAGATTCTCAGTAGTATGTGTAAAATAGAACACACTTAGAAAGCAGACCACTTTTATTTTACTATAGTGCTTTTAACCCCCTGGGATTCCTGCATTGATATGTTCCAAACATTTGCAGCTTACTCTCCTTTACCTTGCATGGTGATCCATGGGGGATGAAAACAAAATCTTCCCTGTAAAGCTTTTTCAAAAGCTAAACAATCATGTCCTCCCGATTTCTGATTTTGCACACCCCTTAAATGTTTATCCTTCACATGAATAACGTATGCCTGGCTAGGTTCAACGCACTCTTCCCTATTAAGCTTTAATGGACACCATGATACATAAAACTACAAGTCTTTGTTATAGTGCTTTATCTAAAGCTGGCTATTTTCTTCTCAGCAGTCCCTCTTTAGTCCTTTGTAAAACATCTTTGCCTCTTAGAAGAAACATACGCCTGACTCCTATGCCTTCTGTAGCACGTATAGCCTTGCACAAAATTTCAGGCACAAGGAAAAAATATCTTCTTTTTAAAACTCTCCTCCCATTTAGCACTTGCAAAAGCTTCTCCCTTTAGTAACGAGTATTTCTCCAGCAATTAGCATGTAGGTCCTGGTTTTGACTTTGCCTTTGCAATACACATTTAAACCCGCGCGGAAAGGCAGCGATTCTCAGTCAGATCTTCAGGACCTGCATTCTTGTCAGTACAAGACTCATCCTTTTGTACTTATTTATGCATCCCCCTGATTTTGCGTTGTGCCATCTTCTGCCTCTGCTACACAGAAACAACCCTGCTTTCAGGCCTTCCTCTTCCTTCCTCTAGCTGCCACGGAGCCTGATAAAGATCTATTTAGGAAAAAGACACACATGCGAAATTAAGCAAAAAATAACAACCCTTCCAATATCCGGACTGAACTCATGAATATTTCTCACTTAAAGCAAATGAGTCACTTAATGTACTGATATTTCCACAATAATATCTTAACGCTATTTCAGTGCCACCCTTAAGCTTCACTTAAATAGGAGACTCCAAACACAGGACTGGCAAATTCAAGATGATCAGAGAAGCAAAGGCGCAGCTCCCCTCGCCCCAGTAAACACCCTGGCACTAGCAATATAACGCGTCTGCTACTTCAGGCAGGTCTTTTCTTCATCTTCATCAGATATGTACTGTAATGAAGTTCTCTGTAATGGATTTTTGAATGTCAGAGAGCCCAAGAGAAACACTGAAACATGAAAACGTTTTCATGACAGACCACTTTCGTGAAGGGGGGAAAAGCGGAGGGGGGAAAGGGAGAGAGTAACAAGCAAAGCCTGCGCCACCGAGGCCTTTAAAGAATTTACCATTCTTTTTGTTTTATTATTTGATGCACTATTTAAAAC
Source organism: Himantopus leucocephalus (assembly GCA_003993805.1). NCBI lineage: Eukaryota > Metazoa > Chordata > Aves > Charadriiformes > Recurvirostridae > Himantopus > Himantopus leucocephalus. Next base: position 137,168,024 of record RSEF01000002.1, read on the forward strand.
CAGTCAGTTAGTATTGTATTTGCTGTGTTGTTTTTCTTTTTTAATGCTGTACTCTACATGAAAGGAAAAACATTTTCACAGTTGGAAATGCAACCTTTCATCAACATAGATGCAGCCTGAATCAGCTTCAGAGTAGAAAGTAACGTGTCAAAGGTATGACGCATTTTAATAAAACCAAACAATATTCACTCTTAAAAGTAGGTCTTAATATCAGTACATTGTAAATCCACAGACCACAGCTCACGAAATTGAACTTCCATATGCTGTGTGATTATGCATCTTTTTTCTGTGTGTAAAAAGCCTTTTTAAGCTGTTATCTGACTACAGTAATTGCCATTTAAATTGATCCACGTCAACAAAACCTGGATCCCTGGAGATTCTCACCTAGAAGTCTGCTTGTGGAAGGGGCTAACAGAATGCCTGCGCATCTGAGACTACTTCAGCATTTTCTCAAGCAGCCAGCTGCATGAATAGTTTTTCCCTCTCATTATTTAATACACTAAGGCAGGCTGCAACCCATTTGGCAGTCCTCCCTGAATAAATATCTGTGGATATTTATTCGCTTTCCCCACCCCACCCCCACTTTTAATGCAGTCACTTAAAGCTTGCCCTAACAGTTTTTGCACCAGGTCTGAAATTTTAGCAGGCCAAGCAAAGGTGGACAGCCCATTCCGTAAAATGGTTTTATTCTCCGCTAAGAAAGAAACAGCAGTGGTTTTAACATAGGAACAATTCTGCTGTACCACAACAGTTGGTATTATGTGTAATACCAAAACGAAAGGGATACAAAGCGAGTGAAAAATCCAGAAGATAATCTTTGGCCAGTTTCTTTATGTTATGGCGTACACCTTCCTTGGTGGGAGTCAGCTTCTTCTTTGACAATCATTCAAAACACTTTACAAAATAATTTTAAATAATCCTCTACAACTCCTCATTTTGAAAAAGGGTAAAGAAGGCAAAACAGCCCCCATATCCATGTATTTTAATGGGAAAAAAAGAAGACTTTTATGCAGTGGATGCAATAAGGTCGCTAAGACATGGATCTGATGGAAAAGAGAAATTCCAAATGACCAACATTTAGAAGTACAGAGATTGCCTTGCTTAATAACAGGGACTGGAAGTCCACTGAAACGCATCTGTAGTTAATGAAAGCTCTCTATTAACAGTGAAGGAAGAATTTAACTCAAAGCTTTTCTGTAGGACTTCTCAACTTCCCGCTCTACTTATAGCAGACTGTTGTGATACATTGTGACTTCACACAGTGGGTATTAAGTGAGTTAATTCAAAGGAGCTGAAACCTCATTGATCCTAATTGAAAGCAATACACCCAACCAAATAGTTTTCTACCCCATCTGCTCTGGCCTGCCACCAGCTATTCAATACAAGAGAATTAATAGTTTCAGATATTCTAACGGACCCAATAAAAGCACTCATTTAAGCAGGACTGCATTAACAAAGTGAAAAACCAAGGGCAAAATGGGTTCAAATGGAGCATTTTACTCCTAGTTGGCTTTAACAAAGCTGAATAATGCTTATTCTGACTTTTTATGTGCAAGACTTGATAAACTGAATGAGAAGGCACTCAATGATCAGTCAACGAGCATTGATGAATGGTCATTAGGACCCCCCCAATCTCAGGGAAGGCCATTCCACAAAGTGGCACACCAGCTTGAAAGGGCGGACTCACTAATGTCCAGATTTCCCCGCTTGCTTGTTCCACTTTCACTTTCAGACCACTGGCCACCAAATGAGGCTGACATATTGGAAAATAATCTTTTATGGGCGAATGGTAAATAAAAATGGAGGCATTAGCTGGGCTTTCAAATTCAAATCTGCTAGTTTTGTCAGCCCCCAAACGTTTTGATTTTCCACCCAGCTGGAAGCTATTAGTGTTTTCTTAAGGCATCCCACTGACAGGGCAAACCCACCTAATGTGTGAGCTGTAGAGCTGATGGGGGGTGACCACTTCTGGATGCTTTCTGAACTTTTATTCAGTTGATTGTCCAACCAAAGTACAGTAGTAAAGGCAACACCTTCAGGAGAAGCTCACTAATTTCTTGCTGCCCTGTCATTCCTATCGCCTGCTGCAACAGTTGTCCACCTAGGATGGCAACGGGTACCCTCAGTGCGACTTTTTCCATGACACCGTACCTAGCTTCCGTTGCTTTTCCTGCACCACCACAAAAGGGCTCACACTATTCAAGAAAGGCACTTCTTTATAAACTTCTAATTCTTTGTGTGGAAACAGAATTAAAATATTCCAATAAGATGTGCTTATCTGTTAGCAGTAGCTCTTAATGCATGCAACACAAAACATTTGCCAGATAACACTAAACATTTCCCTAAGCATTTCCTTATTGGCAAGGCTTTCTGGACTTCCGAAAAAAGACAAATGGGACCCTTAAAACATACATAGTTCTGTGAAACGCAGACTAATTGAGATCACCTACACAAATACTCAACAGTTGAAAGCTAGAGTCACCAAGCTGGGAAGAAAATATTCTTGGTCGTCTAAGAGAAACTGTTCATCATGTTACTGGATTAAATTCATTGGAGGCGAGAAAGCATTCATCTCTTTCTTCAGTTAAGAAAATGTAAAAGTCATACTATTTCAGTGGAATAATCAGAAATTAGCCCTCTAAAGAGGATTTCAAATCATCTGTTAAGAAAAAGGCAACCTTGGCACTGGGTCAGACATGGCAACCTAGACTGGCTCTTGCTTTTTGATCAAAAAAGAACGAAAATATTCATTGTTGTTGAACATCGCTAGAAATCCCAGTGGCATTTCAGGTTTCAAAACAATTAAAATATACATAAAGACCTATCGTAAGAGAAGAACAGTTCTGCCAAAAACTAATTGACTCAGAATGGGAGGGCCGACATAGGCTTCAGGTTTTAAAGAACGCATGCTCTTATAGAGTTAAATGTGCATTTTAGTAACAACACTCATGTGGACCAACTCACATATATGTACCTGGTCTGGTGTCTATTTCTTTCATTTGGTGTGAGCTAAACCAAGTTTTGCCTTGCATTTTTTATTAATTACAGCATTTTCTGTAGTGTGGGTAAAGTAACTTAGAATTGACTGTTAATTTCTATCATCATTCCGATTCAAAGGAAATTACCACACCATCTGAGCATGGACATCACTGAAGCACTTTAGAAAATTTGATATTGATTTGATATTATTTCTGAAAGGACACAAGAAAATACCAAAGATGCCAGTTCACTGACAGGAGAAAGAACTCATTCAGTGTGACCCAAAGAAGCCTGGACAAGAATATCTGGTCCTGCTGATCTAGGGTCATATTTTAAGATCCAAAAGGGGGGGGTGGGTGGGGTGGGGGGGTTGGGGGGAACATTTCACGCTATCAGTTGCTTTTTGACTTGAAGCTCAGAGTATTTGTTCATTTAACATGGGTAGGGAAACTCCTCCTGCTGTAGTATATTAACCCTAGTTTTGACCTCTAATCGATGTCTTTTCAATGCATAGGATTTTCATAATAAAGATAATGTGAGAGCATATTTGTGTGAAAGCGTATCTACCACCAGCCATAAATTCGAGCCTTGCATTTTTCTTTGTAACATGTCAATATTTGTGACACTAACTAAACATATTTTATTCATTTGACAAGGACTGTTACATTATATTGAAAACTTTTGTTTCAATGTCACCACCTCCCCGTTTTGACTGATGGCGAGTTAGTTTTGTTAAAACGCAAGGGGTGATAGCGTATGCTCCAGTGAACTTTCCCTCCTCTCAGCACCAGAGACAAAAACCTGCAGCTCTGCTCTGTGCTGGCAGCCATCTGGCCAGCTTTCTCTCAATGCCTGCCCCACACCACACTGCAGGCAAAATTTCAGGGCTCTAGAGCTCTGTGGAGCTATTCATGACATACCAATTTCACATTTTCTGCTTGTACGCTTGCAACAATAAATGCTAATGAGGACTATGAATGACATTTTTAAAGACAATAAAAAGGTCTCCAAATCCCTTGCATATGGAGACACTATTTTCTAAACTTCACCTTCTGTTAGGCAGCCATTACACTCTAAAGGAAAAAAATAACCTAAGGAGAACAATGAGATGATCAAAGCATAACCGAGTCCTTACGAATTCCAAAGAAAACAATGTTTGCAAAGCTAGCTTAATGACAGACAGATTTTATGCCGATGTGCAGTGGTAACACTTCAGCACAGGAACTCCTTTTCACTGATCACATATAACCCCACAAGCCATAGATTTGGATTTATTAATTACTAATCTCTAGATGAGTCCAAGAGTAAACTGTTATCATTAATTGATTTGGAATGCCAGGCTTTCATAGGGATTACTGTACTGACCAAGCATGTCCAAGAGAAATATCTAATCTTAATGTTTTCTTTCCCCAAATCTGCTTTTTGCAATGCTATTGCTTCTCCAAAAAAAAAAAAAAAAGTTCCTTTTATTTCATAAGAATCACCAAAGCCACAGATGGGACNTGTTCTATATTTAATTAGAGACAGCTTTGCCTTATTAGCAAGGATTAAAAACACTTTCAGGAAAATCCACCAGGTGGAGCAAATACACAGCAATACAAAACATTTATTTACGCTCATACTGCCATTTTCAACAGGGAAAAAATGCTTTATATGGAAATACTTTTACCTCTTGACCTCCCTTCTTCACCCTTTTGTCACATATTGATCAATTTGTACTTATTTACTACATTTATAATGGTACAAAAGCTTTGTTCAAAGGGGCCTCAATACAAAGCTATTGCTGCTAATGAGTTTCAATACGAACTTGCAAACCACAATATTCATCGGATGTATACAGGAAATTAAAGAATAGTAGTATTCAACATATGTATATGTAGATATTCAACAATATAAGGAAAACGTTGTGCTTGTAAAACAAACTGAGAAGCATTCAGAAAACAAAGCTCAGTCTTACATCAGGCAGCAAGATCCTTATACTGGCGTCCACTGTAATGGGCTGGAAACTGGGCCCTCCTGCATGCCTTGTCATGTGTCTATATACATGGCACTGCCAGTAACATCACAGCACTGCCATTGTACTCTATGGTGGCGTTTACTGCTAATGCCTTTATTTTAGTATTACATCCGTCAACTACCGAGTAATTTCACGAGTGCGATGAATGAGGGCTGTAAATAAATATTTGAGCACGTCTAAGACAGCTAAGCATTATTTTCCCCATTTAAATTATTTGCTTTCCAGAGCCAGGTGAGAAAGCCACTTCCTCATCAAATATTTTAACTTTCCCTGATGAATGAGAAGGTCTAATGGCATAAAGGCAGGGGGGCACCTTTTTACATGACAAGAACTAAGTCTTAACAGAAAAGTGGTTATGGATGAGTCTTCTCACAGTTATAATAGGACAACCCACTGGCAGACCCTGTAATTGCTAAAATGGCAAAGCAGTATTACCAAGTGAACTGCTCTAATGCAGTTCAGCGTCTGGAAACACAGCAGAATCAGTACACAGACTCATTCAACCCTTGATGATGAAAAAGCATTATCGTTTGTGAGTGACAAAGGGAAGGTACTGATTGCAGTCAAAGAAATCTTTTTCTTTCCATTGTTTTCTTAGTTACACCTTCCAGCACGTTTTTCTCTTACTTTTCCGCTCCGTGCCCTCTGTCTGCTCTCCGCTACCATTCCTATACCCCTATGGCCTTGATTCCGGGCCCACCTCCTCACCCTGCCTCCCATCTCCCTTCCCCAATCCACTACATGACTTGTGTCTGCTCCTGCTGCCTTGGGCATTCATCCTTTCCTGTCTCCGCCAGCCCTGAAAGCTAGAAGTAGTTCCAGAATTTGAAGCCATGTGTGCTACCATTAAATGTTACCTGCAATTAACACAATGTGTGGTCAACAACCAGCAAACGCCACTCAAACACTGAGGGACAAACACTGTGACAGAATGGGACTCACTTCATGTTGTGCAATCGGAGGAGCACACCACACTCCCTGGAAGCACAATGCGTTGATGTTAAGTCTGGTGCTTTTAGTCCAACCCAGACAAATCCCATCACAGCTAAGGAAAATTAACATACAAAATCTTTGCTTCTTTAGGAACAGGGAGGAGTCTTGAGGAGGCCTTTAAATATCATTTCATTTTATCTAATTGTGTTGTGCTCCACATGGTGCTTCGTTGTAGCCATTCAGAATAGAAGCAGGAGAAGAATGCAGAGGTGATTATGAAGTGGAATTTCATACCAAGAGCAAATTACACCACTTCACACTAGGAGAACATCTGCAAAGAGCAGCAGTAAATGTTTGGGCACAATGCAAGGTGACAGTTTTAATAAAGCCCAAACCAGCTTGGGAACCGTTATCCACGAGAACTTTCCTTAAGCAAGATTGTCACAGCAGAGACTTGTGGAGATGCCCAAGTTAAATATTTTTTCAGTTTCAAACATAATGCTGATTTAAAACCATTATCTCTGAGGGATTTTTGAGGTGACAACCATGGATTAGAGACTATAATTTTCTGCCATTTTCAAAGAGGAGCTAGACACCCGATGGGTGGGAAGAAAGACAGTGTGGTTATTGTCATCACCACATGTCTGTGCAGAACTTTCTTTTACTATGCTGCTGGTTGAGGTGGGTAGTGGTTGGTTAGAGGTCATGGACAGTTCATTGGATTACGAACTCTGCAAAAAACCATAAAGGCCTGTAAAACACTAGAAGGAGGGACACGACTTATATGACTTGTAAAAGTCTAACTAACTTTCCTACATACGTACAAAACCTATAGGAACATGACACTGACCACAATGCATAAACCATCTTGGTTTTCATCCTGTAGATACAAGCAATGCTTATTTCAGCTATGGCTTCTTTACAGTATGACAGAATAAAGCAATTTAAAACTACATGACAAAGTAATTCACTTTTACTTAAAGGTTCCTTTACACCAGAGTAGTCTAAGGAGTTCATCATGAAGAAGGGGCCTTGATTCTAAAGGTGAAGGATTATGTATATATTTAAGAGTTTGTTAGATCACGATTACCGATCTGATACACTGTAACAGCTCTTTTGTTGCACCATCCCCTGCAAATCCTTCTTAGATGGAGGATTACTGGCACAATAGATCATAATGACTCTTTTGGTCCCACTGCACTATCGTTGACTCCCAGCTGCGCATGCCCACTGAAGGCTACCTCCTCTTAATGAGGGGTCCCCTAAAACCCTTAGCTGGTAATGTCTGCGCGCAAAAAGAAAAATATGTCCTTAAATCTGTATTACGAAATCCTAATGAAAGATTAGCAGGGAAAATATAAGTTACTGCTCAAACGTTTCCAATCTCACCTACAAGGTACCCCAAATCATTAGGCATGTGAAAACGTCCTCCAAGGCTACAGGCATAACTTTACAAACTGCACCAAAAGCCTTCAGCATAAAAGAAAACAAAACCACAGTTAACTTTCAGCTCTCCCCTCTCCACTCCTACAACCACAAATATCTTTCTTGGACCAGCTTCTGCCCACAACAATAAAAGGCAATAGTCGCATGCTACACTTATTTTTGCTGCAAAGCCATATTAATTATGTCCCCTCCCTCTACTACTTGTACCTTATCTTAAATTCTGCCAGTACCACTATTAACAGCACTGTGCTATAAGCTAGAGTATTAAAATTAACCAAATAAGAGTCATATTAGAGACTGGTGAGGGGTCTGGAGAACAAGTCTTATGAGGAGCGGCTGAGGGAACTGGGGCTGTNCCTTCCACCTACGGGCCCAAACCTGACCGGGGCACAGAGCCCTGCCTCGTGCACCCGCACATTCAGCCTGTTGAGCGACCTCAACAAACAGCAGCTACGAGGAGCAAAAACTATAATTGACCTTATCCCAGCATTTTAAAATTGAACACCAAGCTGGACACCTAAGAAAATCACATGAATAATGAGAATGGAAGCGTTGATAGCTGCCACCACTGTTTTAACAGGCAATGCCAGAACAAACACTGGCTTGGTTTTATTCCACAGCATGCCAAGCATGCTGAAAATGAAAAACTTAAAATGCCAAGAATGATGATTATGTTTAAATTAACATTTTCATAAGTTTATTTGCTGCATAGCACAGGCTCCACCTGAAAGAATTTGCTTCTCAGAACATTTTACCTTTGAAAATAAAAGAGGTTGAGCAAGGGGAGAAAGAACAAAGTAAAAAATGCGAATTCAGAAGTGAAAGGGTTAACATGTTTTGTTTCAGTCGGTATTATACCAATGCCAGAATTACAAGGGAAAGACTAAAAAGAGCCAATTTTTTTTATTATTATTCTTTAAAAAAAAAAAAAAAAAATCAGGCCTATCTGTCACAGGGCTGTCCGGGCTGGAAGAACCGGCAGGAACCTCAAATTCCTGACCAAACCCTCTTCCACACAATGCCTCCTGAATGGAAGGAACCCAGGCCCGGCAGAGATAGCCCGCTGTCAGGAACCAGCCCTGACGTTTGCGGACAGACGGGGCTGGCCTCGCAGGATGTCAGAGCAGCAAACTGCTGTTCGAGATACTGGGTTTTCACACACTCCCAGCCTGGATGTTTTGCTCTTCAGGTAATTAAACAAGGAAACGGGGCTGATGTGTACGAGTCTGACCCCTGTGCCGCGGCTCCGCGGTTCTGCAGATCAACTTCCGCACCAACCGCCCGGAGCATCAACAGAGTCCTCTGCTCCCGCTCACCGCCTCTCCCGCTCCCGACACCAAGCTCTAAAAGAAATCCTCCTGGAAATCGCTGCTGCTGCCTATTCCTTTTTTTTTTTTTTTTTTNTGAGAAGGGCTAAATTACTTGCTCTGTTCCACACACCTTGCTGCTTTCTCATAAAAAGAAGAACAGGAAAGAAATGGGTACTTTTGGGTAGCTGTACTTCAGCCAGCCATTCAAAGTATTAAATATCTGGGGGAGGGGAGGAATAGACAGAAAGATGAGGCAAGGAATTCCCAAATTAATGCTTACGTTAAGGTCATCACTCAAAATGAAAAATATCCTGAAAAGTATTTCCGATTCATCCAACCAACTGCCAGACATCCACTTATTTAGAAATAAAAATATTCTGATTTAAGTGTTATTGAAGAGCCTTTGTCTTACATGATGACATAAATCATAGAAGCGGGCATTAGAAAAGTAGACCAGTGTTTTCTCTCTCTTTTTCCCCAAATTTAAGAAATGGGAAGAGGCAGGTGTTACCACCCATACTCAGTGAAAACCCTACACAGGCTGCTCTATGACTGACCTAGTTTTTACGCTCTTTAAAGGCTATTTAAACAAAAATGATTTTTAAAAAAGGTAACACATTCCTACTTCTTTCTGAAAAATCCACAGAATAGAATATCGGCTGAAAAGAGAAAAGCCCAGAAGAAAGAGGAGTACAAAAGCATGCCTGCTTGTCTGTGTTCAACACAAAGAACATTAAATGAAAACAACTGGCACGCCGCCAAATTCCTATACAGGCAAAGAGATTCAAATAAATTGATTTCACGCATCACACTGACCTAGGATCAGTGAGCAGTGGTACAATACACTCGCTGCTCCATGTGGGGCAAAGCCCATTAACGTTATCAGAGCCACAGTACATTACCAAGAGGGGAGGAAAAAAAAAAAACCCTCTGCAAACTCAGGGAAGAAAATCACTTTGAAAAAGGAACTTCAGCTTCAGCTGGAGTGCTTGGTTTCAGTTTACTAATAAATATATCATATTGTCAGAGCTCGTCCTCTGCTCACCTCAAAGGTTTCAAAGATCGTATTTTCAAATTAAAATAAATACTATGTCACACACATACCCCTTATATTCCACTTTTAACACGGTTGTTCTCAAACTCAGTTATTCTCTGTAAATTTCCTCCCTTCCCCATCCGCCAGCATTTTATATAGATTATGGGTTATTTTCTTTGTACTTCAAAAGCTGGATTCCTGCCCAGGATACTCTTACTGGCTCAGAAAGTAAACTGGAGAAATTGGCCACCGCTCTCAACTGGTCCAGATCAACCTGACCTACAGATAAAAACGCCTTATTTGCAAGGCAGCAATGAGCAGGACCCTGGTTCCCTTTGCAGAGTCACCCAGGCATGCTCCCTCCTCATGAGGCATTCTCTCCAAACCAGCCTATTTTGAATTTCACTTTCTTACGACGTGTGAAGCAACCCGTGTGTGCCACGGAGTCTTTTCTTGTCATCCCAGCTTTGTTTTTCATTAAGATCTCTCACACTCCAATCAAGAGCAATGCCAGCAAGCCACAGGTGTGCACCACATGAACAGATGAAAATCTGATTGTGAGCTGTGTAATGACAATTCGCTGTCTATAATACACTCGTCCCCTTTTGCATCTGTTAGATGTTAGAAGTGGAGTTTATTATTTCAGTTGTACTCTTTAAGATACATAGGTAAGCAAACAATTGTTCTGAGGATACAAAAGGAAACCAAGAAAAGACAACTCTGCAACAGCAAAAGATGGACGAGGATGCACAAAAGGGATCACAAAAGCATAGGCAGGTAGTCTAATGCTACAAGAAGCCACTGCTTCAAGGAGGCGATAGACTCAAACACCTTTTATTTTGCCTTTTATTCCGTTTTGCTTTCAAATAGCAAGTCAAATCTCCTTGGGCACAGCAAAGTCCATCCATATTAAGTTAAGCTATGAGAGTGTTGGCCTCATCTCTGATCCAAATTTCAATGTGGAGCTTCTTCGCCATTTAAGACTAAAATTTTTTAATGTGTTACAAACACATACATCCAGATGTAGGGACCTTACCCAATCACCTCATTTCAAGTAAATGTCGAAATAGGAATGCCCAAAGTTCTTAACAATTCTAACCACCAACTGATCCCTCTCTTTTAGAAAGAGCTACAAAGCAGGTTTGGATTATCTTCATCACCAGAGTGAAAACGATACAACATCATTAACTCTGTAAGTTGTCTTACAGAGAGGATGTGTTTGTTTTGGCAAAAGGCTACATTGATAGAACCCCACAGGAAAGGGAATCATTTAATACACAGCAACTTCACAATGGTGGAGATGTGCCTGCACCCAGGTGATACAGGCAGCCTGACCTGCCCGACGGTTAACAAGACAGATAATGTGCTGTTCCCTCCCCATTTATGAATATTTCAGCAGTACAACCAGATCATTTGGACTTTATAAAGATGAAGCGAATTTTAGTCATATTAATTCCCTCTTTCTATAAAAATGAAGAGTATTAGAAAACATGCCTTTCTCCTAAGTTGTAGGAAATTTCCATTATCTTGCACGTGCTCTGACAGCAATAAACCACAATAAGCTTCCCATTAGTATGCCAGCACTGCATGCTTCAGGCATGAAATCTTTACTTTTACATTTATTTATTTTTAAAGTCCTTTATGAAGACCCATATGGCAAAAGAAACCAACCAACAACCACCTGTATGGGGTACACTTGCACTTTGAAAAATAGACGGCAGATAGAAGAAAGGAGAATTAAGTCAGAAGCTATACACTGCTAAATTAGCAAAATAAAAATGCAAGAAGAAACCCTGCTAAAGTTATTCCTTCTCTTCCAATGCTGCCTGTGTACAGGAAGGTCCCAGAGAAGCATTTACTTGTTTTAAACTGAGCTAGGAACTCGGATTAGAATGCAAATTCATTTTTAATAGGATTTAATTTTTTAAAGTATGTTCACACTGGTGCACACAACCTCAGCGCCGGCCCCTTGCCACCATGCGACGTGCAGAGCCTCCTGCTGGCTCTCTCAGCTGTGCTCCATCTCCTTCCCACACCCCACAGACGGAGCAGCACGGGCCACGGCGTCTCTGGTGGGAAGACTGGGGATATGATGAAGGCTTAGCTGCCTTTAAAACTAACCCGAGCACAGCCTAGAGTACTCAGGCACTGTTCAATTTATTTTGGTATCATACTCTATCAAAGTTATGCCATAGGCGAAATGCTCCAACACTGAGAAAGAAAGTATCAGACTGTTAGAAAGCACTTAAAATCAGTTTAGTAGTTTCTTGCCATCCAAACACACCATTTTAGGAGAAAAAATGTAGTTACAGTAAAGACAGGAATAACAGTCATAGGTTATCTAGAAGTTTAGTTCTGCTCTAGCAGATTTACTTTTCCAGTATGGTAAAAATCTTTGCACGCAAGAAACAGAAATATCCATTCTCAGTATCATCTCAATCAAATTTATTACAGATTCCCAATGCAATGAGTTTACCAGAGGCTTCCACTAAATTACAGACACAACCATTTTGCCGATGTGATTACAACTGTCCCTTTACCTGGTTGCAAATACTGTTCCAATTCACAGTTCAGGAACTTTTATTATTTTCACAGCCCAGCCAAGTAATATTTACGTGCCAGACAAAGAGCACGATGTCATCAAAAGCACCAAAAAACACAGTTAAAAATTTCACATAAATGTATTTTTAAGCTAAGGAAGATTTTAGAAAAGTCATCACTGATAGATTTTATTGGATTTTTGTACTCTTTCTCGGTGATATTAAAATGAAGACACCACGTTCATTGATTTAACCAGACTCTTTGGAGGCTAAAGGGAAAGATTTCTTTTTTAATTACAGTTTACAAGGCAAGGTACATTCAGTAAAAATAACTTCTAAAAGTTATGCACATTACAAAATCAAATATTTTTCTGTTCCTTACCTTGACAAAATTCAAAGTTCCCTTTTTTCCGGCAGTCACCTATCACTAAACTCAGTGCTCTCCAAGTGTTTCTTTTGACAGATATCATTCTCCACCAATCGCTCTGCTAATTTCCTCTTTCCTTTTCTGACTGGGACAGATATTATGTTCACCAGCCCAGAGATCAATCTTTTCTATTGACAACAACAAATGAAAAAAAAAAAAAAAAAAGCACATATCACAGCCAGTTTGAAGCACCACACCCCTTCATTTGCATGATAATAGCAGTCTTTTAAATAAAAAGAGAAGACAGAAACGCTATCATTCTAAATCAATTACCCACATTTTCTTAGTTAATATAAGGCAGTACTTTAAAACTGTATTAATTCTTCGACAAAGGCTGTTTCGTAAGTTGCTCATTTAAAACAGTTGACATACAGAGGGCAACAAACTAGGGGCAGCCTGTATTCTACCATGAAAACACCTATTACCTAATTCTGTAAAAATGCTTGGTTTAAAATACATTCATATAATACAAAATATTACATACTTTACCTGGTTCAACAGAAGCTATAGAGAATCATTTATTAAACGAACACAGTTACTAAAAATAAAGACCTTGCAATTACACATCGCTATACTAATTTGGATTTGTAAGTCGTAACAGCAAACACATTTAAACAAAGGGAGATCAAAAAGCTATTGATATATTTACATATCATCCTCCCACTTTTGAAAAGGCAATTTCCCTCCCACTCCAACACCTACAAAAACTGTTTATTTGGGTTACACAAATACATTGTCATTAGTATGAGTCTGCATTACAGCACTGTCAGTTTTTCCAAGACATTATTATGCTTTTCAGGGGTTCATAATTATGTCAAGGCAGAAAGGTTTTCAGAGCCAGGCACACACAGTTATGTTACATGCTTCAATCTGCATCCACTGGTCAGGTATTTCGGGACATAAAGTTAAGCATGCATAAGGAACTGGTCACAGCTGCATGCATCTAACCAAGAACCAGGCCCAACCCTCTCCTGGACTGGATCTTACAGCAAAAAAAAAATGTATCGCCCACGGGCATTTGCAAAAAGATCCCATTTGTGTTAGTGCTAGAAATTGCAATCCTTCCCACAAACAAGCACCCTCCTCAAATCAAAACAAACCTTCCCCAAGTTAAAGTTAAGATTGCAGAACAAAGGAGTTCACCACTCAGTCTGTCTGTCCGTCCTGGTCGGATGTTTCCCTGCAGCCCCGACACAAGCTGAAATTCTATTGACTTTGGTGAAAACGCGAGGCGTGTAAGGACTGCAGGACTCTACCCAGCATTTGGCAACTGTGAAGCTTTCAATATGACACAACTGCCTTTGGCATGTGGAAAATAATCTCCAAAATGTGGCAAGGACTCCCCAACTTGGGTGCAATAACTGCTTTTCTAAAATGTTTTTATATTTTATTAAGTTCTCTAGTTGTCACCATGTTCTTATGCAGGCAATAAAAATTACCTTTCAGTTGTACCTCATCATGAATTGTCTGTTTTTCAATTGCCCAGACTTTTGCATAACACTTTACATTTCCATAAATGCATACAATACTCCCTAAATTGTTGTTATTCTTTGATCTGATTTTTATGGCCATAAACTCATGCCTCTAACAAAACTGAAAAATCCTTCACTGACCAAGTGGCCCTATTCATTTCACTGACATCATTTAAACATTAAGTTTTCTACAGAGTGACGATAGCAGAGTCTGGTTGAAATATGGACTTACAGCGGAACATTAAAGTAACATCATATTTTTGGATTCAGAATTACACACAGCAGCCATCTGTAAAGATGTATTCATGTTTTGCTAACCTTTACTAATTTGGCCACTAGAAATAATTATGATCAAATATGTTGAATTATGTAACATACAACAATTCAATATTTGTGTCTGCTGAATAGCATACTCCTTTTTCATGGCTGATAAAAGATTTTTAAACCTCTTACTGTAAAAAAAAAAGTTCTTAAAAAAAAAGTACCCATCTGTCGTCCACTTTACAATGAAGACATCACTTTAACTTACTACTCTTCCTTTGTTTCAGCCCCACGTTCATTTTCTCTATATGCCACATTTTCCACAGTGATGGATGCATTCTGCCATACCCATTCTATGCTAATCTCCTTTCTTAAATTTATTTTTGCCTCCTGAATTGTAAACTGCTGCTGTTGTTCGAATGTACATGCAAAATTGTCTAACGTCTGAAGTTCACTGAAAGTAGAATGCCTCAAACAATTTGTAGTCTTACAAGAGTGTTATAAAAAAGGATCAACATGTTGTATTACCATGGAAATTCTGAAAAACATACTTTCCCAAACAAATATTACTTTTTCTCAATGGTATGAAGTAATGAAAACCACATGTGTAAATCTGCGATCCGTGCAGTAGTTCAAGCTGCAGCTAATAGAAAATACAGAGAATGAACTCTGCCATATAAAGGATTCTTGTTACAGAAATATAATGTGAAAACCAGATGCAGACAGAAAACCTTAATCACAGATGGGAATGTAATCACTGGCATACAGAATACTTTTTTGATCAATCTCAACCATATGAGAAATGTATTTATTTTCTAAGGAATGCAATAACTCGAGAGAGTCTTCTATTTGAATTCAGTTAACCTCATATTCACAGTGCTTTTATCTTATATGTGGAGAGAAGGGGGATATAACCTGAGCCAAGATTTTTAGAAGAGCCATTGGCCCTGGCAAATCATTCTTGTATCAGCTTATCTTTCAAGGAATTAATAGGATGTAAAGACTACAAATATCAGGATCAGCCTCAAAAGGAATCAACCATTATTGCACTTCCTAGTTACTGCCAGAAATCCCTTCATCACCTAAGCACTTCTCTGGTTAAATTTTTCCCTTAATATCTGGTTCTTCAGAAATACAATGCTAAGAGCAGCACACTGTTGCATGGAAGTTCTGCAAATCAGAACTGGAGTCCTACACCAGAGAATCTCCCTCCCCTTTATAAAACCTGAAGAGTCACTGGTTCAAAACTAAGTATACTCTGGGCTTCCTTTTAACTGGTGGAAGTCCTAGTGAATGCCCTCCACCTCACACAGCTCGGGGGTGTCAGCAGGAAACAAAGGACCGCCGCACACTGCAGCTATCCAGTTACATCAAGTGTCTGAAAGGTGGGTTGCCTTCTACCAACTACCCAGACCAAGATAGGACCAAGATAACTCCGGCCGGTTTTCATTGATGGTGACATTTCTGCTCAACTTTTATGAGATGGAAATACTACAGTAGTAGTAAACTCCTCACATAAAATATTGAAGTTGCCATTAAAATCTGAAAATCAGGTTCAGAACTGATCACTGGTCATTGATACGCTACCAGCAGGATTTACCTACGCCGTTACAAAGGCACAGCATCTTCAAGCAACCCCTACAGTTCATCAGCCAATTCATGTAAGAGTTAAATTTGCCTAGATAAATTTTACACCTGGCGACTGAACTGGGCTGTTTTGTTAAACTGCAATATAAAAAAAGCTTCTGCTAGGAAATAAAACTTAAGAAAAAAAAAAAGCATTCGGAGATGACAGATCTCTAGGCTCTTCTTGGGCACCAGCAGTGGTAGTTTACCTCCTGGCAGTCCCTAATCCCTGCTGCACCCTCCTCCTGGAGGTACCTGCTCTACCCAAGGATACCACAGCTCTTTACATAGCATTGGCTGACTGTCACAGTTCACAACTGAGCTTTTTAAGGTAACCCAAAGATGGTATTCATTAATTTTAATAGTACTAAATAACCTAAACCACAGTGATTTGGTAGCTGTTACACGAGCATGTATGACAAAATACATATGAATGACAAAAGCCCTTTGATGGGCACAGCGTAGGCAGAATCTCCCTCTCTCTTAGAGCCTCTAAGTTCCATTACCATCATCCTGTTTTAGGCATCTGCAGTAAGAGGACACAGTCTCTTCAGTACCCTACCACAGGACTCCCAGCAATGGCTCATCACGGGTGTTTATCGGACCAATTCTGCTAAAGTTCCTGTAAATGTGCTTCCTTAATTGAATGCCTGTATGCTGAGGGAAATTTGAAGTCAATTACTTGCTTTTTCTCTCCTGTGTTAACAAATAGCAAGCCATCCAGTGAAAATACTGTGATTCCACCACTGCAACAGAAGTTTTTTAAACCATCTTGCCTCTTCTGCTATTTAACTTTAAATTTTTGAGATTGCGGCATCGATAGATAGTGCAGAACTCCACATTTAACGCTAAAGTAATACGGGCTGGATATGCTTGTCTTATTTCTAAACAAGCATGCCTAGATTAATAATAAACTTTGGCCAGATATATATTTTAATTTGCGTGTTTTTCATATAGCATCATCATCATGTGTGTAGAGAGCTAAAAATGGAGTGAAATCTTCCAGCTGTAAAACAGTTCCACGTGACAAAACAGAGAGAGATCCTGAAAACTCCTGCTTCGTGTCATGTGTGAGCGTGTGTGCCTGTGTCCTTTTTTTTCCTCTCATCTAATTTCATCTGTGAGAGACTGTCCCTAGAGGACAAGAGAAGAGAGAACCAATTATATCCAGAGGTTGGTTTCTCCAAAATGAAGGCATCTGTTCCATGCCAACGACTTCCACATGGAAGAAAAACAGAACTTTGAAGGCATCTGCGTTCATGGTTGACAGTCGCAGATCTTAGGGTCTACTGTAATTGCCCAGCTGCAAACATGATTTGGTTGCTGCTGTTGTCAGCTGATCTCCTTGCACTGAAAAGAAGGGAGCTTAAATAGCAAATAGCTGGATAAAAATCAGATATTCTTACAGAATACTGACACCTTTTCCCTTCTGAAAGAGGTATTTTTCCTGGTACAATGGGTTTGATGGAAGTAAATTGGCAAAGTGGTCTTTAAACGAACATTTTGCAAAATATTCTGCCTTAAAATGCTATTCTTTAAATAACATACAAGTCCAAGCACAATGTGCTCATTATTTGTTAGTATTTCAGGCTGATATTTTGTAAGAGTGATTCAGAAACCAGTATGATTCACCAGCCACATAATCCCGCAGCCCACCTTATTTAGGCAAGTAGTCTCAGTAAAACCAAGAGTATACCTGAGCAGAAGCTTAAGAGTTTTCACCCAAAATGCATATGGCAGATAAATAACTAGTATGACATTCATTACTGGAAGCGTGTCACTCCCAAAGTGAGCAGACGCTTTCCGAAAGGTGCTTAAAGAAACATTACTGGTAGTTCAAAACCGGGCTTACAGCACTGGGTGCGACAGTTGTAGCGAGATACTCAGCAATGCTGCATGCCTTCACTGTTAAAAAAATCGAGCGAACAGTTAATAAGAGGCCCAGCTGAAGTAGCAAGACCCTAGCTGATTTTCCAAAGCACAGCACCGAGTGCCATTTAGGGATCCAAGACTACTGATGGTGCAGTTGCAACAAAGACAATAAAAACCCGACTGGCCTAAGCAGAAAATGCATTTGCATTCCCTATCCTCCACTCACCAGATAAAAGTGGGTCACACTTTCCAGAAATATTTCATGCACCTCATGAGTTTTTGTGTTGGTTTTTTTTTTTTTTTTTTTTNTTTTTTTTTTTTTTTTTTACCTAGAACTTTTATAAATAGCCTGAAAGAAGAACAATGCTGTATGTTAGGGAAATACCTTTTAATTTTTTATTTTTTTTTTAAATAGAATTCTTTCTTATTCTGCTGGTTTCCAGCTGCAATCCCAAAAACACTCTGCAGCAATGGCATTCAGCCCTTCCAGCCAGGTAGCCACACATCTTAGGAAGGGCGGTAAGGATTCCTACGCAGTTTCCCTTGCCTGGCACATACCTCAAATTATTATGAACGCATGAGGTAGTGAACCTGGGGGGACACAGTGGGCCTGACATTTCCTGCCCACTTCTAAATTGTCTCCAGGAAGGACAAGAGTTGGGAGTGAGGACAATTAGCACAGCCACCTGCTTCCTGTGACCTCCTGGGGAGCAGACCAGGCCACTAATGACTTGCTCTGGCAATGTCACCGAGGTCCTGCCCATCCTTCTCTTCCCAGAGAAGCTACGAGATAATAAAAACAATAGCGGCCACTAATAGCTCTGTAAGAAGAGAAATTTAGGCCTGGACGTTAAAAAACAATTAAGAAAATAAACACCAAAACCTCCCATGAATTTAATGGAAAGAGGATGGGACAAATGAATCTCAGAACCTGGAAGGACAACTACAAATTGATTCATTCTTTAAAACCACTGTAGCTGTACACTCCTCTGGAAATTTTTGGAGCAGGCAGCTGGCTTAAACACAGATTACACAGCTCTTGGGACACAGAAGGTGACAATTCTAGTCCCATGGACTCAACAGGAACCTCTGAGAACATTATGACAGAAGGAATAGACCCTTTTCTCTCCTTTATATGGAATTCTTCATCAGGTATATCTATCATTTACAATTCAAAAAGAATGACTTACTTCACATTAAGACCTGAGCTAACTCACTTAACCTTACATAAGATAATGCCATTCAGGCCGTATCTGGATCTAAGTCTCAGAATCATGCCAGCAAAGCACTGTTAAGATCACAGATGTGAGATGGGAAGACAAAAAGCCTGAAGGTCCAGATTCTTAGACTGGTGTTTTGACAAAAGAAACACCGTCTTCGATAGAACTGGGCATGTGAATACCATGGAAGATCTGAGCTCCAGTACTTTAATTCAACATTTACAAGTTCTGCTGACCCATGGAGTTGCATTAATTTCTCAAGGTGCACATGAAATGAATGTAACATTTGGAAACTAAGCTGGGCTATTCTGTTCAGTACGATGGTTTCCTTGCTCATCTGCAGCATGCTTTAATACAGGTTGCAGCATGCTTTTCCAGCATTAAGTGGTTTGCCAATGAGCTTTAAAAATAATAAACAGTACAGTCATGAAACAGCTTCTGCTTAATGGTTCCTAGAACTCTGCGACTTCACTCACTAAAATCCTTTCTATGACATTACCCTTAAATACTTTCAGGAATGCCACCATTAAAATAAAACAAAAAATCATCCTGGCGCTACCATCCATTGATAGCACACCCGCAGGTGCCATTATCCCTAAATTTGTTGGCAGCTTTCTCGGGCACCACTACGCTTTAATGGCTCTGGCAACAAACCCACCTGGATTGTCACCGAAAGCACTCCTTTGGAGCACTCCTCCCAAATATCCTTTGCAGCAGTATCATTCTATCTCCTTTATTGTATTCTGGCAATAGCCTCACCTTCTCTCACTTTCAAAGCCTGAGCTGGTCTAGGGCAATTCTCTTCTTGAACTTGTCTAACGCATGTGTAACTCAATGTTGGGATGAATTTTCCAAGAGGATTTCAGGACAGTTATCTTTGCTGCTTACGTTGGGTGTTCACTTGCATCCCAGCTTTAAAATTCATTGTACTCCATCCTAGTAACACAATGTGACCAAATCAACGGGGAAGCAAAGCACAGGTACAAAACCCCATATAATTTGATGCTTCATAACAGCTAAGCCTTGGGACTACCAGAAGGCACACACAGATTTACTAAACATGCCACCCAACCTGTCATGACAGCATGAAGAACCTGCATCCTGATACTGCCGTTACACAAGTGAACAAAACCAAAACCAGAAAATGCATTCTGGAAAATAAAACACAATGAAAAGAAGTGGAGAAGTTTTGGGGGTTCGACTGGGGCTTTTTGCCCAAGCTATTTAAAATGATGCCTGGGCCACAACTGCAAGGGGCACCTGTGTGGTGCCATCATCAGAAATCAAAAAACGTAGCCAGTAAGTCTCCAAATAAAACGGCTAGCGGTAATGACTACTACTTATGTGAATTCTATATTAACATCCAACAAGGCAGACACATAAGCTTCCTAGAGCAACAAAAGTAACTACAGTGTTGTACAATTTGCAATGGTCATGCAACCATCTTCCCAGATGCCTGTCAAAATTCCTGGTTTTTACTCACTGCATCAACCTGGCTTTTCATAAATTATACGTATTTTATTATATGCCATTGCCTGCCACTGCATGCAGATTAATTCCACTCCACTAGGTGGAGTCTTCTGTCTTTCCAGACAGCAACCGAATTTCTGAAGGAACCTATCCTACTCCATGATCTTTGGATATTTACTTTGTTAGAAGCACCACAGTCTACCTGTCTTGATGGACAGAAAAGTGGCAATGAATCAAGCGTCTTCTTGAAATGACTAAAGAAATCACGAACCATCCCATGAAGACCCCATGTCAGCATGTTGCAATATGGGATCGTTCAGGAATACAGTTGCTGTACAGTTCTATACAAGACAAATGTGTTTTTATGATGACTAAATTCAGTAAATAATACTGCGTAAAAAAAGGTATCACTTAAATAAGTCACCGTATCACACATGCCCCAAAACTACATATAAACAAAACCAAGTTGCTGAACTTTCTTTTAAGTTCTTTGTGTGTATTCAGAAATATTTTGAACATCTAGGATGCCCTTCCTTTCCAGGCATCCCAAAATGTGTTAGAGAAGATGAAAAGGAGCATGAAAGAATTTATTTCCATATTCACATTTCCATTCACAACCAGTGGAGTTAAATATGGCAACTATTCAATAGGAACAGCAAAAGTGCATGCAGCATTTTTGGCAAAGAATGAGAAAAACAGAGCGCTCCCATGAATGTGTTCAGAAAATTTCGATAAGAAAATCTGAATACCCTACATTCAGCTATAATCTTTCTTTTGGGGCTGGACTCTGCACCAAGCCCTGTAAAAAGTACCAGGAAAATCCCATGACCAAAGCAAGAAGCCCCTTGGTTTAAAAACCCTTCAGGCAGACAGCATCTCCACTAACACGCTACAACAGAGCATTTGCTCGGTAATATTTGCGAGCAGAAAGCTCCACGTAGGCGCCGAGCACTAACACGAGGCTCCTCAAGGCTCTCACATCCCCGGGTCAGCCGAGGTAGGGCCTCCTCAGCGCAGCTTCTGCTGTTGGCAGATATCACAAGCTTTTTAAGGCTACAGACATTTTGCCCCGATCGGCCGTGTTTTTTGTAATATTTCCTTCTCGTACATATGTCTATAACTATGTATACGTCCCACAGAAGGTGAGGTTTAACAGGGTTAGCTTTGTTGGGGAAAAGAAGGTTTGGAGGAAAGGAAACAACTTTCATGTTTAGAAGATTTAAATCTAGTGGCTGTCACGGGATGTAAACACTCTTCTGGGGAGGGAGGCTTTTTGTTATGTTTCAGGAGTGCACAGAGTTTTGGATAAAATCTGTATAAATAATCATCCCTCTGTCATTCAACATAAATTTATGCACATGTGTGCACACAGTTATGTTTGGGAATACAAACTATAAAGTAGACATGTCACAGACTTCTAGACAACCTACCACAAGCATGGATCTTGCACAAAATCCATTCTATATTTAAATTTCAGTGTATTGAATTTTAATTACTTCTGATCTGTACATCACTTTGAGAAAAATCCCCCAAGGTCACAAGCTTACAAATCCAATTGCAAAACCAAACAGAAGCATCAGCAGGGCCCTTTCCCATGCAGACACCTGCCAAAAAACTGAGTACCTGACTACTAGATTAGAATAGAACAGCTAAACCCTAGTCTAATATTAAAACCAGGTAATCCTCTATGTTGAAATAAAGAAGTAAAAGCTTTCGCTTTATTCTGCATGTTTACTCATGTACACAGGGTTCTATAGATGCAACAGCAAATTATCACTTCTTCATTTAGATCCTTATTTATAACATTAACAAACTCATACCCTTTTCATTAGGTATTTTTTTAAATTAGAAGCAGTAGTGTTACTTTCTCTGGAGATGCCTCTGACAGAAAATTTATGCTCTACCAATGCTGTGCTTTCCAGATTCGTAAAACTCACTTGGGTTAGCAGCTCCACCGCAGCAAATATTTTTGTATATATTTGAGCCTGATTTAATCATGTCATTTACGCATAGAAAAAGTTACTCCAAAAGCCCCTTAACTAAAATGTCCTCGATGAGCCCAAACTTAAGATTTGCAGATATAGCAGCAATGAAACAAGCCCAAGAATGTTCTGTCAGACTCTGAACATCCTTTACACAAGGTCCTCAGTAGTACGTAAAGTGGTATTGTTGCAATGGGGAAGCAGTCCCTTTGTCATTTTAAGATACAATCATAGTTTATTAATAAAATTATTTTAAATGTACAAGTTAAATCCTTTTACCAATATAGTGACATTCAGCTATCCGGTGCCATTTTTACAGTCCAAATAGATATGGTCCTAATTGCATAATGCCATTTTATCTGCTGAAGATAAAAGTGCCGATAAACAAAAATGCACATTAGGCAGGAGATTTTTCAGAATAGATTTTTTTTTTAAATAACCCACTTGCATTAACAAAAGATTGCAATGGCTTCCAAATTATAGGGTGTTATTTTTAGTGGAAGTAGTTCAATATTCATATTGGAGCAGATGTAGCAGTTTAACAAAACAGCTCTTCAAATCCTGCACAAATTGAAAACAGGAAAACTGATTGCATTTTCTCTTATCACTTTCCTTTTCTGAATTGACACTTTTGGCCTTCTGAAAATTTACACATGGCTTTCATCTCAACAGCACCTGCTGATCAAACAGAAACCTAACATTTTCATGAAAATGGTATAAAGGACTAGTTTTCTTTTTACCATCTTAAAGGGCATCAGCAGTCCACTTGATGGCAACAATTGCCGAGTAGATGGCACACTCAGAATACATTTTATATTTTCATTACACTTACTTTTAAAAATGAGTTAAATCACTAGTGGCTCTTTCATATTAGCTCTTTGTCTGCTTTAAATTAATTTCAGTCTCTATCTCTGCCTAACCCTGATGGGTTTCATTCTACAGTCAGTTAGATCTTAAAGAACATCAGAAAACCTTTGAAATAATAAGACACATTGTATGTTCTGCAGCCACTGGGTCTTCTTTATATATGCATTTGTATGCAATCATATAAATTAATATATACAATTATGCATACACATGCACATATCACACAGACATTTCTTTTTGCAGTACTTATACTAAGGAAAAAATGTGTATGTATCATTCTGCTGTAGTCTCACTGCATCGAATTCCC
This sequence comes from Himantopus leucocephalus, assembly GCA_003993805.1. Lineage (NCBI taxonomy): Eukaryota > Metazoa > Chordata > Aves > Charadriiformes > Recurvirostridae > Himantopus > Himantopus leucocephalus. The sequence continues at coordinate 137,191,789 of RSEF01000002.1, forward strand.
TGAGCATTGTCGATTAAGCATGTTGAAGGGTGAGAAACCCAAAGCACATTTATTTATTTTAAAGTTGTTCTTTGTTTCCTTTGCAGTCTTCAGACTGCGAGAAGGTCTAGCAGGTGCTCTGGAACTTGAGCGTCAAGAGCGGGTTTAGATGCTGCCACTGGTGAACATGGTAAGCATGCAAACAGCACAATCAGAATCAGTCCTTGGGCTCTTGCAGAAGTTTAAGGTGTCAAGTCATGTATATAAAATATGAAACATAAGTACCTTGTTATCCTGTCTGCTTCTGAGCCTGTAAACTCTGAAGCGCAGCAGCAGGTAACAAGGACCATCTTCCCTTGTACATAATTCTAGGTGTAATTAAAGATACTCCTGAAACCTGCTATGTGTCAGCTTCTTAACTGATAGAGCCCCAACCCCTCTGAAGTACTCTGCTGCCATCCATTACCATTCTGCTTCAGTGATAAGGTAACCTGAAGGCAGATATGACATACAGTAATATATGTGCCACTCCAGACAGTTGGTTCGTGAATTTCAGTGTTTCATCATGCTCACTGAGGCAATCGCAAACCTGAAATGTCAATATGTTCAGTCAATGGAAGTAAAATAATGGGGCTCTATTGTCTTACCCTATCGATCCACTGCTGTCAACAGGAATACATGCCCCCCTGGCTTTGAACAAATTTTAATTAGGCTTTTAGTTACTGGATCATATCTATATATCTGTCTGAGCAAACACTTGACAAAGTGAAACGGCAATATAAATATTTCAAACTTTTTAAATATATTTTAAAGGTAATTGTTTAATGTTGCTTTGAATGATCGCTGATAAAGCCCTTTGCTAAGGCAGCGTGCGCGCACACACTGGGCGTGCAGGTCACCTCAATCTGGCGAGAACTGAAAAATCACCCTCAGAAGTCCAAAACAAGGACGACAACAAAAGCGCACACACACACCCCACCACCACCACCACCCCCCCAAAAAAAANAAAAAAAAAAAAGCCACTTTTCCTAAAACCCACTGTCACCCTCCGAGGGGATTTTGGAAGCCAGGGGCCTGCACTGAAACCAGCCGGACGCTGCCGGGGCGGGTGCCCGCCTGCCCGGGGGTGACAGCCCGCTCCTGTCAGCGCCCCCCGCGGGAGCCCCGGCCTTGCGGGAGGACGACCGACCCGCCACTCGCCCCACAAGGACGCCGCCCTTCACCTCGGCCCCAGCCGCCGCCCCCGCTCCCCTCAGGGACCGGCTGTCCCGCCGCCCCGGCCCTTTCCCCCCCACACCACCCCGTGAAACACCCAGACAAGCCGCTCTCCTCCTCCTCCTCCCTCGGCTGCGTTGAGAGTGGGGTCCCTCTGTCACCTATTGTTCTCCGGCCACCTCCTCCCTCCCCCCCGGGGCCGCGGCGGGCGACACCCCCGTCCCCCGCCCCGCTCCCCTCCTCAGGGCGGCCCCGGGGGCGGGGGGGGAGGCACCGCTCGGGCCGCGGCCGCCCCACGCACAACAAAAGGCAGATCCCTTCTCCCTGCCGGCTAATCTCTGCCTGTAAATCCCCCGCCCGCTACGGGGAGCGGGGCGGGGGGGGAGATAAGAGGTTACATCTTCACTTCTCCCCGCTCCTATCGACTTGTGCAGCGCCGAGGGAGACGGGCGGAGGGCCGGGCGGCGGGGGGCGGCGAAGAGTGTCCCCCCGCCCGCCCGCCCAAGCGCGGGGGGAGATTACCTTCCGGCGGAGGGAGGGAGGGAGGCGCCGGCGCGGCCCGGGCTTTGTGCGCCTTAAACGCACCTCTCAGCTTATCTGCGGCGCAGGGACGGCACATCGCGCCTCCCTGGCCCTGCCGGCGCGGGGGGGAGCGGGACGGCGGCGTGCATGGGGGTGATTACGGTATCAGCGCGGCCCAGGCGGAGGCCGGAGGATGGACGGTGGGTGTGAGGGAGCGGGGCTGGGGCCGGGGTCCCCGGGGAGGCCGCGCCCGGCATGAGGGGAGAGGCGCCACCTCCCGCTCCGGGTGAGAAGGCGGCGGCTCCCTGGGTGCCCTGGTCTGTGCTTGTGGCCGACCTCAGGCCGGCATCCGACCCGGCTCTGCCCCTGGAAGCCGCCCGAAACCTCTCTGGGATAAGGAACCTGCCAGAGACCCAGGGGAGCGCAGCGCTGCCTCCCTAGGGCTCCCCCGCCTGAGGCCGTCTCCATTTCCAACAAGGCGACGTCCCCGTGGCCGCCTTCGCCTTCAGCCCAGCTCCCGCTTCACAGACCGTACCGCACCGACGGTTCCTGGCCCAGAAATCTCCTGGCCCGCCACGGGCACGGGACGTACCCGCTGCCGGTTTGGCCAAGTGCCTGACCCGAACCGCTCGGCCTTGCTGGTGGCGGAAGAGCCTGACCACAACCCCGCCGCTGCGAGCGGTGCCATCATTCACCAGAGGATGAGCGATAAGCCAGAGTAGGTCCCTACACTTAACACTTCAGGTTTTGAGGAAACGGAGGGTTTATTTTGATGGGATTCATCAAAGAGGACTGGGTGATCGTGAGGTACGGAGAGGGCAGGCGGCAAAGCAGCCCGGCCTGCCTGCCTGCCACCGGCACAGCCAGCCAGCGGAACGGCTGCACCAGCACCAGGTTGCCAAACAAACTCTGCACATCCAGGTTTTTAAAGTTTTAGAAGTGTTTCTCCCCAGGAATCAACGCTTATTTGTTAAGGAAACGCATTTCCCTTGCGCATCTGCAGAGGAGCACGGCGAAGGCTGGGGTGAGGACAATGACGCACGCTGGAGTGAGACAGGCATTGTTCAGTGCACAACTCCTTCCAAAATCACTCGGCCCAGATAGCGGTTCTTTTTCCACCAGAAAAGAAATAAAGGGAATTTGACACATAACACAAAGTGAAAACCAGAACCTAGATGGGGGAAGGGCGTGTGTGTGAAAATCGTGTCACCGCAATGAATGTCAGATAAAAAGGGGTCTGTCACAAATCCTCCACTAATCCAATAATGCGAAAACCTCTTGGTATCACTGAGACATAGCACAAGGTATTTTTTTTATTATTATTTTTCATGAACCACTCTATGTGTTTAGCCTTAGAAAGACAGCGATTTGGCAAATTTTCCTATCACAAAAACAGGACTTTGATTTTTCATTAAAGGCAAACTGATTTTCACTTGTCAAATTTACTAAGCATTCCTCAGCCAGTATTTTTACCCTGAAGAAGGGCCACTTCTCCCTCAGCTTCCTCCAGTTGTCAGTTGTGTGACAACCATATTTAGAGGTAATCGGACAGGTCATATTACAAAAGTTAGTGAACTCATTTGAAACCTTAGCCCCTAAACTTAATGGTATGTTCTATGCATTTCTAAAGAAGAGTGACTTTAATTAATTCAACCTGCAAGGTACCATAGAGCTTTTTCTCTGCATATGTTCTTTCACAATATTATGTACAAATGAGAGATTGCTCTTTTTAGGGATTTTTTGTTATGGATTTTTTCCTTGAAATATATCTGTATCATGCCATGAACTAATTTAGGATCCATCAGATTCTCATCTTCCAGGGCCACAATGTGTGTCATTTCTATGTTGGTCATTCCGACAGGCGGTTTTACTACTCGAATCACAGTACTCTAAAGAAAAACTAATCCAGGATCCTTTCTAATGTAAACAGTTTGCTGCAAAAACACTCACATTTAAAAATAAAGCAGTGTGTGTTAATAAAATAAATACAATCAGAGTACAAATGTGTAACAGAAGTGGCGTTCCATAAGCACAGCTGTCTCAAAGTCCAAGCTGCAGGCTAGAAATCTTAATTTCAACTGACTCTCTCTTAATAATGGGTTACCTTCCTATAAAGCGTAAAGTCCATCTGCCCCAGGCAGATAAGTTTTGAAGCATTAATATAGATAAAAATCTAACATTTTCTTTCTTGCATTGAGTATGTGAATTCTAGTGTGCTATAATGTGAGAATTCCAACATATGACCATTATGGCATAATATCTCATAGCTCAGCTTGTCATTACTTCACTTGTAATTCTTATGTTAATTATGTTCATAATTACTATAAACAGATGTGGTAGAAATTCATGTGACCTTTTACTGCAGAATGCATTTCTCACTCCTTCCACTTTATTTTAGTAATATAGTGTTAAACCAGAGGAAAGTATTTCTGACACACTTTGCATGTATGTGTGTACATCTTTAACATGAAACCACTTCTACCTCATATTTCAGCCAAGGGACCACCTATATGCGGGTACATTGACACGAAAGTGAGGGTAACTGAGAAGTCTAGCCTGAAACATACCCCTAAAAGACTGTGCTTTCAGGGAACCGTTTTGACTAAACCTTGCTAAAGCCACCCCTGAAGCCTAGGACTTAAATGGAACAGCACTGCATTTTTATTCAGCACCTTTGTTAATGCAGCAGTATCTTGCTTTACAACTACAAGTACATGACAGCCATACAGCAATTTGTTTTACTCACAGCCCAACCATCACCGTCTGTACACAAAACACATTTACAATAAAATCACTATGGATTTCATTAAGAGAAAGCCTACTCGAATTTCATTTCTTTGGACCTAATCTATAATTAGTGTGGACAGACAGGTGCAAACCCTTCTCCTCTACAGATGGCTACTGGAAATGGTGCAAAATAGCTCCTTCTGTTTAAACAACACACAGATAACCTGCTCTGCTCTTATCACTTACAATTACCTCCATTATACTGAACTAATGTTTACTTTAATAAAATGTCCACTGTTCTCTAAACGTTATTTGGAAACTTTCATATCAATGGCAGAAAAAAAAAAATGAAGATGGAAGTCAATGTCTTTCAGATGAAAATATTTTGGGGAGAAAAAAAAAGCCTTTTAAAGGGCAGGATATTTTGACTTTGATTTTACATCTGCTCATCATTTTTCTCTTTCCACAAAACCACACAGTATGCTACTTCCTGACATATTTATGCTACCATATATTAAACTAATCAAGTTTATAGTAAATAAGAACAGGATAACTGAGATTTTGAAGCAGTTCTTTAAAAAGCAACATCTATGTGGAAAACCAAGACCCTTTAGATTAAAAGTGCAGTTTTTAACTCTTTTAGATCTTTCATGTGAAAGAAAGAAGAAAATTAAATCTGGAAGCCAATGTTTTAAGAATTTACACTCTCACTACTTACGCTAAATTCAGTGTCAGTTTAAACTTTTATAAATATTATATGTTGCTATTAAAGGCTGTATGAAAAAGAGCAGGCTGTTACTAACTACACGGATCAAAGTTTTTTAATGTATTCAGATTTAAAATAATTTTCTTTTTACATTTCTGTAGCCAAGCCACGAGAAATAGCCCCTGCACAACACCGAATTCACGTTTTATTTCGGCTGATAAGGCTTCTTGATCTCTGCATGACAACTTAAGTTTCTACAGAACAAAGAACAAGATCTCCCCCCACACACATCTAGAAAATCTGAAGCTCCTGCAATGGCAACGTACTAATATCCTTATTCAATTAGCTAAAGATTTAACAGTAATGGACTGTGGCAAGTGGATTTGAAAGATGAAAATGACAATTGCAAGCCCTTTCTCCCCATCACCCCCTATGCAAATACTGCAGATGCCTGTTTCACCCAAAGTGTCTGGCAACGAGGAGTTTGCAGGCTGCGCAGTACCTCAGAGAAGTGAGCTTCGCATTCAACGCCTGTCGTCTGAAGTTCATTTCAGAGAAGTGAGAAACAGGATTTGACAGGGAAGAATGTCCCGAACTGACTAGCCACTGACCAGCACTCCAGGTGGAGCTATTTTTCTCCCCTTTATTCTATAAACAATACTTCCAGTATAAAACTCCATGTGCGCGCAGGCATACATAGTGTTAAGCGTATACAGATGAGAGACACTGTGTGATGTTTTACTGGTCCATTATTTAGGCACGAAACGAGTTAACATTAAGGTGGTCAAAAAATGGTAGAAGGCAATGTTTTACTTAAAAAGATTTTGGAAACTATTTAAAAGCTCAAAGCCTTTGAAGAAAAACAACTTGAGCAGCAGTTGCCAGGAAGCAGTGACCTAACACTGCTGTCTGCATTCCATTACAAACAGAATGGTTCTTGTCTCCTACAGCATGCTCACGGCTCCGGCCACTCACCCTCCTGCAAACGCAGGGCCCAAGAAGTCCTGCCACCACCTCCTGGAAGCCTGGCCTGGCTTCAGCTTGCCAGAGACACCAACGGATTTAAGGGTGGGGTGGGTTTTGGTGGGGTTTGGGGTTTTCTTGCGCTGATGCATGGTTGAGCTTCCCATGACAGCAAAGAAAAATGACTTATGAATTGCAAGTAGTAGCAAGAATATTCAAGGTTCAGATATGATAAAACCGACCTTAGAAAAGTTATCAGTTATCAAATAAACTGTAACTTCCAAGTTAAAAACCTTTACGGCATGTCTGCAGTGCATCTCACACCTAACAAAGCCTTTGCGAACTTCGTATTTTCATAGACTGCACAGTTATGAATAAGCTATATTCAGATCTTTTTCCTACTATTTTGTCTATTGATGGGGAGCCACAGAAACACTTAGTGCTAAAACCTGAACGTATAAACAAGATGGACTGGCTTTTTTTAACATTCAGCCAAGCTGAAGGAAATTCCCTGATCATATTGGATTTCCTAAGGAAATCAGCCCAGAATAAACTGAATGAGGTTTTCAGACTTCCCATGGAAAGGTCAAGCATCAGCTTTAACAACCATTAGAAACCAGTTTCAACCCTCTCGACTATCTAGATTCCCTAAACCGTTAACAGAAAAGCAGAACAGAAAACCTGGACAACAGAACTAAAATCTAAAAATGTCTTTCACATCTTGCTTTAAACTACAGTGAACAAAGTTGCTTATTTAAACTTTCCATTGCATCTGTCAGGATGCAGAATTGCAGAAGGAAATGTAAGGCTACAAGGGTACAATTAAATAAATTATATTCACCCTTAGCCCTAACATACTGTGTTTACAAATACAATAATTATGTTTCTAGCTACATGTCAAAAGAAAATATTTTCTAAGTCCTTCAAAAAGCATGCAAGCATTCCTGTAAGTAGGAAATAAGTCAAAACAGATTAGTAGACCAAAATCGGGGAGAGGGGGGGTGGAAAAAAAAATCCTGCTTTGGTCAGCAACTCGGACCACCATCAGGGGATAAATCAATTTGCAGCAGCTGTGGACAGCCATTTAAGTCTGGGGCCTGAACAGATTAATTAGGGGAAGCGATGTTAAAAGTTAAAGGGGTCAGCGTTACATTAAGCGCACGAATATTTGCTGGAGCGAACGCTTGGCTGTACATACCAAGACTCAGAAGACATCCTTTTAGTTAGTCAGGGCTATGCCTACAGCCAAACGTTTGGCACTTGCGGCGTTCCCACGGAGAGCGCGGCAGCTCCCGCAGGCTGCTTTTAAGAGGTATATACGCCCGTCTGTGCCCGGCCCCTGCCGCGCCGCGCCTGTCACCGGCGTCCTGCTTCGCCTGCGGAGGCAAAGCCTGCAGCTGTGCTCAGCGCACCTTGGGAGACCCTGGAGACGCACCGCCAGAGCGGAGCTGCGCTTGGCAATGGAAAACTTGAGCAGCTTTTCAGGGCAGATTTGCTACCGCGGGGTGAGGGGACCGCAGCCCGGCTCTGGGCCACCCGGCTCTGGGCCACCCGGCCCGCAGGCGGGAGCCGCCGGCTCGCAGGGCGGCACGACCCGCAGGGCTGCGAGGGACGGGTCTTTCCCACGATTTTAAGGCAAGGCAGAGCCTGCTGCGGATCTGCGGGCGGAGGGCCGCTCTAGCAGGGAAACCCGAGCGGCTTGGAGGAGGCTGTTCCCCAGCGCGGCGGTGGCGGGGAGCTGCCGGCTGCGGCCGGGCAAGGGCGGTCCCGCCGCGCCGGGCTCCGGGACGCGACCTGCGGGGCTGGCGGGGGAGGCTGCCTCCGCGCCTCTTACCTTCGCCCTCCCGCCTTCAAACTTCTCAATGAACCGAGAGGGAAGGTAACGTTTTAGCTCCTGCTCGCAGCAACGGGCGATTCGAGAGCTGCGTCCGCTTACTTACTTTCAGTTTCTCTCTAACATTTGGGAGAAGAGAGTACGGGAACACCACAGATATTTCTCCATAAATTAAGGTGTAATGGAGTCGCGGGTGTCCCTGCTAGGGTGGCAAGTCCTCCCCTACCCTAAACCCAATTTTAGTCCAATCTCGCAACTTTGGCACTAACAAAAGGACTCGAACTCGCCAAAAGTCAAAGGCTGCCCTAAACGGCCAGAGTGGGGATTTCATCCTCCCGATCTCCCTCATCGATGGTGCGGTACGAATTTATGGAATCAAACCACTCAGCTCAGCTAGACGAGATGACACAGTTACATTGTATCGCAGTTTTGGAAATGCAATCCCTATCGTTTTAGGAAACGAGATACTTGCAAGATCGCGGTGCAGCTAAAGACGGTGTGCACCGCCTGAAATATGTCTTACAAAATAGCCTGATGTTGCCGGTGCTGCATAATCCCATGATTGTAGTGAAACAAACAAACAAACAAAATCCCACCAGAAATATTTCAGACACTCCGACTCACATTGGCTAGCTGTGATC
>RSEF01000002.1:137204388-137228456 GCA_003993805.1 Himantopus leucocephalus
TCCCTCCCTTCCTCCCTTCCTCCCTTCCTCCCTTCCTTCCTTACCTCCCTCCCTCTTTCTCATAGAATCTTTCATTTTTCATAAGTTCTTATTGCTCTGCCAGTTATCCTACATTTTTTTTTAAATTTTCCTTGGCTTTTAACTGTAAGATTTCTGTGAGGTGTATTTGTCAGTTCTTTAAAAACCTACGTATCAGGCGCTCTCTGATGTGTTCATTCTTGTTGGTATCAAAGCCACAAGGCTCTCTGTATTCATTTTGAGTCTATCTAAAGACTTAAATCACATCAGAATGTGCTTATCAAACATGTTAAGGGCAACATCTTAGCATCACCTGCCTTTAGAAAGACAAATGATTTATAAATATTTTCCGCTTCACTTCACATTGAATAAATTGATGTGCTAACATGTACATCACCACTCTTTCTGCTAAAGTGTACTTCACCTCTCCTCGTGCTAACTTTTCCGTAGCACTAATTTCACACATGCCATTTGATTATATTCGCTGCTGGAAATCCGGACAGCATTACATTTTATTAAATAATTAATTTCTGATATGGTGTCAGAAAACAGTATAAAAACAGAGAAAAAGAGCTGCTCTGTTTCACAGATGTAACTTCTAGAGGCCAGTGGCAGTGCTGGGGACAATGTTCTGTGTGTCATGGTGGTCTGTCTTTAAAAAATAATGGTGGTTTACAGCTTTTCCTACAATCATACTTCTGGACTTGTGAATTAGGAAGTAAAACTTGCTTCATTATATTTGCAAGCGTTTCTCCGTACTACCAAGTATTTCCCATGAGAACCAGAGTAACAGAGAATACAGGATTTGGGGCAAAAAATAAAAGCATGATCCCTTCCTTCATCTCTCCTGCCAGTCATTGAAGTCATTGTGGTATTCCTATCAGAAATATGGAATCTGCCCCATTTTATATGTCAACACTTTGGTTAGAACCTGTACTGGATTCTCAGTGTCAAGGTCGTAGGGGTCTCAGCACAAACCTATCTGCCAAAAAACCTCTCTCTTCTGTATCAACCAGGAAGACTCAGAAGTGGCCCTGCAGCTCTGCCCCAGATCTCACATAAACATCCGTCCAAAATGCACTCCAGTGTGAATCTGCCCAATGCAGGTGAGTGTTTTCAGCTCTGCTGTCCACAGCCAGGTGGGATGGAGCTCAGTGCCGTTGCCACCACTGCTGGTCAGGAGATCCTGCCTCTTTGTAGGATTTCCATCTTTACAGGGGCACAAAAAGACCACTGTCATCTTTGCTCTGGTGATACTGTTGGTTTTGTCAGGTCTCACTCTACCAATCTTGATAAGGCCAAAACGGTGCCCTCACTTCATGTAGCTGTAATCCTGCTTCCCTGCTGAGACCAAGACTTCAGCATCCAAACAAAGCCAACTTGCCAGTAGACAGATTTGCCCTACCCGTAGTGCGCACTGTGCAGTAGTGCCTGCAGTCTTTCAGAAAACAGGGTGCTGATAACAGCACAATATCAGCTGCACATGTTGAAATATGACCTAATTACAACAAAAAAGGCTTCAGAGAAAGCAACGCTTAATAAATATATGTGTAAAAATACAATGATAGGTGTCTGGAGTGGGTCTCCTGGTTCTTCCCAGTAGAGGGAGTAGGGAGTTCCCTCCGTTGTTTTCTCTACTCACGGTGCGTAAATATGGGACTTAAAATTATGAGAGAGAAGAAAAGTTCTGTCACCTCTTTTATTTCTGCATGTATTAGCTTCCTACACAGGGTGGGTCATTCTTCCAGACTAACTGAATGTCTTTCTTTGGAAACTGTTTTCATGATTTGGATGTTATTATGCAAGACTATAGGATTGGTATCTGTAGCAAAAATACTGCAGATCATATCAAAGGGTACTCACACTATCAAATATACTATTTCAAGTCGCTTGCTTTTTTCAACCACTCAGCAGAATTGGCAAGCATAGTTTCTTTAAAAAGGAATCAAGAATAGATCTGTTTTTGTGGCAACTGTGGTTCTTGGTAAGGAAGAAAATGAGGGGAAATGATTCACAGGCTTTCTGATAAGTACGAAGTGTTTATAATGGTACCGAGTCATAAAGTGCATGATCACGGCATTTAAGACTACGAATATTTTCTCAGATTCTCTAAAGATTATCACAGTGCTCTGCTCTTACATAGTGCTTTTCACCAATGCGCCTCACAAACAGAAAGATCCAGTTAGCAGGTGAGGCAACAGAGGCATGGCACTGACAAGAGCCACAACTCACTCACAACACCCAGAAAGTCACCGACACAGGATCACCCAAGGACTAGTGTAGTGCTCTCAGCCCCAGGCAGCACAGCCGCCTCCCACCCCATCCCCACCCATCAAATGTGGCCTAATGATAGCTCCCAAGGGAGAACCACAGAAGATGAAACCCCTTCTTCTCTTGGTGATGGACTTCAGTAGTCACAAGTCACCAGCTTTTCTTTCCAATGAAAGAAAATCTCAGCAAAGTTCATTACCTTCTGTAACTCCCAGTAAATCAAAACGTCCTCTGTGACACACTTGTGAGTTCATCATTGAGAAGAAAGGGCATCAGCACAGACCCACGAACCCAAAGGGATCTCTTTCCTTCAGACTGAGTCTGTCCTAATGTAAAATGATCAAAATCAGGAAACCTCTCCAAACCTCTTCAGAAGCTTAGAAACCGCAGCATCACAGAAACTAAAATAGTCGCATGCACTAGGCAGAAATGGTTTCTTTCCAGGGTATTAATCAGTCAGCCTTAAAAAATTTTAAAATAAACCTATTATTAATTTGTGCTGTGGTAAATTTTAGAGTAATGCTAATTGCCTAATATTAAAAGCCAAGAAAAGTACAGTGGTTCACATTGCTAGGTTTTGTAATTATTTTTTTTTCCAAGGAAAAAAAAAATACTATGGGATCTTCTATTTTTATCAACTTCCTTTTGAAGTTTTTATTAACCCAGGGCATAAAGGTCCATCGTACAGTTCTCCCTAGCTGACAGTACAAATGCATTTTGAATGTGGTCTGACACAAATACTGGACCTTGTTACCACTAGAAGCCCCAGCTCTTTTAGCAGTATTCCCTACAAGGGTGTCATCCCAATCTGTACCAGGGCTCTTGAATACATACACAACATGGCGGCACAGGGTCCTACCACTTTTTTGACTTGTCCCCAGGTATTTTGCTCTCAGCAACCCCACACAAGCACAGAATGATAGTTCCAGACCTGACATGCATAACCTAAGTCCCTTTCTACTTTCCCAGATTAGTTTCCCCTGTTGCATTTGATAAGTTGGCCTTGGACTATTGGTGATCTCCCTCTAATTTCTCCTGGTTAATTATTTTTTGCATACTATACAGTCAATATAATACAAAGACAAACACAAAAACAATTTGCTAAAAGCACATCCCGTACAAATCCTATCTGCTGCTCTGGTCAGGGTTGGGCAGTTTGAAGAAGAAGGTAGGGAGCACAATAAGGGGCTTCTCCATTTTGGCTGCTTCAGCACATGCCTGCTCTATTTGTGGTGCTTTTCAATTCTGACATTCTCCAAGCAAGGTCCAGGCCAGTCTAACCTCGATGGTCAGTGCATAACCAGTCACCTATTTTGATGGCACCAAATTTTGTATCACTTTTAATTTGGCCTTCTCTGGCTTTTCTCTCTTGACTGCTTCTGGTTTCTTGATAATGCATCTCTTTCCTTGATGCATTTTCTTCCCTGCAGTTTCATTTCATGGCACTGTTTTGAAACAGATGCTCTGGCTACTTGCACAGTCACTCCTGCCAGCTTCATGATTCTTCCTTGCTGTTTTTGACTGTAACCCTCAATTTACTAAGGCCTAATTGTAAGAGATAATGGGAAAAAAGACCAAGTAGGCAAAACATAAAATGTAATGTAAGACTTTCAGCATACGTTTCCTACAGCATATTTGATTTTTCTGTAATAAAAATTTCTGGTTCCATGCTTTTTATTTTGGATATAATGAAAACATACTCTTTCTGTAACTTAGTTGAAATAAAATGAGCTATCTAGTAAGACAGAACCTTTGGGAAAAGAATTGGAAAATAGTCTTTTGTTCCTCATTTGCCCCTTACTAAAGTGTTTTATTTAGTTCTGTAATATCAGCATGGTTGTTTAAAGCTGGGTGCATAAATCTCTATTTAGACAACACAGATTGCTTGCTTTGTGTATAAAAATTTCATATAATGTCAATATTACTTTAGTGAAGAGTCTATAGTTAGGATCTCTGAGTACCCAGCTACTAACCAGGTATCTCAGTATGTCATAGGCATCTAATTTTAGGCATCCAGATTTGACATTTTCAATCTTAATGTTAATTTTTAATTCACATGAAAGTTTCCCATAAACACAACAGAAAAGCAAGTAGTTATCTATGGCAATTTTATACCTGAGAAGTCCTTGGATTTCAGCATTTGTGACTCAATTTTTTTTATTATAAGATGCCAGTACATTTGGATGCAAAATGAGATATGGTTTCCTAGAAGTGCAGTGGATTAGCAAGCTTTTAGCAAAAACTGTCCGCTTCATATTTCTCCTTGTGTGAATTCCCCCCGTCTTCTAAGGAGAAGAAATTAGCTTTCTAGACAACATTTCAGTCAGCGATTTCCAGGAAAACAGACTGCTATGCCAGAGAACATCTTTGCTCAACAGTTTGCACTGGCCATTGGAGTTTATGGTCCCTAATGTTCAAGGCAGTTCATTGCATATAAGACCATTTATTGGTCATAAGGCCATTCAGTGGTCATAAGGCCATTACCTACAGGCCACTGAGCATGCTTCTGTCGATTTAATATAGAGAAAGTGTACTTAACCTCAATGATTAGAGATAACATTACCGAAAGACTCAAAGGAAGAGGTAAAGATAAAACCATATATTAATTACCTTGGAATTACCTTTTGTGACAATATTTGTGTCAATACAGCAGAAGCAGAAAAATTAAAGTGAGACGGACTTTTTTAGTGGGAACACCAAAGTTGAAGGCAGGAAGAAGGCACAAAGTGGTTCTATAGGTTTTAAGTTGTTGAGGTCCAAATAGTGATCTGAATGCTATTGGGAATGTTTGTTAAGACAAAACGGTTGATGTGGTGAAATAAAACCACAGATAGCACTCAAGTTTACATATTTCCTGTGAAATAAGAAAATACGTGTAATTGTGAAATGTCATTTGTAACCGTCAGTATGTCAAACTCCAGTAAATTTCATTAAGGGGGGTCAATTTTTCAGCAGGTCTGGAGAGATTTAAGACCAGAAGTGTTTGATACTTTAAGGTTATGTATGCTCTCATAATCCAAGTAAGATGGATAGTTAAGATAGGTTGGAAGGTTTTGACCTCAAACTAAGAACTTTTTTCTTCCACTGAGTTTTGGATTTCATTCAAACGTGAAACTCATGGCAAAACTCCAGGGTCCTTCTTCATGTTATCTTGACCCGTTGTGTTACTGTGTTACTGTGTCATGAGGCAGAGCAGTCTGAATGAGTTAACCTCTCCAGACTCCTAGAGCATTTGTTGATAATAGACAAGTTACAAGGAAAAACATTGTCACCCATCCATGCCAAAGTGAAATTAGAGGAACTCTTCTTGTGGTGACCAACCCCTTAGGCAGGCTATGCTGGATTTAGGAATGCTGTATCATGGCACAAAAAGTGACTCCAATGAATGGAAGAATCCAGGCTGGAGAGGACAAATCTATATGCATGAAAACCAAACAAAAATTTCACGCAAAGATTTGGTGAGGGTAACTAACTGCAGTGTTTTGCTTAAACACATATTCCTGCAAGAGGGAACAGACCCAATAGTCTCTTGGTGGGTGTGGATTGAAGAATCAACAGCTGCACCTGAGCTGCCCCCAAACACCATGCCCTCACATCTCAGACAGATTGGTCAATGGTAGGTCTACAAGCCATGCAGAAAAGCTGCAAGCAAGCCTGGATGGTGATGAATGCTTAACTATGAGCAGGTCACAGTTTGTCATGTTATTCATGCCATTGCGAATCATTGCAATTTTAAATGGCCTATATTTTACTTTGAAATCTTAAACAATAGAAAATGTCAGGTTCGGTTACATGTTCTCAGATCTGAGGTGTAAATGGCCTTTTATACCCACAGACACACTGTTTTGATAGAGGCTGTAAAACACACGTACAGCATGAAATATGAAAAAAGGAAAATATAAATGTCACACAATTGTACTCTGCACTCTTGCTGAAATTTCAGCTTTTCTCAGAACACCCACAGTCAAACATCTAAAGTTTTCTTTGGAGTCTCACAAAGGGTTAAGGCAGCTTGTTTGGCATTAGATATTTGTATAATGAGCTTTTACTGAAGTAATTAAAATTTGTTTATAATTAATACAGATGAATTGGTTTCTGCACAATAATAGTTAGGAGATTAACAAAGGCCACATTTTGGCAACAGGACTACATTCTTTTCCAAGTGCTGTGGGACTTTATCCAATGAATGTCTGTCCAATCCGGCTGATTCTTCAGAGATGCCATATGGCACTGCTATGCATTACAATTTTTTTTCTAAAAGGCAGCCATATGACATAACTGATCTTCAAAACGTTGTCAGAAGGCATTACCTAGGTAGGCTGCGAGCTGCTTTCCAAAAACTTAGCAAGCACAGGGGCTATTAATTATGAGCAAAAGAAATGTGCACACACACGCTGGAAAGTTGGCATCCTTTCCTCTCTAGTCACAGCTGAGCATCTCTTAAACTGCTCAAGCTAGGAAAGTGAAGAGGGTTTTATCTTTTTTTTTTTAACTTTACACATCTTCCTCTAAACCATTAATGCAGCAATTTCACAATCAAGTTATCGCAGAAGTGTCAGCACATCTGACCCCCGGTGCCCATGAATGTCTTATTTTACCACCAGCACGTGTTCTTATACTAACTCCACTGCTTTCACTAGCACATTTTCTTAGATCAAGAAATTGTTGCCTTTCCACACCCTCACATATGTCCTCTGAAATCAAGATGATCCAAACCATCCTTGAAGCCAGCTATATTACTTGTTTTATATATGTACTCACCTGCTCCTTGTTATATCATTTGCCTTCATGGAAAGGCAATATATGTCTTCAATAGCTGGTATGAATGTTGTCATGAATGACACCTGAAGACCTTGATTTTGCTCCTTCTTGCAAAACATGAGCTGTGGTATCACCATGGGTGGTTCGTGTTCTTTTCTATTCTCTTTATCAGCCCGATAGGCATAACTGTTGTCCCAAAGTGGGGTCATTTACCCGGTGTGCAAGACTCATTCTCCTCTGTAAAAAGCTCCCGAGTGCTTCATCTCACACTGCTAGGGATATAGCAGAGTGACTCTGCTAAAACCTACCCTGGGGACCTTTGTGGTCATTCTCAGGTCAGCAAATTTCTACAAAACTGGGAATATGCTATGAGTTTGTCTGCATTGTGGCCCTATGTGGCACCGATTTTCAAATAGCTCTTCCAATCTGCTTTCCCATGTAGACAGCTTTTTACCTAAAGAGGAAATAATTTTTCATGCCTTTACTTAGGTGTTGGAATAGCATATGTACCTCTCTCATCCACGTGTGCAGTCCCCCTCTTCCTGATCATTAAGGCATTTGAGCATGCCTGCACTTAAATTTGTGTGCGCCCTTTTGGTATTTCTTAAAAATGTGAAATGATCTGTAAAAACTATTGACTGNGTCCACACTGCCACACGACGTCTGCTTAGGATGGTCATATTTTAGTGGAAATACTCTGAATTCCAATTATAGATCCCATAGTACGTTCCTCAGCTGATGTGCTGTAGTTCATCTTGTTTCCCACTGTAGGAATCAAATAGCAGATAGCAAAATTTGGAGGCAAATTAAATTATTATTGCTGTTCTTCTCTCATACTGTTCTTCCGTATTGTCTAGCTGTGTGGACTAGTATGTTATTCTTCTGGCGATTAGCAAAAATAGGCTTCTGCAAGGATATCAAAAAGTCGTAAAAGGGATTGCACAGAGCTCACACATGATCTCAAAAAGTGGAACCTAATGTCGAAAATGACACCTGAAGACCTCTGTGAAGCCCACACAGAACTTGTTTCAGGTGACTTTATACTTTGCACATCGGTCAATGCAAAGGGTTGCTGTGACTGGCATTGCACATCTGGTGACAGAAGCGTGGAGTGCTGAAGTGTGCTTTTCTAACAGGTTCCTGGAGCAGTGGACGTCTCACATGAAAACAATCTGTGTTGCTACAGCTATCCAAGCGCTTGATATTTCTTATAGCTCAGTATGCAGGTAAGGAGTTCAATGCTAGTAGAAGAGCTTGTGACACTGGTATAAAGGATTTAGCAAGACTATGGTGGATCAAAAGGCAGGGTACCACACAGAAGGCTTTTAATAATGTTTCATGAATTGGTTTCCTAAAACATTCAGTGGCAATGCATGAGATATCCATGCTCTTCTTTTGGTCCTCGTGCTGCAATTTTGAATACAGAAATGGAAAGAGTTTCTTCTTCATGATGTTTGAAAGCCAGGCGAAGGACTGCTTGGAGAGCTCAACCATATTGATGGGCACTGCTCTGAAGTTCATCACTTCTAATTTACTGGACATTTTCTGTGACGAGAAATAGAAATTATGTTCCCTGTGCTATTCACTCAGCCTTTGTGGAAGATGTGGCTTCCTGGTCACCTCAAGGGGACAATAAAACCATTTTGCTCACCCTGAATATCTGTAGAAGAATGTAACACACATTTTGGGAACTGGTGGGAAAAGACTGACTTTTAACCTTGAATTTACTAGTCTGAGAGTAGATGCCTGCTCAAGCCAGTTGCTACTTAGAAACCCGGAGACAGGCATCCACCAAGCGTCAGGTTGGAAGCTGGTGACATCTGTGAGCAGAGCGTGTTTTAATGTTTTTCTCATGATTGCAGCACATTACAATAATGTGTAATTGCTGTGATGCATGCACCTATTAATGCTTCTTATGTGGGTTTTAGTGTGATATAACATATGTGAGCATTCGAAGAGTGCATGGTTGGACTTTAATGTCATGCTGCTAAGGTGCAGTGAAAGCTCTGGGGTTAATAAAAAGGTTCATGAATAAGACCAGAGTAGGTGGGCATTTGTATTGAACAATGAATATTCAATAAATAATGAATATACACATTGCTAACTTTGTCAGCAATTAAAAAAAGTATCAAATAGACACAATAATTTTGAAAGTTATAAAGTATAAAAAGAATAGAAGTGTTTTGCTGTTAAAGTTGCAAACATGCCTATGTCCTCTGTATTGTGGCTGCTGGTAAAATGGTGTATCTTTTGATAGTGTCAGAATTAAGGAGAAATTGCTATGCCCAGAATTTTCTTTATTGTTTTGTGATGCAGCATCCTCACAAAGGGATTTCTTTAGGGGTGATGCAGTGAATGGTGTATCCAAGAATGCATATGCTTCAGAGATAAAAGCCTGAAGGAGACATGCAGATGACAGCAGAGTCAGAGAAGAGAGAGCCCACAGCTGCCATGTTCTCGAGAGTGTGTGGTCATCCATCCCAGCCGCTTCGACTGGGAGAACAAACTGGTTTTCTGTCTTGTCTTGTTTGCTCCTTGTCCTGCTTTGTAAGCCCTGCTTAAGTGTTTTTCTGAATCAGGATACATCATGAGTTTTAAAGAGGGAGTTGTTATAACATAAAAAAATATTGACTGTAACAGCTGTTTCATAAGTGTTAAAAGTTTACCATGAAAGCATGAATTAAGGCAGATTTATGAATATGTTAGTTTTAACATCTCTTTGGGATAAAAACATATCTAGACTGTATGCAGTAAAACTCCTTAAGAAAAGTAGTTACTTGACATGTAGAAGACACACTCTCCAAAGTTTAAGAACTTGTTATTTTTCATAATACAAAAATCAATTAGAATACATTATGAACTAATGTCAAACTGTATCCTTGAGCTGAAGAGATGCTGATTTATAGAAATTTTAAATACGTCTTGAACTGATAAACTTTTTCCATTTATACAATAGAAAGACGTTTAAAACAACCAAGCCAAATCATTCTTAACTTCAAAAAAATACATTTTTTTTTTTCTGGTGCCAAGTTTCATCTTGGAAGGAACTTTTATAGCTGATTTAAAACACCGTAAAAGAGGATTTATAATGGAAATCTCTACCCTTACTATAACAGCATTAACGGGTGCCAGCCTCTAACAAAAGTCCATACTCTGCCATGATGTACTGAAAGCAATGTGAATAGAATGCCATTATTTGAAGTGAGGGGAAATGAAATTCAATTCATCCACCTTAATAGAATACTCTTATACTTAAGAGATAATGTCAGTAGAATAGAACATTGTCACAGGAAAATTAACTGCTGCTGCTACATGAACACCAGGGCAAAGCTGAGGTACTTAAAATAAATTTGGGGCTAAGCTGACGGTTACTTTTGAAATGGGAAATCCTGATCTGGTGACAATGTTCTGCTATGCAGACTTCATGTTTATCCTGAAGCGTGGCAGAACCACAGGATCAGAGATGCATCCTTCAGGGGCAATGGTAGCTTGCAAGGTCTCCATCTCCTTCTCCCATTCCAGCTGTTTGCTGTCTCTCCAGCTGTGGTGTGCTCTCCTTTCCTGGCAGTCGGTTGGTGGAGGTCAGTGCATTGGTCTGGGTTAAAAAGTGTCTCCATTCCAAATGTTGGGGTTTTTTTTAAGAGAAATAATTTTCAGTTGCCGATTTCCAGGTCCAGTTCCTAACCCAGCTTCACAAAATACTGTGTTGACACAACTGTCGAGGCAGCTGACTGTGGGACGGGGAAACGAGACAAGCAGTGACACAAAAGCCTTCAGCCATTAACATTGCCTCCAAAGTCAGCCGCGATAAAATGACAGCCCTCCTGACAGATGCAGACAGGATCACCTCTCCTGGCCGTGGCTTTTGTGGCAATGATGCTTTCTTCGCTTGCGGACCTCCTGTTTCTGTTTGCACACACGAGTACTCTGAAAGGCAGTGCTGGAATGAGTCCAAGGTGTGTTCCCTCTGCTCCTCTTTGTACAGGAGTCGAGCACTGAAGCCAGGTGCAAAACTTTTCAGCCAGGTGTTGAATTCTGTCTTGGGACATTTAATCAAAGTCTGAATAGCACTGGGATTTGGGGATGTACATGCGATGTCGGTGTGATTTCAATTCTGCCGCTGGTTGCCACTGTGCTGTCCCTGCGGAGGACAGCGAAAGATGCTGCGGGCACTGATCCACGCCGGGGAGGGGGCAGAGGTTTTCAATTCCTGCCTTCCCTGCGTTAACCCCACTCTTCTGCTCCTCGAAACAGTTTTGAGCTTTATGGACACTGGGCAAAGGGGGGAACAAAGCCTTTTCACCTTGGTAGTTCATATATGTAACGTAATATTTACAAGCCATCAGTTGTTTCAAATGGTGCGTTCTCTCGTTATTCAGACCCCTTTTGAACGATGCCATTCATCAACACAGGTCTGATTCTTTCCAGGTGCACGGAATGGTGAATAATTCCCCCAAAATGAATGAGTCTCAACGTGCATAAGGGTGGCAAAATTCAGCCGATGATGATTAACCTGAACAAAGCCAATTTTATATCCTAGATTCCATTTATTTTAAGGCCAGAAAGGGCCATCATGATAATCTAATGTAGCCTCTTGCATTACACAGGCCACAGAATTTCACAAAATGATTGCTGCATATACTTCAATAACTTGTAGTTGAGCCAGACTACATTATTTCTCTTAAGATAAGTAGACCAGGTTTCACATGGTGGAGACCTAACACATGCCTGAGAAATTTCTTCCAATATTCAATTAAACTCAAGTCAAATTACACTCAAGCAAAATTATAATTTGTAACACGACATATAGATATTCCTGACATTCTTACCTTCAGCATTCTGAGCTCTAACAAATATGTCTTCTTTCTGCAATAATAAAAAGTTTGAATCCAGATGACAGATATTACAGGGAAACCCTTGTTAGCCTATACTAAAACAATGTTAGTTGAATATAAAGTGCTCCAACATATTTCCTCATGCCTTGTTGTTAAAAACTAATTGAAAGTTTGTTTATATTTAGTTACCAATGAACAAAGAGCTTTATGTCTTGATAACTGCAGCAATTTACAAACATCTGCAAATAGCCTGTTGTTGTTTTATTTTCTATGATTCCTGGCACTGTTCTCAAACGTTCCCTTCTTCAGAGAGTAGAACCAACAGTCTCATTTAAATCAACCTCAACATGAAGCAGCGTATCAGAGCTTGTGTTTCTGCAGAATGTTTCTAGGTGCAGTTGCAAGAACAAAACCCCAAACTCCTCCAGATCACTTTTGTTGAGGAGAGAGCATGTCAGGGCACAAGGTCTTGTGGCCCACCGAGTGAAGAGCTGCAGGTTTGGACAGCTGGGCTGCTGCCTTCCAGTTTCTCCCCTCCCCTCTAGACTTTTCCTAGAAAGCTTCTTGAAGAGGGCGTGCAAAAGCCTTCTCTCATTCCCTCCAGGGACGTTACTCAAAAAGCTACGAGACCTGGAGCAGCCTGTCTGGGCTACAATGACATCTCTCTTCTAGGATGTTGCTCCAGTAAGTAAAACAAAACAATCAGACAAAATGTCCGTGGTTCTCCTATCCCCAGATATTATTTACATGAGCCCATTTCATCTCCAGTGATCAAAAACTAGCATTAGAATAAGAAGAATTAAGCCTCACATACTAAGCAGCTGAGATTAAAAAGCAAATAAAAATACGGCAGCCAGCTAACCAAGCAACAACACTGTGGAAGATGAGAAATTGATATTTACAATTACCAATTTACAATCGGTGGCTTCCCACCAATAACTATTCATGCAGTGGCAACATATCAGATAAAAGAGTGTTGAGTCACATAATGTTGGATAATAATACTTAGCAATTTTAAGCTCTCTGGGCAATAAACCATACAAAATCTTTATCTTTGTTAGTCTGCACCCAACGGGTGTAAAGATAATTTCCCTTTCCTTCTGTATGAGGAGTAGGTGAGTGGACTAGGACTCTTTTGGCTGGGGAAAAAAGTTACTGAAGAGGAATTTGATGCACATGTCCAAAATTATGAGGGATATATTGTGATGGAAAGTAATAGGGGCATCACATGAAACAGCAGGTTCAAAACAGACAAAAGAACATGGTCTTTCATACAATTTGTACCTAAGTGGTGGAATTCCAGATCACAGAATGAATGTGGAAAGTTCACATGCATCCATGTCTGATGCATTAAAAGATGATTTAAAAATGGACAAATTCATGGTAGAAAAACACATAGGGCTATTTAATTAAAGCACTATCCCTGCAACTCAAAATGCCCTTGAGATACAGATTTTTGGAGGCCAGGAGCATATTCTGAGAAGATATCGCTATATTTGCCATGTGGTTTTTTCCACTTCAAGCGATGTTGGTCCTTAGCTTACTCGCAGGGACTGACTACTGGGTAAGATGGACTTCTGTTCTGAACTGATAAAGCTATTGTTATTTTCTTTATTCAGACCTGAATTGTTCCATTTGGTCCTCAATGCAGTACATCTAAGGGTAAATCAAAGTCATAAAGAACATAAAGCTAAGAGAATTTAAATGCTCTTTCTGGTTAGATTGCACAGAGCTCACTATTACTGCGATGCATTTTTTGGATGTGTGGTTCAATCTCACTCTAGCCTTTCAGAACCTCACTCTAGCCTTTCAGAACCACTATCAAAGTGAGAATTGCCATAAATATATCACCATATGGAAAACAATTGGCCTTCAATCAGTTGTCAAAAGACTTGAAATTACGGATAGATCATATCTTTCTTTATCTGAGAAACCTCCCAGATATGTGATTCAGAGACAGGCAATTACTAGTCTAACAGGACAAGAACAGTTACAAAGTTAATTACCTGTGATTATCTTACAAAAGGTGGTGATTATATAGCTGAATGACAAAAGGAGAGTGTTCACGAAGACAAAAACACACCGTACCATAAACTGATAAAAACAAGGCCACCCATTGTTAAATTAGAAACAGCCCACTTTAGTTTATGTTTCTATTACAATAACACCTTCCCCATTCTCCCAAACCTCCCTGCTTTTTCTGAAAGGAAACACTAACCTCCTGAAAGAGCTACCATTCTTCCCTTCCTTAAAGCTCTTTTCTTTCTTTAAAGTTTCACCGTGAATTTTAAGGGCTGTTAAAGTAACAGCCAACACAGGGTACAACGAGGAAAGGCGCAGCCAGTACGATGCAATCTCCTCTCCCAGCTTGTTTGCACGTTTACCTTAATCTTCCTGACCTTATCATCCTGACCCACCCTTTAGCCTGCTGAAAACAATCAATTCGGTGAATTCTAGCTGCTGAACAGCAAGTCTGAAACCCCTTCGCAGCCCTAGCCCTGCAACACGTGTAGTGCCCGTGGTGGGAATATGAATGCAGCAAAGTTTCTGAAGAATTTTCTTCCCCCCAAAACCCCTATGATCAAGGAACCACACTCATGTGCATAGGTTCCCTGATAAAATCTGCCTAAGGGAAATTTTACGTGTCCTACACAAGAGCCCACCTTTCCTTAAACAAACTCCCTNTGAAGAATTTTCTTCCCCCCAAAACCCCTATGATCAAGGAACCATACTCATGCGCATAGGTTCCCTGATAAAATCTGTCTAAGGGAAATTTTACGTGTCCTAAGCAAGAGCCCACCTTTCCTTAAACAAACTCCCTTTTGAAGTCTCACAAACGTTTCGCCTCCTGTGGGATTTTTGCTTCAGTCCAGGAATCAGTTTTCTTCTCTTCTCAATGTTTAGCGTTTTGGTAATCGCAGGTTCATGTGTTGGAGGTGTTAGCTGGTTACCTAATGGGAAAAATTATTCATAACATCTAGGTGAGTCAGAACGTGCACACACTGTGTTAGGACTCCTTTGGGTTTCCTTAACACCTGTGTGAACAAAGGTTTTATTATACAAATATTAATAGGATTCCAAATTCGTGTCTGTAATTTGATGGTCTTCAAAGCGTCCTTGGGACTTCTCAGAAAGATGCCCATGATGTTGCAATTAGGAAGAGCAGTGGAGGCTGTGTTCCTCACATTCAAAACTTTCATGAATGCATTTAAATGTGACCAATATGTCAAAGTGACTCTCTTGTACCTGAGATCTGAAAATTTTCCAGCCAGATTCTGGGCACAGGGAATTAAAGAAGGCAATATAATTAGTCCATATCATTCAACATGAGACTGCATAAACATAAACGTGCCCGCTGCAGCCACATTTGAAAGCCTGCGATGGGAAAAAATAATTTAAAATACAAGTCCAGCTCTAAAATAAGCGGCAGAACTTTGAAGTTTTCCATCATTGTGAGTAACTGCTTATCGTGGAGGTAAATGAAGGGTCCTCCCCCTTCTGGCCCAGTTTCCAGAGCACAGACAACTCTGTTGAAGGTGGTGACTGCATTACCCCACAGTAAAGACAGTGACAGTGCAAAGCTCCCAACCCTTGGACGTAAACACCCTACGATCCCAGCGCTCAGATCTTTATAATTGCTCCAATCTACCTGCTGTCCCCTCTCTTGCCCTGCTGCTGTGCCTGAGGCATATCATTTCAGTGGATGAGGATCCGAACAAATTCTTAGGAAAACGAGTAGTCCACCGAGGACTACTAAACGTGAAGGGCAGCTTCTGGCCCAGCATCTCCCGAAAGGCAGCACTTTGGGGACGGGGAGCACACGATGCGTGGGGAAGGAAGCATCACTTGAGATTCTGCTCCTCGGCCCTTGCCCTGAGCACCACGGCTGGCCCCTGCCCAGCATACCACCTTCCCGGCTGGAAACTGAAGGGACGCAACGTGGGAGCTTCGTAAGCAGCCGGGGAAACGAACGGGCTGAGCCAACGCTGACGCCAGCCCTGCTGCACCGTCCTCCTGCTGATTTCAGTGGGTGTTGGATGCGCATCTTTGAAGGGCAAATTTACCTCCAGCTTAATAAGCATGATAAGTCATAGATTTGCTGGGAGCAGGAGCAGAAGCCCTCCCGCATCTGTTAGCACATTATTAGCACAGCTTGTTATGGGGCCTCACGTGACGCAGCCCTGGTCGCAGGACGCAATTATGGATGAATTCCTGCTCTGCCTCCCCCCCTGACTCAGCAGCACAGCTGGAGCCAGCCATAGTCACATTGCAGGAGGTGAAAGGTACTCTGAATTATAGATTGCCTTTGACCTTTTTTGGTTTAAATTAAGGATACCATCCAGGAAAGTGCCTCCAGCCAGGACACTGCTTAAACATATGCTTAACTTCCACCAGGGGCTGGTGCTCATCAATGGAGATGAAACGCTTGCTTACAGTACAGCGTGTGCGGAGACGCTACCCCAACGATGATTAAATACCTTTCCAAAGAGGAGTGTAGGTGATGGTTTCCTATAAAAATGATAACCAGAAACACCCTCAAACCTGTGAAAATACTCACTTAAAATTCAGGGCAGGTGTTGAATTTCAGCCATAGCATATGGATACATTAAAGGGGAATACTATGAAAATTACACATGTTTTAAAAGATAAGAGAAACAAAGACTATTAATGAAGAATATCAAAACTAGATATGAGTATGCCATCACACGGAGATATCTGTCTGAACAAACTCCCTTACAAGCCCACTAAGAAGGAATTAAGGTCAACTTAGTGTCTTTTCATCAGAGTGTTTTCTATGATAACTTTGTAAGTGCTC
This sequence comes from Himantopus leucocephalus, assembly GCA_003993805.1. Classification (NCBI taxonomy): domain Eukaryota; kingdom Metazoa; phylum Chordata; class Aves; order Charadriiformes; family Recurvirostridae; genus Himantopus; species Himantopus leucocephalus. Next base: position 137,221,090 of record RSEF01000002.1, read on the forward strand.
TTAATATATAACAAATAATCTCAGGGCAAAGATCTGTTTGAAGGAGATATGATTGATGACCTATCATCCCTAATTCACTGTTTATACTCGTAGTGAGCCTATTGGGAAAATACCTCATTCATCAGGGTATTAGTGAATTCAACCAACGTATGGCACCTTCATTTTAACAAACTAAAGGAGAAAAGCTAAATGGGGGAAAATTGACAACCATCTCTGATTCTATGATAATGCAATTAGGCTGCTCCTCTCCAGAGCTTTTGCTAATTCACAAAACAGCTTCAGTCGGCAGGTCATAAATATATGATCATTTTTCACACTTTGAAAAGTAATGATGCCTTGACATGAATCAATAAATCTTGGTGAAGTCATTTATACTTTTGTGTTATGCATACAAATCAGTTTTAAAACAACTATATATTAATTTTGACTTTTCTATAGTCTTTGTTTGCAAAAAACTAATTTTGCAGTGGCTTCTGCGTTCTTTGTGCACCCAAAACTCATACTGAAATCACTGCCTGTTTTCAGGACCCAGCAATCCTAGACCAGACCTTATGGCTCTTAATATCTTTTCTGGCTGATGAAGACATAAAAGGAAGGGAGGGTGAGAGGGGAATGAGGCAAAATAGCATTCTCTCTTTTCCCTTCTCACTTGGCTTTGGGCTTCCTTCTGAAAAGATGTTGGGGGTTTCCCAGTAAATATTGACATTCCCGTGGTTAATTTATGCCAGCTCCCGCTCTGTACCTTCAGCCCTCTCCAGGGAAGGACAAGTGTTAGGCTTGCCATTGTGCACTGCAATGTTGCTGTGAGGAAGAAAAGGAGCGAAATGGTGCAAGAAGAAAGGTTAGCAGAGCGTCAAGACTTGCCTGTTGGTCTTCGGAGAGATGCGAGGAGAACCACACCCAATGGCTGCACAACAACCGAACCTCGCCACGTGACTTGTTAATAGAAATTTTAAATCCCGATGATCTTTTTAATGCAAAGTCTGTCTTCTCACAGGATTCTGACACATTATGTGTATAAGGTAATTACAAGAAAAACCCTGACTGTGGCTGTATGCCTATACGAACAATGCACGTCACTATTCCGTGACATATGAGAGTTATCTCTGTCTGTCTCCTAAGTTTTGTGGTTAATAACAGAATAAAACCCAAATATGTTCCTTATGTCATGAGTATTGTAGAATTTCACCTGAGGCAGACCTGTGCAAAGATAACCAATGAAATTGTAATGCTAGCCACTGATTCAGTGATAAAACTGCTTTGTACAACTTAGCAAAACATAGATCACATTGTACAATCTTTCTATACATCCAGGAGCATACAAATCCACAAATAAGTACTGCGGTACACAAAGGATTGATCATGAATGATCCACAGTAAATGTAAAGATGTGCAGGCTGATAAATACCTCAGGTAGCTGCTGATGTTTGCCTTGTTATTAAAATATCTACACGTTGCCAATTTGCAGCAGTTATCCTGTATGGAATAGAAGGATTTACTTTTTATACCTGAAATGCTTGACAATTTTGCAGCACGCTAAGAGAAATGACACTAAATCACAAGTGTACCTGCTGTGCTGTCATTTTCATTAGGATCTCTCTTTTGTTTAGTTTATTCACTGCTTCTTGTTCTTTAAGAAAGTGGTTTTCTAATAGGGATGGACAAAACCCCACATGTATGAAGCGGCTGAGGAGAAAAATATGTTTTTAAGTTCAGAACAAAAACAAAATGGCAGTTGGATTGTTCACAACTCCAGTTAAGTCATTTTGAATTGCTGAATGAAATAAATATTGTACTGAAAATTGTTTTTGTAGTCTGTGTATTCTGCCCCGTCTCCATTATTTGATCTCTATTACGATAAGTAGCCAGCTTGCGGTACACTGTGCAACTAAGCCAAATGCATACAGTACCTGGCTGAAAATTTAACAATGCATTAAAGTGTGAGCTCCTGTGTTTATGTAATTTATATTTCACAGACTTAAGTAATAAAGTAATAATATTTTAAACAAAGACAGGATGTATTTTTTTAATAGACATTAAATACTGCGTTATGAAATGGTACTTCAGTAGTAATTTTCAACAGTGTTAGTCTTCAATCACATATTCTGTAATACATATTTTAATAAAATACTGAGGACTGGGTCTCAAGCTGATGGCAATTAATCTGGCTTCGCTGAAGTTAGAGGGAATTCATCACGTGCTCTAAGTGTATGTGATTTTCTGATTCAGTGCCAGGTGAGAACCTAGTCCGTCGTATCTCCCCTGATGTTTGATGCTCAGTCCCATGATTTTTGAATTTCAAGGGAACAAGAAAAAGTGCCTCAATAATTGTGTCACTGGCCTGCTCAGCAGAATCATCCATAACAGATCCCCTGGCATCTATAACTGCATCATCTTCTGTCAACTTAACCTGGTTTCCAGCCCTGCTGAAGGTGTGGTATGCATTTTGTGAAGGTTCTTACAAGGAAAATATTTGGATTAATGATATAATTTAGTGGCAATTTAGTGACAGTAGGTCTCAGTAGAGTGACAATGGGATTGAAAAAGTAAACCAGTGGGATATACTTGATTGTGGCTGTTGGGCCGGCAGCAGGGAAGCTGCAGGGGTCACACTGATTGGCATTGTCACTTTCCCCATTCATCAAGCAAGGCCAGACTTCCCGAATCATTTACCAGATGGGGCAGCTCGTCAGTTTAAACACCTGATATGAAGCCATCCGTCATCTGATAACATGATCGTTGGGCTGCAGCTGGCTCGGTGCTCTGCAGCCTGAGTGCACATGTGATGGACTGGAGCCAGGGAAGCAGGCTTAGCAGTGCTGCACTCCCCTGATAGGATTTGCAGCCCTCCACTGGACCATGGAACAGGTGGAGACGGAGAGAGAATGAAAAAATTACCATGTGTTGCAGGGATTAGAGAGCACACACTTACCACTCCACTTGAATACCAATCAAAGGACAACCTTGAGCCAGACAAATTTAAGGCCATCCGTGATGTAATATGGAGAATATAGGTTCTTGCATATGCTGATATAGCTTCATTTTCTTACAGGGTATCGGACTGATACCTGGCAATACTGTAATTTGCCTTTAGTTTTTGACTGTGGAAGAGAGAACAGATATTTGGAAATAAGGGCTTTTTCTTTTTCTTTTTTTTGTTTTTTTTTTTCTTTTCCAAATGACATCTTAAAACAGGTTCTCTCTTACCAAAAAAAAAAAAATTTCTAGGAACTGACCACAGATCCTATTAGTTTTGCTCAGCAAGACAAAAGCCTGCCAGGATGGAGAGAAAGTACTCTGAATTCAAAATATGATGATGCTTACTGAAAGCCAGTCCCACACCCAGATTCCCCCAGTTATTGAAATGCTCAGATCTCCCCGATTTCAAAGGAGTTAGGTGCCTAAATGGCTCTGAGGATGTCTCTTTTAGTGGCTCCTCTGGAGCCATACTTCAAGTCCTTTCTCAATCAGCAGATACCATGGCTTTGATCTCGGATAAGTCCCTCCTGAGAAAACCACTTTGGGGGAGATTCTGTGCTGCAGCATTAACAGGTACATTAAATGGCTTTAATGCACATAGGTACCTTCCAGAAAGTGGGCTATTTTTCAGCTCCTGACATAATATTCATCAGCCTACCTGGGAGTTTCAAAACAAGAGAGTTTATTTGCAGAACTGTGCACAAGTGACCCCATTTTGATGCATACATCCTGGGTACACACCTCCTCCTCAGACCACACATCTCTGCACTCTTCCTCCTCGCAGCCAGCTCCACGTTGGGTGTGGAGGACCAGAAACAGCATTTTGGTGGACAACATCTCAGCAGAGGGACCAGCATCCTTCTGCAGCAAGCTGTAGACTGAACTGGGCTCCTCTGCCACGAGGCAGGTTTCTGTCTCCCCACGCTTTGAATTACAACAGTTGGGTGACTTTGTCCTTCCCTTAAAGTCTGGGGTCTTTGGGACCAGCGAGTGCCCGCTGGTCTTCAGGGCCAAACACTGCTCCAGCCAAGCGCTGCAGGAATAAAGACTCATGAACCTGCTCACGACATCAGTGCTGCAGTTGGTTATGCCAGGGTGGGGACAAGAGGGAACTCGCCCTCCTGCAGGATACATATGGTCAAGGACGGGATGCAACATGTGTATTATCAGTGTGTATATGCCTTTTCCTTTAAAGACAATTGCTTGTACAAAATTCTTCCTTTGACTGTGCTTTTTCCTTCCTGAAAATTGTTGCCTGTGGAAGATCTGATTTTGGGTGGAGATTCATTCCTTTCACTTCTCATCAGATATTCAGAGATGCCCTTGAAGCAGTTTTTGGTTTGAATTGTCCCTTTCTTTTTATAATTTTAGTTTAGGCCCTGCTACAGTTCTGTGAAATGTTCTAAATACAAATTTAAGGTGGTTTTTTTTTCCAAACAGAAGCAAAGGAGACATCGCCACTTCACTTGTTAAAAGGTTTCATGTCCCCTTGGGAATTATGTTGCAGTTACAGTGTGAAACGATTGATTTATTTTGAGGGGAGGAAACACTATTTTGTCAAAAACGCATTACCCAGCTCTAGACGCTCAGAAGTATCAGAGATGTTATAATTTATATTTGCAATTAATGGAAGAAACTGTAACTTATTTGTAGAAGAGCAAGTTAAAAGTTTGTAATTTGTTCATTGTATAACTTCTTTTGTCTTACTTTGGCTTTCTTTAGCCAATTTTATATACATATACTTATATACTCTATACTCTTACTCTGTTAGACAATTCTGTTTCCTTTTCTATTTCAATGAACGTCTTTTTCTGAGATTGATAGTAGAGGACTATTTTGGGGGATGAGGAGAGCCTAAATGACATGCAAAAATTGTATTTATAGATATAGCATTAGAAAGCTGGAAACTCATAAAATGAACATAGGAAATACGCCAGTTTCTGAGAACTAGTCAGACATCTGCAGACATACAAAGAGATCCCTCGTTCCAGCAGAAACAGCAGAAAAAATTAGCAGAAACCTGAGAATGAATTACTGATACGAAAAAATGCCCTCATGGCTCATTAGCACAAATGATTCATGATATTTTAGAGATGAAACAAAAGGTTTCAGGCTGGCAATATACCTTTAAATCTGATTCTTTTGCCAACTGCTTTTATCTATCTATAGAATAACAATTAGCAACTTCAAACAATAACTAGGCTATTTTATGAGAGGAAGCATGACTTTATTCCCAGCATAAAAATGGGGAAGCTGAGGCAGATGAAGTGAGCTGATATCCCTGTGAGGATTAAACCAGGAGGTGCTCAGAACTCAGGTTTGTTTTTAAGCTGTAAGAAAGGTTTTGGGTTTTGTTTTGGTTTGGTTTTGTTTTTTCCTCCCTTTTAATATAGCAGCTAAACAATACCCACAGGTGAATTACTTACAGATGACTTGTAAAGAAAACTTAACCTGCTGATAATAGGAATAACATGGGTTGTTATAGATGTCATGGTGTGTGGAAGTACAGAGCAGGAAAAATAAGATAAAAATGACAAAATGTGGTACATGGTAGCAGAGGGTTATTTTCCATCTAAATTTGTACATGCACTTAAGAGACCATGGTCCTAGTTTTTTATTTAATGTATGGGTACCTTTATGTGCCTTAATTGCCTAGGTACAGTGTTACGTTTATTTAGAAGCAACTAACTGAATTAATTTAATTTCGGTTTTCATTATTTTAATTTGTAGATCATGAGAAATAAAGAAATCTCCCAAACAGCACCAGATATTGAAATGGAAACCCAAGTTTGAGAAGCAGGCAAAACAAGGAAAACAGGCAACCTTGTAACTAACTGCCTCTAAACACGAGCTATCCCAGGTTTTCAAATCCGTTTCTCATATCTTTTGGGTCTTCAACCACCCCCCACTGAAATGTATGACAGCTTTTTCCCCTAGATCCTGAAGATGAACTGAGTCCTTTCTATACAGCACCCTGGAGAAATACAATAATAAAACCCAATAATAATAATACTTGTCATGGATGTACAGAACAATTTGTAGAAGATGCCCAGAACACTTAAAATTACATAGTTACATGTCTTCTCTGCATCTTTAACACAGAAGTAAAATTTATGTCTTGCTGATAACCTTGGTGCCAAAATGTCACACATTCTCATTTGTTCTCCTTTCTTTTGCAGTTGCAAAAAAACCCCGTTACAATCCTCATATGTAAATTCTATAAGCTTTACTGTTCTCCTCAGGTGTGCATGCCAAGTTTTCATTATGAAGGCTCCCTGCTGTGAAAAAAAGGTACATTTTCACTTTCATGTGTCTGTTCCTTTGTGGTAGAAAGGCTTGAAACATTAATGAGTAAACTAAACTAAAACTGTACAGACATTCCTGCAGGAAATTGGGTAAGTTTCTGATTCTGAGGGGAAGAAATTCAACTAGGTCAATAAAATCGTGTGATTTTGACACTGTGAAGTCAGTTGTCACTAAGGAGTTACCCGTGCTATTTTTATTCATGTTAATGGCATTTTTATGCCCTGGTGTTTTGTTTTGAAGATTTTATCCCACTGAACCAGAAGAATTGAGAAAAGAAAAAAAAAAAGAGCATGGAAAAGAAAAAGAATTTCTTCACAAGTTCGTATCATCTACCCTTGAAGACTGATATCCCTAACGACTTTTTCCTTTCTCAAACCATTTTACTAAGTTATCGTATCATACTTCCTTGACTTATGTTATCAGATGCAGCATTAGGGGCAAGTATGATATCTTTATTAAACCATCATTATTTACGGCTATAAACCAGTGTACAACAGGTTAAATGGGTGTGGTAGTGACAATGTAACTTTGAGTCCAGTGTATATATCAATACTTTTAGATATGTAGATTAAAAGTAATGCTTGTTTGCTCAATAAATATTAATGCTTTTTAATGAAAAAAAAAGATAAAAATAATTTATCCTTTCCCATAGGTAGGATGTTGATGTGGCAGAACTGGTTGGAAGTCTTACAGTAAAACAGGTTTGATTGATAATGGGGTGGTGGTCAATTAAAAAATGTCAACAAACTCATCTTAAAAAATGCCTTTTTTATTGAGGAAATTCCTTTGACGTGAACAGGCAATAGAAAAAGAGAAATCTTTTAGCTCTTGTAGAAAGCATAAACCTTTATGTTTCAATTTATGTAGGAAAACAACTGTTTTCCAGCTAGCTTTATACTTTTGGTTTTCTCAAGGATGGAACAGAGATCCAGACAGAGATTCAAGCAGGAGTTTGCTGTAGACAGTTCAGTCTCACCAAGCATCTCACAGCAGAGCATCATGAATTTATTCCAAAACATACTCCCAGGGACCCAGATTCTTCACTCAGAATGAAATGAGCTCTTCCCTAAAAGAAATTAAAA
>RSEF01000002.1:137256095-137267210 GCA_003993805.1 Himantopus leucocephalus
CACAGCTTTTGGGCCCTCCCCAGCGCTGAACCTGCGGTCAGCATGGCGGTGTCGGCGTGCGATTGCTGCAAGAACGAGCTTTTGGGCTGCAGACACCGTTTCTCTGCAAACAGGCATTATTGACCATTTGCTTGGATTACGGGTTTAAAGTTTCCCTGTGTGGTCTGGGTGGCACTGAGTTTTCAAATACACGTTTTCAGTCATCATTAGCGTGTCCTGCTTAAGGCTGTGGTTTTGCAACGGATGTGCTCTTGCTGGGACTGCGCTCGGATGCAGATGGTTATGGCCACTGGACTGATCGGTGTTTGATGTTCAGAATGGGCTTTAGTGGGATGGGGCCGTGTATTAAGGGCTGGACTCAGGAGGTCAGTGGTTAACTCCCATGGGAGACAGAGATTTCCCGAGAACAGGATTTCACCTTGTACATCAGATGGGGATGAACTTGAAGTCTGTCTGGGACAGTGTTATAGCATGAAAATAAGAAATTTAAGCATTTCAGTTTGTCATGCCATGTATTGAATTTGTTTACCTCAAACTAATGAAATGCATGGAGCTTCCCTCATGGGTAATCATATTTATTCCACATTATATTTAATGATACATGGACTTACCCAAGCGTTTATACCATTGTATAAGTGATTTTGACTATATTGTTTTCTTTCACCACATCTTGAAATGACATAATAAAATTAGACTAATTTCTAATTCATATAATTAACTTTTATGTAATGATATTTGAATTTTATTAAGTGCATATTCTGGCCTGCACTTGACCTATCACAGGTGTACAATTAAATAGCTGAATTTATGAATCACAAGAAGGTATTTGTTTTCAGGAAATGGTGTTTATCAGAAGTGGAAAAAATCATATTTCATATATTTTTCCAGATATACTAACTAATCTTGCAAAATGTAAGCAGGAGGCTCTTCAGATGTACACTCAATTTTATTTTGTGCCAATTATTTTGCACCTAATTCAGCAATCCAAACACAGAACCCAGATCTGAGAAACAACACAGACTCCTCTCGGTATTTAGCACAGAAGTCTTAACACTCAAACAGCATGAGGGCTTGTTGCGTTTTGGAGAGAGTTCTGATTTCTTTAAAACAGTGATAACGTTTCAGCCATCCAGATTTTTTCATCCATGACAGATATAGTATAGATCAAACACTTTGCATCATAAATAATTCAAGTCTAATTTAATAAAAGTTAATGATCTACAATAGAAATGGCTTTAATTTTACTTTTAACTGTTTCACAACACTGTCTGTGAAAGAAAAAAGCAGGCTGGAAATGGACTCAGTGATAACATGGAGCTCCCCTGAATTTTTTAACATGCTACCTTTCACAAAGAATAAATTTCAGAGTGTTTACAAAGTGATGTTTTAAAACTTCAGCCAAAGAGGCTGGGAAGAGAAAAATGATCACAAGGAGAACAAAAAAAAATGCAATGTCCTTCAGACGTACATTTCCTTTATTTTCTTTTCCTCTTCCAGGGTTGTGACATTATTACCCTATTTTTATTCCTTTGCATTTTATCTTGTCTCAGGTGAAATTATACTTTTGAACATTTTTATGTTTAGAAAATATCTTTTATTTGAAGGTGAAAGTGTTTCTGAGTTCATTTTTGATTAGTATCTCACTTACGTTGCGTTTCAAAGTAAGCCTCTATAAAAGGACCTCCAGAATATTCATTTACTATTACGTGATTAAGGGGAGCAAGAATTGGCCATAGAATATATTATTTCCCACAGTGCCATATAAAACATAAAAATAAAAAACCTTTTTACCTTTCTGTTTCAGGGCTATGCATATTTGATCTGAATAGAGATAGAAGAGGGTCGTATCTGTGCTCAGCACAGAACAGTTAATCTCTAGGTATTAAAAAAGAGAAAGAAAAAGGGCTGCTGGTGATCCTCTTGCTAACCAAAAGTGATCTAAAATACACGGTGGTACAATTAGACCGATAACTTGCAATATTCAACATTGTTTCTGAAGAAGATGATGGTTATTTGTCAAGCCTTTTTTTTTTTTTTAGGATTAGTTCATTTGAAGGATTAATTTGGGTAAAATTTCTTCCCGTATATCTAGGCAGGAGTGATCTCCAAAAAAAAAAAAAAGGAAGGGAGAAGTTAGATGGGTTGGATGGTTGTGTTTTCCCATACCAACAGGTGCCCAACTACCATTACCTGGTGCAGAAGCTGCTCTCACGGGTGAGCACCAGGCTTGCAAAAATGCGAACATGGGGTAAGTAGCATTTCAGTGGCAAAAAAGCCCCGGAATTAGGCTGTGCAGACTCACAGTCCCTCGTATTTAAAAGTAGCTCCAGGGCCAACTGGAAATTTGGCTCCAATTGGATTGTACCAATAGGGAAAATTTAGCTGAAAGTTTATGAGGTGAAATGTTGTATTTCCTGCAATAACAACGATGACTAATTTGTGATTGTATGGCGTATCCTAACAGCTGTGATATATGTTGCTTTGAATTCATTTAGTTGTAACAATATTTGTTAATTTTTTCCTTCAGATGCCTGTTGTTGATATTTTCTAAATAAAGCCAAGGGAAAGAAAACGCCAGCATTTTGAAACATAAAGCAATCTGTAAAATTAAAAAAGCTTTCGTTCCCCCCCCCCCCCCCCCCCCCCCCTCACAAATGTATACCATATGCCAAAGCTACTCCTTAACTACAACCGACTGTTGTTACTGTAGTAATCAGTCTATGTCAGAGCAATTACTTAAAATCATCCGTCCCGGTTGTTTTGCAGAGGCTGCGTCACACTGAGCAGAACAATGGGGCTGACAACGCGGGCGGCGCGCGTGGCCTGACCCTCCCGCGGGACGGGGACCCGCGCTAAGGAGGATGGCCGCAGCCTGACGCCGCCTTCGCCGGGGTGGGCTCCGTTGGGTGCCCCTGCCTTTGCCGTGGGGCAGGAGGTTGGGGTGGGCGTGCGGCAGCCTGCGCGCCAGAAGTCATGCCGGCGTTGAGTTCACCGGAGAGGGGAGAACAAGGGGGGGGCATGCCCGGACCCCCATGTGCAGCTGGTGGTGGGTGATGGGGAGGAAAAGAAAACCCCAGTAATTCTCGTCAAGATGCTGGTGTGCCCAAAGACATCCCCAGATGCTGCAGAACCTGATGACATCGAATACCTCCTTCCAAATCCTTGTCCTTTAGGGGTCATCTCTACCGAAAAACAATTTGCTCTTGTTTCTGCCCTTAAGAACGTGCTTATGTGATAGGAAAAAAGTGGCCCTCAAATCTGCATCATTTTCTCTAACAGTCCTGAGATCTTTTATTTTTCACTACCCACAGACCGATTTTCAAACACTTACATTTCATTTTATTAACAAATAAGCTCTGTTAGAGGGGAAAGCCATACAGAATCAATTGGTAATTGAAAGGAGATGTACGCATTGATTTGTACATAAATGATATACTGTGCCGATTATTGCTGAGGGAAATACTGTTTAGTGATAATAGTTATTATACATTTATTGTTACTTTCGTGGTTTTTATTATTATTGCAAATTATCTTTTAGAGTAGAAGGAAACACATGATGTGTTATGGAGCCACAAAAGCAGCTCACAAACATTTGCAGAAGAGCGAGCACAGAGCCTACAGAGAAGACAGTAATTCTGAAACTTCAAATCTCTGAAGCTTTTCTGGGACCAAAAGAAAATTGAAAGTAGGAATAAAGCATTCAGAAACCATAACCTTATTGTTGAGTTCCCAGGAAGGGTTTTCTGCTCTGCTAATTACTTTTACAATACCTGGTGAGATGGCACCATGACTGGAGTGCTTAGGATACTGCAGTTGAAATAATAAATAATCATCTGACATTTCTTAAAAGGCTTGCTTCTTTCTGAGTGGTGTTGTCTTTTATCAGCCTGCCTCATGCCTTTATCACGTTTGTTCTCATTCAGATCAGTGAAGGCTTTCATTTCCTCACCAGTCCCCAAAGCCAGGATTTGTAGCCTGTATTCAGATTCATTTAAAATCAATGCAGTACAAAATAATTAGAGAAACAAAAAAGGTGTTGCAGGTTCTTTCGTTTCCTCAGATCTTTTGACCGTAAAGTGATGACTGTTTGTATTGGAGAAGCATTTTAAAAAAGATAGTGAATGCATGTGTTAGCTTGCACACATCCTAGCTGTACACCGCACAGACCTGTAATTGCAGAATTCTGAACATTAATACAAAGAAATACATTTTTTTTCTCAGCAGCAGAAGCATCAATAAAAAAAGCCAATTAGAAGAGATGAATTTTTATTACATGCTGATGATTAAATCTACATTAATCATAAACATCCACAGGCCACCAACAGGGCTTGTTTAATCATTTTCAACCATTTGTGTCTCTCTCCAGCTACCATTCTGTTAGATTTCTCTACATTACTTCCATATTTGGTATTGGGATGTTAGAAAGTGCGAGTATACTCCTGGGTAATCAGGATTTCAGGCAATATGACTCAAAAAAACATTCACAAAAAAACTCTCCTGAAAGGTTTCTAAACCCATGATTTGATGGGTTGTGTAGTTACGTGGCATTGTTTATGGGGCTATTGTGTCATATACGGCACTCACTGTATGCGCGGAGGTTATTTCAAGTATTAAATAACCGTTGAATTGTGTAGAGAGTGAACTATATAAATGAGATCAATATAAAAGATATAACGGAGTATGAAAGGTCAAGAAAGACCCAGGTAAAATGACCTGGAAAATGAGGAGGACAAGAAATTACTCTAATATCAACAGGAGAATTTTTAATGAAATTTGTTTTGAGCACCAACCTAGGAAAAAAAAAAAAGGATATAGCATGTTGTCTCATTGCTAGAAGCAAGTAAATAATGCTACAGAAGAGTTCAGACCTAATTGGGAGTTGGAATAATTATAGATGATGATAAGCCAGCCACCAGAGAAATGCAATATTCAAGATGTGTGGTAACAAACACATTGATTAACATAAGTCAGGACAGGAAAGAACACAGCTTAGAAATACAGTATATAATTTATGACCATGGCAAAAAATTAATATCAACAATAGATATGGAGAGAAAGAAATAAAATAATTAGAATTTCTGTCTCCCATGCTTTTTTTCTTTTCCAATTTCACAGTGACTGTACAAAGAAACAGAATTTAGTGAATGATTTTTATTTAAGTATGAGTTACATTGAAACTGAGTGCAGCCACCCCCCTCACCCTTTCTGAACACTCACAGAAATTTCACAGCAGTTTTTTGGGGGATACGGAGAAGTTTTTCTGCGTGCAATCATATCCCAAGTTGCCTGGTGCTGATCTTATTTTGTTCCTTTTACAAGCAGACTTCTATGAAAAAAGGGAAGGGGGGAGGAGGTAAGCAGAAGCCATTTTAGTTTTGCCTTAGATAAATTAAGCCAGCAAAGATGCTCTTGGGAGATTTCCTATAGGAAAAAAAATAACACTTTCTGGGCTCTTATTCTTAAGCTATTTTTCATTCCCAACAGCTTGACAAAAGGCATATCTATGTTTTACAGTTTCACAGAACTGTGTATTTCTTTCTTGCCTTGGAAGGGTTTGGAGGCTGCAGAGCCAGTGAGGATACCGGGATGGTTTGGTCTGACCAGGGGCTGCACCGCGTCCTGCAACAGGACCCTGCCCATGTTGTCACGTGCACAGGCGACAGTTACCCCATCCCGTGACCTGGAGCTTCATTCCTACCGCGCTGCCCTAAAGAATGGAAAGGAGATGGGAAGGAGCTACAGCTCCTTAGCCAAAAAATCTTAATCAGTCTGTCCAGGCAATGTGATTCTTTGAATACTGTAGGATTTTACAGGAGTGCATGTCTGTGTAACAGGATGCTTTGTTTCTCTGGGAACACAGGTCAGACCTCAACACAAAGCATGAGACATATAGTGGCTACCGGCCTTTGAGTGAGCTGGTGTGGTGATCGCACCACCAGGCAATTTTTCCTTACATTTCCCAGAAGCAAAACAACCTTAAAGTGTGCAGATTTGTAGTGGCAGAGGAAGGGCTCTCTGTTCTAATTTTAAAATGCCACCCTCATCAGCATGTACTCCATCAGCAGAATGTGCCTCGGCTGAAGTCAGTCAGTGGGAAACTATGGAGTTCTATTGCTTAAGCCAGCAGCTCAGTGAATTTCTGTGCTCCAGACTGGTCATCTCGGAATTGCCCAAGTACCTCTGTGCACGTATATCATCAAAATATTAACTGAAAACACTATTAAAGGGAACATGGCTCATTGACCATATACCATGGCGTTGCTGTCAAACAGTTATTTGTAGACCACACTTTGAGAACCACTCACTGAAACTGTCTAAAATGAAGTGTGGAAAACACTGCAAGAAACAAAGCCAAGGAAATAATATAATGGCAAGGAAATGGAATCTAGCCTGATCTTTTTCTGTCTCACAGTTGCAGAGATATATGATAGCTCTATCAATTGTAATGCCAGTCTAAGTCAGAATATATGGTCAAGCACAAAGAAATAATTAGGGAACCGTCACAGCAGGCAAAAAGAAGGTATAAGGAATAGTAAATGAAGCTAAGCTGAGATAGATATAAAATGTCGAGAGCCATGAGAAAAGTGAAAGATGAAAGATACCAGCCAGCCCAACAACATGAATATGATGTAAAGCAGAACAGCTTTTAGTTAAGGTAGATCTCAGTTTCTTAACATTCTGTGAGGAAAGATTTGCAAAAGAATGGAGCAATGTGTGAAAATAAGAAACAGAAGGAGCAGAAGGAAGACAATATGGTAACACATGGTTACAGTTCCAAGACTTGAGAATATATTTCTTGTACTATATCCCTTTATGTTAAAATGCATTCTGTTTATTCTGGCTCAATGGCTCAGCTGGTACCATAGTGTAACACCCCACCACATGGTAGACCTAAGCTCAGGACCAAGCTTGGGCCAACAGAGCTTGGGACTGTCACAGAGGTGATGCTGTTAGCTTCAGCGTTGGCTAATGCTGCCCAGGGAAGGCATAGAGCTGTGCCTTTCTCTGAGCACAGCAAGAAGGAAGGAAAATAATAAGAAAAATGGGAGAAAATGCATCTCAGAGGAGTAAATGGACAAAAATACAGATCTCATGTAAATCTTGCTTTCTCAGGGAAGTGAGAACATCCTTTGTACATGGTTTTCTACAGGATTGATAGAAGATACTGGCTTCTGTACTGTAAATACTACTCGTTGAAATAAATTTTCTTTGCTTCCCAAATATTTCATGCACTAGTATGGCTATAGGAAGTGAACTGAGATGATCAGCAAAAGTTTAAAGCTAGAATGATAGCTAGTTATAAGAGAGCAAACGCTGTAAATAGTTATCTTTCTTAGAGATCCCCTCGTAACCTACACAGGATTATGTATCAGGACTGCATTGACTCTCTGATGGAGCTACCTGGCCTGAGTTTTAATGTAAGTTGGAAGAAAGCATAAAAGATAAACCCACTGATTTCAGACATCCTGAAGCTGGTTTGCAGAAAGCTCACTTGAAGCATTTATTACTTTATGGAGTCAAAAAGTGGGATTTATCTAACCTCAGTGATGTATTGATCAGTTACTTACTTGTTTTAGATACTGACTCCAGAATGAGGCCTGTCTCTCCTCCTAGACAGAAAAGTCGATTAAATTACAACAGATGCTTGATTTCCTGGTGATTAATCTCAGGTGAGATGAAGCCTACCCCAGGAAAACAGAACGGAGCAGTCCTTAACTCCATATATTTGATGCCACCTGCTTCCATGTCTCTCAAGTATACCAAATATTGTAGACAGAGAGAAATCAAACTGATTTATTCTGGCGCTCTCGATAGCAATGACACATCGATAATGAAGAACAAGTGGTTTCCCTCAGTAAAATTCATTCCTTGGTCTGCACTGTGGTAGTGCAACCTGATGAATATTTTGCAACAAATCTCGCAAGGACAGTATGGCGCAGAATTGTAAGCTGCTCTTTTAAAATCAGCTCAGTACCTTGCATATTAGCCAGTAGCTTTTGATTTGTTCTAGGCGTGTTTTAGACACAGCGTTCATACATATAAATATACATTATTCCAAAAATACTTCTTATCACAGCTGTGAGATCACAGGACTTTTTTTTTTGTCAACTCCTTCTCCTGAAGAAATAATCATGCAAAACATTGTTTTTTGGAAGCAAACTGTAACTATTTCAGAAATTGCTCCTTCCTGCCTCCCCAGACTTGAAAATGCCAAGTGGGTATCTGTGAGTTATTCCTGAAGGCAGTCTCTGTAAAACATATTTAAATAAGAAAAGCATGGCCAAGGTCATAAAGAAAGAGAAAATTGAGAACAAAGTTATAATTAGGAAATATTTAAATTCTATGCACAATTGACTTTGATCAGATAAGGGAAACAGGTACTTTTAGCCTAACAAAGATGGGTACGTTTGCTTTGCCAGATCTGGGACAATGCATCTTTAAGATACTGTGCCATTTCTTTTAAGCACTGCTTCAAAAATGTGGGAGGAGGGAGCATCTAAAGCAAAATTGCAAATGCAACTTTTGATTGTTATGATTTATTTTTAATTATCCTTTTCTCCTTTTGTCTTAATTGGACAGAGCCAGTCTAAACTTGTTCTGTGCAATTAAGAGCAGTTACATGCATAGAAAATTGAGACCTATTTTATTTCATTTGGACTGACTCATAGTTCAGCTTGCTACAGGAAAATTAGAGCAAGAAAATATATTTAAAAAGCTAATGAGCTTTAGTAAAAATATCCTCAGCAAAATGATGTGCTGGGAAATTTTACACATTCACTTCAAATCATATCAGACAGTGGACTGGGGGAAAAGCGTCTTGCTCTTACTAGGCTTTCATAGGGGACATTGAGGAGCATGTTATCGAATCCTCTTAAAAATCTGTTCTGAAGTTTGAGCTATTTATTTCCAAGGCAACTAAACAAATATTTTCCAAATAACTCATACATGCGGCTCAGACAGGGGCTAATTCTGTACTTGGTAATTTCCTACCTCTCGCAAACACAATTGGCACCCAGTGTACACAGCAATGCACTTTCCAATAGTTAAGGTAACAAAAACGCTGTAAGGTGAAGGCTGTGCTAAAGCACCTGCATAATGCCCATTAGTGTTAATAGGGGCTTGGGAGAACATATCCAATACCTCCATAAAAGGCCTCACGCAGCTTGGAATAAATGTGCAAAACAATAATAAATTAGTGAACCAGTATGAGAATAATCGTTTGAAATGAACCCAAATCCAAATATTGGAAATTTCTGGGGTTTCATGTTACACATGGGACTTATTTCTTAGATCCTTTGGCTGACGTGCTTGGGAGGGGGAAAAAGTGCCTGAGAAATCTTTTCTCCTCTCCTGGCTTCTTGAATGCAGCTGGTGGCTTGGGACATGGGGATGGTTGTGCGTATGAGGAGCAGTCATGGAGACAGTGTGCCTGCTTGACATAAAAACCATCTTCTGGCTCTCCTGACCACTGTCTGTTCTCCCCTTCCCTGCTTCAGATGCTGCATACACCAACAGAAAACCAAACGAAACCACTCAGAGCGATGTGTGTACTTGAAGGCTGAACCATATGTTTTGTGAGAAGATCTCATGGTGCAAGTCCTTGCTCACAATTCCTACAGACTCTTTCCAGGGACTTAAAAACACTTACGTACACTTATTTAATTTTTTAGACATTATTTTTTATTGCTGAGCATCCTTGTCTCCTGTATTCTCTGGTGAGAAATAACAGTAGTAACACATAGCAAATTGAGCTTTACCATTTGTCCATTAAAAATAAGTTTCCAAATCCCAAGACCCTTAAACAATTTGAAGCTGCTTGGTAAAAGTGCTTGTTTGTTTTAAACACTTTCTTTTTTTCTGAACTCTCCTTTGCCTTATGTCCTTTTTTGCCAAAGCCCTGCACTGAGGTCCAGTTGATAGAGCGACCTTGTTCATAAAGTGTGAATTTCCATCAAGTCAGATGAAATGCGAACTTGAACAATGGAGAGTTGGCTCCTCTCCAGTCCTAAATATAGCTGTGTGAGAGCTCTCTGAAACCTGCCAAGCAGTCAGCCCCACTCTTAAAGAAAAGAAAGGTCTGAAATACTTAGGGTCCCTCAGTTTGCCTCATCAATTTCTTGTCCTCCCACAGTTTTGAAGGTCCCGGTGACCAGTTAGACCCTGTCTACATACAGTTTACAGCCGGGTTTTCGCACTGTGGTTCTCTGTACATGTCCAGGACATCTTCCTTTGTGAAAGAGGGCCTTCATTGTGCCCTGAGAGCTTCATTGGTGCTGGAATGAAATTTCAAGGGGGTAGTAAAATAGTGAGTAGGAGAGCTGCTTGAGCTTGGTGATGTTGAAGTCCCCTGGGACAATGTGTTGGCCAGTGACCAAGCCAAACCACCTTTTCAAGTATAACCTCCAATGAGGAGTGGCAGGGCTCCGGGCAGGGAGGCCCAAAACAGACACTGTCAGCACCATCCAGGGAGCCATCTGGCTGTGGTGACAGGGACAAGCTCCTCACCCAAGCCTGGCGCACCAGGCATGCTCTGGAGGGAAACCTATGTCCGGATCTCTGAGAAAGACCGTTGAGGCTACAGGAGGTTCCAGATGGACACCAGTGGTCTTGATGGCCAAAGGACAGTTAGGCAGTCCCATTTATATAGGGGGTACCAGGGATAGACTGTACATTGGAAATGGCACAGATAGCCCTAAATACAGAACAGGGTTGTGGCTTGCCCCAGTTAAGCGAAGTTTGAGTGTACAGAGTTAAGAGATGGTGAGCAGCACACGCTGGAGCTCTGCCAGGGGACATGGCAGTCAATCATTAACGCTTTTTGACTCTCCAGCCAGATATCTTTCTTCAGCTTTCAGCTTCTCTGGCCTTTGCCCAAGACTGGTAGAGATTTAATAAAGAATCCCCTAGTGCTATTTTTGTTCTTCCTTTTACCCTGCTCAATGCCTTTTAGCATTGCTTTTGCTTGGTTTGTCCTCTGCCCTTGTGTTGGAGGGTCCACCATAAAGACAGCGCAGTGCAAACATGGCCTTCCTGCTTACAGAGCCTCCACTCTACAAACAAGCTTGGGATTTAAATTTTGGGCAAAGATTTCAATACAGCTCTTCTCCCAGTTCC
>RSEF01000002.1:137282933-137299613 GCA_003993805.1 Himantopus leucocephalus
TCCCCTCAGCCTTCTCTTCTCCAGGCTAAATTCTTATGATCCCTCCAGTGCAGTCAGTAGAACCTGGAGCGGTAGCTCAGCTCAGCTGAGTTTCTGGCTGGTTATCTGAACAGCTCTCTAGGACCTCTTGATGATACTGATTAGATATCTGTGGACCCTAATGGGCCCTTAGACCGCTAGGGAGTGATAGGTGAGGAAAATCTAACCTTGTTCTCCAGTGAAATCCACCTTTATTCTGCACCTTCACAGCGTGGAGTCTGTTATGGACAAGCAAATTTCTTTCTCCAGTCCATTAATTAAAATATTAGCAGTGCAGCTTACAGCAACGCTTACAGTCTGACATTTATTTCAAAAGAAAGGAAATATATATTTTGTACCTGTGTTGCTTAGCTCAGAGTGAACCTGAAGGACTTATTCAAAGCATTTGTGCTTATAGCTTTTTTGTACTGAAAGAAAATTTTCCATTTGGCTCCATATGAAATAGTGTATTTAAAACACCTCTCCTTGCCTT
Source organism: Himantopus leucocephalus (assembly GCA_003993805.1). Taxonomy (NCBI): domain Eukaryota; kingdom Metazoa; phylum Chordata; class Aves; order Charadriiformes; family Recurvirostridae; genus Himantopus; species Himantopus leucocephalus. The sequence goes on from RSEF01000002.1 coordinate 137,283,445, forward strand.
TTTGATGTCAAGTCAAAGATTTCTGTGCGAATATACTTTTCGACCAGCTCTGATCCAGTGATGTGCTGTTGACAAGATTTACTTGTGCAACCTGTCTATATTTTTGCCAATAAAAGTCTTCAGGGTAGTGTAGACAAGTCCTTCATTTGTACGTCAGTGAAGTCTATCTAAGAAATGATTCTCTATTGCCCCGCACTCACTTCAGAGTTCATTTTAAGGAAATCTATTTACCATTCCTGTGGCAGACACACATGAAAGAGCAAACACAGTCAATGATGCCTTCAGTCTANTTTCAGTCTATTCCACCCCAACATCAAACATCTCTGTCATGGTGACACTAGGATCATAGTTGAGTACTCATTAAAAAATAGAAAATCAACTCAACATTGTGTTAGTCCAATACAGATTACAGAGCCTTTGGTTGTTAAGTTTCTTGTAAATGCTAATCAACCGCAGCCTTTTTAATGCTTCATCTTGGACATTTTGTAGCCACGTGCCTCTATATAGCTGCCGTGCTTTGGGCTGAAGTACAAACAGCAACCTTTTTATGGGTCTGTTGTTAAAACTCTAACATTATGAGATTCATCAAACTAAGTAACACTGCTAATCCTGTAAGAGTCTCTTCTTACCCAATGAATGATTTATAACAAAAGCATAGTCTTCTTTATTAAAAGGTTCTCATGCTCTAGAGGCTCTCATGCTCAAACAGATAAGAGCTGCCACTGTTACGTTAGAAGAAATATGCTTTTCACTGGGACAAAAGGAAAGTGCATCAGTCATTGGCTTTCCATGATTTTCTTTCTATTCTCTTCTCTAGAGATTAGTTTGCACAAAACCATGTTCACAGTTTCACCAGTTAAGTTGTTGCATTTGAGAAATACATAATTACTTTACTGTGCAACTCAGCCCAACGGTAATTTCTGTCATTGTATTACTATTCATCATTCATTTGTTTTGGAAAATACTAAGGTTATGTTAAATCATAAAACATAGTGGGTCACATTTTCAACACTATCTGATGACCTGATCTTTTAACTTTCAGCCCAAATCTTATGCATCTCAGTACTTCCAAATATTTTTAGGAATGAAAAAGCAGATATTTCTGACTGCAGATTGAAGGGGTCATGTGTTGCAAAATTCAAACTGTGGGCACGCAGTCGCATTTTTTGTCTAGGGAAACATGATGGTGATAAATAATTGTATGCAGAAACATTCAGTAAATGAAACTCATGGGGAAAAATCTGGAGAAGCATTCATTTTAAGAAACTAATGTAAAGACAGTGTAGGACTTACTTCACATCTATTCATTTTAATATAATCTAAACCATAAATTTTCCACAAAAATTCTGACCTTACAAAAGGAAATTTTCCTCAGTTTGTTCTCATGAAAGGAGACTCCTAAACTGTTTAGGAAGAGAGTCTATCAGTTGCTATCAGTTTCTATCAGTTGCTAACAGTCTATCAGTTGCCGAGCCCACTGACTTCCTATGCTGCAACACAGCTAACTACAAACAGCTGCTAAATATGGTCTCAATCCAGCAAAGCACTTTGGCAAGTGCTAAGCTTTGTCAGGGCGAGTATTCGGATTAAAGTCACTGGGACTTTCAATATACCTGGAGTAAAGTTCATGCTTTAGTGTCGAGGTGGATTGGGTCTTTCGCATACATTCTCTCTTACTCACACGTAGGTATTGCTGATTTATCCCTTAACACNAAGCACTTTGGCAAGTGCTAAGCTTTGTCAGGGCGAGTATTCGGATTAAAGTCACTGGGACTTTCAATATACCTGGAGTAAAGTTCACGCTTTAGTGTCGAGGTGGATTGGGTCTTTCACATACATTCTCGCTTACTCACATGTAGGTATTGCTGATTTATCCCTTAACACACCAGTGGCAAACATAAACAGTTTTGTTCCTGCACAAAACCCAAATTAATGCAGCAGAAGAAATTCTTAGAAATCTGTTAACAAATGATGGGGATGTCTGTGCAGTTTTCCAGGAAATAAAAAAGAAAGTATTGGTGAAGTCATTTATTTATGATCTTTTAAGTGTGCAATCATAACACGGTCTCATAAAATAGATTCTTTATGATGATGGATGGGTTCATCAGCAGTCTTCCAAGCTGCATAGTACATTTATACGTGGATTTGTGCTGGCTATTACTATGTAGCGAAATCTATACAGTAAATAATAATTGAAATGCCATACACTGGGTACAATTCAGAAGTGCTTCCCACATATGATCGCAAAGGTTGTCATGTTGCAGGAAGGCCACTCTGACAGTTATCAGATGCTTGCTCTGGGAAACATGTAGGTCTGTGCATCTCTAAATGGAGTCTGTATTATAGTGCTTAGGTAATATTCACCCTACTATTCCTTCTTGTTAAGCACAGAAGTGTCACAGAATAATTGGGGGAAATTCCAGTTTTAAAGATGCTTGGTCTTTTTTAGCTAATAACCATGAAAATTGTCAAGAGAGCACACTGCCTCTGTGCAGCCACCTTTCCCACCTTGTGCTCCAGCACTGATTACAGGACTGGGATGCGCGTGGGGGAGGAAGGGAGCCCATTCATCCTCAGCCTAACTCAGTTATTCTCCCTCTGTTGAGACTGCTAGGAGAGTGTTTTATTCATTTCTCATTACGTTCTATCATACCTGTCAAGTGGCTGTCACAGAAATCCAGGAGACATTTTCTAGTGGAGTCCTCTCCCTCCAGGGACGCAGGCTTGAGGGCAGAAAGAAAAAGACCTGGGAAGCAGAGGGCCTTGAAGGATTTAAAGCGGAATTAAGGAATAAGGAGCTTGGAAGGGAGAAGACTTTCCTGGGAAGAGAACGGCAACTCAGAAAAGCAGAGAGGCAGTGCACAAGTGGGCTTATGAAACAAAAGGATAATAAACATCCAGTACTGGACCCTCATGTTTTATTTACCTTTGATTTCTTTCCTGTTCATTCAATACTGCTTCAACTTTGAAATGAACAAGTCCAGCCTCTCATAAGTGTCACGATAATGACAGTTAAGTACAACATAAAGGTACATGAAGGAGAGAAGAGGTGCACGTTGACAGATGTCACTTACATACAATTTATAGGAGGATTTTTTGTGGGTGAAAACTCTTTTGGAAAAACCTACTCAGTGCTCACCATTAATGCTTTGGGTGCCTTGCATCAGGAGGCACACAGCGGGTTTTATGTATTTTACTTCTCTTCTAGGTGCTTTGATAAAAGTGGGAGTTCATACAGCGCACAGATGTAATTCCAAAATGGGCATCTCTTGAGCTGCACATTTTCTCTGTGACTGGCAGTACAATTGGGAGCCATTTGCTGCACAAAGGAAAAGTGTGAGGAGTTCTTTTTCTGGCTAAGCTCACAGCATCGTTATTATGTGCAGTGGTGTTTATACGCAAGACCCAAAGTGCCAAAGTGCACAGAAACATACTTGAAGTGCTGCTCCTCAGAATCTGCAGTAATCATATTCTGTGAAAGTCAGAGATTAAGGGAGTCATCTGAACAATCAGCGGTGCATCTGTCTCACATATTATATACAGTTTGAAGTATCCCTCAATTTTTTTTTCTGTAAAACTAACATCAGTGTTTACCTATAAACAGACACAGAAGTCATTGCTGACTATACTCTGCTTTGTATACAATGCTATTATATAAAGAGCTCAAGCAGCACGTCTGCCTGCCTAGATGTGTGTGTTCTCCTACTCCAGCTGCCAACAACCTAAATTATTCAGCAAGCCCTGATCATGCCAAGTTTTTAGTCAACAATGGAGATCCTGCCAAAGAGCTAATAATGTTTAAAAAAAAAAAAGCAATGTTTGTGACAATTAACAGAGCCTGCAGCCTGCAAAGAGAGTTGGACTCATTTGTAAAGGAAAATTTAAATGATATGCTTCATTATAAATGGTCCCATGCAACACATTGCTAATCAACCAGAGCAGCTTCTTTTTTTCTCCTCCCTTCCTATCAGATAAACCAAACAGCAGCATGAGCCAAAGTTCTTGGCCACTGCTTGCTATAGCTATAAATGTGGTGTGGTTATCTATCAGAATCATAATCGGCTCAGATCAAACTGAATAATTAGCACTAAAGTGGATGAATAGAGCCCCAGCCTCTTATCTTGTCTATTAATAATAAGTATAACTTCACAGCCAAATCAAGAGGTATGTTATTGTACCCCTGAGAGCCTGTTTGGGTAAAACCCCATGCGACCTCACCACCATAAGCAGTGCAGATGGGACAGTGTGTGCCTGTAATGATGAGCTGCCAGCTGCCAGCCCCCCCTCACCCCCCACCAGCTCCACAGCTCAAAGTGGGAGTGAGAGGGAAGAAGATAAACATACCGTGCACAAACATGAGAGACGTTTGTAGGGACTCCTTCCTCCCCCCCTCTTCCTTACTCACACCACCTCAGTTAATAATAATTGCTTTTCATACGACAGAGCTCTGCAAAGAATAACTGGTGTTTTTCACCCAAGCTCACTACGAAATTTAAGTCATGTTTTATAGTGGTGCTGTGATGGCTACAAATTGCTAAAATCTTAGGAATAACATTCAGACACACTCTTCTCATATTTAAACCCTGGTACATACCTACTAATTATTGTGCGGTGTCCAGCACAATAATTATCATTATACTTTGCACCGCATTACAATATTACCCACACTTTAGGGTCTCTAAGATTTTTAAGCCACATTTCTCCCATCAGTTTCCATGCAGTTTTGCTTATTTTAATCATTAGAGAAGTTAACTCAAAGGAAAGGTTTCAGGTTTTGCAGGAGAATTAAGTGCTTTTACTCACTGTTTGGGAAATGCTTGCTGCAACTCATCTGCAGTTTACTACTCACATTCACTTTGGTTTTATTGACAAAGGTACCTGTAAAATGCATTGCTATAAACAGCCTGATTATTCAGCTCGTATCAATCACAGAAGCGGAGTTTTATTTATCTGAGGTAGCTGAAAACTTTTTGAAATAGTGTCTCTGTATGGTTTGCATCTAAAGCGGGGTGAACCTAAACCAGGCAATTGCTGATTGGTTTTGCTTTTGTGTTTTCCAGAGGCTCAAGCCGTGCTTTCCCTTGTGATGTTTTCCTATGAGACTTAGGTTATGAAAAGAGATTTGGGTTGCCCCGTTACTAGAAGTGGCTGAGATAGGGAAGTGAAGAAGGGAAGATTACATGTCTTCCCCCTGCGGAAAAGCTGGTGGTAAACCTGGCAGTGCTGTCTGGTGAAGGGAGAAGGCTTTTTACCTTTTATTAGAAGCAGATTAACGCTGCCTGTTGTTGGGATCTGGAACAGAGCAGGAGGAGGCGAGAGAGAAGTCTGGATTCATAAGAAAGCATTAACGTTAGTCTGCTACTGTGTATAATGGGATTAAATGTGGCTTAGGGTTTTTTTCCCCTTTTTTTATTAGTTAGGTATTAAACACTTACTAATGCAATTAATTTTTACTAATAATTTATTATTTAAAAAAAAACCCAGCAAAACCCAAAAACCAAATGCCAAACTCACTACAGGGGACACTGACACCTGCATTTAACCATGGCAAATGGGTTGTACAGTTCCTTATAGACCTGGGCATTTATCTACGTGGCACCACATAGCAGCTTCAGAGGAGTAATTCCCAATGGGAAAACTTCCAGGATTCAGTAAGGCCACATTTGGGCAAGTACCTGGTCGTATTTGGAAGAGCAAATATCAGGAAGAGTTCCTAGATACAAGTCCCTAACACTGTCCATGTTCAGCTCTGTCCTGATTCACCCTCAAATAGGTCAATGGAAAACCTCCACTGGCTTCAGGGAATGTCAGGCCAAGCCAGGTTTATAGCTAGAGAAAAATGCTAATACATATTTTTATATCAAAATGGCTTTACTGCAAACTGCCATTTCTACATGGACATGTGGGAAAGCGTTACCACTTTTAGTTGGTGGAGCCAGCTTCCCGAGGATGGGCTGTTAGAAGAGTGTCAGGAATACTAAATACTCAGTTTTAAAAGAAAATGTTTGATGTACTTTTCATGTGTTCAAGAAGCTGTCTGTCGCTGACACCAATGGCTTGCAGTAAATATTTTTTCGCTTAGGAAAAGCAGAGAGGATTGAGGTGTGAAGGCAGGACTTGTGGTGGAAGGCTGAGCCCTGAACCGTGACACTCCACCTCTCGCGGCTGACAGCAGGATTAAGCTGAAATGATCCCTTTTTCAGTTTGTTGGTTTTTTTTGCACCACCTTCTTTTGTGCCTTTATAATCCAAAAGGAAATGCTTAGTAAAGGAAATCAAATTGGGATTTACATGTATACTGTGCAGCTTTGTTCAAATCTCATTCGTTGTATTCAGAATGAGAAAAAGTCTGCTATGTCACTTAATTCAGTCAATCACTTCTCTGAAGAGTGGAGCCTTGAATGCATTTGAGTGATGACCGGAGCCCTGTGCCAGTAAAACTCTCCACCTCTTGTCATCCGTAAGACAACAAGATTCACCACTTCTCCCATTTTTCTCCTTACTGTTCAGTTTACTTCTTTCCGAACATCCATCTGGCATTATTGTGCTTGCTTAGCAAAATTCAGGACAAATAAAAAAAGGAAGATAATTTCTTCAAATTCTAAAGTAGCTGTTAAGCTACATCTGCCCATTCAATTCAACCACCAGCAAAGACTCTGCCTCTGCCAGACATGCAGCTGTACTTGCAGCCGTGATTCAAGTCTGGAAATTCATTTCCAGACTCCCTAAAAATCTGCTGGAGAGACATGCAGTGAGTAATATTTTCTGTTTTGTGTATGTATGGATTTAATATAGACAGAAATTTGGCAAAAGAACCTGCTCCACATTTCCAGCATCCTATCCCTGTAGACTAAGTGTTAAAATATATATGTATACACTCACAGATACACACATTTATACATACTGGGAGACATATACGGCCATATATATGCACATGCGACCCCTCCTATTCAGCTGGACAATTACTAACACCAATTCTCTGTTAAAAAACAGGAGAAGGGAAAATGATCAATTTTTTATAGTATGTTACCTACAAGTGCAGACATGAGTTTGGTAATCGTGCTTTTGTTGCACACAGACTGTAAAATATTTATGGAGACAATGTGATTTGGGTCAAGGCATTAAATAAAGTAAAAGTTGCTTTATTCAATATCTGATGAACGGTATCCATATTAAAAACCAGAGGGAAAAGTGTTCAAATGAAAAAATATGCTTAAAACAAATTCATCTGTTCAATGTTCATAAATGTTTTAAGAAATGCAGACAAACAAGTCTTGAAATCCATATTTACTGTACACAACTGAAAAACTAATAGTATTTATTTAACCCAGAGGGAGAAGTGACTAAAAATTTAGTATTTAATGATCAACAGAAAAATATTTGTCCTTGGAAATTACCATAGTATTTATTGTCAGGCAAGTTACAATAAGGTTATAGCTCTTCTCTTGATAAATTAATAAAGCTGTTAGGTCAACATTGATCTAGAAAGAAAATATTTCCTCCAAGTCTGAGGGTATTTTTTAAGCTTCAATTCTACGGTATTTCTGCATTAAAATATGTGGAGAATGCAAAGTGAATTTGCCTGGCTATGAGACTTCTGCTTCATAAATAATAAAGATTACAGAAAGACCTGATCCCATAAAAACTTAAGCACAGGCTTGACTTTATGCATGTATGAGGTCACACTTTTACTTCAAGTTCAGAGTTTGTAAAAGAAAAGCAACTTAAATAGCCAAAGATATTAAACACTGCTGACCTACAGGCACTTAGTCCACATGAAATATATGTAAAATACAGTATACGTGAAGAATAATTCACAGACATATACAGACTGTGCAATTATTGCTTAGTTGAGACAGAAAATAAAGTGTTATTTGGCTTTCTTACCTAATGGGTGTCAGAGAGAAGCTACCCACCCTTTAAGACCTCACCAGCTCCGGGACTTCCTACCTACCATTTTTGTCTTTCACCGTGTACACCTTAGTATTTGGTTTTCTACTCTTCCTGCTGGCTTAGTCTGTCAGTCTGTCACCTTCTCTTTCTGAAGCTGAATTTCATTGTCCCTTATAGAACTGGCACATAAAACGCTAGACCCTGCTCATTTTTTTTCATTTCCCATTTCAAAACTTAACAACAGTGCAGTGCTTAAAATAGCAGCTGGGTAATTGTGGCGCAGAAAGGAGCTGCCAAGGCTGGAAGGTGCTTCGGAGGCTCCATACATCTGTTGGGCCGCTGTAGTCATGCTTACACCCTGCAGGTCTGATATCATGGACGTGTGCTAAAGTGCATACGCATAATAAACATTTTTTGGCAAAATTAGAGCTGCCATGTTTTACCTCACATTTGCCATGAGCTAACAGTACAGACAGAGTCACAGACAGAACGTGATAAATCATTAAGATGCAGTAACTCAGCGTATGTCTGAGGTAGTTGTTTATTTTATTTATTTTAATCTTCTAAAAATTAAAGACAAAACAATCCTGCCTTTTGTGACTTTTAAGCACTGTCAAGAGGATCTGAACATTAATTGGAACTTTAATAACTACTCATGACAATTTATGCAATTTGAATCCTGCTTCTGTTCATTTACACTTTGAATGAATTTGTTCAGGATATTTTGCACTGCTTATGCCTTCTGCTCTGTCCGTTCTTAATACACTTGCCACACTGCTACTTAAATAAAAGCAAAAATGCCACTGAACCCTCACAGAAGTCTTTGAAATAAATAGATATGTGTTACAGAAGGAAGTAACATATCAGAATGGAATTCGGTCTGGGTCTTATGTTCAGTTCAATGACAATAAGCTCAATTCCCATTTGACTTTGCAATATTCCCCCAGAGAGTCACTGTTACTGGCAGAATTTTCCTGTGGAAGTTCTGTTTTTTCCATCTGTTACAAAAATGTCTGGTGACATTCAACCCTGGCTAAAGAAACGGGGCAGGTCTCAGTGAACCTTTACCAGTTACCTGCGTGAAGGCAGTTTGGGCTAGAAAGGGACTTACTGCCCTAAAGAACCGTCAGCACTATGTGATGAAGTGAGAAAAGCAATATTTGATTTAGACACCATTTAAATAATTTCTGATTTTATTTTTTCTTTTACCTAAATTCTTTCTGGGCTAATGCTACGAAAACGCTGTCTTAGTATCTTCGGAATCAGTCAGCTCCTTTTGCTTCATTCCCAGTTATTACAAAATACAGTTTTATTGTCACATTTATTTCCATAACAAGTTGTGATGTCCTGAGAAAGGCAATATCTGAAAAAGTCTATAATAAAATAAGCTATCTACTTTTTAGGTTTTAGATTTCCTAAGTTTATAAACCATATATACACTACTATAAGCTAAAACTATAGCAATAGATACAATCCCCACAGAAAAGGACTGGCTATACAAGAATATCTTCTAATAAACTAACAGAGGAGGAAATATATAGACAGTAAAAACGCCTGGCGAGGAGTGCCTCTGAGGGACTCTTGAGGCACAGAATGCTGTCTAAATTCAAGATGGGCAGCAGGGTCGAGCTGGTTCTGGGCAGAGAAGAAAGCTGGTTTCTTCTTTTCCGTTTCCTGTTACAGACTGGCCCTTGTGACTCAAAGCCCAGTAGGGTTGCCCGCCTCCTTTGTAACTGGCGCAACTGACGTCACTCGCTTGGATCATAGCAGAACATTGTCTTCTGCTTCCTTGCATTCTGCTTGCACTTTGTGAACGTCACAGACCTAGCAGCAAATTGCCCCATTTTATATGTTTAGATTAAAATTCCTGGAAAAGTGTCAGGGATCACCTCAGCAATTCTCTCTTCCTCAGTTTGTAAATAAAAACAAAGCCCAGACCCCCCCCGTCATCTCTAGCACTGAAGCCTGCTCAAGGACTGACAGTTTTCTTCTTCAGTACCTTAAGTACCTCCAGTGCAAAACACACAAAGTGTTCAGACATGGTGGTGGTGTTTCTGGGTTGGCTACTACACATCCAATGTGGTTGAGATGGATGGGACAATTCAGCAACAGTGAGATAACTTTGATGCATGTTGTAAACAACATTGTCATACGTTTAAACCTGTGACAGAAGTAATTCGTTGTTATTCATTTTGCTGGAAACTATAATAGTTTGATGCTTTATGTCATGAACTACCCTTCACAGCCGTGAGTGTGACTATCTTACATGAGATTTGAAAGCAACTTGTCCCCAGAAAGGTTAACATATGGTGGCAAATAGCCATCCATCAGTGTCCTCTAAGTCCATGTCTGGGGATAACAGGGTTTTCACCAACAGTCAATATGTCTTTTGATCTTGGTGCCACTGATAATTGCTGCTATTTTTGGATCCATGCTGAGTTTTGTATGGATGCCAGTGGTACATGTACTTGCACTATATTTATTTGTTCAACCTATGTTACCTGCTCCTTAGTAAAGCTGGTACCGTCTGACTGTCAGATTTAAAGTCTGGGATGACTAATGACTTCCCACAGCTAAGTGTTGGAAAGACAGAGGCTATTTTAATTGGGGCTTCCTGTCAGCTAAAACAAATGTCTCCACTCTATATTGGAAGGGTGTCATCCTGAACTCACTCATCCTATGAACAGTCCTGTCATCTTTATTGATTCAGGACCAAGTCTGATGCTCACAGTGGCTGAGTTTCTAAGGCAGTGTGTAATGCTTTGCTTTCGACATATGGATGAGTCACATCATGACTGCTATGGAGATTCAGGTGTATTTTCCTTCATTTCTTCAGCAGCATAGAAACAGTGCTTTTTCTGACCTTCTTAAAGAACCTGGTCAAAAATATAGCTCTTGAAAATTGCATTGTCCACTTTATTCTTTTTTTTTCCCCCTGAGATACAAGAGAATCTAAAACTTTCACTTATACATCAGATCTAAAACCTCCAGCCCCTGCATGAGGTGTTAAAAAATACAAATGACTAAAAACCTCAAATGCAAAATTCATGAACCCAGCTAAGCACATATTTCATGCTCCTTACACAGTGATTTTTGCTGAGCTACCACTGCAATACAGATATGGACCAAAGCCAGCCAAAGCCAAGGATTTTCTTTTCAGTCTTAGTAGAGGCCAGTCATTTTGCACTTTTGCCTGTGTAAAGTCAAGTCAGAAAGGCAGGAATGTACAGCTGTGCATGATGATGCATATTCAAGGTACAGGCAAGGAGTGAGCAAAACCTTTAACTTTATTGCTATCTGTTGAATTGACGAGTTTATTGCAATTATAATTTTTAAATATATTTATTATTTACCTATTGATTTCCCCATTATTATATAATTTCAATTACACCATTAAAATGCACACCATTTAAAATATTTTTTCTAAAAATGAAAGCACACAAGATATATAAAAATGTAACTACATTCATGTATAGCAACAAAGCCATATGAAGTAGATGTACTCAGATTATAATACTGTATGGACTAACTCAAAAAGGACACATAGGCTTTCTGTTACAAAGGGAGCTGAGCCGAAGACTTAAACCACTTATTTCAAAAGACTGAAATAGTCTGTCCCCTGAGAACCTTAGATACCTCTTTCACCTTATGTACTAAATCGTGTTTTATATTCTGTAGATGCCAATCTTCTCTCTATGTCTGCTTACTGATGTTCAGCCCTGCAGGTATGCTCCTTCAGCTGTTTTTTTTTTACCGAGGTTTGGGAACGATATTCTAAAGTTCAGAAGCATTGCTGTAACCTTGGCCACATATATGTTTGAATTAACTGTCTCAGTGCTGCTTTTCTGAAGGTAGACCTGTGCGAAGAATTTTTACCCAAGTAACAGATTCTCACTTACTTGAAGTAGGCGATGCCTTCACAAGAATTAGCAGGATGAGGATCAAGAACACGGGAGAGCCTATAAAGAATGTGTTAACTACATCAAGTTAATAGGTAACAAAACGATATAATAAAAAGTATCTAGTTTCAATAAAATCAATATACAGGTACATGGGAAAAATAGGTTTGTTATAGTGAAACGATAAAGGTCCATTAAAACATCAACGTTTAAAAAAACTACTTTTGTGATCTACTGTTACAAAGTTGCTGTGGAGAAACCTACTAGTAGATTATCAGTGGGGTAAAACATGCCAATAGACATATTCTTTCACGACAGAGTTAATGTGAATCCTGACCACTTGGGTTAGCCAAGGCCAGGTCAGAGCAGACACATTGCAAATTCAGTAAGATGGGGACAGCTTGATCTTCTTGGCATGAAGGGGGTCTGTGGGGATAGCAATGAGGACTAATGGAACTCAGGTGGCTTAAGACCTATCCTCTCTAAAAGTCACAATTCATTCGCTCAAGACAGCCTCACTTGCGTGCAGCCGCAAGTGGCCATATTGCTTGGGACGAAATCAGTGCTAAGCTGGGGTGAGAAACTGGATGTGCTCAGGTGAGGAGCAGAGGCAGCACACAAATACCTGCCTGGGTTAGTTGGAAGAAAGGCACACACCAGCTAGCACAGCCGGCTTTGCGCTGACCTGTGTGTGCGTTGTAGCCCACTCTGTCTCACACAACTCCTAAAAAGACCAAGAGATGGTCTACAGCCAGCCAGAAATAGAGTCTCTACATGAAAGCACTTGTGCCATCCCAATTCTAGACTAAACAGTCTGACACCCAATTGCAGTGTGTGAGTGACAGAGTCAGGAAAATAAACCGAAGAGAAAAAATAAGGTCTTTGCCTCAAGCACAGAGATCTGTTAGAGGGGAAGATTATTGTCTTGCATCTAGTGCCAAAGATGCGAGCATCTATCTTATCTTTTAAATATTGTATGGCAATTCCTCTCCTTTCCCTAAAAATCTGCCTGGTGGTTAATTTCATAGATATCAACTGAAACATGGAGTTGCCAGCTCCGTGTAACCCACCCCAAGTCTAACAGCTGTACTTGCGCACACGCAGCATCAAGCCATCTGTGCAATGTAACACAAAGCACTTACTTGACTTCGTAAAGGACAAGAGAGAAAGGCTTTAGCGCTGTTAAGAAACCTTTCTTCTTAGGAGTGTTTTGGCCAGCTTCTGCCTCGCTTCCCGGGGGGTGTGGAGAAACGGGTGTCTTGGAAGAGCCGTGAGGAAGTCTGGCTGAGTGAAATAGCATTCCTTCTGCGGGCTTGCGGTGTGTGCACACCAGTGTTGGTGGAACAAATGGTAGCCATATGCTTCCTCCTGCGAGCTAGCTAGGCATATGTGACCACTGCCCTCCTTATACCAACTCCTCTGTGTTACCACTCAAAAATCCAGCACCCCAGGAAGGACCGATCTTGTTGATGTGATCTTTGCCAGGACCCATACCTAGGAGCAAAGAAGACACGGCAAAAGCATATTCCCCCTCCTTCAGTGGCTGACTTCAATCTGGCTAATTTGCCTTTGTAAGAGGAATGAGGGGGGGTTGTTCTTTTTCTTCCTTCCTGGTGTCTGTGGATTAGAATGGCGACAGAGAATAATTCAGCAATCACTAGGTGACAGTCAGGTTTGATGGTTATGTTAACACTTTCTTTTTTTTTTTTTTAAAGAAATGATGCAGATCAAACACCTGACTCTCCAAAAACATGCTGATTTTACTTCATTATGCTCTTTTCTGGGACAGCTCTTGACTTTCATGCAATTGGTTACCTGCGGTGATACTGGAGAATGAGAATGGTACTGGGACTGTAGTGTCACTAATTCACTCCAAGTATGGAATGTGCCAGTTCATATTTCGTGCTGATTTTACTTAAAGAAATGACAACATGTCAATTTCAATTACCTTGAAATAAAGTTAATAAAATTATACAATGAATGAATTGCCCAAAAAGCTCAGGCTCAAGTCATGCTTCCATCAAAGTTTGGACCAGTGTGCTGTTCAGTCTGGGAAAGAAGATGGGATCTGGATCCTGACGCTTTTGGATTCCTCATCAGGAGACAAATCACTTGTAGGATTGAAATCTGGACTAGTTTTTACAGTATCTGAAGTATTTGAGACTATTTGCTTCTTAGATTTTTGGATCGGGGTCAATTCTAATTAAAATATGCATTCAGCCCTGGGCTAACAATTCGTTCAAAGTATCTTGTATTTCTAGATCTTTCAAAAAGAATCAATGTCTTTGAGAAGAGTAAAGTAGGTCTCATTTATAAAGTTGCCTGTGGCTCCACCCCTGCAAACAGGTATTGAAGAAATATACCATTTTTAATCATAAGACAGTGGATAGAAAGCTTGCTAGGTATGATCAAACTGTTTTTGAGGGAAACTGGCAATGTATTTGTTAGCTACATGGAAGAAGTGAATCTAGAAAGTATATTCCAAACTGCAACTGAGACATACACAGATGCTCACTCTCTCTCTCTCTCAGTTGGTATTCTTGTTGGTACAGTAAAAGGTTGATGGGGTTAACAGAAAAACAAGGCATCTTTGCTGAGTCATATTAAAATGAGTTCAAACAGATATTTATAAGAAAATAAAATCTATGGTGGATTTTATGAACATTGTAGAGAGCAATATTTTATGTATTTTTCCAGTAAATTAACCCTTAAGTAGTAGTGGAGTTCCAGTTGCAAGGAATTTTTGGCTTTACCTTTCCTTTTCAGTGGAGCCTGTCCTGCAAGGTTCCTGTTAGGGTTGTGATGAAAGTCACAGTCGGTAAACCATCAAGACAGCTACAAATGCTCCCATCACTGCAATGCATAAATAAATTTAGTTTTTCTTTGAAATCAGTTGCATTTATGGATGATGTTCCTTCAATGGGAAGGAGAGTTTAATTTCTTTAATAAATGAAATTAAGAGATCTTGTGCTTGATTGGTNAAATAAATTTAGTTTTTCTTTGAAATCAGTTGCATTTATGGATGTTGTTCCTTCAATAGGAAGGAGAGTTTAATTTCTTTAATAAATGAAATTAAGAGGTCTTGTGCTTGATTGGCAAGCNAAATGAAATTAAGAGATCTTGTGCTTGATTGGTGTGTAGGTGAATCTAACGTTCAAAAAGTAGAAACCCCTCTTGAACAGAAAAGAAAAAGGTGGGAAATGATACTTCAAAATATATTGTCATTAGAGAAAGTGAGAGATTACTCTGCTAATATGAATAAAAGAAAATTCATATGTGAAATTATGGGGCTGATGAAAAGTGGTCTTCTCATGCTTTATGCAAACGTACCTTTTACAATGTACAAAGATCTGGTAGTACTTTATTAAATTTTCAAACCTATGAAATGAGCATATTTATATTTCTTTTACATGGTTCCCAGGAAACTATCAAAAAAATAGGGTTATGTTGTTCACACAGTGCAAAGAAATAAGAAAACTACATGCTTGAGAGTGAGCATTGTCCACCAGGTCTATTTAAATGAGCAGATAAACAGGATAGAGGAAAAAAAAGGGGAAATTAAGGGGATTTGGAGACTTGGCAAAATCTCTGCTCACTGACTGCATAGACATGACCAGCTGCAAGTTTTTTTCTGGTATATTATGCTGGGAAGCATAACAGCAGTTAGTGTTAAGGCGAGATCTGAAGGTGGCTGGAGCAGGACATACAGGTGCATGCAGCTGGACATGAAGATGTCTGCAATGATGTGCCACAAATTAACATCTCCTGTGTTCAAGTGCATCTGAAGCAGAGATTTCACTGGTATTAACTTGCAGCTGGGACTAAACTCTTGTCACATTATCTTTTCAATCCTCCAAAAGAAAGAAGGTACTTGGTCGCCAAAGACTTTAGACCACCCTTTTACTCAAGGATATCTGGAAAGAAACAGATAATTTCCTGCTGGAGATTTTCCCCTTGGCATCTTGTCCACTTTTGTCTCAACCTGGTATGACTGAATTTCCTAAGCCACTGTTCCAATTGATTTATCTTACTTTAGCTTAACTTAACTGTGCTTCCTTGCTACTATGAGATTGAAACGATTCACTAAGTTTGTGCCAACAGACTAGATTTCTATTTTGCAGTCAAGAAAACTCACTAGACATTTAGGAGATTTTTTTTTTTTTTAAATTAGAGTCATGCACGTGTCCCGTGGTAGAATATCATCGGTGCTTCCTATCATCAAACCTACATTGGGCCTAAAAGGAAAACAGCAGTGGCCTGCTGCTTTAACAGGAGTGGAAGAAAGGTGCCTAAACAACAGCACCAGCACAATTCTGCAGGTTGAAGCTTAATTTTCAACCAGTCTCACATGAAAGGAAGCTGAGGAAGTGCGGGTTGG
>RSEF01000002.1:137299713-137310940 GCA_003993805.1 Himantopus leucocephalus
CAGTGAAGTAGTTTGCTTTTTCTAAGTAGAAAACCTGAAATGAAAATTTCTTTTGGAAAACATTCCTCTGAATATTCTCTTTTACACCAGAAAAGCATTTAGATGAAAAATTACCAGACAGCTCTGCCATAATTCTTGCTGGATTTTGCTTTATCTGTGTTTTATTTTGTTATGTAAATACCCAGACCTTGGTAGACCTGGTCTTTTTATAATCTTTAAAGCTAAATTTTATCAGTGAAAGTTAGAAACTAAATAAAGATCAAGTATCCATTCAGTACATTGAATTTCGTATCCATTACATGTGGAAACAAATATATTCCCAGAATTTCCTCTCTCCTCTTGTCTTAGCCGTTGATAAGCTTCTGAAAAGACTTTTATCTGGGGCCCTATCTTTCTGCCATTCTTAGGAAGAATGAGTGTTATAGCAAATGGATTGATCTTGAGAGCAAAGTTAGAAGATTAGGAAAACAGATAATAGACTTAGCCGACCCCTCTCTTTGCCTCAAGGAGCCACTTTACAGACCATTGCAAACTCACTCATAATCTATAAAACGCAGATATCCATCACTTTTACTAGGTAGTGCCTGTACCAGTAGGGGGGATAAGATGGGGAGGTTACGTGTTTGGTTGCTGATTTCTCAGTATAAGCCTACAGTCATAATAGCAGTTAGAGGAGCTCTGTGGGGTAAAACATTCACACACATACAGACCCATGAGACCTTATTAAGCTTAATAGTTCAGAAATGCTATGAGCAGTTATATAGAAAATTAGAGCCAGGCATTATGCACAGATGAACAGACATTTCTCTATTCTCTCAACTTCTCTCAGTGATCTGCATGGGAGATTGGAGGTTTCTTGAATCTCCCCGCAGTTAGGAGAGAAAAAGAGAAAAGATGAATCAATTTAAAATCTACCCCAAGGGAAAGTTCTTGGCCCTGGCGGGTTTAAAGGAGATTTCTATAAAACCCTTGCTTTGCCTTCTTCATACATTTACTTGACAGGCTCTATTCCTTGAGGGATTCAGGTGGATTCATTTCTGCCACTCTTAGTGCATACATTTAATTGTACAGATTACAGAATTGGTATCTCCTGTAAACTGATCTTATTCATCCATGACGATAACAAACCCTTAAAGAAAGTTACCTCTGTCAATACCACAACTATGAGCTGAGAAGAAGTGATGATCTTGACCAGAAGCATTTATTTTTACCATTAGCTGTGCTGTGCACTGCCTTCCCAGCTGTAGGATGCCCTATTGCATTCATGACAGCCTGCAGTGGTTCGAACTCACCGTTTGCCCTAGAAACCACAGCTCGTAGGAGCATCGCATCCTCAGTGCTGAGATGAAGCAGGCGTATTATCTTCTCTTCATGGGGAGGTATGTCAGTTCAACTACAAACAGTGACGCAGTGGTGTAAGAAGAATGATGGTACCCAAAAGCATCTAAGTGGTGGTATTCTGGGAGTCGGATGAGGACTTTGATAGATCCAAAGACTCGGGTGAATCTTAGACCTTTTATTTTGGGCAAGACAGAATGCACTTGATATTTTATTATATTCAAATCCCAGAGCCTATTTTCCTAAGAATGGTTTTACGTTGTAATGGTTTTAATTTTACAGACTCACTGGAAAAGTGATTTCCCATTTTATGGCTTCTATTTGTCTTCTCAGTCATACATTTTCCAGATTAAAATAAGAACAGGAGACTGATATTTGTGCAGGCAGTGAATATTACAAGATCCTTCTTTACACGAATAGATTAGTGACAAATCTTAAAAGCCCAGTCAACTCCACTAGCATTCTTAATTCTCCTCCTAATAGCTTATGGTAAATACTTCTGAAAAATGATGAACTCTAATATGCTTCTTTAGATGATTACCTGAGTGTTTCAGATTTTGGAGATCTTGGTGTCAAATACTAAAGAGGGTCCATAAAACTACATTTGTGAAACAAGTAAAGCATGTAAGTGAGTTCTTTGTGGGATAAAGTCATTGCAGCTTTGACATACGTAAAGTGAGATTTCTAGTAAGTGCAGTTTGGAGTGATGATCCTATTAGCAAGTCCAAAGCTTTATAGCAAGTAAGTTGCATGGTACGAAAAGTCACACTTCCCAAAGTCAGAGAGTTTGCACTTGTTTGCTTTTAATCACTTTTGTGAGGAGCCTGCAATCTCTGTATTAACTCTGTAAATTGGGGAATGTTGGAGCCATGCTTGAACAGAAAGTTCCCAGGATTTTCCAAGGTGCATCTTTTCTCTCAGTAAATAATAAATGGGTGCCCTTGCATTGTGCTCCAACAGATATTCCTACTCAAAGTGATAGCTTTCTGATAAAACGGGATTTTTTTTAAGAAGATAAATTTTAACTGAAGATGCTGTGGAGCTTTACTAATGACTTAAGTATCCAAACCCAAATCCTGGACAAATTCCAATTTGGATAATATATTTGCTGCTTAGTTAAAGTTAACCTATCTTTATAATTAGCTACACTGGGATACTCTAGTGGAATAACTTGAGGCCAGTGGAATTATATTACTTTATACCAATGAGGATCTGCCTCAATATTTTTCCTCACTTCTTGCCCTAGGATCCCACTAGGGAGGCTATTAATAGAGTGGCAACACCACGAGGGAAAGGAAATGGACAGAGGGGAAATTGGATAAGTCTTTGAAAATAAATTTAATCCAATCAAGACTACAGACAGTGTCAGGAATTAAATTCTAGTCATGCGGTTACTGTGTATGGTCACCGTAGGACAAAGTTCTTCCTTTTTCACAGTAACACTTTCTGTATTCAGCTTTTCCGTTTGTTTCTGGCAGTTGGTATATTATGCTCACAGTGCATCATTCAGATCAATGCTTTCCCATTATTTTCATGTATTCTTTTGTCCACCCATCTGGATTGATCTTCTGCATCCTGTCATAGAGTCTGAGCTCTTTGGGGCCAGGAAGCTCATTTTGTCCTATGTGGCACCAGGTGGACATGGGATCAGACAGGACAGAAAAACAAGCAAAACCATAACAAGATTTGTTGGTGCTTGGGGCAGACCCTGCTCCACCAGGCTTGTTTCACCTCCTGTCTGAAGACCTTCCTGACCATGATGCCACCCTGGCCTTCCAGTCCCTATTCCTGGAGCAGAACAGAAGTGGACAGTGAAGCATGGACATGTTTTCCCCTGTTTATGGTTGTCTCACTCTGCTGTGGCTCTGATCACACCCATGCGTGCATGCACACACAGATTAAACCTGAATTCTCTGAATTCTTTGACCAGATGTTTGGAAACAATGGAACATGATTTCAATTATCTAGTGCTTGATCAGAAATAGGTCTCAGACCTGCTGCCAACCTCACACTAGTCTCCTCCAAGCCCATGACGGTTCATGAAGAAGCACAGTGGGCACTTCCAATTTGGTTTTTGGCTGCTCACAAGTGTCAGCAAACCTTGTCCAGGAGGATGCACTGATGTTTCATGCACATAAAATGGAAAACGGTTGCTGTTTCTGTCTGTCGATGCCAAAGACTAAATAACAACATTGATTCTAATTACAATAAAATTTAATAAATACCCCTTTCTGTGTCCATGTCAGTATGACATTTACATGAGTTGAGTTAATTTAAGTCTATTTGCTACATGATTAATTTTCAGTCAAAATACAGCCTAGAAAGAGAAGGTATTGTATGGCTTTTATTTGCATTTGTTTTATACTTGTGGTATTTGATATCAGACATAAATCTGTGCATGTGTGCTGGTAAATACTGTCCTTACTTTTTAAAAGGGGAAATCTTTACAGGAATGTACTTAAACACAAAGTTATTGTATCGCATTTATCAAAGCTATGGACACTGTAACAATGCTTTGTGGATGACTTCTTTGTTTGTGCTAGATACCGTTTTTATGCGTTGTGATCTGGCAATGGACATGATGTTAATGACTATATACTTTCCACTCAGCAAGCAGTACTGTTGGATCCAGCCTGATTTATAAAACAACAACACAACAACACTAGTTAGGGCATTGTATTCTACTTGCCAGATGGTTAACTCCCATGGGTTAATGAGTATACCTAAATTCTAGATGATTTAAGATGTCCTGCGGATATTTCCTTAGGTATGAGGATTGCTGGCTGTTAATTTACATGTGTACTGTATTTTTCCCTCTCTCTATTGGTCTCATGAGAATTCTGAATTTCTTTTTGTCCATAAAATGCTAATAAGCCATATTTAACACCTTCCCCTTTTGCTGCTCTGACCATCAAAACATTGTTTTCAGATTTCAAACACTTCATCTATTAGACTGAATTACTTCCTCACAAAGAGCCAGGAAGTGGAAATTTATATTTGTATACACACACGCTCTCACACACACATATACACACACATGTATATGTATACATACATACACAGACATGCACATATACGTGCGTGCTCATTTTTAGCTTGTGCATGCTATTTTCATAAGTCCTTTTTGCAGGTATTTCTCAAGACCTCAACAGTAGAAAATCTTTGAGCATGTTAACAACTTTTTAGCAAGCACTAAAAATCTAAGTTATTTATTAGTCTGAAATAAATCTAGAGTTTGTTTTATGCCAAAGCAAAAAAATGTAAGTTTGTATCACAGAGGGATGTTATCATTCTTGACAGCTGAAACCCGTGGAAAGGATCCCCTATTAATCACAATATTTTCTTGAGATCTTTCTATTGTGGTGTGGCACTTTTTTACCTCTGACTGTGCCTAACTGACACACATTCACCTTGAAAGAGAGGAGTTTCAGAGACAACATAAAAAGCATTCATCTAGAGGGAAAAGACATGACTCAAGTACAGCTGTTTTATACTTGCATGTGGAAAAAAAAAGATGAGTGGAAATTGCAGGGCAGTATGTCAGAAGTTCAATGGTAAATGAAATAGAGATAGGGCAAGTTGCTATTTCAAGATAGCTGGCTATCAGCCTTCTCCTGGTTTCTAGCCCCTCTCTCTCTATTATCAGGTCACGTTATACCCCCTCATGTACATTCAAAAAATTTAACTACATCACTAGGGAAAATGATGTGCTGGGAAAGTTGAGGAGGGGCTGTTGGCGAAGGAAAAGAGAAAGCAGGGAATGAGGAACAGTTCTTTTGTATAGGAACATAGGTGCTGACGTTGTGAAATATCTCATGGTCGTGTTCCTCCTGGCAGCGGTTGCTGGCATGAGCTTTTGTGAAAGATACTCTAATGGGAAGCTTTTTTCTGATTCTATTTTACCCGTTTAAGGGGCACGCATGTTCTCTTTCACCTATATAAAGGTTTAATCTTCAATTTTTAAATCCTATTAAATTCTTCGCATAAACAATGTCTTGAGGCAATAAGTTTCACAAGGTCAGCACATATTGTATAAATCACATCTTTTTGTTTTAGATTAAATGTTTTATCCCTACAACTTTCTTAGCTCTTTCCTCATTTTTGATAAGACAGTATTTTAATTTACTTTTCAATTCACTCTTCAAAGCATTTTATGTGTCTTTTGTAATCCACTCATTTTCTGTGCCTAGCTCATAACCGTTTTTGTACATGTCTACTCAGAGCTGAGTACTTGTACAACGCTGTTCAAGCTCAGGGTCCTGGTCCATGACTGCAGTTCTTAAGCGCCAGGGCTATGCATGTTACTGTTGTTTCTAGCACTCGCAGCAGCAACAACAAACCATCCTGGTATTTACAGAAACCTCTCCACCATTCCAGATATATTCCCTGGCTACCTCTGGATTCTTTCTATCACTTTTTCTAACTAGGATGGCAAGAATTCAAAATAGTATTTAATCTGAGGTCCATTTTGTTGCATTCTGTGTGCATTTAATATTCTCCTCTTTTTTTTTTCCTACCATAACTGCACCCAAGCTGAAGGTTTTCCTTGAGTCACCCATTTAAACATTTGGATTTTTTTTCCCCTGAGTCACTACAGTTAATTTCAAAACCAGCAGTGTGTGTGAGTAATGCAGATGATTTCTTCCTACCTGCATTACTCAATGAGACTTCTGTTTCCCTACAGTAAAATGAAGGTACCTGGAAATACCATCCAAGTATTTCAACAGCACATAAACCAAATGTACAGGGCCAGTAGAAAAAGAGAAATGCAGCTGACTCTCATCAGCATATTGATATACTGTCTCATGTAGTGGAGACATCTCCAAGCAAGTTTGAGCCCATTGCTGAACTGACTGGTCAATGTTTTGAAAAATCTGTCCGTCAAATCTCAGTGTACTGACTTGGTTTTCAAGCTGGGATAATGTGACAGGGACCCACTGAATGCTTTGCCCTGCCCTGCCCTGCCCTGCTGGAGGGAGGCAGGGCCTGACAGCGTAAGTGGCCGTTCCTCCCCATCCACCTCCTGAAACACAACAGTAAACCTAGCCAAAGCCAAGGAGTGCTATAGCAAGGGGCCTGTCTAGACAGAGAGAGTGGAGACACTTCTGCTGGGTTGCCCATGCCAAGCTGGGAGTAGTATGCTTGCATGCACGGGGTGCTGAGCCACCCACGGTGGCTGTGTGCCTGCATCTATTGCAGCCTGGGTCAAGAATTTGCAAGTCACCTTTTGCCTGGCTCTCATTCCAAGTTAATAAAACCTGCTTCTCTGACTGTGACCACCTTACTTCCTGACCTGGCTAAAATGGTTAGAACCAATAACTCTAAGATTTACTTACTCAGTGACCTCTGCAGCTAAATTGTACCATGAAGATATACTCTGCAGAAAGCCCTTCTGAGGCTGGAGATCAGCCTCAGATAATGTCATAGACCTCTAGAAGAGTGCTGTAAACGTCATTCATTCTCCAAGTTCACGCATTTCACTTTTACTAGTTTCCTTGATTCAGTGTTTCCTTCAATAGCAGCATTGCTCTCCATCTTCAAAACACACCAAACTGACAGCTTGAGCGCCACGTACCTGTTTGGAAACCTCAAACCTCAAAGCCTGGACACTGCAACCAGGTCTGATGACTGAAGCCACAGTCTCCATGACCAACTGCACAGCTATGAGACATCAAACCAAAAATGCACAGCTAGATGGGCACTGAAACATGTGCTGAGATCATGTAATGACAAACCCCACCAGTGCTACAGGTACTTTGTTTACAACCCTGCATTTGCTACCTCAGCTTTTCAAATACACACAAATACTGCCAGGTCTAATCCCAGGGAAGAAACTCTCTCATATTTGTGGTAGGAGGTAACTGTGAGTGCCATACCACATCCTTTCTGGCCACAATTAGGCTGAAAGTTGTTAATTCCAGACAAGGAGTGACCCGACTGGTTTCTTACAGACAGGAGAGCTGGAAACAGGGAGATGCTGAAGCCTGCTCAAGGTCAAGGAGGGTGTCAGTGACAGGTCCAGTTCCTTAATTCCCCAGCTGCTGGTGACCAGACAGGACATGAAAGTGCAAACTGGATATATAGCCCGTTTTCTGCTCATTGTGTAAGTTTTGAAGCTTAATCTCATAACACCAAAAAATATAAAAAAAATTCTGACAAGCATTTCAGCACAAAAGCACATAATTCTGTTTTTGGTTATAATATATGAAGATTATATAGTTAAGAAACCTATAGTATGATGTGCAAGGAAGCAAGCAGCAAACAAGAAAAGTATAGACTAAGTGAGCCAATATACGGGAAGAGCTACGGGCTGAATGCCCATCTATGGAAATCTAATCAGCACGGACTGAATACGACTCTGCCACCCAAACAGAGCATTATAGGATGCCAGCTGCATCTGCTCCCCCCGCTAGTTATTCCTATTTTTGAACATAAACCAAGCTCTTAGGGAGTAACTTCTAATAGCATACCCAAATAAGCAGTGCTGTGAGAGGTGTTATAAACCTTTAAATTGCCATTAGCTAATCAGAATCATTGTTCAGTGACCATTATCTTTTATTAAATGACCACTGAATCAGAATGTTCATACTGATTTTCAATTACAACGTAGAACAGTTGCCATGACTCAATAGCACCCATTAGCATCACTGGGACCACTGAAACAACCGTTACCAGGAGGGAATTCAGTGCTTAAGCAGGTAAGTTAATTTCTTCTTGTAGATGCTTATTTCTACTGAGTTGTATTTCAGAACAGCTTTCCTGACAGGAACTGGGCTTTAGTCGCAAACGAAGTCATGGCCCTCCTCTTCTGTTTTTGCAAAGTCCCATCTCTTCTTTTTGAGAGGGATTAGAGGGGAGTGGCATAAAAAATGCGTGTGGAAGGGCAGAACTTCTTCCACACACAGATGCTGCCAGAGCCATGGAGGGTTATGATAGCTCCCACTGTGGGGTGTGGGGAGAGCCTCCCTGGCACAGGAGTGCCTTAGGAAATACAATGCTTTTAGAAAGGTTGAGCCATGGTATATTAAACCTGCTACGTGATGTGAAAATGCCTTTCAACTTCTATAATTAAAAATGCAATGGTAACAAACATTCCGGAGTTTTTCTTGCAGTGATATCAGAGAGGTATTTTGTGATTTACAATCATAACTACGGGGTGAGTCTTTATCTAAGCGTAAATGACAGTCTATGTGTAGATGTGCTCCTGCAGAGAAGTCTCTTCTCACTTAGTGTACTGGTAAAGGCAAAATAATGAATAGCCAGGTAGCAATGAGTTAATTCTCCCAAAGGAAACAGAAGCACGTAGTTAAATACTACATCACAAATTACCATTTTTATGTCACCACCTCACCATGACTTTAGCACTAACCCATCTCCATCTTCACACTCTCATTAGGATATAATGCATATTCATGGTCCTGATTATATAGCCACTTTCTTGACTTGTTTTAATTGTGCATAAAGACATTGTGACAGGAGACCTGACCTTTTCAAGATCATTTTCTCTCCATTACTTTTCACAAAGCTATTAACTTGTCGCCTTCCATAAGATTGCAATAATTTATTTCCCATTAATAAAAAATTCCTGGTGCCATGCAAATTAAAATTTATTCAGCAAATAGAATTCTTTGGATTATTTTCTAATGGCTTTATATACTTCCAGCTTAGGAAGAAAAATAATATTAATGGATACAGGCTGAGTGGATAATTGCATACATTGGAGAAAAATGAATATACAACTGGTGCTGTGGCTTACTGCACACCAATTACCCAGAAGAGTTCCTTTACTTCCTTTTTCAAGAAATATATTAAATAATTTATTTCAGGGTATATCATTATAATCTTGAAATTATTCCCATTGTATAAAGGGCTTGGCAACCTGATGCACAAACAACAAATGTTGGTATTAGAAACCCCACACGAGGTAAAAATACTTGTAAGTGTAACTGAAACTAAGGGAAGGAGTAACTTTGACAAAGTTGCAACAGTACTGCAATAGAATTAGAAAAGCATCACGTGGTGAAGTGATAAACATAGTTTCTATTTCACAGTGTTTTTCCAATAGGAATGAATTACGTTGAAATTGCATAACATGTTAATGATAGAGAAGCTTAGGTTTTCTGAGAACTTTTCAGTTTTGAGCGCTTGATAAAAATATTGATATAAGAGGAAAACCAGAGCATCATAATTCAGAAGTATTTATCTCTTTTTTTTTTTTTTTTTCAATTTAAAGTATGATATGTCCTTATACTTGTTTACGTAAGTTCCTATTGGGAAAAATAGCTCACGTACATTTTGAGCCATGTACTTGTGATATATAGTAACTACTGCACAAACAGATATTTCAGTGTTTAGAAGTTGGCACAAAAACTGCAAACTGTGTAACAGCAGCCATTTCAAATCCCTGACCATCTAAATGGGAGTGGTGATGATAAAACTCAGTGATACGTTGTTGGAACATTTTAAAGCTGTAGAAAAAGAAGTCATTAAACTTTCTACTTCAAAGTCACAGAAATGTGAGCTGAAAGAGGAACTCTTGGCTACCTGCTCCCTCTCCCAAACAACTCAAGCTGTTCCCACTCCGCCCTGGTGTGACTGAAAGCACTTGCTTAGAAATGTTTTAAAAACTGCTAAATCGTGCTATATGTTGAGTATTTTGACCATGTGTAGGAAAGCAAGGTGTTGTTAAATTCATTAGCAAAATGGACTTTAATAGAGAAATATGGAGATTGACATGGAAAGGTATGCAAGGAGAAAGGAGAAGGAATGGTCAGGGAGGGAAGCTAGGCTACAGTACAAACCACTGCAAGTCCGAACCCTGGAGGAGGGAGATTTACATGTTAAAAGAGAGGCTTTGTCCACAAAGTATACATTGCTATCAGAGTCTGTGTGGGCAAGCCCTCACTGGCCTGGGACAAAGCCACACTGGGGACCAATCCAACAACTGGAATGTCAGAGATGTGCTGTGCTGCAAGTGTCTCCCAGCAAAAAGAAACGACATTTGTGCTTGCTTGAAAAGGCAGGTGGGAGATGGTGCTTGGCCCAGCAACAGATCCTACCCACCAGCCTCTCTTATGCTGGGGTAGAAGGAATTTTTTGGATGAAACCACAAATTCATCAGTGAAAGCTGTGGTAGAAAGGAAAGTCTGAAAAAGAAAAAGCAATGTATGAAAAGGCTAGAGCAGACCCAGCTCTGGAGATTCATCCCTTTGGCTGGTCTTTAAGAGGGTCAGTAGTGCTTATAGTTCTGGTTTGTTCAGCTGGTTGTGTAGCGTGAGGATATCCTATGGAGCTGGTCCCCTGTGTCTGAGACTGGCAGAACTGACTGCAGCCATGTGAGAGTTTAGATTCCCGTGCCATTAAATGAAACAGGTCTTGGACGCTAAGTTGTATATCATCAACAAAGGCAAACTCCACAGTCTCTAAGGAGTAGCAATTTGTGGCTGGAGGACGTTTTTAAGAACTCAAAGCAAAAAATGCTGAATGATTTTGTGACCTTTTAATAGATAGACAGCTTTCTTAGTAAACCTTTTGAAGTCTTCTGGGAAGTTTTTTGTAAGTATATTTGTTAACCAAATTTAACATGGTCTTCTTGTCAAATCTGATCTCTAAGTAGAGGATGAACGAAATTCAAAGACTAAAATTATAAATACAGAAGAAAAATTGGAAAAATGGAAGGTCAAGGTATAAGACGTTGACAGTGTTCATGAACCCAAAACCAGGAAATGCAGCTGAATTTCTGACCTATGACANCCCAAAACCAGGAAATGCAGCTGGATTTCTGACCTATGACAAAGAAAAACTTCACAAGAATGGCAATCTACAAGCTAAATGATTTCATCATTCTGTTACTTCATTAGACCTGGGAAGTCTTTATTTTTTTTTTTTT
>RSEF01000002.1:137311040-137365069 GCA_003993805.1 Himantopus leucocephalus
GTAGCTAAATGAGTTTGTTGCTCCAAACCTATGGTTTATCCCAGAGGGCAGGTATTCTGATACATATTAAATTCACAGTCAGACCTAACTTAGACATTTTATACACCTGCAAATCTCCTAAGGAAACTTTCACAGTGTAACATGAATGACAAACATTCAGTAATAGAAAAACCATTCAAATCTATTGCAGGTATTCCTTCACTCCCACAAATTACTTTCACAAGTTCAGAGTGGTCATTACTGATCCCTGAATACTTACCAACGGTAATCACACTGATGTGCGTAAGTGCTGCAGAAAATTAATTACAGTTTGTGTTTCATAGGATTGATGCCTCATTGCTATAAATAGGCTGTCAGTACCTTTTACTTTTGAAGGCGAGAAAGAATGGTTTAAATGTGCAAGTTGGTACATGTTGAATAATAGGACAAGGTCATTTCTAGTGAAAAAGTTATCATAACCTTCTCTGTTAATAGGTCTTTGCTAATAAGGACCAGATTTGTACAGATGCTCGAGATGTCTGGAAAGATTTGGCATTTCCTTGTCCAATCGCCTGCATGTAGCTACAAGACTTATCATGAAATAGTTACATTAGGGATTTGAGTGGAAGTTGGAATAATTCAACTGCCAGTTTAGGCTTCATTTGTTTTTGAAAAATTGCAAATTTAGCACTCAGGAAGAAAAAGCTGGCCACAAAATTATGTTTTCCCCCATGAAAAAAGATGAGTCAACATGAACATTTTGTTTGCTTTCACAGAAACTTTGAGGGATACTCAAAAAACCCTAAATCAAATATTGAAATATTTATTTTAGTTAAAAAAAAACCAACCCAAAGTGTTTACACAGAGGATTTTTTCCATTTCACTTTTGTAGGAAAAAGCCATTTTTTCAAAAGCATTTATTAGAGGGCTTTATATCACGTTATCACAGTCTACTGACCCATGCTGTCCTCTCTCTGAGTACCAACATTTAAAGCAGCAAAACACATTGGATCAAGTCTGCATTTGGGGCAACTTTGCTGCAGTGTTGAAATAAATGTAGATACACTGGGGATTAACTGGATCTGGTTTACCTACCACCAGCCCAACAGTTTCATTTTCCAAAGGTCAACAGTGTGCTATATTTATTACAAGAATGCAGCTCTTAATAAATCATTGCATCAGTTGTGTTTCCCCACAGTGATGCTCACTCACCATTAAACTGAGCTCGGCAACATTGCAAAGAAAATCTTTATATCCTGGCCTAGTTAAATGGTTTAAGCAAACATGAGATGTACCTATTTCACAGGGCAATGTAACGTAAAGATGGGGCTCTTGTTCCCCTTTACTTGTGCAGATGGGTACATTTTGCATGCCTCCCACACATCTCCATCCAAATGCACAATATGGATGTTTTATCTTTCACAACAGGAACCTTCTGTTCACAGATATGTCAACATTCCTGAGAATGTTTCTGAATTTTGCAGGATGGGACCCTACCTGAATACCAGATAGTTTGTCCTATGACAGTGATACAACACATAGAGGAAATTCAGCTCTCCAAAAAAAACCCTAATATTCTATATAGTTATCAAATTTAAGAACCTAGGAAGCATTGCTGTCCTTATCAACGTGAGTATGAGTTTTACTTTGACTGAGCCAAGATTTACTCAAATCCTGATTTTACAGCAGATCATTTTTGTGCATATTTTATGTCTATCTACGTAGCGAGATATGGTATCTTACATACAAAGCTGACCTTATTTTCTCATTTGGTAAGAAGCTGAAGTTTGTATCTGCAAATGATCATATGCCACATTCGTTAAGTTGCTTCTGTTCATTTTTTGAGAAAAATACAAGCGTGCACTTCTTTTTTCTAAACGTGTCACTAAGAGGAGGATGCACCTAGCTGTAGATCTGATGTAGACAATATCTTTTATAATGTTCTGATGCTGCCATATCAAAGGTTTGTCATTAAAAGCAAGCATACTATCAAGTGGGAAAGCAGACTTATATTGCAATTATTTTCCTATTAGCTGCTGCCCATTGCTCCTGACAGGTATAAATTAGATCTCGCTAGGTTGCCTACAGATTAATGAGTTCCAAAATTGGCATTTAATTGTTTGGGAGTAAGAGGCAGAAAAAGAAGGTATCGGCAAAAAATCTTTATCCACCGGTGATTAGAAGATATTCTCCTTTCTTTCTGCTTTTCCTTTCTCCCCTGGCATCGCTTGGGTGATAACTGACACTTCTATCAGAGGATTCCTTTCGACGCAGCAGAAACTTGCAGCTGAGGCAAGGCCAGAATTAATAATCTGCGTGAGCAAACACACAGCTGCTGTTTGTGGAGAGAGATTCTATTAACGAACAGTGAATTCTCATAATTAGCTGAGCGGTTTCTGCAGCTGCCTGCCTGACCCCAGACTACACAAATTGTGGGTGGTGTTCGGCCTCTAAATCAATCTTACCTAATTACTATAAGCATGTTCCTCCAGTCCTAATGACTGGGGGGGCATGGGGGGGAATAGACATTTCCTTACCCATTCAAATGTTCCTCTTATTAGATTCTCCTTTGTGCCTAAATTCATATTTTTTCTATTAGCATTTCTAAGGGTATACAGGTGTGGTTCCAAATCAGAAGCACAGAAGTATAATTCATGTCCTACAACCATGTGCCAGTGTGTGTCTGCTTTGCAAACAGTAGCAAAATGTGTGCTTGTTGGAAGCATCTGCCTTGCTTCAATTCACAAAACATAATTTAAAGCACACATGTCTGTCTGGATTCAAAGCCTTTTCTCTGCCCTACTTCCCCTCCCCCCCAAATTAATGTGACAAAAAACGGAAAATCATGAATGGTTGTGCCTTCGTCTGGTCTGAGCACAGTTACTTACTACTGTCTCATCACGTGGCGCCTGAGAAGACAAGCATATTTGTCACTCGGGAGAAAAAAAAGGGACGATTTTCGCTGGCGGCCCGTTGCTCAGTAAGGGGCTTCGTCTTCCCGAGCTGGGGTGGAGGTTGGAGCCAAAGGGCTCACCCGCGCCGGGGTGAGCAGACCTCGGGACCACAGGGCATCTCCGCCTACGGCAGCACATCAGCAAACGCAGCTGCCACTGTAAGGTGCCCGCAAGACATCACGCTGCAGGAGGAGAGGCCGGGTGGTAGCGGTGCTCTTCGGCATCGCTTATTTCTGTTGAGGGGGAACGTTAGCTGAACATATTCCCAAACAAATTAGATATGTGCCTTACCACTAATTCACCCTAAAAAAGCAGTCTCCAGAACCAAATCCCTTACCCATCCCCGTCCTTTGTCTGCCCATGTACCCTCATAAGCAAAGACTCCCTTTGTCACTTGTCTGCCGCAGTCCGGCTTACAGCAGCTCCTCCCAGTTGGCAGAATATACTGCTGGTGTCTGCAGTCCTTCCCTCCTTGGGAGACCCAGGTCTTCAGCTTCTCCTTTGGTGTCCTTTTAGGGATTTGCTTGTTATCAGCTTTTTCCATCAGAATTGGCAACACCCAGAAGATCCATGTCCGGGGCTCCTTTCTCTATTTTAGCTGAAAATTGGATCTGGGGCAAATCACTAAGGACCTGAGAGTGAACTCGCTGAATCTGATTCGGTGTTGACCTAGGCAGTAACTGGATGTGGTTAATGTAAAATCAGATGTTTGCTGTAATTTTGAGATTTAATTAATTTAGGAATGAAGTGCACAGACAGTAAGCTTGAGTGAAGCTTTATGAATGGTTGGAAATACTAGCTCTCAGGAGCTTTATGTAGAGGTCCCAGTCCCAGTTTTACAGGTACAGAATTACTAGCTTGCTTGATCAATTTTTCAAGAGGACAACATCTCCCAAGTTATTTTATACATATTTAAGATGGCATCTTTGTTATGATAATAAATATTGGGGGTTGGATTGTTAACAACCAGATTTTCACCTGCTGGTCAGGGTCAACTTTGCTGCCAGGGGCACAAATCCAACAAGAGTGTTATACCGGTGCAGAATGCAGCATCATGAAAACCAGTGGCAATGGGGGAGGGCAAGGAACAACTTGTAGGGTGAACAAATTATATAGAGATACAAGCACAATATATTTTTTGCAGTACTACCACTTGTGATCATTAAATGTTTGTATGTGAACTGAGAAAATCTCAAATGGATTCATTATTTGCATTATTTATAGGTTGCTTTATGAATTATTCTTCCTTATAAACTGTTAGAAACTCTGAGAACATCCAATACTTGAAATTTGAGATCTAGATTTAATTTGTCACTTTCACAAGTCATGTATTTTTTGTTTCTTTGTTGATTGGTTTATCTTGGAATTGACAGACTGGATTTCAAATTTTGAATGTCAAGACCCAGAACATAACTTGAAAATAATTTGAGTGAAAAGATTAGAAGCTGTGGTTTATAATTTTATTTTCACAAGTTCATGTCACACCAGTAAAGCTCCTGAAATTTTATACAAAGTGGAAGCTGTAGGGTCAAAGGACATCAAATGTATTTCACAGAAAGTTGTGTATTTCTAGAAATATTTTCTGTGGAAGCAACAATTAAAATAATTTCCTGTGACACATAATGTAAAGAATTAAAATATATTACACTGTGAACATTTCACCTCCAGCTAAAGAGAATGAACTGAATTTTATATGCAGAATCTTTCTGGAATCAGTGTGAAAAGAAACCCTTTTATTTGCCTAGTCAACTGCAACACTTCAGCTTCTTCGTATTCACGATGATAGAAAATTTCATGTTGTGTAGCTTAACAACCAGTTCTTTAGTGTCACTTGTACCAGGTAATACTACATCAGAAAACCAAAATTAAACAATCCCGGACCCTGAGTTAACAGGTTAACAGTATAAAGACCAGTCTGTATGCTGCGTGCCAGCAGCCCAGCTGGATTCAGCCCTCTAGGTCATATTACTTGCATACAACAAACCCCATTGATACTAATACTCCTAGTCTTGGAAGCACAATTCCGTATATAAAATTTGGTTCTAAGAGTGTATTGGGATGTTATGAGGTAGCTTCAGTAGGTAAGTGATAAATGGAGACATAATACCTGTCAGTGGATGTTGTCTGCTGCACGGTAGCAATACACAATAGGTGTTATTTCTGTCTGTTTTCCTTATTTTAACATATAGACTTCTTTTAATATTAACAATAAAACACTGCCTGAAATATACTGCGAAGATGCACATCTGTTGCAATCTACTCCATATACAGAATGCAGCCTCCACAATAAATCTTTTAAAAATAGAACATGTTGGTCCAAATAAGCAAGCAAGAGCCCAGCTCCTTACATGGAAAAGGACAATCTTTTTCCATTAAATTTGTGTATTAAAGATATTGCCTTTCCTGTGTCAGTCAGGAGAAAGTCACAGGGTGTTTAGATCCTGTCTTATAACAACAGAAAAAGGAATAAAACAGTCTTTCAGAACCCCCCAAACAATTTGTTTTCATAGACAAGGTACTGCAGGGCACTCTCATCACAAATCCTAGCAAGTAAATAAGGATTTGTGGCAGCAATAAGGGACTTGTTCTGTATCTGTAGTCAATAGACACATTGAATGTACAAAATAGGCAAGGTATGGACAAAAANAATTCAAAATAAACCTATAAAAACAGTAAAAAAAGGAGACAACAAAATCATCTGGTTAGGAATATGGTGCTAACTAAAGCACCTGAAAATTATTAATCTCTGACGAGCAGGACAAACCACAACAAAGTCAATGAGAGAAAAAATGGTCACCTTTTCACTCCTTTACCCACATGAACAACTCTAGTATACATATCCTGGCATAACAGAACAGCCACTGGTCCTACCTATGCCAAGAGAGGAGCTCTTATGCTGTTCACATAGGGTCTGGTCCAGAATCCCCTCAAATCATTGGACATCTTTCCATCTAAGGCCCACATGCTCATAAGGTTTTGTTTTCTCTTATCCTTTTAAAACTTTCCCAGCCATTTTCTATTAATACAGTTACCTGAGTATGGCTGGATTCTGAGGGCAGAATTCCTCTCTTCCAGGAAGGAACAGAGTTCTTCTTGAACAGCAAGAAAATCCACGAGCATCGTCTCCCTTCTGAAGAGAGTTGTCCTTCAACGAGGGTCCAAAGGGAAGCCCACCTGCGGCTGATGCCTGTGCACAAAGGCAGAGTGATGCATGCGTGTTTTGTGCCCCCATCCCTGGAAACAACAGTTCCCACTCACTAAACAACCCAGCTCAAGTTTTATAATGCCAGGGAGGCTGAAGACTTTATCATCTTTTCTTTAAAGAATGGGAAAGATTTTCCAGCTTTTTTTTTGCCTTGGCCAAAGCTGCCTGGGCCTCAGCTGTGTAAGGAAGGAGGTTATGCCAAGCTGTTGCAGCTCAGCTGATGGCAGGAGCCCAGCACAAGTTCATGCCAAAGGGTTTTTCTGGTTTTCAAGCCTTGTTGACAATTAAGTGATGGGGGATCTCTAATAATCCTGAGAAAAGTAGCCCAGGGGAGTGGAGAGGCAGCTTTTACAGCAGGGTTATGTGGGGAGACTGGGGTTTGCAAAAAGCTGGGGCCAACCTGGAAGGGATAGAGAGATCAAGGAAACAGCAAGTTACCAGCGCTGTGTGGTTTAATACTAAGCATCTGTAAATGAGCAAAATGGCTAAATTAGTTCATATCCTCTTGTCCATATCCATATTTCCACATAACTGGGGCAATCCAGTTTGATCCATGCAACTATTTATTACCCTGGGAACAATACCATACGAGTTTATGAAGAAACGTGGGTTCAGATCCATAACCCTGTAGAGCTTGGTTCACATTAAATTATCAGTCTCTTATTGTATCTATTTACAGAACTTGTGCTTAGAATTTCACCTATTCCGTGGCAAAAGTGCGTCTCCCCTACAGAAATCCAATGCAATAAGTAGACCTCAGTAAAATCACCTGGCAGGACCGTCTGGAGCTCATCTCCTAAGGATCTGCAGTCTAAAAATCTGAAAAAAGCATGTAATTTTTTGACACTGGAGTAGTGTGTTGTCTACGTGTTACGCTTTATTACACTAGTTTCATCCTCCAAGGAGGCTGAGAGCGGTGCTCATGGTCCTAGGGGTTGCCTAGCAGACAGACAAGGGCTCAGGTAGCAACAGATGTGCATTTTCTGATCTGGACCTTACTACTCAACCAGAAGCATACTGTTGTGTAAAGTGGGCTTTGTTTTATCAAAGGACGAATGCCTTTCAATCAGTATGTTTGAAAATCAAAGCTGAATTCCCTCATGGTAATATCTACTTTGAGAACATACGTACTTCCATACTTCATGCACATTGTTTTAAATAGAATGGTATGAACAATATACTTATGAGGCTAGAAATACCAACAGTATGAGATTTTTATGTTGAAGGATTACTTCAACATTTTGTTTATCAAGTTATTTTACTTGATAGTGTGGCCATATTTTGTCTAATGCATAATTGAAACAATACACAAATTACACTTTCTTTTTTTCTGGATGCCTCATTACAAATACTAACTATTTAAAGTGTGCAATTATAGAATTTTTGGCCAAAAATAATTTTTTAATAAATATTCAACCATACACATCCTATACTTTATCCATCCAGCTATGACTGGTTAACAAAGATGCCTACTGTCACCTGAAAAATAGTCGTGGGGAAATATGAAATGTTGAGTTCCTCACAGACGGTTGATCCTCTCCTTGAAAAATGGCTGTTGGAGCACACCAGATATGGGAGGAAGTCTCTGATGTTTTGATCGTGCTTTCCTCCATCTTTGCCATAGAAACACAGGAGAAGGCAGGCCTGACCCCAAACCCTGAAGTCCTGGTTCAGACTTGGAGTTTTCAGCTGTTTTCTTCGGCTCCACGACTCCAGTGGTCAGTTCCCCATCTACAGGCAGATTCCCCTCCTTCAAAAGCACGTGTGTGAGCCTCCCAACAGTCAAAGGAAGGAGAAAGCAGGGTATATTTCAAAGCACGTGTAGGTGTACGCTTCTATATTCTTCTCACTGCTTTCAAAAGAAATGAAATACGAGCAATTCAAACTACATGTTTAGTAGTGCCATCTTTAGATACATCCTCATTCTTAATAACCTGCCCCTAAACATCCATTATAATAAAATCTCTTGATGTGTACTTACCTCAAACAGGTAAGAGAACATCTTTTTCTATCGGATTATTCATATTTGAGTATTTTGTTGGTCTGAGGCCTCAGACCTCTGTCCTGTAAAAGGCTGCCTGTGTGACTCCCAGAGAATAAGATACGGACACAGTAACTGACATATTGAAGGCACAGAGCCAGAGCAAGCTGCGGCTGGAAGGGACCTCAGAGCTTGCCCAGTTACTCATTCAGTCTCAAGGCAGGAGCAGCTCTACCTAGAGCATTTCTGGCAGGTGTTTATCTAACCTGCCCCAACAAAATTGTGATTACAAAGCACCATAGTCTCCTCAGTGTCCTTCTCTAGTTTTAGCACTGGAAAATTCTTCCTCATGTCTGATCTGAATCTTTTGCGTTGCTATTTAAACTCTTCTTGTCCTAGCTGCCTCTGTCCTATGCTTGAGTACCAGAACTCCCCTCAAATGTCCCCCGGTAAAACTAACCCAAATCTTTTCAGCCTTTTGTCCCAAGTCACGTTTTTCAAAGCTTTTATAATTTTCATCACTTTCTTATGTATGGTCTCCAATTGGGTTAAACTCCTTCACCAAGATGCCCAAAAGCAGCCACAGTGCTCCAGCAGAAACTTTCCCAGTGGCAAGGGGGATGTAAAGATCTTCAACTGTCTGCCCCTATATATACTCTTATTTATAAAACTCAGTGAGATATGTTTGCTCTTTCTGCAGTAGTTGAACACCATTGACTCATTCTGTTTATAAGCCAGTGCCATCCCCAGAGCATTTCCAGCAGAACTACTGCGAATCAGCCGTTCCCGACAAAGCCACACTGACTCTTTTCTTGTACTTCTGTTTTCTCCCCAGTCTGTCGAAACAGTTCATTTGATTATTTGTTCCAGTGTTTTGTAAGAACTGAGGTTGAGATGATGGTCTACACTTAACAGCAAGCACCAGCTACACCCATTTGCTGCTATTTTGACCATATATCCATTTCTAAAACTACAAGCAGAGCTTGTGTTTTTTCCTCCAGATTTTTAAGTATCCTAGTGTGAAGCCTATCAGACTCAGCTGATCTGAAAGCATCTAATGAGCAGTCTCATCAACTCCAATGAGATGCATGTGCTCAAAGTTAAGCCTGTACTCAAGTGCTTTACTGGACCAGGGCCAGAAAGCTCAGCATTTTGCAGAACGAAGCTGCTCTAAGTTTTCATGACTGGCAATGGTAATAATACAGGAAATAAAGGACTACCCAAAGAGGCTGTGTGTACACCTTACGTGGCTCAGGCACAGTGTAAGAACATACAAGTTATACAGCAGTACATCGCACTTCCCTAAGGGAAAATATGAAGCTGTTTGCAGGTCAGGAGGAATGATCAGACCCATTATTTTTAGAAAAAATAAAGTCTCTACGTGATCTATCACCCCAGAATGCCTACTGATATAGCAGCCTTTTCTTGCATCTCCATGATACAAAAGACCCTGTTAAAAATGCAGGAAAACAAACTAGTATAACAGCACTTTTGTGCAGCAGCAGCTCTGGTAATAAGCTCAAGTAAAAGGATTGTGGTTTTGAAAGGGCTGCTGAACTGTTTGTGGGAAGTCCTTGGATTTCTGGGCCACTTAATTCAAGACCCATATCTGCCGCAAAGGTAACAGAATCCAAGTGTAAATTTTAATAATTGCAGCAGTGATTACTTTTAGTTCTTGGCAGTTCATTACTGACTGCACAATTCCAGAGGCTCTCGTTAAATGGTCCATGGAATGAATCAGGCATGGAATTAACCTATTTTGAGTTCCCTGAAGCTTATGTCCCATGAAGGAGTATTCACATACCTCTCTTGGGGCCAATCCTGAAAGCCCTTCCTCATACGAGTAATCCTTACCCACACTAGACTGCTGTTGACTTCAGTACCAGCCCTTGTGCTAACAAAGGCTGCGCTCATGAGTAATCATTTGCAGGATTGGGTACGTGGTTTTCATGTTCCATTTGACAAAAGCAAATTACTTGTGGGCACGGTCCCAAGTCTACATGAAAAATTACACTTACTTGTTTAAAAAGAAACAGCATCTCTGTTACATTCTTCCTTCCTTTCTAATTGCAAGCACATTTGTGCTCTGTCCTAGTGGAGGCAAATGCCAGCGAGTTTGGGTGCAGCGGTTGTGAATCATTATTAACTGCACAGTGCCGTTCAGATGCCAGCTGTGATGATCCGTGGTCTGTCTGCTAGAATTCCCTAGGGAAACAACATCTGGGAAAGGGTAAAGCTAAACAGAGGGCTAATAACTATCAAGAATTTCTTTCCCTTTTTTAAAGCTTCCCTTTTAAAGTGTTTTGCTTAAAGAAAATCCAAGAGAAAATCATTTTTTTCCCCCATATTGTTTCTTTTAGTCTAAAGCCTGCAAGGATGAAGAGAGAGTCCTGCTGGGTTCCAGCTCCCTTCATTTCTGGCCGAAGTCAGCGACAGACTCAGAAGGTACTCGTGTATTGTCTCCTGGGGTGGGCGTAGGGCTGTCCATGCTATGGCATGGCATGTTGCCCACATGTCTATAGGCTGTTCATGGCATTGCTCACACATGGTGGGTGGATGCTGGAAACTACACAATGGGCACAGACACACTGTCTTCAGCACAAAGAGCTTTAAGGCTGAGCTGGTACAACCGAAAGCAAAACAGATCATAAAATTCACTGTCTGAACGAGCTCCTCTACACTGCTATGAATAATCTGTCTGTGTCTTCTCAGCACCTTTAATGCATGGCCTTTTGAAACCAATCTTAAAACTGCGTCTGGAAGATTGTACAGTAAAATTATCTCTATGGAGAACAAAGGCAGTGCTCTTTAAAGATAAGCTGCTTCATTCGTTTTTCCTTCTATGCCTGTTTTGGTCAGCACCTGGTTGGGACCTGACAAAATTCTCTGATTTTTCTAATGTGAATAATATAACTAAACCCTCATCTATTCCCATCAAAGGGCTGGGTTAGCTGGAGTCAAGGAAAGTTTTGATTCATTTAAAAAAAGCAGTAGTGGGTCTAAATTAATAATTTTCTACATTTACTGCAGTAAAATCTATTCAGACATTGGAGTCTTTTTCTTTTCTGCTTTTTTCTTTTTTTTTCTTTTTTCTTTTCTTTTTCTTCCTATAGTGTATGGACAGGTGTGGAGTTAAAATAGAAACCAGGTGTCATGCGAGCTGGTGTTATCCCAAACTACTTCTCATAATTCTTCAACAGTAACTGGTCTGGGCCAGTGCTGTCTCCATTTTATCTTGGTGGGAACACCATGTTGAGCCAGATACTATAATGACTTTTTTTCTCTGGAAAATTATAACTTAAACAAGACTGGAAAATTCATTTTCATAATTTAAATTTAGATCTCACAAAGGAAAACATTGGGGCTAATCTTTCAAAACCTCTCTCCAGTGCTTAGTCCTTAGCCCTGAATTTAGAAAAACTACTCAAAACCTGCAGACCCAGTTATGTCACCGGGATGCCTGAGGTGAGCTGAGGGTTTTGAAGAACATGACAACAAAGGTGCTAAGTTGGTGAAACCCTTGCCTCGGCAATATCAAGGTGAAGCCTTTTCCCTGCTTTTGGGACATACAATTCAATTACCTACTAACACTGAAGACGTGGCATCAGCTAACTAACAGTAAACCCAGCAGAGAAGCTGCACTTATCTTTCTGTATTAAACCTTATTTTATGATTTTTTTGGGGGGGCGTTTAATTTTTATAAAGCTTTTAAAACACTTTGGGCATTTGAGGACTTTCACAGCATGTTAAGCATGAAAAAAAGCAGTGTCATGAAAGGAGAATAGCAGGGTCTCACTGTGTAGTTTGACATGTGTCTCCCCAAATGCATGAAACCAGAGCGTGGGGATCTCCTGATCATAGGGACAGCTTACTGCCATTCAGCAAAGGTACTGTTTAACCCTTTCATAAACTTGTAAGGTTCATCCTGGCAGTGACTAGTTTTTGTTCCCTCAGACTCCAGACTGAAAGGCTGTCCCAGACTCCAGTGTTTTTACTAGCTGGAATTTATGCACATGCTCCTTCTTCCATGGCCATGTATATAGTGTTTGAGTCATAAATAACTAGAAAGCAGACATAAAATCAATATATGGAAAGCTGAGGCTTAAAATGCAGGATAATGTTTTAATGATCCCACATAGCGCAATAAAGAGCTCTGGCACTGAATAGG
The DNA here is from genome assembly GCA_003993805.1 of Himantopus leucocephalus. NCBI lineage: Eukaryota > Metazoa > Chordata > Aves > Charadriiformes > Recurvirostridae > Himantopus > Himantopus leucocephalus. The sequence goes on from RSEF01000002.1 coordinate 137,323,328, forward strand.
GGACAAGGTAACCAGAAACTTAGCTCCTCCAAAAAAGCAAGGCGCTCAAAACAGCCGAGGCTGAAGCGGAAGACAATCAAAACCAGATTGAGATTCACAGAGACGCAGCGATAGATCCGTCAAGCCCAGTCATGCACGCAGCCAGCCCTGTAAACAACCTCTAGGTATCATTTTTGTTGGAGCGCAGCCACCAGCTGCTCTGAGCCGACAGCGACCCCACTGCGAGGTTCTGCTGCTGACCTCCGATGCTTTAATTCCTCTGCATGCATATTTTAACATTATTACAAAAGGTTTCATTTACAATTCACAGGCTGAGCAACAATGAGTACATTTCGTGGAGGTCAGCCTCAACCATTCCTCCTAGTGATGGAATTATAGTTTAAACAGCTGGAGCACGGTCCCAGGAGGGACACTGGGATATGGTTCCTTTACAGCAGAATAAATCCATCAGGCATATTTCATGTGTCCGATAACATTAATAGATATCAGGCTTTTTAAATATTTAATGAACTCACTTCGAGGTTGTTTACTAGGGAAGAAGCAATCCGAAAGGTGATCACAGCCTTTTGATCTGTAATGACAACAACAAAACCCAAATCTCAGCCAACGGGGCCAGCATCCCTCTCCCCCCTCTCCCCGCACCCTCCCGCTGCCTCTCTGAGCCCTATCAGAAGAAGCTGCCTTGTGCACGACCTGTTTTGGCTTCAGAACATGGAAGAGTGTTTTTAGTTTCGTGGTTCAAAAGTTAATCATTTCCATGTTTCCCACAATTTAATAGAGATGCCAGAAACCGTCAAATAGCTTTCAGTTTAGTGATGGAGAAAACAGGAAAGGAAAGACAACTTGCAGAGGCATAAAGCAAACAGTGTAACACTAACAGGAGCCAGAACGAGCCTGGGTGTGCTAATGAATGTTATGTCCATTAGCACAGAGATATCACTGAATGTGCGCTTTGGCAGTGACTCTCTTTACTAATGGCCTTTGGTCTTAATATTGCCATCATATGTTTCCTCTTTAATTTTGCTATAATACCCAGTTTATTAGAGATTAGAGGATTTCGGCTGAATAGCAGCTTGCTTTTCTTTCTTTTCTCTATTTCGTGTCCTTTTTTTAACATTCATTATCGAATTTGGTTTGACTGGGGAACTAGGAGGTTTATAGAGGGGATGTGTGTTTACATCTACTTCTTATTCAGGGGTTTCAGACACATCTTTAGTTGCAGAGGATTTTTGCAAGCAGTTAGGATTAATTTTCTCTGCATCTGAGCAAGTGTGAAATAGCAGGCTTTTTCAGGTGAAAGAGGTACAGCCTGCTTCTCAGTGGGATTGCCCCAACCAGTGTGAAGAGGAGCACAAGAGAGACAGGTTATGTTCCTGCAGAGTACAAAACAGAGACCGCAGCTCAGCTCTTCTGGAATCACTGGGGTTTGGGGTGAGCACGCGAGTTTATACATGCACATTCACCAAGATCATTAAAAGGTCTACTTCAGCCCCCAGGAATCAAAGTCCACGGCCTATACTCACTTAAATGTACAAGCCTATGATGTGAGTCATCCCACTGGCATCACTGACCTTGGCCGAGGCAGATATGAAGAACTTCTCAGACCTGGTGAGTACAGGAGAGATATGGAAACAGCGAGTACCTCTGTAGGAGACATCAGTGAGAACCATGTGTCCATCTGATCACCTGCGTGCAGGGGACCTGAAATCAAACTGTAAAGGTGCAGAGAAAGGGCAGTAATAGGATAAGTGGAAACAGAAAGACGGTAGTATGACCAGAAACAAGTTTCTTCCACTTTCTTATAATCTAGCAAACAAAAAGCTCAGGGGAACAGGAATGCTTTCTGCACTCTTGGAGGAGGGAGAAGAAGGACAGGACATAGAAAAAATGGTTTCAGCTGGAAGATGCTGTTGAAAGCTGAATAGAGTGCCCATGAACAAATACATTTGGAAATTAGAAGTAGATTAGAGGTTAGAAGTAGATAAAGGAGTGAGGATCTGAAATAAGGAGTAGTAAGAGTGAAATCTTAGCTTGCTTTCAGATGGACATTGATACATTTACACCACTTACACAAGTGATTGTATCACTGCCTGTAGCAAAAGGGGCTCGATTTCGTAGTCTTGGAGATGTTGTTCAATCTTATGTTCATGAATGAATGTAGATTTGGGGTCTGTGTCCATTTTCCTTTCATCTTGCACTCAAATTCTTTATTAATAGCTACTTCTGAGTTATGAACAAGTTAGCCCAGGAAGGCAGACTTCATTCATAATTTTTGTACTTCATTTGTCAACATTCGTCAGAAACAGGCTGCATCTCTGGGTGGAAAACTTTTAGCAGATTACCCAAGGTTACCAGTTTAGAAGAATGAGTTGCTGTGAAAATTGGTGAACTGTGTAGAGAAACACATTGCATGTGAAAGCCATTAGGATTGTTCACTTGCGGGTTTTTTTTTTTTCTTGTTACTGTTTGGTTTTCAGTTTTTCTGTTCCTTAAAAAGTGGAGAAGTAAGCAGATGGTGGATTTCCTGAGAGCTAGGGCTGCTCCACTGATGAAGTGCTGTCATTCTTAGTGAGAAAATCACCACCAGCCTTCACCTTTTAAAAGAAATCATTTTCAGGTAAAAGCACATTTAAAATAATTTCAATCAAAGCACTAAACCAGAAGCAGATGTTCAGATATGATTTAGGAATATTTAACTGCTTTGGCAATGAATACACACAGATTGTTTTTAACAGACACTGGGTACCTCTCCACTGCAGTCCCTTTTTCCTTTTGCCTATTAATGACAAGGGGTTAAATAAAAGGCTCAACTGCAGCCCTGCTAAATGGCTGATATAAAGAAAAGGTAAAAATACCTGCTTAATGGAAGAAATTATTTAGCTTTGCATCAGGATCTGATGTCAAATGCTGATATTTGAGATGTACCTGCAAAGGAGCTTGCCTGGAAACATCTTATTGTATAGAAAACTAATGGCAAGAAGAAAAGCAAGCTGTTCCTTTTTATTCTTCTTGCTTCTTCTTTTGATTTGTCAAAACTTTTTAATTAATACACTTTGGAAATACAAAAAAAATCCTGGAGGACAAAGGACCAGAGACCTCCCTTTGGAAACTGAATCTGCTCTGGAACAAAAATTGAAAGCAATAAAAGCTGAAACTAATTTCCAGATGGAATAAATTGGTTCCAGGGTTTCTTGAGATTTTGGCCAACATATTGCACAGCTGAAGCTGAACTTGCTAATTTTACCAGGGGAAAACATCTCAACAGGGACACACTCCCCTTGAGACTCTGTGTGCTGCTTGTGCGGTTTTGTTTAGCCTCAGCTATCCGTGTCTCCCCATCTGCGAAGGCAGGGCACACATCTCTTCGAGACTGGCACAGGCACCCTCTCGGGGTTACAGCCTGGCGAGCCTCGACCCCCTGCACCGCTTCAGAGTCACCTAAACAGTCCCTGAATCCTGTCAGCCTCCAAACCCGGGCAGCCGGGCAAATTTTATCTGATTGGAACAGGGTGGGTCTGGTTTATTTATTGTTTAATTAAGTGTAATATCCTTGACAAGGTGCCTTATTGACATTGCAGCAAATTAAAGACCTTATTATGCGACAAACACTGTCATCACTCAAGCAAAACTTAGTTCAGAGGGGAATTTTGCCAGAGAAAGGACCGCAGTATTTGAACGCACTGTTTATCTGAATAACCTCCACTGCAGTGTATGGAAAAGTATTCTAGTGTGGAAAGATGAGATTCGTCTCCACATTTTGCCTGTTGCCCCTCTGCTGAATTGGCCAATGGTGACTGTCCTTTTGATGCAGACACCTGTCTGGAAGAAAAATCCCTTCTTTTTCTCAAGGCCAGGTGGCCAGACGTGGTGGTACATGGCTGCATCTATATTTGAACCTCTGATACATAAAGTGAGGTGCAAGGTTCTGGATCTCCAGTCAGTAGAGAATACTTACTTTTAAGAGAAAAAGCCCTTGTTAAAGTACGGCAATATTTCCATGCCATGAAATTACAGATCTTACTCCTTTCCAAGAAAAGAAAGGAAAAAGACCTTCTTAAAGCTTTTAAAAACAATAAAAACTGTTTGTTTAATAAGTGCTCTTTTGCATGCTTGCCAACAGCACAAACCGTATTATCCAGAACAGTCATCTGTTTAGGGTTTCCAATGTTAAATAAAACCTCAACCAAGCACAAATTTGAGAATAGGCTGCAAACGCTCCACTCACTGGCAGCTTTCTCTCCAGCACACAAGGCGCGTGTTCAGGGATAGTTTTCCATACAACTTGGAAGGTTTCTATCAACCACCACTAGCACTCAGGTCCTGCCTGTGTGCATGGTCCATGATTTATCTTACATGATATATTGGAAATCAAGGGGAAACGTATTTGCTCATAGCCGAAGCATCTACCTGTTATTCACAGCTACTGTATTTCAGGTTCTGGGGTTTCGGCTGGCTAATCCAAAGTGTTCTTAAAGAAGATATGCACTAGGCAGAGAGGCATCTCAGGGTCCCTAATTCCCCATGGAACTGTAGAGTCAGTCAGGATTTACAAAAGGTTGGCCTGTGCTGATGAAAGGCTAGAGAGGGACATCTTGTATCTTGGGAATTTTGCATCTTCTGTAGCTTTAGGTAATTTCTGTCTCTGTGAATACCTTTCTTCTTGGCTCAGAGCTGGTGCTTCTCAACTCCACTCTAGAATATGACCGGCTAGAGCTGAGACAGACTACCCATGAGCATCTCCTGCTACTTCATTAAAGTTTACATATTTTTTATATTCAATTAACAACTGCCTTTTTAATATCTTTGTCATTGACCAGTGTAGATTATTTTAATTCAATCCCTGCATAGCAAGGAAAACCAGAGGTGATATTCTTTTTATCCTGGCGGACTAGCCTCCCTCTCACTGTAGCCGTCTCACTGTGGCAGAGCAGCCCTCCCAAACCACAGAAGGGCTCTCACTCCACAGCGCTGACGTGCCTGCTCATGCATTATTTCTTGTTGGGGTTGGAGGAGGTTTTTCTGTCTCCTGAGACCCTACTGCCTCTGCTAGCCCTACCTGGTGGACTCTGTTGCAGAGCAGTTACTGGGGAGAGGCATACCAGTCAACTGGGGAGAAACACTATATGCTCTCCTCCTCCTTCTTCTCCTCCTCCTCCTTGCATGTCAAAAGAGACACTGAATAGGAGGGATTCTGCCTCTGACAGTGGCTGACAACACCGATCAATAGGCGTTGTTTAAAAAATATACTAATTAAATTATTAGAGCTTTCTTGCAACAACACCGTCTCCTCAAACCAGAACGTACAGATTAAGATCCAGTCTGCACCCCCCTTCCGCCTTGTAAAACAAAGCAAGAAGGGAGATTTGGATGCTTTGTGTTCTTAGAGGACCAAATATCACACCGCTGGGGCATTAGTGGTAAAAGCCGTGGGGTTTATTCACCCACAAAACCCATTCTTCCCCAAACAGAATCACACGTTAGGGCAGCACACATGTCACCAGGAAGCAAGAAGTTTGTTTACCTTGCTGAATACAGAATTGTTTCCAGTTTAGTGGGTTTGTGTTAAAATGTTACCCACAATATATGTTTTTTTTATTCTCTCCCATCAACCAAATTACAGACTGATTTTTTTTTCCACTGGGGAGGGCAAAGGTGATGTAATGATCCACAATTTTCCCTCAAACATGCTATCCATATTTTATTAACTGAGTAAATTATTTAAACATGTTCACTTACACACATGCCTCCTCCCTTATACACATGCCACACATTCCTGCCAGTGCAGCCTACCTAGATGTAATGAGATGCTCTTCTCTGGATCTTTTTGCCCAATCAGACTGTAATTAAGCCTATGAAGATGCAGGTAAATGTGCAAGATGCCTGTTTAATTAAAAACGAAAATGAGGGTTTAAGTATCAATTTGTGTTCTATTCAATTATCTGCAAGATTCGTAAAGCAACTTTACCTTTCAGTACCTTTTAATTTAAAAAAAAAAAAAAAAAAAAACCACNAAAAAAAAGCAGCACAAGACTAAACCTAACCCACCCTAAATTCATACTTCCATATGGCATGGTTACTTCCGCAAGCAGGAGAAATGTTGGTATATTACAGAAAATCCCATGAAAAACAAAATGATTGCATCAATTCATGGAGGGGAAAAAAACCCCACCAAAACACAGTGCTGTCAGAACACAGCAGACTGAGTCAATGTATAGCTTGCATATGGAAACAATGACATGATTGTTTACTCACTGGTTTAATGATATTCACTTTCTCCTAATGGCAATGTTGAAAATGTGAATGCCAGATGTTGAGCCTACAGCGCAGAAGCGATGAACACTGGAAGGTCTATAGAAAGGAATTTATCCTGACATCAAAATATAGTGTAACTCTTCAGTTTATTAATGCTGTGTGTGTAGATTTTTTAATTTATAAAAAGAAATAGTTTCATGTTTGCAGTTTAAATTTCCATATTTTATAACAGTTCAGCAACAAATTTACATATTTCCTGGAATCTGCAGATATAAAAGCGGTAAAACACTCCAGGCATTATTAGATAGTAGATTATAACCCATTACTATTGTTTCAATTAGCAATGTAAAAGTGACCTGCAGTGTTCAGATGACCCACTAATGGATTTAAATGCTTTCAAATATTAATGCAGGTTTTCTAAAGATGAATCCCAAACCCATTATTCCTGGAATAACCGTGAGCTGAAAAGCTGGCAATGATTGTGCATTATGTGGAAAGGCTCATGGTTAATTAAATGAATACCTAGCATTACACTGTTCACTTTAGTGCTACAAAATTATTTCTCATTGATTTTTACATTCTGAGCCCGTGATTCAATTTACTTCTGCAATTTGTGTTGTTGTGTCAATAAAACAGAACTGCTTGAAGATGGAAGCATTAGAGAGGGATACATACATTAAGACCCAATGAAAACTGTACTTTTCCTATTTTTTTCCCCTATTGAAATAGCATTTGTAGGCATCGCTTTGTTATGTATTATTAATACAATTTTTGTTTGTTTCCATCTGCTCTTTCTTCATTTTTATATCCAGGAACTGGAATGTTAGCGATTGCTTAAGGGTGAGTAGCTAATTTTTCAGTAACAAGTTCTCCTACTATCAAGAACAAAAGCGCCATCAACACAAGTCTGTTATTTCATGTTAAATGGACTAGAAGGGCTCAATTCATCAAAGCAATCATGCTGGGGGGTCAGGGAGTTTTTAATTTGGCAAATACCTGAAGTTGAATTTTTAAGTTATTAAAATGGAGAATTCTGAGAAGTGAATACGGAATCAGAATCAGGTTTTTGGGAAATGCCCATTCTCTTTGGCATACAGAACTGCCTGGAAGAAGGGGGAGAAGCCCTTTCCACAGAGATGCTCACTAAGGAAAACTGATGAGAGTAAGCTCTCTGGTGGGTTGTAACACTTAACTGCCGTTCTTTAAGATACTTTTACTGTCTAAAGAGGGGCTTGTGTGCTACTTCTGCACATTTTCCCTGATTCGGTTGATAATTCTCTCAAGGATCTTTGGTCTTGGCCACCTGTGAGTGTTTGCAGAACACATGTATTTTACAGCATCTGAAAATATTTTAAATTAATCCTGTTTATACTTGTGTTATGCTATGCACAAGGTGAATGCAGTAACATTTGCTTCACCTTTCTCTTGGGACTTTAAGTAAATTTGATCTCCAGGGTCAGGAAGAATTAAGAATGAACACTGCATGTCAAACTCTAAGCCCTCTGCAACACCAGTCAGGCAGGGATCAGGCTCCACGGTGGGTTTGGATAACAGCAAGATCTCAGCAGAAATGCACTTACAGATCTATTTCTGTTGCATTGCACCTAAATGATTCATCTCATTGGTCATTGTTATTTTCAAGGTAAGTTTTTTAAGTGAGTGTGCGAATCTCAATTTTCTTACATTAGGGAAAATGAAGAGTAATTTTGTTAGAGCCGGTGGAACCGTAATGATGTAAAATCAGTGTAGGTGAGAAGATAATCAGGCCCACACTGTTCATTGTGTGACACAGTCCTGTAATCACTTACTTGCATGAGTAATGTTGTCTTCAGGAAGTTCAACGAGTTCAATTGGATTATTTGCATGAGTAAGCATCCCCTCATGTGTGTGCACCCTATTTTCATGTTTAATACTTCCAAAAGGGAAACTAACTATAAACCAGCATTGTGAAGAAACAGAAGATATAAACCTCTTTAATAAACCTGTAAAAACTGAATCAAATTAGAAATAGAAAAAATATACAAAAAGCAAAGAGGACAAATTTGGTTTTGCTTCAGGGCACTGCTTTTCAGCAACCAGAAGGTGTGGCAGAAAATCCTATTGAAAGTTAGGATCATTATAAACTCAGATAATTAAATGGCTAGGGAGCTGTTTTGTGTTCACCAACTAGGACAATGCATTTGGAACTAAAATGCACTTATGTGTAGCCTCACTTAGAGCATTAGCCATTACTTGAACCTTGACCATGAGCACTCAGTGTGACAGTAGCCGGTTTTACATCTAGACCCAGTTAAATGAGGATGCATGTTTGTGATATGGATTAGAGACTTACTCATTCCGATGGCAGAAAAAAACAGGAGGTTTGCAACTAGCTTAACTGGAAAAAGATCTGGCTCTCATTACTAAAGGTAAGCAGCCCTGAATGTAATTAAAGATTTCCTGCAAAATGGGATCACTGTGTCAGGATTCTTACAAAGGAAGAATTTCATGCCATGCTATAATCTGTAGGTAAATACTACTTAAGTACTTTTTGTTTTTAGTGGATGGAAAGGTCATTTTTTCATTAAAATGTGAAAAAATCTCCTAGCCACTATATTCCTGCAACAAATTCATTTTCATTTTATTGCTCTCTGGAATGCCGTTTCCTTTTCTTTCCCACTTAGCAGAAAAACAATACAATTATTTCCCGCTTGTTATGTTGTCCATTATGATATAAAATACAGTGAACAAACCCCACTAGTCTGGCTTGTAGAGAGTCGCTTCCTGAGCCTGAACTGAGGAAAGCCAGCTGCACTGTAGTAGCACATCCCTCAGATGTAAGAAGGTGGTGGTGGGTGGGAGAAACTGCTTGAGGGACTTCCATGGCACAGAGACCGCTGTCCCATCACAGGTAGGATGATGCAGGCAAAGCTCCCATTATTATTAATGGCTGTTTTCCTGAAGTGAGAGGTACAGGGCTGGATTCAGCAAGTTGAGACTGAATGATCTGACCACAACTACTGAAAGTACCAAAAGCCAGATCTGAGGGAGGATTTAGGACATTTAATTAGTGTAAAGATGAAGCTTGGGAAGTATATGATCAACTCATCAAGGTTTCTCTTCTCCCAGGCTGCTGAAGCACCTACCTTTATGCAGGTAGATGCTCTTACACAGTTGTGGCCTGTCTTCTCTGGTCCTTATTTTGAGTCAGGGAAATTTTCAGTCCTTTCTGTTCAATGGTTTAGCTTCAACAAAAAGGAAACTTCTGCAATGGAGGTAGAAACAGCAAAAAGAGGACCTCAAACCTAGGTCACCTGCTCCTCAGGCTGGTGCACTGAGCATCAGGGTGCCCTTCTGCAGTCCTCCTTTGACGGTCATTTCTACAGGCAAAGCCACAGTCTGCCTCTAAATAGTGACTGAGACGCCACTTTCCTGGAGGGGATTCTGGGCCATGAATGTGAGTCTTACTCAGGTATATGTAAAAATGGACTGAAATGAAGCACCTTACTCAAAAACATAGATGGGGTTTCAGACATGTCTCTCACTGCAGCATTTTCTCTTGTCTAAGGTATTCCCCTCCCTGTCTACTTCTTATGATTCTAATACTCCAACTGGAAGTCACTGTGTGGAGACCTTAGGCCAGCACATAAGTGCCTGGTTCTGGGCTTTATTTGTTACCTCAAGTCAGCAGAGATGATGCACTTCCACCACCCTCCAGCTGGGATAGGAAATAGGGAATGAAGAGGACCCTTTCTCTTCTGGTCATGCACACAGAAGGGATATCTTCCAACCTACTTTCTTTGGTGTTGCTGTTAGCAGAGAAAGATGTAGACACCAAAATTCTGTACAGGTTAAATCGCTCCTGCTTTGGAGATGCTGTAGTCCCGGTTCAGACTTGGTGCAACTTCATTTCAGTCAAATTTCCAACTCTGAATTTCTCAAAGTTAGAAAGGTTGATCTAACTGTAAGAATTCAGTATTGTCCATCTTTGGGGATTTTTTTGGTTTAGAAATAGACATTGCTTCCTATAATTTTCACACAATCCTGTATTTCCTACTCATTGTTTTAAAAAGAGAATTTTGCCAAGGTGAGACAACAGAAATTGGTCCTTTTTAGATACACGTGTGCTGTGATTATAAGTATTCAAGATTAAACTACATGAGCAGAAAAACAAATATCCTGTGTAAAAGCTATTCTGTAAAAGCTATATAGTCTAATTAGAAAGACAGAAACAGAAATTATTGTAGCAATAAAGAATTAGAACACAATAAAGAATATAGATTTTAGAAATTTATTGTAGACTACCAACACTGTGTATGGATTATACAGCTGTGAGGAAGTCATTTGTAGAAATATTTACTTACCAATACAGTAAGTGTAACTGTTAAATGATAAGCATATCCATTAGAATTCTGTATTTGTAATAAAAAATAAAAAGACTATTGTTTGGACAAAGGACATAGGGGGTTTCTACAAGTTAGGAAAGCCAAATAACAGTTACCTATGCAACATTTATTATTAATTATGAGAAATGTAACTGAATTTGGAAGAAATTCTGAAAAAAAGGGAAGGTACAGGATGAAAGCTTTTTTTATACAAAGATAAAAAAATCTGAAACTGCATTTTATGCAAAGCTTGAAGTGAATTCAGATCCTTTGTTATGGTTCACATATTTTCAGCTTCCCACGTTTAATCATAACAGCCTCCTTGTGGTTTAATTATGATCAGAGTTCTGAAGATGATTCAACCACTTGCACTGAGAATTTGACTTGCATTGATCAGAAAAAAAATAAAAAAATCTCCAAGTCTTAATTAACCATTTAACTGAAAAACATTCCTTTCCTGAGACTCTGCCTTATGCTATGATAAACTAAAGATGCATAAACTGCGAATCATAACCTGGGAAAAATATATAATAGCTGCTTATGGGCTGTAAATAAGATTGCAATTAAGTATGTTGGTATGAATTTAACCCCTTTGTACACAAGTTTTTGCATGTGTTTTGTACCAGAATTAACCGGATTTGGGGAAGAAGTAGTGGATACATACTGCATACAATTAGTAGATCCCAGGTTCAAATATTCGCTATAAGGCAGTAGTCCCTACAAAAATGTGTGGGTTTTTCAGAACTGCTCATGGTAGCTATACCATGCACTGAATTCAGTGGGTCAAGAGGGAGGTGGAGGCTGAATACCTGTGAAAATCCCATTCCCCATTCAGGCAGCTTCTTGACTGCAACATCAATGGGAGTGCAAACTAGGTATTCTGCTCAAATTTGCCCTCAGTATTTCAGCCTAAAGTAAAGCAAGTCTTTTAGCTGTGGCAAATTTCACAAGTAATTATGAGGACAGATCTTGAGACTGCTCACACATCTTCTAGCCCAATGACTAATTTTAGTGGGTTGACAGAAGCAAGTTCAGCTAAATTTTGTTCTTAACAGAAAAAAAAAGGCTTTTTGTTTTTCTTTTCACTTACATAATATAATAGAGAAGCAGTCTACATGACTGAATTTATTTCTAAGATCATTGCTTGCATTGAAAAACCTTGTCAAATAAATGACTTGAAAGGTGAGAGTATGTTGCTGTAAAACTCAGTCAACAACCAAACCCACACAACTTTTCTGTTCAAGATAAGGACATGGACCTGTTGGAGAGGGTCCAGAGGAGGACCACAAAGACAATCAGAGGGCTGGAACACCCCTCCTATGAGGACAGGCTGAGAGAGTTGGGGTTGTTCAGCCTGGAGAAGAGAAGGCTCCAGGAAGACCTTATAGTAGCTTTCTGAAGCGTGCCTATAAGAAAGCTGGAGAGGGATTTTTTATAAGGGCATGTAGTGATAGGATAAGGGGGAATGGCTTTAAACTGGAAGAAGAGAGATTTAGATTAGGTATTAGGAAGAAATTTTTCACTCTGAGGGTGATGAGACACTGGAACAAGTTGCCCAGGGAAGCTGTGGAGGCCCCATCCCTGGAAATGTTCAAGGCCGGGTTGGATGGGGCTTTGAGCAACCCGGTCTAGTGGGAGGTGTCCCTGCCTATGGCAGGGGGGTTGGAACTAGGTGATCTTCAAGGTCCCTTCGAACCCAAACCATCCTATGATTCTATGATTGACAACAAAATTCTCATCCACTTGATAATTTTATCTTTAAATCAGGTGAAATTATAAGATAATAAAAATGTACCTGCTTACTCACATGAAGAAATTCAGCAAATAAAATCATCATTTACATAAACATTGGATGAGCACACATATTCTTTTCATGCATTGACCCAAACTTCAGGTTAAATTGAACTCTAGATAGACACACAATACAGAAGTATAAAATTGAAAAATCTGTTCTTATTTGTATGCTATGAGAATGAGGCTTTTATCAAAGTTTCCTACTCCTGCCAGTCCCTAAATCCTAACAACACTGGAAAGGAATTCCTATGTACTTTAAGATCTGTTCTGTGTTAACTTTTAATTTCTTCAGTTTTCAGTCTCATTAGAGATTGTCCAACAGGTTTAATCCAGAGCATTTTATACTCAGAAAGAACTACTGGACATTATCACAAATTCCCACGTCAGTGGAACTCTCAAGGTGTCAAGTTGTAATGACTCAATCAAGCGCAGATCTTAAAACCTTAAAAAATCACGCATGCTTTTGAAAGAGGGCTTAAAAAATATGTGTAGGAAGGAAATGTAAAATCTGACACAATTCCAGCAAATAATTTTTTTCTAAATTTAAATCTGAAATAAAAGGCAGCTGAAAATTTGCATGGAAATTAGTGTGCAGCAACCTTGTTTGAGATAAGATTAAACTGCTGCAACGCCAAAATTTGTTGTTGATAAGGAAGCTTAAATGTATTACACTATGCTGTATTTCGCTTCCCTTTCACTCAGAAAGTGTATTCATTATAATAAATTCACACTTTACTATGTAAAATTCATTCATATAGCCAGAAGCTTATAAAAAGAATATAGACTAAAGAGCAAGTTGCATAATGAGATCTAATCTATGTAAAATAAGTCCCAGAAGAAATGTCCTTTACTTTGATCATATCCCTTGAAACAAGATCCCCTGCTGGAAACCACAATAAAATGAGAGCTTGGGAAAACTCGCCTGGCAAGCAAGTTAGATTCTTAAAAACAAAAGCTCGCCGAGCCCACCGACCTCATGATCCCAGGCAAAACGTAATTAAGACTAATAAAATCTTTCAGACTCCCTGAGGCTTAATGGGAGAATAAAGATTTTGGGGGGCTCACGGTGCGTTCCTGAGATCTCCTCTCTGTCTCTGTACAGCTGGAACCTCAGCTTGCTGCCATGTGCAGGAAAAGACCCAAGGTCCATCTGGAGGGTGATGACAACACAGGGATCCCTCCTCAGCACACCCACCCCCACGTGCACAGACAGAGGCGTACGCACACACCCCATCAAGGGAATTAGCAGCCCTTCTGGGTCCCAGAGTATTTTAGCGCTGGCTGGTGTCTCTGATTCACAGGGACAATTTCAGAGTTGCTCTTCACTGCCAGCACGGTGGGTGAATCACCACTGCTGGGAGATTATAATGCTAAATTAATTTTTTTAAGTGCTTTGCTCTTCCAGGATGAAAGGTGTTATGCAAATATAAAATCTCCTTATCATGAGCTGCAAACTTAGAAGGACACATTGTAGTGGCCACTAGTTTAAATTACCAGCAAATAGCACACTGTATGTGAAAAGAAAACACAAAGAAGGCCACTCGCTTTTTCAGCAACCGTATTTTCTATATATTGTACTTTAGTCCATGTACTTTAGTAATACCATGAATCGTTTTAAGTCATGAAACAAGCTATATAAATGGTCACTTATCAGGGAAACACTGACATCTTAAAAAAAGAAATTAAATAATTAATATAGAAATACATTATTTTCTTCCCGGTATGGCAGGCAGCCTGAGACTGTTATACAAACACATTTCTTGAGCACCCACCAGTGTAACACCCTCCGGCGCAATCTCAGGTGTTGGGTGTGCAGCAAGACAAGAGGTTGAAGGTGGGAGGCCTCCGCACCCCAGAAGTAAAGCTGTTTAACACAAAGGCCTCACTTTTTTGCACATAGAGAAGAGTGCAGTTAATTTATTTCATTTTCTGTAGAAATGGTGAGCTGAACTGATGTCTGGTCACCCATCTGCTGTGCCACGCACTTGGGACGAAGCTGAGGGGAGCCATTTGTCCTGCTGCTCTGATTAGGCTGAACTGTTCAAATTTTCTGCAATTTTCTCACTGCAGTGCGTGGGCATGCCTGGGTAAATCAGATCTAAACACTGAGCTTGGCAGTAGTTTTACTCTTTTTCTCTTCTTCCTCTGACAGTTGGGAGCTCTGGGTGGGGTGAAGGTGTGTTCCAGAAGTGGGTTACCTGCTCACCCAAGCCCACAGTGAAATCCTGTACTTCCTGGTGTGCTGGTGTACTCTTGGTGCTCCACCAGACTAGCCACCGCCACAAGCCCTGAGGATGCCAGGGATGACTTCAGTTTTTGGGGACAGCTGTAGTCAGGGGCAAGAAGAGTTGGTGGAAAACAAGGGAAGGTACCTAGGCTTGGGCCTCAAAGCTTTCATGATGGATCCTATTTGCTCGTTGTTTCAGTTCAATCTGAGGTGGCTGCTCTCTGGTCAGCAGCTGATCACCCACAGAAACCACATGTGGTGTTGGAAGGGGACAGGCAGCATCTCCTGCCTCCTGCTGGGATGACCAACAGAACGTGTAGTCCAGGGGTGAGACAAAGCCGCTGGCTCCAGCACCCCCATCCTTCCCTGGAATTACTGCCTGCCACCCCAAAGGGACCTGCGTCATGCTACCAACTTTTCAATAAGCCTGGCCCCATCTTTTTCCTGCCCTTTTCCCTTGTCCCCTTGGTGTGGAGGAGGAGCTTTGCTGCCGGAGTAGCCACAAAGGAACAGAGAAAAGGTCTTTGCTGTCTCTCTGCCCCCAGCACACATGGGCAATGCTGTCTGGCCATTTGTGGTGAAATGATGAAAAGTAATAATTGTTTCAGTATTCCTCCAATAGCTTGTTTCCCCATTTGGCTTCATTTCATATATACATAAAACAGTTTACAAATATTATTATCAAGGTTGAGTTATGAAAAGCTTATCTAATGTATGACTTGCTTTAAAGACTGTTAGAAGAATGACTTCTGCATAATAAAACCTCAGGAATACACAAGTGATCTTAACAAATACAGTATGACTGCTGTGTGGTTTCCCGTTGCCTTTGTAGTTTCTAAGACACTATAACATTATTTAATTAGCTAAAATTTCCTCTCTCTTGAGGATGGAAACTCAATGAAATGTCAACAATGCTGTCAGTCTGCTTCAGGCTAAACTCATTACACAAAGGCTCGCGATAAAAATAGTCCAAGACAGATTATTTTGTTGCAAAACATAGGCCCACACAACTTATGCCTCAGAAACCAGATGTGAAATCCATGCAAGTGCTGCATTTTGGGGGTTAATGGGACTGTTAAGTTCCACCAGGCAATTATAGATGCTATGTACTTTCACTGTTCTATACACAACCAGCAAAAAGGAAAAAGAAAAAGACTATTAAATCCTGCCAATGATTTCCCACAGACTGTTTGCTGAGGGATATTCTTACATCAGTCAAAGGCTGATATGAAATCTATATCTTTGCTTTAAAAATTCACCTTCTCCCATCACTGAGAGAGTGAGCAGAGATTGTATTTTAAGTAATATGTGATGAGGAGCAACGAAAAAAATTGTTTCACTTAATCTGAATTATAACTGATATTTCAGAATACATGTGCTCATTACTAAGCATAATAAAATTTGGCATTTTCTATTGTCAGAGGGTTTATAAAGGCTAAATTTCCTGATTTATTTAAATAGACAGATAGGAAAGAGCAAACTACAAAAACAAGTGCTATATACTGAAGGCATGTGAATTACCTCCTTCCCAAGGATAATGCAAATTAGAAGTATGTAAAGCTTTGTCTGCACCTGGGATCTTTAATGAGGATAAAGAAAAATCAGACGGAGATTCTCCTGGGAAAAGAGAGGATCGTTATTTGAATAACCTGCAGTGAATTCTAATCAATGCAACGTGACTTTGAAAATGAATGTGGTCTTTCAACCCGCTGTACATGAGCCATAATATTAATCATAACTTCATGGTACAGTAAAGCCCATGACAAATGGTTATTCAGTGGACTAACGAAAAGACCATTCATAGCGGGAGGAAGGTAAGGGCCATAGATCCAGTAATTTTTTTGTTTTGTTTGCAAAAATATCTGTCTAAATATATATGTATATGTGTATATATGTGAGCTTGCATGCGTGTATGCATGCGCATGTGCCCACATGTGTGTGCCCCCAGTTTAGAATGTAAGCATGAAATAGGTTCATTTTCCTTCAGGAGTAACATGAGCAAGCAGTGTCGTATCTTGTTATGCTTCGAAGAATATTATCTAGTGTTACACTAGTTAACACAAAGCTTGGGATCATTATTTTGAAGCAGGGTTTTCTGGATGCATTAGTCATGTATCTTTCAGTGTTTGAAGCCTCTACTGTGTCTCTAAAAGGCTGGAGGTAATTTGTGTATTCTCTCCACTACTAAGCTTTGTTCACATTCTTATATTTGTAGGAAGAGTTTAACATAAAGCATGGTTCACTGGCTGCAAAGTAGAAACACAATGCCGATTTATTTACCTAGAGCACAAAATAGAACTTTTATATATTTTTTCCATCTCAAGAATTAAAATCAATAAACTTTTTGACATTTGCGCTATTAACATGTTTACATCAGTGAAACAAGCTGTGTCAAAAATCAGACTTTCAAAGAAGCACTTCTAAAGGAAATCAGATGTATTTTGCAATGTGTTTTAAGGGTGAGTGTATATTTTAGCCAGAAGGTTATTTATGTAGGATATGGGGAAGTAAATATATCTTGTTTTGTTGATGTGATGTGGTGAGGATGTTCATATATAAGCAGGAAAATGTGACAAGCTGTGCCATAAAATGCTACGCACCAACATGCGTGACCATATTTTTTTTCTCCCCTGCCGTGACTATCCCCCACTTGCAGGAGGCTTTTGTCACCCTTGCCCATGGGTGGATTCACACCCCAGAGGTCTGGCCAGGCAGGGAGCTCCAGTGCGGCAACCCAGCAGGCACCACGAAGGAGTTGGGAATGGGGTTGAGTTGTGTGGAGATGGTGACAGAACCTGTACCACACGGGTGTAACTGCATTAATAGATTCACATATATACTAAAGTACAACTGCTGCCCACAGCAGCCCTCAGGCAAGAAGAGCGCAAGGGCCTTGAAGGTTAAGCTCAAGATCTGTCAGTCTGGGGTAGGAAGAACACCGCAGCGTTAAAGGCCTTCGACTTGCAACGTCTTGCCATCTGACCCTGGATGCTCAAATTGATAGCACAAACCTGTCATGTATCGGTGATCTGGGGGAAGAGAGGTTGTTTTTCCTATGCCTAAAAAATCAGTAGCGTAAAAGAATAATACGAGCAGATCTACAAAAGGAAGGGCAGAGCCACAGTGGATAACTGGCTGAGCATGTGGTCAGAGTGCAAAAAGCAAACAAAATCCCTGGATGTAAATATTATGGGATACCCATCATAAAGACCATCTTTGCAGTATTATTTATTTTGTCAAGTCATGTAAAAAAACCCAAACAAACAAAGGAAGAACCACAGGGTAATTTGGATCTGCTGCAGCGAGGTGGTGGTTGGAGAGAAGCTCAACCTGGGCACCTTCCCATAGTGAAGGGTAAGGGGTGATTTGGTCAGAGTGTAAGTATGTTTCTGGGCAGGAGGTTACTTGAAGAGCAGAGGTCTTTAATTTAAGGAGCAAAGATCTAGGAAGATACAATTTCTAACAGTAAGAATAATTAGCCTTTGAAAGAAGGCATCAAGAAATGAATTGATTTTTCTACTACTTCAAATTTTGAAGAGAAGGCTGGATAGCTTTCAAGAGAAGATGCCATTTGATATAAGAAATATGTGGTCAAATTTTATGTTCTATGTTAATGCAGTCAAACACAATGATATAAACTAGGCACAGGTTCTTTTAGGACTGCTTCTGCCTTTCTCCATTAATACTGGCCAGTTTGATCCATATTCTGTTTTAACAGATACCATGGTGGCCCCAAAACTGAACAGTTGTTTGATTGGATCACAGTTGGTCCGCTGACCCTAAAATCCATGAATTATGCTGTAAACCAGTGGATTAAGTAGCAGTAGTATCATCCACATCAGTCTGACAATGTCTTTGCTTTAGTTGTTTCAAGAAAGTGAGTGCCACTCGATCTAGTCTCAAGGACACATGATAAAGAATACACCTTCCTTTGAAGAACATATGAGTTTTAAAATCTTAACAAAAAAATCAGGCTTTCTTGAAGATTTCTGATGAAGGATGATGAAGGATGACAGCAAGTCATTCAGTGGTTACAGAGAGGCACCATCACCAGTATCTCCCAGTAGTTTTCTTGCCGTTACCCTTGGTCTTATCTGTTTTGAACCTGAAGTTAAGCTGTTATGGCTTGCTACAGTATCTGGGAAGACACAGTCTCAGTGTTGCTGTGCTTTATTTTACAAGGCTCCCTTGGCTTAATTGTATTTTGTACTGTGAACTTTAACTGTTGGTTCTCTGTTGCTTGTTTTTTCTCGTGGAAGACAGTCTTTGTCCATAAGAAGAGAATAAATAGCTACAGTGGGGGAATATGCAGCTCTCACACTCCTCTTTGCAGCAGCTTGGAGCAGCAGGAAGTCAGGCTATCTTCTTGTCATGGACATAGACCCAAGCCATCAAGTGGTCTTTGCACAGCTTTCATGCCAGATGATCAGTTAGTCAGAGGAATATAACTTGGTAGCCTGATTGTTCAAGGACAAGCAGGGAGTTTAAGACCTCCGGGGACTTTCTGGATTTCTCCTGTGCTTTTCTGGAGGGCAACAAGCTCCTGTTGGGTTTCAGGAACAATGAACTGGTTAAACCATTTTATTTTGGGTAAATCACAAAAGGAAAAAATACACCTGAAGCACAGGCAAAATGCACTTTGAATTTTTCTCAACTCCCTTTTTTCTTTGTAGCAGTAAGATATTTTTGTTTGATTGGAAGAAAAAGAAATTAAAATCTTAAGAAATTAACTATGGACTTTAAATATATCTCTGTGTCCAACTTTAAAACCAGGACAGATTTTAACAAACTTACAGTATTCCTGGCTGTATTTAGATAGCCTGGAATAATGATATTAGTTTTTCAGACCTCAGTGGCCATCCAGCATGGATGATCTGCAGCTTGCCTCTGGATTTTTTCAATGTGGCTTGCTTTGCTAGCTGGTAAGGACCATGCTTTCTTGAGCTATATTTTGTGTGCTTGATATGATTGTATTTTACCTCTTCTAAGCTAGCCAGATCTGAAACCTGAAATCACTAGGACAAAATTTTCACGAACTGGGGCTCAAATTGACTCACCCATGTTCTTATTCCCTATCTCAAGAAGAAGAGTTTGGATATAATAGTTAAGAAGGATGGTGCCATTAGACCAAATGTAAGATGATTAAACTAGACTGCTCACACAGTTGGTTTCTATCTAAGCTCAAGTAACTGGAAGATGATTCTAAAATTTTTTTTTGTTTTTAACTATGCCGTAGCTTTGGATGCTTATGGTACCTATAAAAAGTCTGATCTTTGTTTATATCTGTTTTCAAACATGAACTATTTAAGATCTAAATTTATCATGTTTCTTGTGGCTAGTTTTACTCAAATCATTCTGGAAAACTTAAAAGGGAATTAGATTTGCATTGTAGTATATTACCTGACACTTACAAGAAAGTATAGGAAAGTATAGGAGTTATGCATCTTTATCAATCCATATATTCTTTGTCTGTGCTGCTGGATTCATCTCCAATAAATTGCAGAGTTTACTGTAAGAATTTCATTTTCAAAACTGTTCTATAGCACATCAGTTTAGGCGTGATCTCAGGAAGAGCTTCCTGCATACCTGCTTGTGTCTATCCTAAATACAAGAATCATCACTGAATGAAAAATCATTCAACCAACAAAGAATAAAAATTTCAGTCCTAGTGAAGTCACAGAGAGTTTGGCTGCTGAATTTAGTGGAGTCAGCATCACCCATGAGTTTCTGTTGCATGTTCACACTATTTGAATGTCATTTGAGATGGTGGCGTTAGGCAAAGAGGAGGAGTAAAATCATTCCCACTGAACCAGAGGGGTCAGAGAGTAAAGAGACTTCATCCCCATCCATCATAGGAAATATATATACTTCAGACTGCTTCCTTTGTAGTGCTCTAAACTGCTTAAAGCTTTTTCAAATCTCCTTGAATGGGTGGTGTCTGAAATTTACAGAATCACAGAATGGTTGAGTTTGGAAGAGACTTCTGGAGGTCATCTGGTCCAAAGCCCCAGCTCAAGCAGGGCCACCCAGAGCCGGTTTTATTCAGCATGTACTGGATTAACCAGTATTCAGCCTGGATAATGACCTCCCTTGATTTGGGGAAAAAAAATCCTGAACAACTCTAGTATGCAGAGCTAATCTAGTGCCTTTTATTGTACCCACTCCCTATTCTAACTTTTTTGTTTCCTTGGTCTTCTTTCAGATGTTATCCCTTTCTCTTCCACCACCATGATGTACCTGCAGCTTCTGTTTGTGGTGCTCAAATCTGTACCAAAGCCCCCAGAATATCAGTACAGTGGCAATAGCGGTCAAAGTCCTACTTAGCTCTGCTCTAGCTTCAGNTTATAAAAGTGGAAGAAAAGCACAATACTTATTTTCTTGCTTCTTCACCATGAACTACTACCAGTTTAGGCACAGAAGTAAAAATAGAAACAATTATGGGGAAGGGATGTCATGTGGAAGTAGGCTGATATTCTATATCCTGGTAAAATGATAGCACCAAGGGTGTCCCCACTTTCTCCTTCTATTAAAAGAAATGGCCTCTCGCAAACATTGTTCAGATAGCTTGATGATTGCCAGTATCA
This sequence comes from Himantopus leucocephalus, assembly GCA_003993805.1. Lineage (NCBI taxonomy): Eukaryota > Metazoa > Chordata > Aves > Charadriiformes > Recurvirostridae > Himantopus > Himantopus leucocephalus. Next base: position 137,344,549 of record RSEF01000002.1, read on the forward strand.
AATGAAAAGCAAACTGCCATTGATAAGGGCTACGATCCCGCTCCTGCTAACGACAGAGAATACTGTCAGGATCAGACCCAAAAGAAACAGTAATACAAAGATCGTATGTCTGATTTCAGTCACATAGAAGGATTATTGATTTATCCAAGGGTTACTGAAATGAAGATCTGGCTCATGGTTCAGGTGAGGATGGGAGGAAAGTGATTACTGCTTTATTACAGGCCTTCCCTGTAGATATGGGGTGTGGAAATAATCAGGGCTGATCTTACAGGGAGTGCAGCAGATGCACAGCATCTGGTCTCTGGTCTCCAAGGCTACATCTATACTAGTAAACTAAACAGGCTTAGGACATGTTTAAGCACTGCTCCACGAGATCCATACAGTTTAACCCTTACCACTGTCTCCGGAGTTTGGCCCTTGCCAAGCAGCACTGCCTGAGTGCACAGGTCAGCAGCGGCTGCTCCCCAAAGACAGCAGGGATGAGCCCACCTTGTCCTAGGGGAGAAGAGAGTGAGCCGTGAGCGGTGTGGGCAGAGCTGAGTTGTGCAGGGCCTCGAGGTCAGAGGGTGAGCCATCATTCATCCTATTTATTTGCGCAGACCTAGGTTGAAAGAGTCCCCAGACTACTGGTTTCTGACCATGCTTAAGGGGTCCCATCCACTATGTCTCACTTTCTATTGAAATAAAGCACATAACCAAAGTATTTTTCCCAAAGAAAGCAAGCACATACTTAAATAATTTCCCATTGTCCATTGATTATACGGATGAGGAACCAATTTTCATCCCTGCTCTGGTCCCTATACTTAGAAGAAAACTCTGGTCCATGGCTAAAGTCCTAGAGCCACGAGGCAAATGGAAGCAAGTCTGGTCTTTAACCAGGTCGACGCCAATTTTCCCTGCTCCAACTCCAGTGCCTAAAATGGACTTGGCCACCATTTGTTCCTTGGGACACAGAACAAGGCGCTGGGACAGTGTGAGTTTTCCTCTGAAATATATATCGAACTCCTGCTCCGACTTCAGTGAGCCCGACCTCACCACTGGCCTCCTGGAATCCAAAATTATAACTCTGGGTGTGGGTTTAGCTTTTTATTATTATATCATAGAATTCAGTGCTGTTATATTTCACCGTAATCTCCAAGTATCTCCCATGTAGAACAGACGGGTAAAAGGGAAGTCCCATGTGGGTTTCCTGGATTTTTTGGCTCTTCTCCTTTTTGGGGTTAATTTAATCAAAAATTTTAAAGGGATAATTAGATTTTTACAACTTTTTTACAGAGGCAAAAATTTAAACCTATTTCCACATTGAAGAAATTTGGAAGGTACCCAAGATTTCCTTTCAAAGTAACATCATCAAATAATATTCTCGTGTATCTGAGATTTAACATTTCAGATTCTTTCCCCTGCACCTTTTATTGTTCCTATTTACAGTGCACCTGAAACACATTGTGTAATTGGCAGAGAGCCCAGATTTTCCATTTAAGAACAGTTTGATGATTTCACTTTTTCTTTCTCTCTCTCTCTTTTTTTTTTTTTTAAAACAGCAGGTGCTCTACATTGTAAACAATGCCAGTCGCCATAATATTATTAGCTTTTGCATTTTTATTACATTTTTGCCTCCCTACATATTTTAAACTTCATTGCAAGGCATTTTTGGCACCAACTCAGAAAGCTTCTTATTTCATAAGGAAGATGGATACCAGTGAACACACTGCTTTGTTGTCATTTATAATTAGAAAGCGTAAGATTTACTTAATCATTAAACCACCCAATATTTGCGGGTTTGTTTCTCATTTTCTGTGTGATACATCCACATCTGTCCCGTGCAGTACATTAATTCCCTTTTCTGTAATACGGATTTTTCAAACATTTAACCCTTTTCTTTGTATGGCATCAAAACCATCTTTTATAACATTGCTTTTCTCCCCCCTATCACCTTGCCTAAGATCCTGTAAACTGCATTTCAGATTTTTCACAGTTTGATGGGTCAATAGCCAGAACTGACATAGCCCAGTGGTTCTGCAATTACTCTTATTGTGTACTGAGAGTTTATATTCCATTGGTTATTAAAAATGTGTGCAAACAAATGGAGTTGAAGAAAAACAAATCAGAAATTCATTTTAAAAGAAATCTTGAAAAAAATCAACACAAGAAGGAGCAGATAAATACTCCAGAAATGCAAATAACATAAGGCAAGAATTGTTTTTATGTGCAGGGTTTTTTTAATGTGTGTGTTTACATGATTTCAGATAGAGGAGATATCACTTGAAAACAGATTTAGGCAAATGTCATGTGCAATAAATATTTATTGTTAGAATTATTTGTGGTTTCAATGAGGTCTTCATTAGCAAACAAAGGGAAAAAAATCAAGCTATTTTCATGTTTATACAGCAAGGATGTCTTTTGCTAAACTGCATTTTGAGCTACATTTTTTTTCCAGATCAATTCAATAAGTGAAAGCCCAACAGAGAACAGATGCAATATAAGAGCAATAAAGGGAAGTAAAAAAAATTAAAAATCCTTTGTTCTCCCTGCAGTACATCCGTAAATCTATTAGTGTTATTTTCCTTTCTTCTCTTTTTTGCATCCCAAGCCAGATCTCAAGTTCTCTGAAGCAATCCTTAATCAAGCTCCCCAAAGGCCTACGACTGCATGCAGCAATTTCTCCCCTGCTCTCAGCACAGATGTTTCGAGCACATTCCATTACACCTACATGCCATTACAGCTAATGGCTTATTCTGATGAAGAAAGCTGCTTTCTGCTCAGTGCAGCAAAGGGGAAAATAGCCTCCTGTACAGTTCGTACACTGCAACAATGAAATGTGGGGGCAGGTGGTACAACAGAACTCTCTAATGTTAATTACATACTGTATTACCCCCAAATTTGGCTGGTCATTAATTATGCTAATTTACCTTCCTGAAAATTAGCACCATTCATGTGAACATTTGAGCAGTTTTTAGCAAAATGAACTATGGCACAGCGGTTTGTAAACTTAAACCTTTTGCACCACCCAAATAGAGGCTCGCAGTGGCTGCAAGACGTGGTATGGAAGGGGGACAAGGCTGGCGGGCAAGGGACCCCACCAGCAACGGTGACCTTGTCACGCGCTCCTCTGTGACCTTGGACAGGTTGCACCTAGCTGCTCCCTGCCTCAGTTTCTGTTTGTGGAAAATTATACCTGCCTCGCACAGGCCAAATCTCCTCACGTTTGAAGAGCAGCATTTGATTCACGAGCGCCTAAAGGACGACGACCCTTTCTGCTGCTGTGCGTTACGCATCAAATTACTGGGAAAGCTGGAGGTGTCAGATAAATGATCAAAATGTTTTACTCAGGCAAGGACTATTTACCAGTTCTTAAAGAAAAAAAAACCCCACCAGTTAAAATCTTCCTTTGGAATAAAGGGGTAAAATGAAACAGTTAAAGGTTTCTGTGCTCTGTAGCAAACCTTAATAGACTCCGTGACCTGCTAGAGAAGATGTCATCAAAAATACAAAGCTTAGAGAGCAAAAATATCTTCTAACTCCTTAAACCTGTCCAGGCAACTCTGCAATGATTTTTTTGTATATATTTAGATTACATTAGGTCTGTAAAAAGAGTGATGTAGTAGCTTCAAGTGTGCCTATAGCTGTGGATTGATTTTTTTTATTAATTTTAACTGTTCATAAAAAATTAATCTCTGTCTTCTTCCAACAAAACCTAAGATTTTACCATATTGATATGGGCCTAACAAAGTAAGGTATCAGATTGAGATTCAATTTGTTTTCCTATGAATTAAATACATTAAATCACATTTTACTCATGTTGAAATTGATTGAGTTTCAGAGTTAAACAAAATATCTTCTCTACGTTGTGAACTGTCTCCATTTCTTCCTCAAGGCTGCTGTTTTCTTCTATCCATCTCCAAGAAGCCATCATCATATTAACATAGATGACAATCTGGCAAGGAGGTGCTGATCAAAGATAAATTTCACACTCGCACTTCGCATTTTCTAATTACACCATCTGTGTCAGACTCTTTCGTGGCAGTTCTGCCCAATCTGTCAAATGCTGCATGCCTATGGGAATGCAGAGGAGCTGAGAAAATCGCCTCCATTTCCCCCACCAGCCGATCCATCACCCCAATCGGAGCTGGGTGGATATATTAGTCTAATTGGTACTGGAATGAAGGTTCCAGACTGCATATAAGATGAGGTGTTTGGGGGATGCAAGACATGAGATTTACAATTTGAATCATATTACAAGGCTTGCCCCAGCTTGTTTCATAGCAAGCTGAGAGCAAGCCATGCATGCAATATCAGCATGTGGAGGGGGGGAAAAAAAGGAAGAAAGAAATGAGGAATATTTAAAAACAAATCATGAATGAGAAGGTGTCTCCTTTCATTACTCTTGGCTTCTTCCAGACATACTAAATGTAAATGATTACCAATAAGTTCAGATGAAATGAATTTATCCTTGTATCAGAATGTAAGAAAAATAAACATAAAGCATTATATACCCTGACCTAACAGAGACAGATAGATGTATTCTAATCAAGTCCTGATCTATTACATCCAGCAGCTCTATCAAAATAGGGATGGTCCTTTCACACTAGAAGTGTATTACTTCCCATCCACGATGCATGAGATTAAGTCAACAGAAGGTGAAAAGTTGCAGCTTTTCTAGCAAGGCTGACATTTAAAATTATCTACTTTATGGGTCAACTTTTTTGGGGGAAATTAATTTCAGCTTTGTACCTGTGTGTAAAAAGTTGCAAACTACTATTGCTGGGTGCAATCAGATCTGGTGTGTAGTATCTCTGTGTCCCTATGCAATCACATTTAAAACTTAAAATTAGTTGTGCTCCTGGGTGCGTGAAGAGTGGTGTGCCTGTTTACTGTGGGGTCTGCGAGCCCAAAAAGCGAGTGCAAAAAATGTTGTGACAAAAGGAAATCTGGTTGTGCAGTAATGGAGGCTACATGCAAAAATTGTGAACCCCATCTGGGATATATGTTCTTTCATGACATCTTAGTACAGTTGTGTACACACTATTGATTTAAAACTTCACACTTTTTTTCTAGACAAACCACACACCACAGAGACGTGCTCAAGTTCATCTCACACATCTGTGATGGGGTCTGGGTTTGAACTCAGGTTCCCATCCTTTTTAGGTGTTGCCTTTGGCATAAAACTGGTTCACCTACAGGTTATTTAATGCTATTATATTTAAAATGAGAGAAAGCAAAAAAATTATGGACCAATTAAAGAACTCTTTATTTTCAAATCTGAATTTCTGTAGTACATAAGGAGCAGGATTCAAGCACGTTATTTTGCGTTCCTACTTTTGGTTTATTTAGTACAGAGCCAAAGGCGTCACTGGTGCAAGATTGTTGTTGGTCTGCCGTCTCCACAAAGTAACGCTACTGGAGTGCGATACTTTTAACACCCTTTTCTGCATTCAGAGTGAGTTGGGGAAAGAGCTGTTCAAATATTCATAAAGGACAGAAGACAAATATTTGGCAACTCCCAACATTTCAGTGCTAAATCATTTAGTAAACACAGGCTAACAGCATTAACACAAGATCAGACAAAACTGCCCAGCACCACTCAGGGCTAGGTCAGCTGAAAGTAACCTTAATGCTGTAAATCAAGCTTTTACTGCCACATATTTGACTGAACTTGTGTCTTTACTTGAACTTTTGAATTTTTCCCTTTCAAAGAAACGTATAAGACAGCCTCAAGGTGGAATATGCCAGAATGACTCCACTTCAGAGGCACAATCAATGAACAGCAATTATCTCAGATATATTTGAGCTTTTTATAGACAAAGACCTTTGTCTGGGTGGGTGCTGCGTAACATAATGTGTCTGTATAGGCTACTTCTCTTTCCCCTGTGCATTTTAATTACACTGGCAATTTTTTTTTTCCCCAAATAGCTATGAACAGAATTTCAATTACACTTATTCATGAGTGTGCAATGCTCATCCCTGCTTCTGTGAGCCTTGCGCATGGGCTTTGAGGAGGAGGCTAGGAGCCGCTGAGAGGCAGGCTGGTGTCTGCTGGCGACGGCACAGGGACCCGCTGCTGCTCTTCAATTAGAGAAGGGGCCGCAGCCTCCACAGACACGCTTTGCAAGGGGTTCAGAGCCGGTCGAAGCGCACGGCTGCGTGACGCTGTGTTACACGCCGCAAGGTCCCTTCCACGCAGGTGTCCACGGGACTGACCCCAGGCTGCAGAGCAGGGTGGGCTTCACTGGGTGCCCACCCTGCGGCCTCACGCATGGGGGTTGGTGGGAGGGTGACTGCTGTGCCGAGGGACAGCCATCCTCTGCAGGTCCTTTAGAGTACAAGGAGATCAATTCACTGAGTTTTTAGAAGGTCAAGAGTTGGGGAAGATTCCTCCAACAAGCTTCTTGATCCTGTTATGTTGAAAGCAAAGGACTGTTTAGTAGTAGGAGGAAAAAATAAGTGCATACCTTAAAGCATCATGGCCAGAATTCAACCACTATTGCCCTGCATTGCAGGAACCCTATTCCTCCACCTGTTCTCCAGAGCTCCCTGCACAACCCAAGATGTTGTAATATCCCCCTGACTTTCCCCAGGGCTGAGCCTCCACCACGCGCTGTCGCCTGTCCCTGGCACGGAGTGCATAGGCATGTGGCCAAGCAGAAGAGGTATGGGCTGGGCTCTCTCCGCAGCCTTTCCTCTCTGCAGGGCTCCTGTCCAAGTCTCGTTTTTCTCCAGCCACTGAATTTCAGAAAATACATGGGGGTTTCTTACCTTTGATAAAGAGGTTGCTGTCTTAGGTTACACTTGGCCAATGAGTCCAAAATTGTTAGTGATGGGCAGGCAGACAAAGAGAGTGCAGTTGTGAAACGATGGGGAAAAAGTGCCTACAGATAGAGAAAATCAGATAAACCTTTTGCTGGAGAAATGCACGACAGTATTGACAAGGTGAGAGTATATCAGAGAAATTGGTAAGAATATAACCATCATAAACAGTACCAGTTAAACACCGCAGGGTGAAGCTGCGCCAGTGCGCATACATAAGGAGCAACTGTTTGTGAAGTGGGAGAAACTGTAACAGTCTCTCGTATGAGAGATATCTCTGCAGCCAAGGACATATTGACATGCCTGGAAAATCCCTCTTTTTTTTCTGCAAGGAAGCCCAGGCACAAACTGTCTGCAGTGGGAACGCCAATGAACCTTCAGGCAAGTCTTTCAAAACTAAACAAACACAAAAGAAGAGATTTGCTTGGCTGCTCTTTGTGCCATTGCAAAGCCTGTACCTGTTTGTTTAAAACAAAATCTGGAGGGAAGGCCCTGGTGTCATCAGAACACTGATGCCCCATCACTGACACCCTTCCCCAAAGCCACATGATGGTGGTATATGGGAGGTATCATTATTTCCTGAAAATACATGATGTTCTTCTACAGAGAAGGGAAAGCAGATTTATTCCTTCTGTGAACTTGGAACAATCTGCTCACACAAGTGACAGAAAAAGCCTTTTCTACTGTTTTCTCTTGCTACCCAGGCTGAGGCTCGGTCCTTCATGCATTTTCTAAAGGATCACTATTAGTCCTCATCCCTCCCACCTGCCTAATCCCAGTGAAGCCCATGGCTTTGCACAGGTGTCATTAAGGAGCTTCTTTGGACACAATGGGGCTGTGCAGGTTTAAATGAGGCAACTGAGCTTAAGAAACCTTTGTTGCAGACGATGATGATGGGTAAGAGGGAACAAGGACTTGCAATTAGAGAAATCACTCTACATTTGTAAACCAAACACATGTGATATGAAAATCAGTGATGCAAGAGACTTGGATCTGTGCTTTGCAGCTCTTGCAGCCTCCTTTCAGAGCAGGACTGTGCTTTCAGCAGAGACAGACAGTTTTTTAGAGCTCATATGGCTGCAGCCAGTAAGTGTATGCATCATTGTGGTTGAATAAATAAATATCCACTAAAGTAACCTGGTTCAGAAGAGTAAAATAATTAAGAAACATGGAAAACATTACTGCCCATATTCAATTAACAGCTGAAGTATTGTTAGAAAGATGGATCAAGCTGGAATGATCTGACTAAAAGCAACAGTTTAGATAACTTGTCTGATAATGGCATGTGTGTATCCCATAAATGTCCAGCAATCCTATATTATTAAGCCTTCAAGGACAAGCTTGATTGATGGCAATGTACCTGCAGGAAGCAGCTCAGATGGAAAAAGTCCAGCGTGTGCCAGTAAAGTAATTACCTGGGGTGGTGACTATGCCATGTGGTCAGAGAGGAACAGGGCAGATATTGCAGTGCTCTGGACACTGCCCTGGTTCCCTCTGCTGTGAGGCAGCTCTGTGCAACGGCAACTGAGGCGGAGGAGGCTCTTTGCTTGCTCCTCTTCTTTACTTATCCTACTGAGTCTTCGAGGTCACTGTCTCTGTCCCGTTTGGGTACACTTGCACTACTTTTACATGGCAAAGGATTACTGTGTCCATCTACATGCTTTGTGTATCACAGTATAAACTGTTCCAAAGACAAGCAAATTCAAGATGCACCAGAAATTTGAAACCAAAGCGATGCCATCTCCCATACGCAGAAACACACAAGTTGTTTAATAGTTAACATTCACCAGCAATGAATCTATCCTCCTTATTTATTTTTTTTAAATCTCTGTCTCCTGTTACCATTCAGCGCAAGGACTAAAAATAAGTATGTCACAATCATGCAACCCAATCCAAGTAATCAAGCACTCCTATTTCAGTAATGCTCTTTATGTATAAATATTTCAAGAATAAAGATTATTTTTGAGCTCTCGAGTGCTGAAATACAATATTTACACTTACGAAAGTAATACTCGGGACAAGAATTCAGTGAATCATCCTCCTCGGCTTCCCAACAAATGGAGGCTATAGTTTCTTTGCCCTCATTAGAAGAACTCAGTATATGGGAGTATGCGTATAGCAATATGAAAGACTGACAAATCTTCTTTGTCTTGGCGGTGTCCCATTCCAAAGCACACAACCTCAGCAGCCCTCACCAACAATTAGCTCGGCTCAGTTTAATTTCTAGTTAAGTATGTAAAAGCAGGGAAAACAAGTACGAAGACTTATATGAGACATATGGAACTTCTGGAAGATCAGGGTTTTTCCTTTCAGTCTTGCATCTGTCCCTTGACTTAGTGGAGTACTTCTTGATCAGTTCCAAGGGTAGGTCAGAATTACACCCCAAGTCTGAAAAAGGGTTTGGAAGTCCATTGAGACTCATCTAGACGCTCCCAGTACAATTGAGATTGTTTAGGCCTGAGACAAAGAAAAAAGACACCTCTTTTATGGACTTTTGGCAGAAGTGATCCCTGTTTCAGAGGCTTAGAAGTTTTTCTTGTGTTAGTTTGAGCTTCAAGGCAAAAGCAGGTATTTTCCTATTGTGTGCCTCCTTTTAGATGCAGAACTTAAAGTGAAAGAAAAGGCCCCGCTCTTGATCAAAACCATTTTACTCATTTCTAATTTGATTACTTCTTGGTCTTTTCAAACATGATGGTTTTATTTAAATCAGTGACAAAAGTCCCCTCCCTCTGGTTTCACTGGGAGTGGGATCTGTCCCAAGGAAGACAGAAATACGCTTGTACTTTGTGGGCTGCCTACATGTCTTTTAAACAAATTGTGATGGAAAGCAAAAGCTGACCACGTTCAATATGCTGATTTTGTGTCTTGGACCCATATCTAAAAAAACAGATTTAGCACACAGATTGAACAAAGAACTTAAGAACCAGTGATTATTATTGTTATTATTTACAGTATATGGAATATGCTGATGGGAGTATTTTGCTTCAGAAGATTATTTTGCAGAGAGAAGCATCCATGTATTTCTCAGCTATGTTCTTAGTTATGCCAAAACTAAAAATTAGCAAAACAATTCTAAGCTTGCTTAAGCAAATTTAGACAACCATGACAATTCTATCCTGAGTCATCTGATATTCTACAACATTTGCAGGTCACAACTAACATCAAGCGTCTGCCATGCAAGGCTGACAAGAAAAGCTAAGGCTCCATCCCAGACCTCGCGGGTCCATGCAATTCCTACATGCGGCGACTTGACAAGAAATCTGGAATTTCACAAATCACTTAATGAAGAGAAAGAGGGACGTTTACATTTTGCTTTCTAGGAATGACTTTTGCATGCAGAGAGACAGCATTGAAACAGACAGATGTCACGTGCAGAATTAATTGTGAATGTGAAAGAGATGGCGAATGAAGCATAATATTTTGCATTGGATTTACAAAACTCAATGCTCCAAGATAATTCAACAATATAGCATACAGTAAAGAGGTATAGATGAAGTTCTGCCTCCTTTAAAAGCTGTAGCAAAATGCCCATTGTGTTTATGGGACAGGACTGAACCTGGTATCCACATCCACAGACAACTCGTATATAATTTGTAAGTATATAAGTATATAAGACAACCCTCCCTATAAGTACCATTTTGCTTTCCATCATACTGCCCACTTTAGGAAAAGACTGATCATTGTCTGAGCGAACATACAAAGTTTAGCCCGCAATAAGTACAGTGTTTTCCACTGAGGTGTATCAGATTATCTTGTTAGTCAGATCCATGCCTAGCAACGTTAATAGCAGTACCTATTCCTACCAGTAAAGTAAGTAATTGAAATACAGAGTGGTTTTGCCACCGAATTTTAAGGGAAAATATGCTGCAGAAAATTTTCACATATCTGTTTCGATGTTTTAATCTATCAGTATTTGTCAACCTACTTCTTCACCTTTCATCTTCAGTGGCAAAATAGAGTGTGGAAAAGAAAAGACAGAACATACTATTCTGAATGGCACGGTATAAATATGAGTTTACAGTGTTCACCATCTATATTTCTAGATTCCCCTTGATTGGTTTGCATTTTCTAAAGAAATTATGCTACTATTATTTATTGTTCCATCAAGGGTAAAAAAACATCATTCCAACCACAAAACCCATAAATTAATAGTGTACAGAAAAAGGCTGAAGTTTAATGTGAACTTCTATACAGGTTTTGGGTTTTGTGGGTTTTTTTGTTTGTTTGTTTGTTTTTTTGTTTTTTTTTTTTTACCTTTTAAAGCACCATAAAAGCTAAGAAAATCTGGAAATATGGAAAGGGTGATGGTATCTTTTTTCTGTGTCCGAAGGGGAATTATACAGCTACTTTTGATAGTCCACTGGTAACATTTTTGATGCTGACTTTCGGTTCTCACTCCTGTGAGTTGTTTACATTTTCTATACTGAAGATCCTTAATCCTCCAAGCCAAGGATTCAAGATTATATTAAATTAAAAGTAACACAGTATTTCACAATAGAAAAGAACATGCAAGGAAGCAGTTGTAATTTTGAAGGAAAGAAGCCATCTGTTTAAAGCCTTGACACTGATAACACGGGGACAGACAAATTCAGTGGAACAGTTTGCATGAGCAGTTACTTATGTGCTTAAAAGTTTTTGGGATGGGCCTGTAGGATGTGACTGGATTTCACTGCACTAAAATCAGCAGAAATCATAAAATATTCCAGCAGTGATGTCAGGACAATGACCATAACACTGAAAGTGTTTGCCATGTTATTCTCATTATTTTTCCTTGTGACAGATTTTATTAAGGCTATTTATTGTTAACACATGGGTTTGTGGGTTATTAATATTTCATATAGATATACATGATCCTGTGTTGTTGCCCAACAGAACTGAGATTTCAGTGGAAAGACAGACTTGGAATTTTAAATATTGAATTCCAGATGTCTTCTCAGTAGACCTTTACTACACAAAGATGCATTATGCATTTACAGTTTACTACCTGGAGAGAAAAGAATTAATATAGGGGTTGCACATGTCCAGCTTCTATGTCAAGCTCAGCTGAGGAAATCAGTTCATACCACAGCTGGTCCAAAATCTATCACACTTTTACATTTTTGGCAGGATGTCACCTTAGGCACTGTAAATGGTGTATGTGTGCTATATAATTATATTGTCCATGGATTTATGCACCTGTGTTGCATATTTCATTACATTTTCTTGGCCTGCTTATTAGGACTACATTTTACATGTCTAATAATACGATTCAAATTCTACCAAATATGAAACACTGACTTTCAAGCAGAGCTAAATGAAGCTTAAGTAATTTAACATGAACCAATGGAAGACAAAAGAATTACTTCACTCATAGCAAGGTCACGAGGTTCTTCTTGCTGCTCTTCCACCTACATTTCCTTTCTTTCTGCTCTTAAAAAAATTTGAGCTGGAGAGATGCAGTTTTAATCCATTTATTTACTGACAATACAACAGAAAGCTCTTTCCTTTTTTTTTGGAAAGAAAGCGTTAATGGGACGTTTACAGGAAATCACAATGGGCTTGGAATCTTTTGCAGAATCAAATCAGAGTTCATACAACAAATATCATGTGTATTCTGTTGTTTCTAAACATCAATTGGCCGTATAAAAAGTGTAATAGAAAAATTAAAAATTTGTGATTACAATGACACAGAGCGCGTGCCAACAACTCTGTGGATGGCTTTTTATCTCATTCCCTTAGTGAAAACAGTTAACTAGGCACTGGTGAGATATTCTGTAACTGCGCAACAAAAAGCTGGCACAACTGCCAAGTGTGGCATGCCAGATGTGTGAATACATTCTGGAGAGCAGTATCAGCAGCTCCAACAGAAAGCCATAGCCATTAATCTAGAGACCTCTGGGAGTTCAGGATCGTGCTGTAAAACCTAGACCCTGCCAAGACTGCATCAGATAAAGCCATCAATGCATTGTAAAAAAGACACAAAACCTATTTCATGGGCTGCACTGATCAAGCAATTACAATCATTGACTACATTAAGCAAAGAAACAGCGGGGTGCCCTATAAAATTGACTGCCAACTTGAATAATCAATAGACTCCATGTAGAGTAAATTAAATAACTGAAAAACTATTTGGAAAAGCTGAAGTTAAAAAGCCAATCTGTAATCCCTCATCCATGGAAAAACAATCCTGCATCCAAAAGATTCTTTAGCTTGCTTTCATTCTTGTCACTGGGAAATACAGTAACAGTAAACTAAGACGTTCTTTAACTATCTCATTCACTAGTTAATAATCGTTCATTTAACCCGGGCATTCATAATCAATGCATGCATTAGTATCATACCTCCCAATCTGCCAGGCTTCAAACATGGGTCTAAATTGCAGGGCTAATACTCAGAACAAGGGAACCCAGAGAAATTGTATGTACTCTGGGAGACTTAAAATGATACAGAATGCTTTCCCTAATACAAGGCATGTTCAATTTGGCCTGACTCTCCTGATTATTTCCAACACAAACCATTTATACCAATAGCCATAATTTTGCAATTGATAGTAAGAATGGGTTGGAAGTGTTACAACAGAGCTTTTTTTTTTTTTTTTCAACAAAAGATGCTGATTCACCAGAAACAAAGGTTATGGAAACAGAATGGCATTGACTAAACATTTTTTTTTTAGTCCAGCGCAGGAGGGTGGCTAACAGAGAGCTTCCCTCTCTCTCCCCCCTGCAAACACATGCAGGTGGAGGTAATGTGCTCCCCGGCATTGCTGCCCATCAAGGCAGTGGCTGGAGCATGTGCTTGTCTTACAGCACTCCTCCAGAAGAGAAATCCGAACCCACGTGCTGAGCAAGGACCACTATCCCTGGATTTTCTCTCTTCGGGACCTCAGACACTTTTCTGAGATATAGTAACAGCTTTTAGGTTTTGAATATAAAGAAGCCTAACAGCTTCTGTTTTGTTTTGTTTTGTTTTCCCAAAATTTCTCAAAATTTGAAGGAGTTTTAAGGTATGCCTAAATGGCTGGATAGGAGCGGACTGCAGTGGTGCTGTGGAGCAATCCATGAAGGTCAGCAGTCCACCTGCAAATTGCTAGAGCTGGGTAGGAGCTGTCTTTTACTGATTGCATTGCACTATGTCAATAGGACTCATCCAGACACCGTTTTGGACAGGGACCATCGATTGCAAGACCACGAGTGTTTCTTTCAAGGCTAATACTTTCATTGTAGCGTTCGGACAGCTAGGATCATATTGCAAAAGCATTTCCAAGTTATTGTGTCCTAACAGGTACTGCTCACGTTGTTAGGACTTTCAGGGCACATATGCCATAGTTCTTTCCTTGCAGTAAGACGAGCCAGCTATTGGCACTAGAAGGCTATCAGTGTCTAAGNAGACGAGCCAGCTATTGGCACTGGAAGGCTATCAGTGTCTAAGAGTGCTCATTACTTTGTGCCTCATTACCGAGTGGAATACCAACCTGAGCAGAAGCAGAATGCCAGATTTTAACTCCTGTCCGAACTGGCCTAAATACCATTTCACATGGCCACAGGTTTCTGTGTGTTACCTGCATTTGGTTCAACATTTGGCAGGAAACATGCTGCAGCAAAGACATACCCCAAAAGAACAGTTCAACAGTATTAGACTGCTCCATATGTCAAGAAGGAAGGGATACCTGTAAAAACCTCAGTTAATGGCAAATATTCTGATTTTATATTCAAGAGAAAATGAGTTCTTTTAAATTCCTGTAGTAAAAATAATGAATGTCCCTTTTGAAAAATATTGCACTTTTTGATGCCTGTGCAAATTTTCTCAGTTTTCATTCTCTTGTTTTGAAAGAAAAGTCCCTTTTTGCAGTGAAAATATATTCTTTCTTGGGAAAAAAAAGCCTTCTGTTTTCATTCTACCAAACTAGGAAATATCAAAGGCAAAGCTGCAACATATTTTGCTTTTCAGAGAATCTGGAGAAATGTGATTTAGCAGTTTTTCCAGTGGTGCAAATATTTTTTACTCACCTCACACTAACATAGTTTTTTTTGTGTGGATAAATTAACACGTAAGCAAGGGTGTTAGGCTCTGTACCTACAGTAATAGCATGAGTTGGGTTCTTCACTGACAAATGTTTTCTTATTTTTTTAGCTGAAACATAATGTAGAATTTTGGATTCATTCAGTCTGGTCTGCAGATTAGAGGAAAACAGATGAAGAATTGAAATTAACTCCTCACTATACACAGCTTTTCCTTTGGGTTGAAAAAGTATTTCTAGAATATATTCAGTACATATTCAGAATAAATCTTGGAGTGGTCATCATTGCTAAAAAGGATTTTATAAATTAAGGCATCTGGGAAATCTGAAATTCATTCATCAGTATTTTGGGGAGTTTTGTACAAGCATTTTTTTTTCTTGGTACACAATAAATAAGCTGTCAATAAAAAGTCTGGGATAACAGTACTCTCTCTCTCTCACCTGTTTAAAAAAATGGGGACAGAACCACTGAAAATGTGCATTATAAGCAAACTCAGAGTAACTGCATATCAAAGAAAGAGAAATATGATGAACTAAAACTGATTATGTGTCACAATAAAATTTTCCAACTTGTCTGCTGATTAGATGGTAATGCTGCCCATAAAAGCGAAGGCGGGGGGGAAGCACTGCAGAGAACCCGATAAAACATCCTACTGAAACCTATTGTATTTACTACTTATTAGATTCTGAACTCAAATAGATCTTGATTGTTGAGAGCTTGGGTATTTAAAAGCCTTAAGATCATCAATTACATTACTCATAATTTCCACATCTGCCTGTTCCCCAGCAATTCAGAAAGAGAGAGATGGCTGTTATAAGAGTCTTTCTGCAACTTGATTACTATGAGTCTCTGTTACAATATGCACTTGAAATGCCTTTAAGGATTTGAACTTAACTGTAATTTGCAGCTTTATGGAACTCCTACGTGGATCGCTTTTTGGTGATAGTGAAAATCAAATGAGTGGAGACGGTCCAAATTACCTGGAAGAAAAGCAGGTTCTTATCCACTCAAAGGAATCCCTACAAGCCTGCCAAAAGCACAATAAATGCACTCTTCTTTCCTGCGTCATCTGGAAAGTGAATATGTATTTCAAATTAAACAGAAACCCTGATTAGTTTGGTTGTTATGAAGCTAAACAGCAAGAAGACTATGTTTGCAGAAGCCATTTGCAGACTGCAGGGAATATTTCTTCCCTATTGTGTCTCTCTTTTCAAAATGAGTACTTTTTTAACAAAACCCTTTCTTTTTTTTTCAAAGCACTGACATCCTGATCCTATTTCCCATTAAAGTCAATGGAGAGCTACCCATTACCTCTTATGGGGGGTGGCTCTCACTAGTGGAGTGTACTTTTCTCATTCACAAGCATCCATACCCATGCCGCTGAAGACAGTACAAGGTGTTCTTGCACTGAGATCAGCCTGGCTCTACTAACAGAAATAATGCTCTTCAGTAACCATACTGGCTGCTCCTTCGGTATTTTTTGAGTGTTACCTTTATTTGAATTCGGTCTTGTAAAGGGTGGCATTTCAAAGGAAATGGAAATACTTAACAAGTTGCAGTGTAGGATGGAGGCCTGTATGAAAAACCCCACTGAAATCAATGGGATTATCTATAAGGTAATATTAAAGGCAAGTATTGGACCTCACGATTTATGTATATATATCATGTACTGTGCTGCAGAAAGAGACCGGCATGTACAAAATGGATGAATCAAATAAAGCACTGTCACAGAAATAATGTGGAGGCCTTCTTAGAGATTGCAGAGAAATAAATACATAAATAAAAGCATTTCCAGAAATTACTCTTGCAGAGGACAAGTGTAGAATATGCAGCTTCCTTAGTTACCAGTGTTTCAGCTTAACTTCTTCTGGGTGGTCTGTTTCTCCTTAGCTTGAGATATCTCAGTATTTCTTATGGAGAGAAAAATGCTCTCACTGCCGCTTCATTGAATGTCACTTTTGGAAGTCCATAGAACCTTAGCAAATTTAATTCATTTGTCATTTACTTTAATTGATTATAGAAATTACATCCTTTACTAACACCTGATGTGATGTTCAGGAGAGAGAGGAGTCTTGTTTTAAAGTTTCCCTCCCTGTACCTGTCCTTCATTAAAAAGACCCCTGAGAAGTTCCATACAAAAGGCTAAATGTCAGAGTTAAGCCTCCGACATCAGGGGACAGGCAACTTGGAAGCTGAAATAGGTTTTCCAAGGAAGAAAGGATGAAAGAAAGCTAAGGGGAACGAAGGGTGAAAGAAAGCACAGCTACAATAAAAGAAGTTACAAAGTCATGAAGACAGCGTATAAAGGTGATGGAAGGGGCCATAGGAGGAGGAAGACGACAAGGAAATGCACACGTTGCTAAAGGAATAGAAGATATGTCCAGGAAGAAGAGCAGTTCTTAAGAAACATTGTCACCATCCTTTGATAAATGCAAGCAAGAATGCTGGGGCAAAAAGAATAACTGTGAGCTTCTATTTTGAATTACTGTTCAAAAAACTTTGCAAAATCCTACAAACCAGTATGTTGATGACATGAAGACGTAGGACTTTTTCATCCAAGGCACCTGCAGCAATGTAAAACAGGGAGATGTCGATTCTGTCTAGGTTGTAGGACAGATTCTCCTTTCACCTCACTGCACTAGGCACATTTATGATTTACACTGGTGAATATGAAAGGAGAGGGAGGCTTTCGTCCTGGAGAAATGTGACAACTCAAACAGAATGCAGCACTGGTCCTCCTGCCCTACAGCAGAGAAAGGCTTTATGGTGCTTACTTTCTCCAAAAGACTTCCTTGGTAATCCAAAGAAGTCTTACCCAAGAACATGTTTTGGGTTTAATAATTTGGGGTTTAATTATATTTCCTTATACTTGTACAGGAAGACTGAGCCCCCCAGATTCATACGGTAGGAAAAGCCAGCATTTTGTATCTTTCAGTGTCACCATTGCTATTGCTTTTTTGGTCATCTTCACGAGTGTGGTGAGCATAACAAGATTTCTCCCTCTCAATGATTCCACAGTGATCTGTATACATAATAAATGGATAAAACAGTTACTATTAAAAATACCAGTAAAACAACTTAGATTTTCTCAGGCAAAGTATAGCTAATGGCTAATGTTTTCTACTGAATACACCACTGTGGACTTCTCCAAGTGCTATTTATAAGGAACTGTATTTATACTCTGCCTCTTCGTTTGCACAGCTCTTGCTACAAATTTAGACACCAATTTTCTGGGAAGCTTAAAAGCATGGAAGCATGGGTTTCCCTTCAACAGAAATTTTGGGAAGATGGAAAATAACAACACTGAATTGTTCACGGAAGCTAAGTAATATTTTCTCATGTAACATAGCACATAAAACCCCACTATTCAATGCACCTACTAAGTAAGAATCAAATGAGTAATAGTATATTGACAAAAATACTTTGGATTAGAGATGAAGCTGTGCTACACACTAATGGAGTTAATCATGTGTTTTATCTATATTACAAAATGGGGGGAATCTTAAAATGTTGAAAATTGAAAGAGTATTTTTCTCTTACAAACAAAAACTGAAATAGATGTAAGCAGACACTTAGAATGGGATGTATCTTACTTCATCTCACTCACCTAAATGTTAAGACACAAATTTATGTTAATTGTCTAGGGTGTGTCTGCACAGTATAGGCAGAGATACCATCAGAAGCTGGATCACCTTATGCCCAAAACCTATCTCGGGTGAATGGAATTAATCACCCTCCGGAGGTGCTTATTCTTTCGATCAACCACAGGAAATGCCCTGGACCACACACTTAATTTTCCAGTGCCTGAAGTTAGGTGCCGTTCTTGCTGCACAGAAGGGACTTGCATTCCTCTTTCTAGAGAAACAACTTTGGAATAAACATGGTCATCCCTATATATAGTCATAGAATCATAGAATGGTTTAGGCTGGAAGGGACCTTGAAGATCACCTAGTTCCAACTCCCCTGCCATGGGCAGGGACACCTCCCACTAGACCAGGTTGCTCAAAGCCCCATCCAACCCGGCCTTGAACATTTCCAGGGATGGGGCCTCCACAGCTTCCCTGGGCAACTTGTTCCAGTGCCTCACCACCCTCAGAGTGAAAAATTTCTTCCTGATATCTAATCTAAATCTACCCTCTTCCAGTTTGAAGCCATTCCCCCTCATCCTATCACTGTATGCCCTTATAAAAAGTCCCTCTCCAGCTTTCTTATAGGCGCCCTGCAGATACTGGAAAGCTACTATAAGGTGTCCCCGGAGCCTTCTCTTCTCCAGGCTGAACAACCCCAACTCTCTCAGCCTGTCCTCATAGGAGGGGTGTTCTAGCCCTCTGATCATCTTTGTGGTCCTCCTCTGGACCCTCTCCAACAGAGCCATGTCCTTCTTATGTTGAGGGCTCGAGAGCTGGACACAATGTTCCAGGTGAGGTCTCACGAGAGCGGAGTAGAGGGGCAGAACTACCTGCCTCGACCTGCTGGCCACACTTCTTTTGATGCAGCCCAGGATACGGTTGGCCTTTTTGGCTGTGAGCTCGCGTTGCCGGCTCATGTTGAGCTTCTCATCAACAAACACTCCCAAGTCCTTTTCCTCAGGGCTGCTCTCAATCCATTCTCCACCCAGCCCATATTTGTGCTTGGGATTGCCCTGGCCCACGTGCAGGACCTTCCACTTGGCGTTGTTGAACTTCATGAGGTTTGCACAGGCCCACTTCTCGAGTCTGTCCAGGTCCTTCTGGATAGCATCCCTTCCTTCCAGAGTGTTGACCACTCCACACAGCTTGGTGGTGTTGGAAAACTTGCTGAGTGTGCACTCAATCCCAACATTCATGTCTCCAACAAAGATGTTAAGATATATAGTCAAGATATATAGTCTAGTTTACTCAACACACTGTTAAGGACCAAGAATAAATATGGCCCATAATCATAGAGTCATAGAATTACAGAATCATAGAATCATGGAATGGTTAGAGTTGGAAGGGACCTTAAAGATCATCTAGTTCCAACACCCCAGCCATGGACAGGGATACCTTCTGCTAGACCAGGTTGCTCAAAGCCCCATCCAGCCTGGCCTTAAACGCCTCCAGGGATGGGGCATTCACAACTTCTCTGGGCAACCTGTTCCTGTGTCTCACTACACTCACAGTAAAGAATATCTTCCTGATACTTAATCTAAATCTAACCTCTTTCAGTTTAAAACCATTACCCCTCATCCTATCACTACACTCCCTGATAAAGGGTTGTTCCTCATCTTTCCTATAGTCCCCCTTTAAGTACTGGAAGGCTGCTATAAGGCCATAGAGAACCACACAGAATTAGACATCTGAATAGCACACCACTGTTCTAAAGATACCTCATCCGAAATATCTGTGGGACAGCATTTTGAAGAGTCAAAATATAGTAATAATGCTGTCATTTAAACTTTAAGGTTTATCTTCTCATTCTAAGAGAAAACACCATTTTCTTTTAATGTTTGGATGTTCATATTGGTGTGTTAAAACTTAGGTTTTCTTCTAGTGTGATTTTTGTTGTGCTCCTAAAATGTATGGAGAGTTGTCTTCCTGATCTTTTTCGTGGATGTTGTCTAGCTGGATTTTAGTAAAGCTTTTGACACAGTTTCCTACAGCATTCTTCTGGAGAAACTAGCTGCTCATGGCCTGGATAGGTGTAGTCTTTGCTGGGTAAAAAATGGCTGGATGGCTGTGCCCAGAGAGTGGTGGTGAATG
>RSEF01000002.1:137365169-137381976 GCA_003993805.1 Himantopus leucocephalus
CTCTTCCAACCTCAACAATTCTATGATTCTATGATTCTATGAAGTCATCTTTTCCTAGATTCTTTATTACTTACACCAAATTTTAATAGTTCTCTCTGTTCTTGTGTGCTTCATGTCAATTTTTTGTTGTAATTCCTTAACAAGCAGGACAAAAACTTCCCAGTCACTCAGAAATCCTTTAGGACTGCAGAGATTATGTAAATACATACATGCCCTAGGATTTCCTTAAATTAACTCTGATTTGAATGAAAATATATCTTTTCAACTAGTATAATAATTTTCTTACAGGTCTGCAAATTCCTTATCACTCTTGCCACAGCATTGCGTAGTGACACCCAGACTCCAATTTTGTACCATGATCTCTTCTTCTCCTTACAGTTTTTCTCAAAGAAATGGCTCCCTATGACAGAGTTCACTGTCATGGAAATATTTGCCCCTTGCTTTGTTCTTAGATATATGGTGTTACATTTGATTGCTCTTATGTGCTTATGTTATGCTGAAGCCAAATACAATGCTATGTCAAGAGTGTTCTTGACTCCTCTTTTCCCAGCCATTTGGCAACCTAACAGTTTCAGTAGCAAAAAGTTTGTATTTTTTTCCAGTTCATAAATAAAAATGTTAAGTACATTAGGGGCAAGAAATGGTTCCCATGAAGCTTGCCAAACATTGAATTTTGAGATGGTGGCATTTTCAAATATATGGCAACAAATCAAACACAATCAAATACGTTATACTTACATATGAAGATGTTATATTTGACTGTGAATTTATCATATTCACAGATTATTCAGCTAGACTAGACCTGATTTCTCTTAATATCTCTCAACACAGACATTTTTTGTAGGAAGGATACTGCCAGCACTGCAGATCAACAGAGAAAGTCAAGATTCGCGACCTTTGCAAATGTTTTCTGAGATTAGTGATAATACTCTGCAGAGTGGTGATGAAACAATTTAGGACGTGTCTCCAAAGGTACGTGCAGCAACCAAAATAGTTCTGCACAGGCCAGCTCTGCCTGGGTAGGTACAGTTGCTATTACCCAGTTGCAGCAGTTACATGGTGCTCTATCCTGGGTTATCAGATCTGTTTCTCAGCTGGTGTGGTTATGTGACTTCTGCACTTGAATTGATTTGTCCGATGAGTTTCAAAAAAACCAACATCAGGACTGTCTTCTCCTGCACTTATCACCAAGCCCTTAAAGAGAAATCAGACAACCTGTGAAGCTCTTCACACACACACACAAAAAAAAAGGAAACTATGAAGCTTATACTGGTGATCTTCATGGTTTTAAAGCAATCTGAAATGGAAGAAAAGTATAAACATCAAAGATTTCCTGTAGGGAACAGTGGCTCCTCTTGGACTAACGGTATGCAGAAGTAGTACCAGCAGTGTTGAGATTAGAATGCTAAGCACTGTGCTCCCTCATTTGAGGTTGAAACAATGTCAGAGAGCTCTGAAAAATGGGAAGTCTAATTAGTGTGATAGACCTGAAACAGTTCTTGAGAAAGTGACTGTTACAGGTCTGGACAATAAAATAAAATCACAGCTACACAAAGAAATATAAAAGATTTCAATCAGACATGTCTGTTACTGTATGCTGAAGATGCATGCCTTGAAAATTCAAAATATAGCACCTGTTATATAGATCCATGGCAGATAAACTTTTTCTAATTTTATGGGTATGGGAAAATTGATTGCTCAATTAAAAATAAACAACAGGCACATAACCTAGAAGACAATAACCCATAGGAAAGTGCGTGATACAATGTACAAGGAACTGTCCAAATGTATATTAAGGGAAGATGCAAAGCTGCTCTTTTGAGCTGGGCTGCTGAATAAATGGATGTCAGCATGGGCTGTTATGCAATCTATATTATATCATATTTTCTATCTGCCATGCTGACCAAATAAATTAATCTGCCTGATGAATCTGGTCTAAATTGATTCAGTGATTAGAAGAAACAGAGTCATTTAGGGATCCTGGGGGTAGTTGGCAGGATATACTTTGGACTAATTCGTATGCATGTCCAGGTAAATGCCTGAAGATGGATTAATGTAATACTGACAGTGGTCACTGGGATAGACAGAACCTAGAAGAAAGAAACAAATAACACGAGGAAAAAAATTTCATTCAACCTCTTCAGCCTCATTTCAACCAGCTGAACAATAAAGTCATTATCACACTCTTTGTATGATTAAATGGCAGATTTTAAGCCTAGGGTTGCTTGAGAAACTGTTCACAATCCACAGCTTCTGTAAAGCTGTCAGCTCCTTGTCCTCCAAGCCTCTTGAATGACAGTCGTGAGAGATGCTGAGTAAAGTCCATTGAACTGAAGCACTGCGGAGGCCATGCCAAGCCCCTACAAACCTGGACCACAGCTTCTGCGATTCAGGAATGTGCTATATCCCTGTATGTTGAAAGCTGTTTAAACATCATTGATCCTAAAAGGGAAGGGCATTTGGCAAAGGAGAAGATGCCCCAACATCTGAACCTTTGTCAGAAGCTGGGAAAAAAGTAATTATATATCCATCTCTGTGCAGAGCTCATTATTCAAATAAAATCATATTTCTGAGTAAATAACCCAGGTCTGTTACGCTAAGAAGTTCAAAGCAAAGTCAAGGCACAGTACCATTCCAGTAACTATGAAATTGCCACGGATAGCTACTATTTCATAGCTATTCTCACTGTCATAGAAATGAATATAACCGGTGGAAAGTAAGTCAATTTGCAGAAAGCCTTATGTATTATTTTGCTGAGTAAAAGAAACATCAGCTCTGTTTCTTGTTTAGGAAAGTCAGCTATGCTACACGAGCACACGCTGCTCTGTCACCAGCCTTGTGGGTCACGGTTCTAATAGGACTAAGCTACAGACCTCATAAAATCAAGTGTAAACAACTTCTTTCAGTACCACCTAAATCTTATGTTGAGATCAAGTAGCCAGATTAAGTATTCACTAAGGTCTTGTGGTCAAAATATTAATTGAAATTTCAAGGATATTGTTTTTAAAAAAGGAAGAGAATTAAACCGAGGATGAGATACTTATACAGCGACATTCAAAAGCATATCAATGTAAAGAAACATTAAAGAAGAATTTTTAATTGATAGGCGCATAATCTCAGTTCTCCAAAAGAAATCAGTGCACCCAGCATGAAACATATGAGTTTTACAAACATAATTTCAATTTTTTTTATTACCTACGAGCATTAGGATATACTTCCTTGACTCTATAATAATTGCTTGCAGTTAATTACAAATGAAACAGAAGTGCTGGTAATATTAGACTTGCACCCTGCATAAAGCTAGAAATTACTGCTATTACTCTTATTTGCTGAGAATATTGGGTCATAGATGCTAATTAGCAGTTCACAGCCCCCTACAGGAAAAAACTCATTATTATGAAAATCTGTCTTGGTAGCCAAAGCCACCATTCATGTCACTGTGAACGTTTTTGTCAGAGCAATTATAAGGTATGACAAAACTTAAGATTTACTTTTGTATGAAGAAAATTCTGAAGGTTAAAAATACAACATGCTAATCTAAAAATTAATTGCCATATCAAGAAAAGCGATCCTAACCTATTTTGTCTTAGTAAAATCTGACTCTATAGTGGTTAGAATGACAACAAATTTTTATTAAGTGTGCACACAAACACCATTTCTCTAAAAAATATATAAAATGCAAGAAAAACCTCTCCACAGCTAAGTAAAAAAAACCAAAGTAAAATGAGATATAAGCAGCTAACGGAAATGAATGTTGCAAGGTCATACACCTAAAGCAAGGAACACAATTTATTATTCATCAGTAATTTTAGGGGAACATTTTATTTTCCTGTAAACAAGGACCTGATTCAGAGAAAAGATAAGAAAGTAAAACCCTGTCTACCCAAGTTTTCTGCAGAGTTTATTTCAAAAATATGAAGCAGAAAACAGTGGTTTTGTGTGATTTATTAGACCTCTCTCTCCATAGCACATGCAACCAACTTTGTATGCTTGAGGGAAAGGAGACAGTGAATAAAAGAGCAGCTAGTTGTAATGCTGGGCTGAATCCTGCTTGTTTACTGAGACAGAAAAATGTAAATGCCATGTCGGGATGAAGCAGTGGTTTAGGAGTGGTTCTAAGTCATGTAAGGGTGAGGGGGCAGTCATCACTCCTAATTTCAGCCATGTAAAACCAGGCAGTTAGTCTAACACGGTTGCCTGGACTCCTCACGTTGGCCAAACTGGGGGGAGATATACCAGCCCAGAGCAACTCCTTACCAGCTTCTCTCGAATGGCTACGGAGTGCCCCTAAAGCCTGAATACAGGTGAGAAGTTGAGCTTTCCACAGCTTCAGGTTGGAGAAGAAGGATCTCAACTCCCGAAAGATACAAATCCATCCAAAGTCAGATATATTCAGCTGCTTGTTGTTACGTTGAGTACAGCAAAATGATGAAGGAAAAGCAGGAATTTGAATGACATGTAAATGCTGTTCTAAGATGGGGAGGAGGACCATATGAATTGTGCTGCGTTTTAAGGAAAAATATTTCTCAAAATCATAGTCTACCTTGTCTACATTAGGCTAACTTCGCTTTTAGGAGAGCTAACTGGGTTTCCATCAGTGTAAAGGAGAATGGGACTTGACTACTAATGCAACCACACTGCTCACCTGCTAATGAAAATGAGTTTCACTTTCATCAGAGGGGATTACATTAGTTAAAGTTAAACAGAACACAGCATTATTTGAAGACCTCTAATAGCACCCAGAAAAAGAAAAAAAAGTAATTCCTGTCTTAAAACTGGGAAATGAAACCAGTCATGCAATATGCTGCTGGAGAATTTGTTGTCCATATATGCTGGCACCTTGATAATCCCCTGAAACTTTGGTATGGAACCTGGAACTTCGAATAAAAACAACCCAATTCCATCTTACCCATACATTGCAGACCTTGTTTCAAAAATGGGAGATCTGTGTGAGCAAACAGAGAAGGGGCTTGATGTATTTAGGAATGCCTAAAACTATACAAGGACTGCATTATAACGAGGTATATATATTTTTGCAGACATTTAAGAAAATACAACTACCCTATGGTAGGTCTCTTGCCCTGGCGACCCAAATCTGCTCTGCTCCACAGGATACCCTGTTCTACCAGCATACTTTAACTACCGCCTTCTGGACACGCACTTGACGCTATTACTTAGATAATACAGCATGACAATGAATTAACAAGATGAATTGCAAGGTGTAGTTTAGCAGGCCTCTGGGAAACAATTAAACTCTGGAGACGAGTGGTTTTTTTACATTGCTGTATCATAGAGGAACAATCCTGTAAATCTTCACTCGTACAATTAGCCCTCATTCAGTTGAGTGGGAATTTTGCAAAATTAGGTCCTAAATTATTACTAGCAGTGGTTTTTTTTTTTCTGACAGTCAAGGTCAAATGTCACTCCAATCCAGGCAATGCAACACCAAGGTATAGTTACAACCAACAGTCACAACACAGAGTGCGTGACGGTGTGCTGATCACGGTGCCCCAAAATGAGAAGGCAGTGGAAATGGGTACATCTGGGATAACAATATAGCGTTGACCTAGAGGTCACCCACAGCTGACCCCACCACTTCTGCATCTTTAGCATATCCTGTGTATGTTCAGCCATCTTATACAAAGCCAAGCTTTTTCAGGAATTATTTGGGCAGGCTCAAGGTTGGGGCTGGTTGCCAACACTCAGTGGAAAGTTTGGTGGAGACCATCAGTGGCCCAGCCCTGCTGTCCATGTAGACATAGACTGTGTGCTCTGAAGCACAGCTCTCCACGTGCCCTCCTCTTGCACTGGGGAGGAGTATGAGTGTAAATTCTGCCTGTGTTTACAGCACAACATTCTTTACTCTTTGCAGCCAGATAATGCCCTTGGTTGACCAGCTGAAGTGAGTGACGTTAAGAAAGTGTCTGTTTTCTCCTGCAAGTTTCCAGTGTCACAGCTTGATTCCAGAAACATGAACATTTATGTTTCTACATTAAAACAGGAAAAATTATACTACTTAATACTGTATCACAACAAAGTATAATCTAACAATGCATGATATGACATTGTAACGCAGATGGAAACCAAATATTACCACTCTATAAATATATCTCCCAAATTCTATAATAAAATCAATACTTATATGTATTGTTATTACTACAATAAAAATCAAGTAAGAAATATTTTCAGATCTCTGGGCTAGGCCTCCTGTATATTATTCAAAGTGTATCTCTGCTGAATCCTCAAGGACATTCAGCTAAGAATCAGTTCTACTCATTGTAAAGTACAGGTATTAACACACTTCTTGCTTTCACCTGTAGATCTGTTTATAAAGATATGTGCATGTCATTATCACCTTTTTATACATCCCATAGCTAAAATCAAATCACATTAGTATGCATGAGAACATTTCTCGCCTAGTGCGTGCAATATGGTTCTAATACATTGGAGACTAGAGCTCTGCTGATTTACCTCCCCCAAATTTCTTACAGATTCGTCAATATTAGAGTTCTTAACCCAAGTTAATTGATTTTCCTGTAACTCATGTTAGCTAACAAATCTATGAAGGTGAGTGTAGGCACTTCACAAATGCTTGTTGCTCCATGAATTCATGTCGTATTTCTGTGTAATTGTCTCAGAGCTTCCCTTTGTTCTTGGATACACAGAATGCGTCACAGTCAAGGCTATATGGATTTTGGGAGCTAAAGAACTTTAAAAATCACCTCGACAGAAGAAAATAAGGGTTTTATCTTCATTGTTTCTGTGTATTTGTGTGCATGATTACAACAGATACATAGGAAAGCCTTGAAAATTTTTCTAAGCCAAAACACATCCTTAACAAATCAAAGGAGGGGTGGTTTTTGCCTGTTTTAAAGGGGTTTAATGTTAAGAATCCAGGTCTTGTCTACCCTGGAGGACAGCATGTTAGCTGCAGAACTAGTCAGATAGTTACATCCCAAGAGAATGAAGAAATCTGAGCAACTCAGAAAACAGATGTTTTTAGCTATATTCTCTAGATTCTTTACTTTTCTTAACACCCATTTAACTCCAGTAACAAATGAACACTGATGAGAAATGATGTCTTTGTTAAAGATTCAATACCCCTTGAGAGCTCCAAATAAGCATCTGAAATTCCCCAAGAAAGTTCTTCCACAAACAAAAGGTTAATTACATTTTAGCGGGTATCTCCGGGTGAAGGCTATTTCTCTGCCATGCAATTACAATAAGACTAAATTGAAGGGTTTCAGAATTTCAGCGGTTTGATTGATGCGTTCATTAATTCACCTTTTCAAACTACGGAAGAACCAAGTTTTAAATATTTTATTAATCATTTGCATTTTTCCTGAGGTCGTTTTTCTATTGTTACTTTGTCTGATTGATTGGTAACTGATGGCTGGATCAAGATACCAGAGTCCCTTTTTGTCCTGATTTGAAGTGTGTTCACACAATTGGGATGAGTTTCTTCTTGCTTGTAACTTTTAAACTGTTTGGCCATTTTCAGCCAAATTGGACAGAGTTGTAAGGGTTTCAAGCAAGTTGTGTTCCAACAGCTTCCAGGAAATTAGGTGGCCAGGTAGGAAAGGGATACTCTATTTATACCCCACTGCAGGAGAGGCTTCAGGATGAGCTCTCTCTTTTTCACACAGACAATTCACACCGAGTTCACACAGAAAACACAGACAAGGTGTTGCCAAAAGCGAGTCCTGATTAGACACCAGAGACTGCTCTGAGGGCTGCACACCTGTAGGAAACCAAGCTCTGCTAAATCTGATGCACATCAAACTGTTTGATTTGGGGGAAAAAAACCCCCAAAACATTACATGGGCGATCACATTGCAGTTTATATGCTCAACAACTGCCAGAGCTCAGAGTTATTTAAAAGTTACTTCCCCTCGTATAACAAGAGCCACGCAGCTTGCACCTTAGACTTCCCACCCAGCAGCTCTGGTTGGGATAAATGAATATTGGCTGGTGTGTGTACACTGTGTGAAGTTCCCACATTGAAACTCATGCATATGGGTGAAGTTCCCACTTAGACCTGGAATAATGCCAACTACCATCACCTCTGCCACAGTTGGGGGTTTAGTTTGAGGTCAGGATCTTACCTGGGCACTCACTGTAGCCTGATGACAGTCTTCAGGTTAACATATTGTTACGGTGATCTGAGAGTTCCCCCTCCAATCTCAACTGCTGATTGCTCTGACATCAGTTACAAAGCAAACAGAAAGAATTCATTTACTCTCCAGGCAAGGTCCAGCTTTGGCATATTCTTGCTCCTGGTGCCTGCGCCTATAGAGAGGAGCATGCCTGTCTCATTCAATCACTGAAAAGCTGTGAAACCACAGGTCCTCACTTTCCAAACTTTTCCTTTTTTCCTGAGGAATTGTCTATGTATGTAGAAGGATGAAGGATGCTTGTGTGCAGGTAGCTGCAGAAAAGCCACCCAGAAGGACAGGTGACTGCCCAGGAATGGTGCAGGTGATCAGTTTGAGCAAAGGAACAGAAATCTCACAAGGAGTCACTCACAAGGAGTGACAGTATTCTGGAATATTACATCAATACCTTCAGGAATCAGAGCCCTGATGTTCTGTGAATGGTACAAACTTACAGGAAGAATAATCTCCACTCTCATTCATCTTCATTTAAATGCAAAAGACAATATTTAGGTAATAGTCACGACAACCTCCTGGTCTGCACCAATTCATTGACTCCTTTAGTTGGGTGGCCCAGGAATGCCTGGCATTTGTTTGGAGCACCTTCAAGGCTAGACCTGGAAACCCTCAACTGAAGACGTGCTAGAGGGGACTCTTCTCAGTTCGCTCAGGATACATTTTCTCCCATTTTCTAAGCAAGTGGCTTGGAGGAGGTCCCATGATTGTGCCAGTCCCTGAACAGCTTACTAAGTCTCAGGAGGGGGAGATGCCAGTAAAAATCACGCATGTTTTCCAGATCGTAGGCTCTGATTGAGGGAAATGGTTAAACGCGTGCTTCCTGCAATACAGAGAAAAATAACGTACAGTGACATACTTTCTTGCATGGCAGGAACGTAGTCCAGCTGTAGTGGATTGCTGTGAGGGAAGAGATGTGTTTCCTAAAGAGAGCTTCTTTTTGTTCACTAAAAGCTGAGAATTGAGGGGAAGAGGAGAGGGAAAAGGGGGAGAGGAGCTGCTGGCTCTCCCTTTAAAGACATTAATAAGATCATGTTTGGACGTTGCATTTTGAAATAAGAGGATTCCCTTTTTCATTCTAAAAACGTGTCATAAAAATGACACCACTATTTATTGCAAAGCATTAACAAAGACTTTATGTCTATTATTTAACAAGTGAAAATATTAGCTACCTACCACTCTCTCAGTGGTGTTATGCTGAAATTGAAATCTGTGGCTGTCCTCTACCAGCTTAAGCCCACATGCTTCACTTTCCTAAGGATCTTGAAAAAAAAGAAAGGCACCAGTGTAAAATACTTTATCAGATGCTGACCTTCTGGCGGGAAGTCAGAACTGTCTTGTGGGAAAATGAATAACTCCTAGCTCTCAGTCTCATTTTTCTTGGTGCTGTACATAGCCTTGTCCTACCTCCATGCTCTTGCTAAGCTTTTATTTCATGCAGGACTTGCAGAGAATATCAGGCGTCCATTACATTTATTCCCTTATGTTTTTACAGATACATATATAAATACACATACATAAACCCCCAAATCTAATAATTAGTTCTCCTTATGGCAGCATGAGCACTTGTTCCAACTCAGTCTGCTGAAATCATTAAAAAAGTCTCTCTGCCAAGTGAAGCCATGTTTAGTCAAAAACTTTTCCTAATATATCTAAAACAAAACATACACAAAAAGTACTACAGCCTGAACAAAGTCTCTAATTGCTCAAAGACAAGAACCATCCAGAAGAAAACAAGTCTTGGATTCTATTTTATCACGATGTATCATTTTTCTCCTTGGTGTATGAAAGTCTCATCAGAGACTTGAACCAGATTTATAGGTTTCCCACAACTGTATAAGCAAGTAAGCAGCACTAAAGCAGACTCTGTCTAGCTCAGGACAGCAATTACATCGCAACTGTAGAGGAATAGGAGCTTAGTACCAAGTCATTATCAGACACATATTACAAATTCAATATGTGTTGCAGATAAAATATGCATGATTTCTCCTTACTGTATATCATGTACCAAAATATAATGTGTTTCTGAGGCATGAATGAATTTAAAATGAAATATTTTATTGAAAAAACACACAGTTTTCCTGGTATAGGTAAGTGGAATTTAAAATTGAAAATGTTTCACAACCACCCATTACAGCATACTTTGAAATATTCTTAGAATCCAGATTTCCTGCCAGGGAAATGAAGTAGAGTTAAATATCCTAAGCAGGAAGCTTGCCTGATAGACACTATTTACCACTAGAAATTTTTATGACATGAAAAGATGATACTTCGCAAGGTAAACACTCACAGCCTCAAGTCTGGAAGAGTGCAGATAGCATACAAAAAACTGGCAGTATACTATTTTATTGCATGGAAGAACAAGTCTGCTAGAGAGAGGATGATGGAAAGTGAAAAAGATAGAGTCTTGGAAAAGTTTGATCAATATTTTGTGATTGTGGGATTTTTTTGTTTTTATTAAAATGAGACTTTTTGGAGGGCTGATCTGTTTTTGTTCTGTTTCCTACTCTAGCAGGAACCACAAGGGTCTGGGAGTGGGGAGAGCAGTTATTCCAGCGCGTGTAGGATTAGTGGATGCCTACCTCGTGCTACACCTTCAGGGCAGCAATCACGCTGGAAGCTGGGTTGGACCGTGAGCTGCAGGGAGCTGACAGAGCCATGAGTGAGGGCAGGGTAACGCCTCAGCTGCTGTATTTTATCCTGAGGGCTGCGTTGACACTCAATATAAACAGATTCAAGTGCTGGAAAGGGAGATCTGTGACTCTCATGAGGCTGGAACACAAAATCTAAGCCAGTCCCCCTTACAGAGAAGTTGCCCTAAGAAAATCCTTACCCCAAACGCAAGCACACATACAGTCTGAAAGATACTTCCTATGAGAGGGTCTACAGTACTTCTCTGTAGTGCAGGAGAAGTATGCAGAAAAAAAGAACCAGAAACTAGTCAGAGAAAAGGAGAAATAGGAATAATTGAAGTGGCCACAGATGAACTGCAGAAACCAGGAACAGAAGCGTACATTTTCTCATATCTGCCCCTTCCAGTCTTACAGCTGTGCTCTCCCAGCCCACAGCGCAGGTGCATTCCGGGGGTTACTGGTGAGTCTGGGTCCCCCCCCGGTGCTCTTTTAGATGTGTAAGCACATAGCATACCTGCCTGCCCCTTCTGAGGGTGAACTCCTCGCTGATGGAGCCATAACTCCAGAGCACATTTGACCTCTATGGGTTTGGGAAAGCCTTTGGGTATCATTTTTTGTGAAATGCATCACTCTGTTTATCAAGACTTGCGTCTGCCTACATAAGGAAGAATGCTGCCTGAGTGCGGAGGAAGTTAATTATGCACAGAATAATTAATAGCAATTTACTTAGCGCATCTATATACTTACTTGCAGAAATAGGAAGTGCACTTGAAGTGCTCCCATTGGTTTGAGAGAGAGAGCCCGCTGTAACCAGTGCTCTTCCCCTCCTGGGCTGTCAATCCAGGGAAGCTCTGATCAGGGGAATTTTGTCAAATTGAAAAAACGTGGTCACTGGGAAGTATTTGCCTTCATTGACTTGTAGGTGAAGATTTATGAGTCAATTGTGTTTTAATAATAAACACATAGGTTTACGTTACTTGACAGAAGTCACATGGGCTATGCATTGCAGAGAGCCCAGCAGCATTTGCTTGGCCACACGCTGAGAAAAGGCGTTCCCCAGTAGAAGGAGGCAAACCTACCGTCGTTTCTCTTACCATCTCTAGTTTAAAAGTTAACAGTTCACGTTCCTGACCACTTGTTAACCCACTCTCCAAAACGTATTCAGGAAACCTTGACAGATTGCCGTTGTTCAGGGCCTTTGCAGGAATTATTGAACCTGTCAGTATGGCTTTTATTAACATAACAATATCAGAAATAATCTGAGTTATAGTACTGATGTGAGGCCAGGCCAGAGTGTGCTCCCACTTGTATAGCTCTCACAAAGGGCAGCTATCCTATCATTTTGTCATGAAGATTGGGACATGTAGCTGAAAAAAGCCAAGATACAAATTTGAGTAAACATTTTCCATGAGAATGGACTCCCCCCACCTTCTTTGGAAATACATATAAAGGGGGAAGTGAATGTACTCCCATTTACAGTGTTGGCTGATTGATTTTCTCTGCGGATCCACCTTAAATCCTTTCTTTTGTTTTTTTTTTTATTCCCTTAAAGCTGCACCTCCCAGCTGGCATGTCCCAATCCTATAAACGTCTCAATATAATACACCATCATTGTCTGATGTATGGGCTTCCATTTGGTGCACCATGTCCAAAGAATATTTCTTCATGCTCGAATGAGTCATGTATGAGGAGATTAATCTCTCTGGGGGAGAAATTGGTGTCTCTCCTATGGAAGCAACTTGCTATGCACACTTTAGCTGCTGATCTCACTCGTGTTCTTAATATTCAGGGTACAGTTTCTATCTGCCATAAAAATCCTTTTGTCCTTCCCCAACTTGGTGTCATTCTCCAGCCCCGCTTGTAAAGCAAAAGGGAAAAGTTAAAATTAATCTTTAAAATAGTACAGTGAAGTAACACACTCAATGATACTACTCATTTTTAACTTGTAAGCCTGATAGCCGTTCTTTCTAGGTGCCAGGTAGTCTTACCCTTTTCTTTAGCCTGCAGCTCTTAGCATGAGGATATAAACAGCTGGCTTTGCTAAGCGAAGAGGGCATTGGTTTTGATTTAGATCACCTCCCCAGATTCTCAGAGATGAGGGTTAAGCCTATACCATTTTGATTGCTGGCAAGGCAATATTTAACAGGCAGCTTCTGTCTTTGAGAGAAATGAAAGCACAACACGCACGTATCACTCGATGTACATTATCACTTTTGTGTTGGCTAGGAAATAAAACTTGTGTTCCAAATGTTTTCATCAATATGAAAACTTCTTGTGAGCTTCCCTGTTCCTCCTGTTTGTTTCAAATCCCACTTTCACATCCAGTGAGCAACGGTAGAAAGCAATAAGGACAGAAGCATTATAAGTAAATTTACAGGTATATTAATTCACACTGTAATCTGCAATTTAAAAGATCAGGCAGAGCATTTCCCCAAAAAGGACACCTTATTTAAGCAATTACATTTAAAGTCACAGATTTAGTTTTATGCAGCTTTGTTTTTTATTGAAACCTATCAAAAACCTGAGGCTGTCGCAGCCAGTGCCAGTAAGCAATCTAGAGCTATTAATTAGTACACCCATGTTTTTGCCACAACAAACATTTTAATTTGTCCTCTAAACAGTGTTCATGATATTAGCCCTTTGCTCCTGTTTTATTTTTGTCTGTGTGATATACATTACACATGAGAGAGTCCTACGTCCATATGTCCACAAATTGCAGTGGACATATGGCAGCATACAGAAAAGCGGTCTTTTACATTTTGCATACAGAAGCCTTTGCAACTATTATCATGGAGACATTACAGCATCCCTTTATGTCATGTTGCTATTTAGTCAAGTTTGTGTCATGTATTTGAACCTTCTCAGCTGGCTTGATTTATTTTAATTGTAGGCATCGGGTTAGTCTATTTGTAACAAGCGGTGTGCGGAAATTGCCCTAGTAATAATTCCTGCAACAAATGTCATTTATTTAGTTGATTACAAAGAAATGTTGGTTATACTTGCAGAAGAGGACAATAAAATGTTTTATTTTTAGACATGTATTGAATGCTATTTGTCATTAATTCTCTATCTAATGAAAGGATATATGAGCAAAGCATTTCCAAAGACAATGGAAAAAAACAGCCCACAGGAAGGATTTATGTTTCATTTTGAATTTGAGAAAGTGGTGTCATCTCATGAAAAATCTATCGAAAAAATTATATTGGTTAAAAAAGCAGGTCGGTTTGAAATGGCCAGACTTCAGTACAAACCGCAGACATTCCATGTAAACAAGGTATATTTTAGGAGGGGGTATATGAAGATGCTCACTTTCAGGCATTCGGATAAAAAAAAAAATATCTCACAAAGAATGAGTGAACTGTTCCTTCCCAGCCAGCTCGAAGCAACCAGCACAGTTTGGAATATCATTAGTAGACGCTGATGGGCCAAGCTCAGAAGTGATACTTGGATGAGTGTGGGAGCTATTGGACGTATGTCCACACGGGCAGTGCTGCTAGTGACCTTCCTGCCCAACTCCTGTGGTCTCAATCTCAACATTTTCCATGCTTTTTTAATAAGTAATTTTGTTCTCAAAATATTCTGAGGAAAAGCCAGTGATAAAGAAGCAAGCCAGGAAAAGAGACTATAACTGCATCAGACACATTTTGTATTGAGATACGCTCTAAGAGCAGGATTCAGCTCAACTCACTCCAACTGTCTAAAAGTATGGTCCGTCCACTCCAGCCTACTGAGTAGGCTCTCTTTCAGGTGCCTTCAGAGGTCTCATCCGTTTTAAGGAATGAATTACTACTGGAGGTGTCTGTGTCTCTCCAATGCCTATGGAAAGAGTGTAAACAGGAGCCAGATTAGGCACCTAGATGGCTAACATTGTCAGCTTACCTGGCTGATACTAGGCAAAAGGAACTGTACTCTCAGGTTAAAGTTTCTCCCCAGACAACAAACACACTGCAGAAGATAATGAAGCCTCTCACTTGCAGTAAAGCTTTACATGAGTCTTTTTATCTGATGTTTTAATGACTATAGGCCATACCGCCTTTTCCATCCTACTCAAATAGGTGCTCCTCTATGGGGTGTGCAGCAAGCACAGCTGGGAACAGGCTCTGTTCTGCTCCACCACATACCGGCTGCCAGCGGTTCCCAGAGCCAGCACCAGCTGACAGCGCTTGGGGTTCATCGTACCCTGCATTGGCTCTCCCACTCTCTGCCTGACATAATTTACGCAGTACAAAATTGAGCATGGAGAGGGAAAGGGAACAGATACATTGGGCACAAAACAAGCAAAGTCAGGCAGAAAATCTGCTCCTGTCAGTCTAATCCAGCTGCTTCTGACATCATGGCAGAGATCTTACAGATGTTGGCAACAGTGGACCTTTCTCTTCTTATTGCAATGATTACTGTCAGGTGCAAAAAGACATCTGCAGCTTTATAAATAACAGTAAAGCAATATCTAGGCTCAAACAGCACCAATAATTTCTCTGTAAAGACTTATTTATACATACACAGCTAGGGGAGAAACAGCCAAAGGGCAAACTGCTACTTCGGTTGTCCTGAGCAAATCTCAATCGTTCTGCTGTTTCTGGTGCAGGGAGAAGGAGGAGTAGCATCACCACACACCTCCCATTACTCCCGCGCCAAGCTGGCGTGGGGAGAAAGATCTGAGAGCCTTAATCGTGCTAGAGCCCTGTGCAGACAGACAGACTGACGACAGCTGTGCGCCTCCCACATTGTGGCTACCTACTTGTAGAAGGTATAACCAATCTGGTTTCCTAAGGCTAAGCAATAAAGGTTCTGAATATCAAGGTTAAGTAACAAATACAAAGCAAAGGGAAAGTATTCCCTCAATTCTTGAATAAAACATTCCAAGAAAGTGCAGTGCTAATGGATCTGAAAAAATAAGCACAATGTAGCAATGCAGCACAGTGTCTCCTTGAGTGCAAGGAACATCATGCACACCGACTGGTTTAAATTTTATGTAGTTCCACCCCACACATTTCAGATGGAGCAGTACCAAACCCTTCGTTTCCGTGTTTCCTCGCATGCAGCAGGTACAAGGGGCTGCTCTTTTCCTTGTAGTCATTAAGCACCTTCCAAGCAGATGACAAGGACCGTTGCCAGCTAAACTAAGCGTGGATTAAAACTACTTTTCTTGTGCCCGGTTACAATAGTTACCTGGCAACAAGTATTCATTTTTTTTTTCTCTCCCCAAACTGTTAGTGTAGGCAAAAATGTGAGTACTAAATGAATTTCCAAATTAAGTGTAGAACTCCTGCCAGGATTAATTTCTTGGCTGGGATGGAGAGTGCGCTCCCCTGACTCCTGACAGTTCCACAAAGACCATGCTGTCCCCAAAGGTTGCTCATTGCTTCTGCTAAGCTATAGGTCTATGGTATGGGAGTAAAAAGCACAACAGCTAGAAGGCAGAGGGACAAGTCATCAGGAACAAACCTGAGGTCCTGTTAGCTTAGAAAACCAGTTCAATACTTGTAGTCCTCACCAGACTGATTTCAGCATGTAACTGTCTGTTCTCTTCCTTCTTCCTTATAGATTGGACTTGGTTGAATGTGAACTTACAGGACCATTAAATTTGAAAAGCACACAACTCTACTTGTGCTATCAAAATGATGGGCAGGCTCCCCAGTGAGGCTGTAGCTCCATTGGGTCTGACATGACAGCACACCTAGCAGAGGATCTGTCCCAGAGTACGTGCTCGTCTTCGCTAGTCAATCCTCATGCTTCAATTGAGAGAGATTTGAGGTTTATTTGTTTTTTAAAACCTGGCGTGATTTTAGCTGCCTGCTTCTAAAATCTGAGAAATACCACGGTGCAAACCAACAAGTGTCTCCCCATGCTTGCTTACAACAGCAAAAAGGACTCTAAGGCCAAGGCCTAAGTCTGATGCACCTACTTCTAAAAAATAACTAAAAACGTAAAAATCCTTCCTGGAGCAGACTGAGCACAGCATATATCATAGAATCATAGAATGGTCTAGGTTGGAAGGGACCTTAA
>RSEF01000002.1:137382076-137403804 GCA_003993805.1 Himantopus leucocephalus
GACACAGTACTCCAGGTGGGGTCTCACAAGAGCAGAGTAGAAGAATATATGCCAGAAGGATCCTTAATGCTTTGGGAGTATGGGACAAAACAGCCTGTCTTATCTGCTGTCACATTGTGAAAGTGAATTTGTGCACAGTTGTAGGTACAGACATACAAATATGAACAGCAACAAGCATCACACCCTTAGGTCCAAGCTTATTCTTCTTCTCCCACAAGCCCACAGTTCCCATTTCAAGTCCCAAACGCTTTGACCTGGAGCTCGGTTCTGGTGCCGTTTCACCTGTACAGATGAGGAGGGAGGCAGCCAAGGGAGACTCAGCGGGAAAGAGGGTTAAGGACTTACCAGTCACAGGCTGTGTGCTCAGCAGAAGGCAAATCCCCATTCCCCATTTATATGTGTTTAGATGATTCTTCATGAACTCCAGTTTGGTCCCGCAAATGCTTTTCTTACCTAGGTCTGTACCTGTACCCCACCCCTTTTTTAATCAATTCATTAGTAAAATTTCTGAAGCTTCCAGTTTTCGTTCCCTTTTCTCTCCACTGCACATGAGCACATCCTTGTCTTGGTCTCCTGCAGGAATTCCAGTTTCTGTAGTGTTTTTGCATGTCATCTTCTGTTGCCCCCTCTTGCTTTTCCACCCACCCTCCTCAGTGAGGGTTCCCTGCTGCTGCCCCCAGCTCACAAACAGGCACTGGTGGGATGCATGGACAACGCCGTTGCACACAGCAAGCGAGAGCAGGCTGGCAATAGGCCTCCGCAACTCGGTTCTTACCCCCACCCCGACCCCCAGACACTGCTCAACACCCTGAAGCCCAAACACGTCCAGCACGGCAGGCAGGGCAACGCTTTCCCTGCTCCACCAAGGGTGTGTGCGGGAAAGGCAGCCTGCTTCACTGCTGCAGTGTAATCAGAGGGCAGCGACCTCACAGCTGCGAACTATAACCTTTTAGAAAGTGTTTAATGCAGTCTTTATGGCAGCTATTATTTTTACAGTGTTTTCACTTTGAGAAAGAAAACAGAGCAAATGTTTACAGCAGCTTAACTAAATAAGCTCCACAGGTGAGGTGCAGAGCTCACCTGGGCCAGCCCGGCCCACCTGGCAGCTCACAACTGGAAGTCAAAGAGGGGGTAGAAATGGACCTTCACTCGGAAAGGAAAAAGTTTCTTCCCCTGCTTCAGTTTTTGTTTGTTTCTTTAAGTAACAGACTGCTTCAGAAAAATAAACACACAGAAGGGCTCAGGGCAAAGATACATTTTGTATACAGCTTTAATGAAAACATGTTTTTCTTGTTAACACCTTGTTATATCCTAAAATCACAATACAGAAAAAACTGTGAATAAGGCTGCGTGCATAGACATCTCAGATTTTTAATG
Organism: Himantopus leucocephalus; assembly: GCA_003993805.1. Lineage (NCBI taxonomy): Eukaryota > Metazoa > Chordata > Aves > Charadriiformes > Recurvirostridae > Himantopus > Himantopus leucocephalus. The sequence continues at coordinate 137,383,454 of RSEF01000002.1, forward strand.
AAATTCACAAACCAACATAGCTTCCCCCACATGCTCGCCGCTACTATGGCATCAGCAGCTCTCGGTGTGTGTGAACCTAGCTGAGCACTACCTGTGTGCTCTCCCCACACGTGGCGCGCTGCAAGGACTCCTCGAGTACAGGTCTGTAGCACCTAAGCTCTTCTCTCAAGTGCACAGAAATGAGATATAACTGTCAAAGCCACAGGCCGAGAGTATTATTTTTCATTAGAGGTCACTTTTGCAGTCTAACAGACAGTCTACTTTCATACAAGCCAAAAGCACTAGTCCATAGACTGGCTAAAATATTAGAGGAATTACTCTGCACAGCCTCTCAGAGTTTGGGGTGGATTTTTGTTTCACCGCATTATGATTAATACATTGGCAAACAAACACTATCAGAAGCTTTTATCTGAGCAGCTTCATAAGGCCCTTCAGGACTCCACATAACATGTTCCATCCAGGAGATAATATTTCCGTTTCAAAAGACCTCAGCAGCTTCTTTCCAACAAAATTTCGTAATTTAATTCCCTGCTGAACCACGTCGGCCAAAGCTGCTGGGTTGCAGAAGTTAGACAGGATTCAGAAGACAACCGTTGCCACACAGCGCTGGAGAGGAAATGCCATTTGGGGAAAAAAAAAAAAAAAAAAGTGACACTTTTCTCTGATAATGACCCCAAAGTGACTCTGTTCGCTGGTAATGATCCAAAGCCCCACGTTTCTGCGATCTGCTGGGCCGCCATGAAAGAGCGGCACGTTGCTGTAATGAGTGACGGCAGTCGGAGAAAGGATCTCAGGACAATGCTGACGCTGGAAAGTAGGCGCTGGTTGTTCAGCAGGTAATGAAACCCTAGTTGTAACGAGGAGACAAGAAAAGATGGTACTGGAAATTGCTGGTGTTTGAAGTCTGAAACTCAGTGGGAGGGAAAAGAGAAGCAGTTTTTGTGAAATACCTTGTTCTTGGGAGTTTCAGAGAAAAATCCGTGCTTTGGGGCGCCTGAATGCTCACTCAGATCAACTCTTAAAGAAGGAGTTTGAATTCCCTCATATATTTAGTGGCAAGAGGGGGCCTTAAAGCAGGATTTAGACCCACTTTATACCATGTTATTAATATCAAGAAGCCATAAAAGACCTTTAGTGTTATTGCAAATCGGACTTTGAATCCCAACAGAGTACAAAAACTGAGGCTGAACTAGAATATCAAACCCAGACTTTGGCAAAGTTCAGAAACGAATCTCCCTTTAAAACTGTTACTCAGTTTAGAAAATAGATCAGTCATCTGATATGTGAGCTGCAATTCCCATTAGCTCTGGGGAAATTCTCCTATTGATCTGGACTCCCAGCACAACTGAACTTCTGCATAAAAATTACTGCCCTTGGAACATCGCTACTTTACTATTTGTAAGGACAAAAGAAAACTACTGCAGATTTTATAGGAATAAAGTGTTTTGTTTCTCAAAAGGATACAAGACTATCAAACCTAACAGAGTAGCCTCCGGTGCAGATGGGTCGGTACGATATACCCACTCACTCCTGCTACTTCTTCAGTGCGGATACAATAGCATTATTTTTAGCACAGCAGGTGTAGAAAAGGGTGGTTTTGAAAGAAAGAAAACAAGAAAACAAAAATAATGAATTATTTATGCAAGTTAAATCAAAATATGCTCCATATAAATGTTTAATCAGGTTTTCACCAACTTCTCTCCATATGCTCTGCCTTGCTCAACAGCAGATTTCTAATGGAATCACTAAATATATTTTAATAGCTCTGTACATAGTATTATGCAATTCAACTGCTGCTTATAGAGCTTTTTCATTCAAAGCAGCTACAGTAAGAGAAACAATAAAGTTGCTCAGAGTTAATATTTAAAGAAAAGAATCAGTAAAAACTATTGAGGGATTTTTCTTCCACAGCCTATTTGTTACAGGAGAGCGTTGCAGGGGGTGATGGCCATGTGATATATACAAGTACAATCATTGCGCCAATGCACATTGGGGCAGATGAAGGTCTTTTCCACATTTGAGAAATACAGGTTACATTTGTCTGACAACTTGCTGGGACAGCCAAAGGAGAGATCACTCTAGCTCTTATATAAGGACTCTGGAAGGCACCAAAAGCCTCCACTGCTCTTTTTCCCATCTTTCAAAAGCATTCAAATGAAATCAAAGCCAGTTTGTGGCTTATTACACCTGGTTTGCTCAGTTACCAGCTTTTACCCCACAGGGCCCTCTTTTTAGGAGCGCCTGAGAACTAGAAGTCAGTATCCTGGGTGGGCTGTCAATCACCACCAGCAATAGCAACTCCCCAACCAAACCAAAATACCTACAGAGCTCTTCTTCCTTTTCAGGAACACCAAAAACCTGACACACAAGTGCTCACTCCCCATTTCCAGAACATAAGCAATTCAATACCCTCAGCTTTCCCTCAGCACTAGCCGCTCTGTTTCTTGTCTTCCTTTTTATACAAAGCAGCTGGTCCCTGCAGATTAACAGAGCCCAGCTGCATCTGGTCTCCAGCCACTTAACCCCTTCTGAGCTGGTTCCTTATCCCTGCAATAGAAAACAGGATTGTCAGATTTCCAGGACCCTCCTGGGGCTTGCAATAGGAGCATCCTTCCCAGCAAAGACAGCGTAGGTTTCAAACTGGGGAGAAAAGCTTACCATGGTCTGAAAAGATTTTTATTTCATGTGGTAAGCCTAACTCTTTATAGAGCTTAGAGACAAGAGTGTGGGAGAATTAAGCATACTTGGAAACAATAGTGTCATATACAAATATATCAAGGATTTATGGACATTATTTTATAACTTGTTGAGTTTGATGGGGAATGATCTCTGCTCTGTAACTACTTAATTATTTTGTAAAATACTCTATTGTTATGCTGTTGCTCTTTAAGCATGCTGCATAGTAGTTAAAAAGTATTTAGACAGATTGTGCACCTGTATGAAATTCTTCCAGGCTTTCCAGAGGGGACCAGAGTCATATTCACAAGGATTTATTCTTAGGGTTTGTGAAATCCTCAGAAACATGAGGTCAATATTATGTAGGTATTTGTGGCGGCTGCAGCATTTAGTACCTGCTGGAGAAAATCACAAAAATTAAATATTAGTAGTTTTGTCAAAAATGTCTATGTATGAATTTAGCTATGCTTGCAGTAAGAATGTCTTTAAGCATTTTATATTGGCTATTTTTTTTCACCAATATAAACTTCTGAATAATAATTTGAAATTAGAAGTAAAGGTGTTTGAATAAAATGTATTTGCAGAGAGGGCTTCCCTCTTTAGTGATAAAGTGTTTTTTTGATATCTCGAAGTACATATCAACCGTAGCTTAGGAAGATGAAAAAGGGATAATGGAGTTGAAAGAATAAAGGCCTGTGGACTTCAGAATTTACTAGGATTATAGATCCAGTAACCTGTTGTCTCCCAGTCCTTCAGCTTGGTTCCAATAAAGGGAGATATTCTTCCATCACTGCAGCTTTCAGCTCTTGCTCCCACTAAAGAATTTCCTCTTTGGAACACTGTTGTACCCTTTCCTGGCAATTCTGGTTTAAGACAGCAATCTGCTTAATATCAGTTATACTGTCTTCCAAGTGAGCCATCTAAAGGACACTCAGGACTCACGTAACTGCAACTAGAGCTGTTCTCCAGCTCCCCGAATAGGCAACCAGACAAGCCTGGACGCCGCCGCTCATCTTTCCAGACATTATGTAGTTCGGCTTTAGCTGTGATGGAAACACTTCTCACTGCGTCTGTGTCTCCCCTCTCCAGCACTGGGAGGAACTGAGGCTGTCCAAAAGAAAGAAGCAACCGCTCACATCTTAGCCCAACCATTAAGACTTTCTGAAAACTCAAGAGGTGTAGAGCAATAACCCACCACTCTACCCCACCTCAAACGCATCCAGTGGGCTTTCCTGTCTTTGGCCACATTTTAGCAGCTCTTTTTATGGGACCCCAGCGGGTTGGCTTGTATCCTCTGGACCAGAAGGTTTCTTCTAACTTCATCTGAGCCAATATTTTTTCCACATGAGACTCATGAAATTCATTGCTTCATGATGTGCTTCTGACCCTGGGAAGCCCCAGAGCTACAAGAGACAGAGCCAGCTGTTAGTCTAGCAGAAACTGCCAGGTTTGCGAAGACCTTGCAATGGACCCAGAACATCAGCAGAAGTAAAGGACCCTGGGGGAAGAGCAGACCTTAGCTTAAGTCAGACCGAAAGGAGAGCAAAAGAGAAACAGGGAGGAAGAAGAGTTAAAGTGAGAAGAAAATAGCGAAAAAGTCTAACTCTGAGCCAAGGAGATTCACGGGAGAGCTGCTTGTTTGTGCAGGCTGATAGCTGGGCTGGATGGGGGCTGAACTGAAGCAAATGTGAGGCAGGAGAGTATGGAAGGATCGGGTCAGTTTGGGAGGGAAAGGCATTGAATACAGAGATGTATAAAGTGAGAAGATAGTACAGAAATAAACTTTAGAAATGAAGACAAAGATTCTTAGAAATGGAGTATTAATTGTAATTTTGAGTCCTCTCCTTCCTGTGGTGCTTATAACTGCAATAACAGATTAATATACAATGTTGCCCTGAGTGCAGAGTTGGTATGCTTCATATAAAACAGGCTGGGTTTTTTGGGGGGCAAGGGGGAGAACTGGGCATGAAGGGCCTCAGAAATTCCAGTCTGAACTGTATACTTTTATTTCTGAGCAGAAAAAAAGCATAATCCAGAGTCACTGCAGTCTCCACCCACCAGTGCTCTACGAAACAATGGATGCAAACGAGGAGCTGGTTAAAACCAGGGTGTTTTTAGTAGCTGAGAGACCCCCGCCACTCACCGCAAAACCTAACACGGAACTGCCCACTGCTTCCTACACCCGCTAATCAATCCCCCTTCTGGTCTCCCTTCATTTTTCATCCCGTAATATTCAGATCAAAGCATTCTTGCCATACCGTCCCCTTCCCAGAGCGTAATGTAAAAAGGTTAACAGTTGAAGGTCACCAGCCTCCGTCTCTCACCGCCCTGTCTGCTGCCATGCCTGGTACGAGCACAGGCCGCAGCTGGCGCGGGGCCGGGCCGCAGCCTCCCGCTCGCCCGGCGAGCAGATGCGCCGGGGCTGGGTGCCGCCGTCGGGGTGCACCTGTTGGCTTGCCACCATCTGCTAGCCAAAATGGTGAAAAGCCACACCCAGCCCCGGCCGGCTGAGGGGGGAGCTTATAATCTCTTCCCCACAGGCTTCAAAAAGGGCGGCCAGGGCATAGGCCGCACAAAGGGGTGCCCCGCACAAAGGCCCAACCCGGCTCAGCTCGGCCTCGGGGGGCACCTAATCTCCCGTCATGGCGGGGGGTGGGAGGGCTGACAAGAAAGGGCTCGTTAAATACATCTAGAGAGCTATTACCTGACAAGAAAGCATCATATAAACTGCCCTTTTTNCCCTTTTTTTTTTTTTTTTTTTTTTTTTTTTTGAGAAAGAAAGGTATTAGGTTAACACGGATACTAATATTAAGCAAATTAAGCCACGGTGGTATTTTGGAAGACTATTTGGCGATGTGGGAGCCTTGTAAAGACGCTGGTGCTGGTCCTCGCTAATGGGGATGACTTGTAAGCTGCATAGCTTGCTTTGGAAACTGGAGGCTCCGTTCAGCACACGCCATGGCTGTTTCTGATGAGGAATTACCGGACCTGCCGGAGCCAGCCCCAGCAGCCACTGCCGGCACTCCCCAAAAGATACGGGCTATGTGGAACTTGTCACCGAAGTGCTTAAAAATGCCTTTAATAGCAAATTTATACGAAAGCAAGAAATAAGTGGAATACAGACAGGATTTATGCAAAAAATAAAGGTTATTTCAGAAACTTCCCATTCCAATCTCTGAGTTATCCACAACAAAATAACGCAGAAACTAGGACATATAATTGTATGACCTATTCAGGCTCTGTTTTAGTGTTCATTTTTGATGTATTTTCCAGCATTCAGTCTAAGAGTGAGGCAATAAGACGGATGCAAGGACAACCTGCTAACATCGAACCTTGTCTTGAGCCCTTCCTGTGGAGCACTCTCAGTTTCGTCGGGCTGCAGTAGCAGCAGCCTCGACACCTCAGCTCTTGGCTTCTTTATCAGGCACATCTGATCTTTTTCGTAGCATTTCTCTCCATTAGATGCAGAAAGTCGCCACCTTACTCTCCCTTAGGCTATCCCCCAGTTCCACAGTAATCTGGGACTTAATTCTGTAATAGCACAACCTCGGTGATCTTGCCCGCTGCCAGTACACGGGCTCACGCTGCGCTGGACAGGACTGTGAGCCCAGATCCACACAGGTCATGCTGGAAACTAAGGGGAAGACTAGTTTTCACCCAGTCTCTGCGCTTACAGGCAGTACGAAATCAAGATGCCCCTGTCTCTGAGACCTTGAGCACAGCTACTTCGTTATATCAGCACGCTGTGCTGTTTGTTTGCTTTTTTTGTCCACCTGTGCGTTTATGCCCAAGGGCTACACTGGGAGCTCCCTGAAACAGAGACTCGTCTTTGTTATCAGTCACTGTGCTACAATGGGACTCCAATTATTCTTTTTTTTTATCTTCCCCATCAGGTACATTAATAGAAATATAGCAAATAAAATAATAATGACAATATTGTAAGAGCTGCTCATCACCCTTAGGCTCTGAAGCTGGGGAGAATTATGGAATGGAATGGTATGGAATATTTTTTCCAGGAAAACGCTGGAACTTTCATCATTTGAAATATTTTAATTTAGAGTTGATAAAGCAGTAGAGAATGGGGTAATGATCTTACATCCGGAGGGATTAGGACTTTTCTATCTCTAAATTTGCAGAAGCTATCTGAAGGCAAACATTGAATAGAAATGTCTTAAATTACTGTGAGCAATCCAAATTTTTTAAGAAAGTTAAATATTAAAATATATAAATAAATTACAAGTTTTCCCTTTAAAATATGCACGAGGTAATTCAGAGCAAATGTTAGAACAAGTCCGTCTGCTAAATTAGTTGCAAGGTACTAGTGGCTACTTTTCCATTTACGCTAATGATGAGAAATGTAAAAGGCCAGCTTCATAATTCAGAGTGTTCATTTCGAGAGGTTCCAAGAACACTTACAGTAGATGCGTCTGTCTAGCTAATCAGCCAGTTTCTTCTCTCCTTTTAAGACCGAAACACAATTACAGAACCTGTAGTTCCAATCTTTTCATTTCCCCTGCCCCACACTAAAATATGTTTCAATGTAAGGAACGCTGGAGGATGATAGAGTTGAATTAACACCCTTAAACTAAGCATATTGCATTCTCTTAAATCAATGGTTTCACTTCTGCCCTCAAGCAATATGTGATTTGTAAATTTGAGACATGCTACCTTTAGGCAGTAGGCAATCTCTTTAAAAACACTAAAGTAGGCAACATATGGTGGCACTGTGCAATATGAAATTGTTCTAAAGATACAAGTTTCCAGCCTCAGTGGTACAAGCCCAATTTTAAATAAAACATAGTATCATATGGTTCCTGCTTAAACACTGCAGTAAAAAAACCTGGCTATATGGTCATCCTCTAAACAACAGAGGGAACAGTTTACACACGTACACTTGGAAACCCACTGTCTATAAACATGCAGTCACCCACTACCTTTCAATACATGTAAATACTGAAATATGACAGCTTGTGTATTTGCAGACCCTTGTAAGCTCACGGATTTCTCTTTTCTTACTTTTATTTCTGGTTTAATCACACAAACACAACCATGGGTATTTTTTTGTTGTCAACGCATATGTGTAGCTCATAAACCATACATTCTATGTTCACATTTTTCTACTGCTGAGACCAGCTGGGTCACATTAGTCATGTCAAAGCATGTCAAGGACTATAACATGTAATTCAGCCCAATGTTACGGTGAAGGTGAATCTGTTCCATTACCCATGCAGAGAGGGGATAGTGGTATTTTAGCTCCAGGACATGACTTTTTACTTAAGTCTGCTCTTATTGTCAAATGCACATACAAATTCCCAAAGCGTAACATAACTTTTTATCCATTGGTCACAAGGACAGGAAAGAGATCAGAGGAGGAAAATATGTTTTATTATTAGTCATCAATGACCTGATCTGGTAGCTTAGCAATTGATTTGAAAAAGCTTAGGACTGGACTTGGAAAAGAGAAATTATTACTGTGCTGGTATGTAAACAGCCAGATCCCAACTTCTATTCCTATTTTTGGTGTCACAAAAACCATACAATTACTTTGGTCTGTAATTTAACCTTGTATATGTTGTACTTCACTGTTCCTGTCTGGAAAATGGAGAACTCTTACGCATGAATAATTTTCTTGTAAAACAGGGAGAAAGAAGGTTTTATGAAGGCTTCATATGATTCTGCCTTTGCTCTGTAGCCCTTGTGTATTCTCTTTCCCACAGGTGGACTTCAATAAGAGGAGTCTGAATGTTCTGCCCACTGACAGCTCTAATCAGTCATTAATTATAAAGGCCTCTTGCCTTGATCAGGTTGTCTCCTAGGCTCAGACTCCTACAGTGGTTTTATATAGCAGTCTATGGTAGCAGAGGCAGCTGGACTGTACGTTGGTAAGAAAGCGATGAAAGAATCATTGGGAGTCTGGATTTCTTCTCTATAGGAATTTTACAAATTGTATGCTACACTATTGATGGTGCAAAATTCATCAGTTGTCCTCAGCCATAGACACTGGAGAGTAAAGTAGTGCTATGCTCCTTTGGGAAGCATGGAATTGGATTAATCAAGACTGCTTAGTGGATGCATCAGCTTATTCCTGTGGCAAATATATTCTTTACAGACAAATGACCTCTAGGCTACTCCTTTGAAACTGGATATTTAAAGGTATTTAAACATCTAACGCTCATTGACTTCAATGAATTTAAACACATCCCTTTAGAATTCTGACTTTTAGCCATGTGAGTATGAAAACGTTAGTGCATGGCTTGCTCTTGTCCGGACCCCATTCCCACTTGATCATCTTACTCAGGGATTCAGCAATGAAAAATCATAGGTAAGAACAATGAAAAGTCACAAATGAGATAGATAGAAATGTTTGGTTAACTCCGGAGAGTTTTCTTTTTCTCCTGGTGAAAATCTTCAGAACTGTGCCCCATTGGATATTTTTCAGTGACCCCAAGACAGCAGAACATAACTGCATGTTGGCATGCCTCTTGTGCTGCAGCAAGGGCCTCCTTAAGGGCAGATCAGTGACTCAGTGGCCTCATCTTGTCTAGAGGATTGTGCCACTTAGAATAATTAGCCAGGACAAGTACAACAATTCTGTGGTTGGTATGTGACCTGGCAGTAAAATAAATATATTGGTATTATTTAAACTTCTTTTCTTGGGCACTGTCTACATTCAAATCACCTTCAGACATGCTTTGATGAGTACTGCAAACCCTTCCTTTATAGATTCTAAGTCAAGCGCAAAAAGCAAAACTATCTTTTCTGTGACAGACTTACACGTAGGTCTCTCCACCGTGCATCTTCCCTATTTTGAAGTTTTCCACAAGATTTATTTGAGGTAGTGTGCTCTATAACAGGTGATCTTATTACAAGCATTCTAACTCAAGGTTTTTCATCTGCTGCTTCTTACCTACTTTTTCATCTCACTTGTTGTGTAAGCATATTGTGTAATTATTGTATCCATGACTTCTAACTGGATTTTTGAAATACAGATGGGCTCCTCCTTTTGCACAACAAGGTATAGCTGTGCTGAAGTACAAGGAGCTGGGATCTTTTATAAGAAATATTGGTCTTACTCCAGCTTTTACTTTACTTGTTATGGTACTAATTGTCTCAGGGTTGTTTGCCTGATAAGCAGAAAAATAAGATTACACATGTGGACTACAGTCAAAGTAATGATGCCAGGTAAATATTTTGTCACTACTATTAACAATGGCAATTATGGAGCCCCCTTCACTTCAGCAGAAATAAACATGTGTAAGTCTTTACAAAAGACACATTGCAACATGAAAAGTTCAAGAACAAGAGCAAGTTAGACTTTATATTGCAGATGAGTCAGGAAACAACACGGTATGACTATTCTCCATGGTTTTGTATCAACATTAAAATGCTTCTGTTCATGGGATGCATTAAAAAGTTTTATAGTTTGACAAACAGACAAATACAAGCTAATTAAAGAAGCAGTATTATGATCCATACTAAAACTGGATAGCTTCTTATTCTACTTTGACTTCTGATTTTTCTTTCCAAATAACGTCTTTTCATAGCCCCTGGAAATATAACAATGCTCAGCGATAAAAGAGAGTCAAGTTTCAGTTTTAGCTTACAGGGCCCTTTTTGCAAGAGTTGAAATCCAAAAGGAGTTTTTGCTAACTTGCAAAGCTTGCACTGTAACTAGGTTCATTTTTCAATTAATTAGTGATTCACCCCACACAGCCTATCTAGCATTTGGGTACATATCTTTGGAAAGGTTCCCAATAGTGGCACACAGTTACCGCAGTCACACCCACAAGTGTATCAAGTCTACCTGGAAATGACCAACCACAGGTTTAGCTGGTTACCTGCACATACAAATGCTGTGACCTGTGAATACAATGCATTATAGTGACGTACAAAACCTATATTTGCTGTGAATAAAATTAGATGAAAGAGTGCATGCAGGGCTGCAAAAATCCTGGTAATGTTGTCAGACAGAGGACATTATGACAGTCCTCTGTCTCCTGTCCCCTTCTGCTCCCACCCATAGAAACCAAGTAGAGCTTGTTAGCTATTGGACTGTGCTACCAAGTTAAGTGCAATGTTTGATTAGATCCTCAAAACTTCAGAGCAGGTTGGTCTGTACTTACATTTTCACAACTGGATCAGGTAATATTTGTGGTATTTCTTGGCAGCAGCTAAGACTCAGGTGAAACATGACAATTTTGATTAAATTTTGTCAGAGCTCTGGGACTGTTAAAATGGGAAAATCAAACAAAAGTGAAATGTTTTTAATATTGCAACAGATACATATAAAATTTGTATGTACTTTTATGCAGGAGTGGCTGTGACAGAAATACTTTTCAGTACAGAAAATTTTCCTATTATTGTAGAGAACTGTCCCAAACCTCCAAGGTAAGCATGTCTCTGTGTGGAGAATACACTGCAAAGAATAGGTGGTAGATTTGGCCAGTGTCTCTTTTTTGTCTCTGCCTAACACAGACAGGATCCCACACGTGAGTTTTATTTCAGACCTCTCATAAATACAAAGCGGAGGAAATGTTCTCATGAACCCCTGCAAAGAGAAGCCATCAAACCTCACCTCCGAGCTGTAAAACAGTATCATATGCTTTAGGTACTGTGATGTATTCCTACTTACAAATGTCCTTGTGCTGTCTGGATTTCATAAATCAGATCACAGAACAATAGAAAATTGACATAGAAGGAGTCTGATAAGCTGTCCAGTTCACCTCATTTCCACTGCCGCATGTTTTCGGCTGTTTTGTCAGCCCTTGTTTCACATGGGCCAAGTGGTGAGGCTACCATAATATCCCTTACAATTTTATTCCATTGTTTAATACATCTCATTGTCTGGGAATTTCCTCTTCTTATACAGCTTGAAGTTCCTCTGCTTTAATTTCATCCAATCGTTTCTTGCAATATCCCCTCTGTACCAGGCATAAATATTTAATCTTTCACTTGAGGTTTGAGTCGTTTCGGCAAGAGTCAAAACAAATTGAGCATTTGCATGGATAACAGAAATATCTAGAATCATTATAGCTGAGGAAAATATGGATTTTGGAAAGGAGTTAAAACCTTTGCTTGAAAATTTTGACCACCCTTTTACTACCAGATATTATAAAGGGACCTTCCTGAGTGCAGGCGGGGTCTTGCCTGACTGCTCTGAAATTCTTCAGCTCTCCCTGTTCCCAGCACCTGCTATGTATGGGCCACCCCCTAAGATTGAGTGCTTGGAGTATTCTGTAAATTTGGGGTCCACAAGGACTTCAAAGCCTGCTCCTGTCTGATAATTCCCACATTCTTATGACAGAGAAATTGGAATTTCACAGCAATGGGAAACAAAGATCCTATCAGTTTTTCAGTGATCACAAGTAACCCTTAATTGTTGTGGCTGGATTCAGGGGGAAGAAAGGAGGGAAAAGCTTTTAAAGGCCATTCTACCTTTCTTTAGTAATTTTCCCCACTGAGACCTATGAACATTTACTACTTTTTGTATCTGTCCTTAAAGGTCTGCACTAACATCATAACTTCAGTCTAGTGTCAGCTGAAGCCAGAAGTATCGTATGTGCTTGCTCACTGCTCTGAGCGCTAGAAACTCGTAGTGTCTTACCACACTTGAAATTCCTCCCCACTCTCCACAGTCCCTAATAATATCCTGGACATGTACCTTCATCTATATTCATGAGAGTGCAGATGCAGCCAAATTAGTGGCAGCAAAGCACATTTTACACTGTAGAAAATACAATCTGTCTTCTTTTTGATTTTTTTTTTATAAAAAAAAAGTTTTATTTTTAAAAAAATCAGACAGTAAGATTTAAATTCAGCACCACCCGTTGCAAGAGTCTGTTTAAAAATGCACAGCTGGCTTGATGATGAGTGACAAATCAAAAGTCAGAGTGAAACTTCCCAATCATCTGAGCCCTTGCCACCCGATTAGCAGAAGAAAAACAGGGCAGATGGAGGGAGACGCAGCAGTTCGGAGGGAACAGATGGCCACTACGAACTTGATATATGAAATTAATAACACTTTCTCAAATACAATTAGTAGCAGGAATACATTACCTGAATTTTCATAACTGTGAGCAAGCTGACATTAAATGAGTTTTTTCAGATTAACAGTCAATATAGCATTGATATTTGGAGAGAAATAAAAAATTATATGGAAAGTAATAAGGACCTCTCTGCTTTTTGTGCTATAACTGATTATGAGTGCCCAGCTGTACAAAGCCTGCATGATTCTGTAGTTTGAAACTCCCCAGATATGTGCTTTTATGATTAACTCATTTATTTCTTAAACCAAAGACAGGCGCCATGAGGTTTCACACAGATTCTGTGTCATGAGAATCCATATTGTGGTGAAGGTTTCTTCAGTCCTTACGGCCAAAGGCTTATATAAATCTGGAATATAATTTTCAGAAATGAAGGCTGGTTTTGGAAATCTAAACTGAGATGTCTTAATATGACCTGACTTCCCGTGTTTCAACACCTTCTGAAAATCAGGTCCATTTAATTTGTCTTTAATTGGGCATCCAAAATAATTAGCCTGCTTTGAGAATGCTGATTCCTGCTTTTATAGATACTCTGTACAGAGGGGACAGGATTCAGAACAAGAACAAGGGAAAATATGTAATACATTTCAAAGCCCAGCTCATGGCTTGGGAAGAAACAACATTACAACACTGCACATAAGCCAGCTCAGTGGATTGCACTGACACACTCCGCCTGGGTGGGTGGATGACAAGGATCTTGCCTGGTTCCCTACAAGCCCTGGCATACCTAGAAGGGTGATTTAGTAGGTGTTTCTTGAATCACATCTACTGCCACTGTTTCATAAATCAGTGGTGGCAGAATCAGCCGAGAGGTCATTTTCTCAGGTAAGAAGAAAGTGCTACAAAGAGAATTAATAAAAACAAATACTGACAGTCTCCTAAGGCAACAGTAGTAAAAATCATTGTCTTCAAGCTAAAATTGGCCTTTCATGCACATGCACGCAGCATGTGCATACGTGTGCATATGAACATCAATGAAAGCATTTTCTTTTTCTTCATGAGCAATTTTTTACTGCAGTGCAAAAACTGCCACTGGAGAACCTTAAGTTTGGGGTTGAATCCTGCTGTTATTCCTATTGGTTTATCAAGCTGAAGTTCAGAAGTATAAAAAGGACATTCCAGAAAAGCCAAGATGGGATTGGAAGTGCAAGAGTTACTGTAGAAACATTTTCCTGAGATGGTCTGAAATAAACAATGTCATTTTTAGTCTACAGGAATTAAACAGTTTGTTCTGTGTAGAACGCTCCTGAAAGGCCTGAGGGAACCTTTGCTACCTGATACCTGGCATGTTAAAGAAATGTAGTTGAGTTTCTTCCTTTCACTGTCACACAATAGTCACTTTTTTCTGCCTTTCCTCTCTGTTTTGTTATTTTCTTTATTGTCGTTTCCTCAGCCATAGCCGACAGATGCAAATGTAATTTGTTTATGAATCACAGCACATATTTATGTGAATATACCATATGAATATGCTTGCAGTATGATTTCAGCTGGGTGAATACTGCAAAAGATGATTTGCAAACACTGCTATGAATAAAGGGCATGATACAAAGCTCATTGCGATCCATGGGATGACTCCTGTTGGCTTCTAGGAGTCTGGCTCAAGCTCCAAGCCAAGACTTTCCATTCAGAGGAATTCTTGCTTGACGGTTGTCTGTTGTTCATGTTTACCCAGGCAGAGCTTTGTTCGTGCAAATACTGGGGAGAAGCTTCTGCTTGGGGTAATTCACATTCCTGCACAAATACATGAATTTTTTCTATGACTACATATGGTCATATGGAAGTGTTATCAACACAAGAATCTATGAGTAATCATTACTAATAACGGATACAGCGACAAACTATGGAGAGTTCAGGAGTCATAGACACATGCATTTTATTTAGTTCTTCAAACAAAGATCTTTCTGTCCCAAACAGACCTGTCAGTCCAAGATTAGGAGGCAGCAGAACTGCGTCTATAGCAAACAGGTAGAGCTTGGTCTCATTCTCCCTGAAGTCAACAGCCCATTTCCCACTGACTTCAACAAAGGCAGGATCAAGATTGTTCTCAGCACTGTAACTTACAAAAAATGTTGAAAATAGAAATGAACTTGGGCTTTAGATTTCAGAGTTTTTAAGTATTTCCTGATTCCTTTAAATTTCAGATCTGCAAGGTGTCATTTCAATGAACATTGAACTCACAGGACCTTATAGAATTGGGCCACTGCCAAAGGGCATAGCTGTTAATCAGTCTTGTATTCATGGACAATGTCTATTGTCTTTGCTCAGATAAGCAGGATTTGGCCAGAAGTACCATTTCTCACACCAGACACACAACAATATGATTAGCATCAAACTCTAATGAACAGTAATGAGAAAAAGTGTTCCAACAACAGAATGAAAATGCCTTTTAGTGCAAATGTTAAAACATCTCTTTTTGGATTACCACTGCCAAAATTTAAGTTGCAGAATTTGGTAATGTTTATTCTTCAATTCTAGAAACTCTTTACAACTGCCTTCAGTCTTGTCTTTTTCACTTCTTTGCATGGCAGAAAATATCTGCAGATGACGATACATACTGGCACCAAACAAAATCTTTCTATGTGTTTAAACTTTTGCTGTTCGCTTGACTCAGTGACCCAGCGGTATTGTCCAGAATTGCATTAACCAGTTCCAGGCAGTGGAGACAAAAATTCCTTTCATTCATCAACAGATAAGGAGTTTTGACAACTCTCCCTTGGGAGCAAGAGGGGGAAAAAAGCAAGAAGAGATTACAATGTAATAATGCAAAAAGCACAGTGAAGGAGCCAAAGAAAGACTGAAGGAAGCTGTAGGGCTGCCTGGGCAGACAGGGAGACTGCTATCAGAATTGAACAAGAGAAAATCCAGATCCCCCTTCCACTCCTCTACCTGTTTCTTCTCAATGTCACTATCAGTGCACACAGTGATATAAAACAGGTCCAACAAGTATTCCAGTAACTCCTCAGGACCACCAGGGCAAAAACAAAAACATTCAGGGTTTGACACTTAACCAAGGCAACATGCCAAGCTTATCACATGTGAAAAAGCCTTGTAGAGGAAAATAATCATCTTCATGTTCACAGGGCCTGAGTGTTAACTCTCCAAAGAGTCTCCTGTATTTTCCACTCTTTTGACTATTGCAGCTGAGGGGGTTATTTGCACAGAAATTCAAACATCTGAACAGATTTCTATTAACTACAGAGCATGGGAAGGAGCCAGAGATTTCTCTTTTGCATCACAGCACTGATTAGAGATAGGGTGATTTCTTGTTACCGCAGAGGCTTGCATGGTGAGATGGCCTGAAGCATGGCTGACTTTCTATGTGATCCAGAAATCACTCGAGGAGCTGAGCAGAAGACAGCAGTTCCACTTTCTCACAGCCTTCAGCGTTTCAAAATATTTTTTTTTCAGTGGAACATGGTGAGGAAAAAATAAACTTTTCAAAAACATTATAAAAATGGCTTGCGTCAACAAGTTGTAGCGACCCCAGACCAGAAATGGGGCCCCCTGCCCAGCTGACTGCCAGTATTTGCTTCATGTCTTTCTCCACCTCTTACGCCTGGAGCCTCCAGGTCCAATGCCAACACATTTGGTAACGACACCTCACTCATAATGTTCTTTTTGGCTCCTACCCGGTCTTTCCGGGAGGAGGTAGAGGGCTGGTTTTCCACTAGCTGGGAACAAGGAAGACCCAAATTCAAGTTCCCGTTTTGCCAGATTCAGGGTAGGAAAAGATGGGACTCTACTTTTGCACGTAGGACTTCCGCTTTGTTCCCCTCTCCCCAAATCACCCAGAGCCGTGACACACACAGACAGCTCTATTGTAGCTCAGTGTTGCTCCACTATGTTTAATCACGAAGGAACAAAGCTTGTTGCTAAGCCGCTTGTAGGACTACCTCAGGGCAAACTTTGAGTTTAGCACCCGATGTTATTTGAAGGTAGCATGCAGTTCATTTACACCTGAAGATGCATGATCCTGTGCGATGCTGAAGGCCTCGCATCCTCAACCCTTAATCACAAGTGTTAGGCATTAATCAATGTTAATTGCAGATACCATACACACACACATGCACCCATTCAAGAAAATATCACTAATTTTAATTGGATGCTTCCAAACATATTAAAATTGTGGCTTCTTTTCTTCCATTGAACGCTACTTTATTTCTCCTCATTAGATTCCTACCACCTGTATCTTAAGTTCCCCTCCAATATAATTCGAAGTTCCCCTTGCTGTTCCTTTCTTTTGAGTGAGGACTTGATTCTCTGAAATACTGCATAGGTGCTGAGTACTTGTTGAGTTCTCAGCTCTTTACAACTCAGTGTTGCTTAGGTCCGTAGAGTATCAGAACTTCTGGTATTTGGGAAATCATGATAATTAGAAAGAAAAATCACAAATACTGTTCAAAGCCACAGGTTTTTGGCACCCCTATCTGCATTTTGGCTGGGCAAGTGAAAGAGGTGAAGGCAAAGATGAGCACAGTGTTTGCATATTCTCAGAGAAAAACTTCATGAGACTCCTTTCTGAGGGGATATGGGAGTTGCATACATACTTTCTACCTGATGCTGGAGGGACATTGAAATATTCATTTAATCAGCATCTAACATCAGCAGATTTCAGAGGACAAACTGTAATTTCTCACTGGAATCAAATGGAATGACACTGACAACTACAAATAAAAGGGATACAGATTCAGAAGCTGTCCCTGCTAAAAACATCAATCTCTTCAAGGTAATTCATGATGTCAGTTAAAAATAAATAAACAAAAAAAAGAAAGCCTATGTGCTTTTTAAAGAGGATGTTTATGAGCAGTGGGAATGTCAACAAGCATTTGAGGATGAGGATCCAGTAGGATTACTGCTGAAGAAACATAGCACGGTCCTACACACAGGACCTCCGTCACGCTGGTAACATGAATTTATCAAACATTATTGATCTTTTACTGCAGGTAAAGTCAGCATTAGGTAGGAAACATTTACTTACTTTGACTCCATTACTTTTCTTACTGATCTGTTAGAGAGACTCCTAATGCTGAGGCACTGTGATGGCTTTGTAGAGAGCTCCTTGGTCTCTGTCCCACATCATCTAACCTCTAAGCTAAAGAGCAACAGCTGGCAACTGAAAGACATACAGAAAAATAGCTGTATTTTTTACACATCTTATGCTCTGGGTTTGCAGTGATGTATTATGTGGGTAAATAAATACCATGGTCCTTACAGGTAAGTCAACAAACTGAATGAAACTGATGGTTCTGCAGGTGAGAAGCAAAAGGCACTAATTCCTTGCCTGATTGTTTTGTATAAAAACATGGCTTAGTAAGAGAAAGCCTCTTCTTTGTGTTTCAGGAAGAATAAATAATCAGACTGACAGNTGAAACTGATGGTTCTGCAGGTGAGAAGCAAAAGGCACTTCAAACAGAACTTCCTAACTCTTTCCAGCCAGTAAAAATGTTGCCTTCTGACTGGCATCCTTTTTGCCTAATTGCTCTGTCTGAGGTTTCCGTGGATGGTGAGTTACCCACTCGTGGACCGCGCCTTTGCCGGGAGCTAGTCTGAGGATCCCTCTTCTGACCTTACGTTTTCTCTCCTTCCCTCTCCAAAGAACTTGCTTTCCCGTGTTCCAGTTTCCTGGCCCATCTGCTGCCCTCCCACACGTGGCAGAGGGCAACAGATGGGTGATAATCATGCGGAAAAAGGCAAATGGAGGCCATGCGGAGGGGAAATGCAGCTCTGTGGCATCGTGCCCTGGCAACAAAAAGCCACCACTAGTCATCCACTGCACACACACTGCGAATCCGTCAGTGACAAGTAAGGCGTGTGGCTGGTTGGAGTAGGAACAGTTTGGGACACTGCCAGTGCTGGGTGGCTGGTTTCCACTGGTAAACATTGTCATTTATGGTACAGCACTCCTCAGGAGTAAGCGAAGCACACCTTGTCCACGTCTTCAAGAAAGGCTCTCCCTCCATTTTTATATGAGGGAAGAGATGATATTTCATGGTGTCTCATTTAGTGCTCTTTTAGGACACAGACACAGAGCTAAATGGTGGGGTAAGGTCAGTGAGCTCTGATGCTGGGTGGAAGAAGGCATGCACATAGCAACAACTGACATGTTTGCACAGGTTTGTATTCTATAGGTTTGACCTGGAGAGCACAGCAGCTCATCTGCTTCTGACGACAGCTTGCTAGGACATGTAAAGTCATCAGCAGGAGGTGACAGAAGAGACGGACTTGGTGGTGTCAGTCAGTCACAGGATGACTGTGAGCTAACAAGATGATACTGAAGAAAAACAGGAACCAAAAAAAGAGGCAAATGTGGTATGAGGACATTATAATGTTTTCGGCAGGGGAAGTGTTAATGTGTATATACAGGAAAGACCTCTCTGCTAAGCTGGTGCATGGCTGCCTCAGGAAGGTAAATGAGTATGGAGAAGACTTGCTCATATGGCCCATTGGTGGCCTACAACATGAAGGCCTTGGACTTAATTGCCTTACGATTCCTTTCCAGTGGAACATAACTCACATCTCTAGGAAATGCATGCAAAATCAACTGCTCTTGTTAGTGAAGAGTAACTTTCCCAAATAAATGAAGGCTAACTAAGTTATAGCTCCATCAGTCAAACAAACAGTATTAAACTTTTTAAAATGTTTGAGTTGCTTACATACCTGTACAACCTTACACTGGATCCAGAAATACTGACAGGTGACCCTTAATATTGTGCATGAATTTCTTTAAAAAGTGTAATTTTCCTATTATTTTTTAATTCTGAAATGGTATGTGGTATGTATAGTTTGTTAGCCAGCAAGCTGGAATACAATATACAGATGGGATAAATATGTTGTGCAGTTGTACATGCTGTATTACCGTGTGTTTGAAAAGCCAAATGAACCAGAGAAGTTTAGATCTGCTCCCTTCCAGCCCTGAAACAGGAGATAATGTAAATAATGCTAGATCAGACAGGAAATATAATCTAGAAAACTACAAATAAAAACACTTGACTGTTAGGACAGTGCGTACAACCTCCAAAACTTTTTCTGGAGTTAAACAGTATTTTTACTATCCTTGTTTACTATCTTATGGAACAGAACTTGTTCGTATTTCTTCCTTATACATATATACACTGTATTCGAAGGGTTCATTTTTACACTGCTTATTCCCTCATACTTTCTCATACTTACCTTTCAGTTACCAATCATTTAATATCAGGATTTGAGCTATAAAAGAGACATTTCAAGAGGATTTCAGGAATATGTCTTAAAAATGATGTTCTGCAAGGTCTTGGATCTATAGCACATCAGTAATATGATGGTTCCCAGAAAATTTCTGCCTGGAGTAAGATGCTCTGAAGTGAAGTTATAAAATAGAAAGGATATAAAATGAGCTAATGGAAGGAAAATAGACAGGGTCTAATGACAATTGATTGCATGATTTGTTATGACATAGTTATCAGCTAGTCTGAAAGATCTGCTTGTTCCATAAGGCCATTTTATAATAAACAATACCAAAAGGATTTTACCACTGCCACGTGCATAATCAAAACAAAGATGCGTTAATACCAGTCGGTGTCTGGTCACAAGTGGTTTTCCCCAGGGCTCAGTGCTGGGGCTGGTTCTCTTTAAAATCTTTATCAATGACCTGGA